>JAFBJR010000420.1:672609-1272609 GCA_016785285.1 Brachirus orientalis
TAAACAAATGTATTAGAATGTAAGCTTTATGTCATAGTGGCCCTAAATTGACAACATTGGTAATTTTTAAAATATTTTTTTATGTTTCTGTAATGGTTAATAAACCAGCATGTAGAAGCTCTTTAACCAAAAATGTAATGCTAAAATGTAATTATTATCGCTATCATGAATTTTCAATTAACTGTTTTACAGAAACAGAAAAAAACAGTAAAGCACATTATTTCTTAGTTAAGATGTCAAATTATAGTTATTTAGTTGCATCTCTGAATAGTAAAATTAGGTTTAGTGGTTGAATGTTATGCTTGATTAATTTCTGACTTCTCAGAGAAGTCCAGTGAGCCAGGTCAAATTTGGGTATTAGAAGGTGAATTCAGTTTGTCATTTACCAAATAAATAACAATAAAATATTAAGTTTTAAACATGTTTTTGAAAGATAAAATATATTAAACTACATGTTTTCTAATTTTTATGACAGGTGGTTTAATAAATTTGTTTGGCACTGTGTGTGTATGAGAGAAAGAGAGATACTGTGCTGCAGTAACACAACATTGTCCAGTGTTGGGATCAATTATGATAATAAAAATATAATTTCTCTGTCTGTCTATGTATCAATCTGTATCAAAGCTGCCACGACAGACACTGAAGAATGAGTATTAAAAACTATAACTCCTCTGTGCAACTCATAGCTTGGTCTTATGACACATTTATTTAATTGGTCATAATTAAACATTGGCTGAAATGTGGTTAACTGTGTCCTAATAAGCCTTCTCTTTTATTAAGATTCAATTAAAAAAAAGTCCTAGTCCTAATGTGACAGTGGTGTGGAGCTAAGAGGCGACACAAACCAGTCCATTTCAAAATTTGTATATTCCACATTCTGATTTGTCTCATCAGCAGTTTGTTTTTTCTGATGGAGGTTAACAGTATTTCTGTTCATATGGGGCATGGGTAGTCACAAATAACCTATCTTCTGAAAAGATTGCTGTGGCTACTTGATATAGTTGCATGTGCAGTTTTAATTCAGTAGCCACCTAACAGTGTTAAGACCTGTCAATAATTTATTAGCTTCCTGCCCTTGGTAGCCCTATGCAGTTCAACAGTTAGGACACTTTACTCAAGGACCACCAGATGCACAGAGGTATTATACCTTCACCCCTTTTTATGCTCACAACACGATCATTAATATTAATATTTACTTGCTTTATTTAATTTTAACCAGTGCTTAATAAATTATTACATGAGAGTGTTAAAATCACCTGTCAGACTTCTTAACAGACTACTGGGTGGCAATTGTTTAAATACATTATCCCAAAGGCATGCTTACAGCAACATGTTATATAAGTCACCGTGTGTCTGTGTATTTCCATGGATAGAGTGTGAGTCATCATCCATAGCATTACGCACTCATTGATGAGGTAATCTCTTGACTGAATGGGTGAAGCATCTGTAGTATCACAGTAAGGTCATCAGCACACAGGCTTCCTCATGATGTGCGTGGAGCACTTAACTAACATGGTTAGACAGCACAGCAATGGCCTCTACATTTCCTGCACTAATGACACACTCATTTGAAATCTGCTTCTTGGTTTGTCATTTTTTGATCACTTGAAATGTTGGCTCTCATGAAAAAAGTTCCCACTCAAGTTCATGGTATTTGGCTTTGTTGAGTTTTTAATGCTTTCATCAGGAGATGATGTATTAATCTGTTGCTGTGTGCTTGCAATGGTTGTGATGATATACTGATGTTGGGCTTTTTTCAAAAGGTATGTGTGCCCTTTTCTACAGCAGTTTTGTATCTAAATGACGAATCAGTGTTAAAATGTAATGGTTTTCCCTCCTAATATATTTGACCTCAGAAGCACTTGTCATGTCTTAGCATCAGCCGATTAGGCCTAAACTCAAAGTGTTGCCCTAGTCAAGCAGGTCAGACTAGGCACCACAGGAGGTCTTAAGGATATCCGCATGTACATCAGACAAGAATGCAGAAACCAAGACTGGACTGAAATGTTTGGATTTTGCCTCAGTTTGAATGGCTGTCCTCAAGGTAAGCTCTTTTGGAGCCCCTAACAGTAACATGGAGATGGAAACCATTTGGCTTAAATGTTAGTTTTTCTACCTACTTATTTTGTTATTTGTAAGTTTTTTGTAATGTTTTGTGTAATTCCACTCCCAGTTGCATTTTCTGGGTTTGTTATTCCAACTTCATCTATTCTCCATTAATTCATTGTTCTATTATCATTTCAATATCAATTTTAATTTACATGAAGACTCAAATTTGCATGAAAAGCAATGAGTTTTTGACTTTAAGTTGCAGTTAATTGAACACGGGGCACCTTTCTGTTCAAACGTAAACATACAGTATTTAAATAACTTCCTTTGTGTGTTAAATCTTAATCTTAAAAGTCATGTTCAGCCATGTGTTGTATTCTAGTAATCTTACAGTCTGTCACTCTACTACAATAAGAATGCTAATCTGAGACAAGGCTAGTTGCCACCTCTTTTTATGATACTTGGCTCATGTCCAGAGTTTCATAAACGATCACATATACTGTACTTAAAACTTTGTGTGTACTTTCCTTTTGAGCTTCAGGGGAAACTAATCTCCATGTCTCTCCTTTACCCTGTGGACTTCTTAATTTTACATCAAATTCACTCAGGAATGAGGTCAAAAGTAGTAAAACATTGGAAATCCCAACCCCCTAAAACAGAACACCAAGCTGTCTACAGAAATGAAGAAGTTAGTTTTTGCCGTTGTTATTTTCATGGGTAATGCATTTAAAATAGTCAATTGTGTTCACTCTAGTTTTATTTTGCTGTACGGGGGCCCGTTAGAGGTCATCTGATAGCTCACAGACAGACCTGCTGATGGACCCAGAAAGTGTTTTTGGCCAGAGACTGCATAGCTTTCATAACTAAAGCAATTTGTAAGCATGTGATCATCATAGTGGTGTTGACAGCATGGTAATTGATCTAAATCGTTTTCAGGAAGCATTTGGGGCCCTCAAATAAGTGCCTCATAGACAGCTGCTGTCAGTGTGTGTTAGAGTTACCTCATGCCTCATTAGGAAGAGGAGGCCGTGTTGTGACCGGTGACTGCTCAGCTTTCAAAAAGGCAGCCCCTTCATTCATGGTGGGGGGTTAATATAGAGGGCATCAGCTTAAGGCTTAACATGAATGGTATATTTTCACTGTGTTATCCCTGACTGCAGTGAAAGGTAAAATAACTACAGAAGGAAAAGTTAGAATTAGACTGCTGTTCATGTCCAGGTGGGATGTCCTGTAGGGGTCTGACAAATAAATTGCATACCTGAAGACTATTTGCTGGCTGTGCTGCAGAGATCCAGGGCCTGGGCAGCTTGTCCATTTCTTTACTGAGAATGTTTCCATACACTGGAACGCACTGGAGTTTAATCTTTGGAACCGGGATTCCCAGGAAATCCACTCAGGACCATTTCCCGATTTCCACTTATTTTAATGACAGGTAACAGGCAAATATAAAATATTCTTTTAAAAACACAGAACACAGGTTAAGTGTATGTAAGCTGACATAAAACATGTTTGTGCTGTGTGATTTAAATGTGTATTAAATCTGTGTATTACAATGCTATACAGCCTATTAAAGGTCACATAGAATGGTCTTTTTGAATCATAAATTGAGATTACTGATGTCTACTTAGAAAAATTTAAATATTTATGGTAAAAAACCTCATAGTCTCTCCAGATTAAGCCACTGAACAGGCACTCTGTTTCTGAGCTAATGCCCTCCCCCAGAACACTGAGTCTCTTGTGATTGGCCAGCTACCAAGTGCATTTCCACTCACTTATGATTGGCCAGCTACCAGCTGTCTGACTGCGCTGCGGTGCTGCTTCTTCTTCACGTTGAATGTTCACAGCAAATGTGCTAGTTGCGTAACTAAACTCAACTATTTAAAACCGCTTGCTCGAGCACAGGTAAACAGAGAAGCCCTTCTTTCTTAGAAGTGGCTGAAGTGTTTATTGTGACACTTTAGTGATGTTTAGATACGGGAAGGACACGGGGACACACCAAAAAGCGTCAGAAATGTGATTTTCCAGTGTATGTCCTCTTTAAGACGATAAAAAGCTTTTGCATGCTCTACATTTGTACATTTTACTGGACCATTCTCTTTCATTTAAATTAACTACTATTACAGTATGTTATTGAGCAAGGTAAGGTCTGCCTGACCTGCCCTAATAAAGAAATGTTATGTTAAAGTGACACAATATAGTTTTTGCTCTTGGGATCGGGAACAGTATTGTTTGTTGGAACTGTTGTTTAACATGCGCCATGGTAACATGCATTTGTTGACTAACCAGCAATACCAAAGATGCTAGCAATGTCTTCATGGACTAAGACGTTGGACTAACACAATAAATAAGATCTCTAACGTTATATAAATGAACTGTTTTGCACTATGTCTACTTGTAGTAGATCTGAAGCCAGTCATAACACTACGTATTGCAGTAAGGCAGTGAAACTGATTAATCTTTTTACTTAAGGTGTGAATTATCTGTAAGTATCCCACTTCACTATGAACAGTGTGTAGTTTATTTTGAGATAAGGGAGAAAAGCTTGTGCTTGGTCAGTGGACATTTGGCTCCTATTTAAAGATGAACTATTTTAAGATAAATGTGTTTGGTCAAATTTTATAGCTCTGTAAGAGATTCAGCGCAGCCATGTAGTCACAACAGATGATAGGCGTGTGCTAAGACTCAGCCTTTCAAGAGACACGTCATTGTTGGGTATGTCGGGTATGTCATGCATGTTTGCTATGAGCACCACAGGATGCTTATCATTCTTTCAAAATAAATGTTCTGTTGTTGGCTGGATATGTTCTCCTGGACCAGGCTGTCACTGCAGGTCAGGGCCACATGAACGACTTATGAATGTCGGTTCTTCTGTCTTGTTTGTCTACGATGGTTGGATTTAATGACTGATTTTTTTGATGCTTTGAGTGACTCACGGGCTGATAACAGTGCAGCGTGCTTACAATTATATGATGTTAAGTGGCTCTTTTCATTGAAACCACCGCTGGGCAGATTTTTTTTTTTCTTAAATAATTTTCTTGGGTCAGCTAATCTAAAAGATACTATATATTTTACCCAGCATGTGTGAGGAACACTGTATTGAGATGGAATGATTTGCTCTGTGTCTTGCAACTCCTTCAGTCATCTGTTGCCAGTCTGCCAACTTTTTAAATACCATTTACCCACCCACCCATGACCACCACAGAATCTAGAAGAAATCCTGTGGTTTTTCTTGCTTTCCTAAGTTGTTCTCTAAATAACGCCGTGTCTTCCACCGCCACCCTGCAGTCCGAATGAAGACGGGAAAAGAGGCACCAGTCCCATTCCTTGTCCCTGAGTCAGTATGTTCTTACTCACTAGTAATCCATTTTGAGGCCCCCTTTTAGTTTCTGTTGAAAGAGATTGTGAGTCCTAGGATCATATATCCTTGTCACAATGTGAGACCTTTTGTTAGGTGTTTGGTTTACAGTCATAAGAGCTTTTTTGGCTTTTTGTCTTTGAAAACGGCCACTGAAAATAATGCAGTGGGAGCTGCCTGAGATATAAAGCCAGGAAAAGAAGAGCTGGGATTCTTGAAGAGGTCTTGTAAAGTAGAGGCCAGGGACAGTGTTTCCCCTACAGTGGTAGTAGTACTGTGCCATGTCTATGAGGATGCACAGCTGATGTCACCCATATCCATTATTAGATGAAAAAAAAGTCAAAATATGTTTAAATGTAGATAGGGTTAGCATTTTTTTTCACAGCATTTAACATTTGCCAGTTGAAATTAATATTAGAAAATGAAAAGCCACAGAAAAATGAACGATTGATTATTGAAATACCACAATTCCCACTATAAATAAGTGCTTGGGCAACATGCTTTTGTCAGGATTTGATTGTTTCATGATACTTGGGATCTGATTTGATTTGGATTGTGATTCAGTTCAGGTAGAGCAAGATAGAGACAGTAAAGAGTCCAAGAGCAGATATGTAACAGTTGTATCAAGTTATAAGTTTAGACAGGACAGTTCTGATTCAATTTAGTAATGTTTGTAAAACTACAATTTAATCTTATTCATTTGTTACATTTACTAAGACATGTTATGCCTCATTGAAGGATTAATATGCTGTTGCTTGCCTGAGCTTCACTGTGTTATTATTTTAATCTTTATGGTTCTTCAGATGTAGGACAAATGCAAACAGAGGAGCACAACAAAGACATGTTAGGTCCTTGAACTGTTTTGCTGGAAATAGCTATGAGAATTGAGCAGAGCTTTCTTGTCACACAGTCCCTAGAGCAAAATGACAGGGAAGGTGTGGCATGTAAAGGATGATCCCCAGAGACAGACTGACGTCAATGGAACACAACAACCAGCAGGAAGCATAGAGGTAGCTTCAAGTAACGGAGACAGCAATAAGGGCTAAGTGCATTTTTTTTTTTTTCCATAATGTTCCATAAGATTTATTTTTCAGCACTCAATAGGCATATACTGGCATATTTTTACTTGCGCATTTTACTGTAGTTGGCTTTCTTTCTGAAGAGACAAAGAGCAGGTTTCCAAACTTTAAGCCTTTTTTTTTTTCCTGCTTCTGCCAGCAGTCGGCCACGGAAAGGCTCCTCCTCCAGTCCCACCCCGCTCCACCTCCAAGCCACTCATCTCAGTGACACTGCAGAGCAGCACAGAGTCGGCCCAGGATACATACCTTGACCAGCACGGCAGTGAGGCCAACAGCCAGTCAGGACGCAGCAATTCCTCTGACAGTCTCTGTAGCATCCGCACGAGCAGTCTGGCTAAGGGGAATCAGCCTCCACTAGCTGCTGTCCCTGCTGCACCTGCACTTCCTGTTCCAGCCCCTCGTGACCTCCCTCCCACTATCACTGTCACCAATGCCACTACTTCCACTTCCACGCAACCCCAAAATGACACCGTGAGCATTGGTGTCACCCTAGACCAGCCACCTTCTGTACCCAAGAGGAAGCTGTCCTCAATCGGAATTCAGGTGGGATTTGTCTCTTTGTAGAGGGATCCAGTGTAAATGTAAATGCCTTCTTCCAAGTTGTATAAAACAGCTTCTCTGATGTTTATGCTTATTCAGGTGGATTGTATTCTTCCAACTCCAAGAGAGGAACCACTGTCCCTGGCTACACCCCTAAAGTTTCAGTCAATTGGAGTTCAAGTGGAGAACGGCAGGCCGTGAGTATACACTCACATTTCACATTTACAGTACCTGGGAAGCCATAATTGATCTTGTGGTTTTACAATGTGTACTCAAGTCTTCATAAAGTGATGCAATGTAGGATGTACTTGATAAGAATCAGGAGATATTACAGGATACATACATGGATTTTCCCATTAATGTACAATTGCAAGAATCCTTGACAGACTACTTGTCTTGATGTAAATATCTCCTGCACCACAGCTAGTATGTTGCACCTGTGTACACATCTGGCCTTCTCAGGTTGTTAAATATGTGAAAGAAAAACAGACAGAAGGACAGACATGCTTTATTTTCTGTCCCAAAGGGTTGACAGAAACTCTTCTATGACGGGGCTCAACAAAACATTAACATATTTTCATCATAAAATGCAAGGCAACTTTAAAAAAATTGTGTCACAAGGTGCAGTTAAAAGATGCACATCAGTTTCCACGTTTTCTGGATGTTGTTTCAGACTGATTTTAAAAGTTGTTACATCACAGTTGAAGGTCTGTTGAAGGTCTGACAAGCTGCCCCACCTGTTGAAGGTGCAATAACAAGCACTCTATGGAAAATGAGAGACTTGCCTGTCAGTTGTACCTTTCTCATTTTAAAAAACATTGCAAAACCCTTACATTAACACCGATACCACAACTCAATATTAATACCACATATAAAGTTTTGATCCTGCTGCTGCACAAATGTGGTTAGATTTCCTTTGCATTACCCTCCATAACTCCACACACACAGTGTTTTTGAATTTACAGTCTCTGGTGATTAAGGTCATTCATCAGTAATCTGGCAGTAGCCCAGCTCCCTGACTGATGTCCTCTTACTTTTCCTTTGACAGTAGTGACCAGAATATAGTGAGAAACGAACAATTTAAACTTTTCCAATGCACTGTTTTCCAGTGTTTTCATTTTTTTCTGTTTATTATCTCTTTAATGTCCTCTATTGTGACTTTTCCGTTCTCTTTATTTCCTTGCTATGGATGATGCAACACCATGAACTGCCCTCAAATTGTAACTGTGAAATATGTTAATGCATCAGGAGCTGATGTTTATTCATGTCTCTGCAGTCTCAGCCGGGACAGCAGCATGGCCTCCAGACAAAACACAGAGACTGAGCCTCAGGAGCCACGGGATGCAACACCCACAGAAAACAACACAAGCAACTGCACCAACAGTCAAACAGTGAATGCCACTGCACCTAACGGACAGGACAAAGCCATGGAACAGCAGCCCCTTAAACACACCTCAACCCCATCCAGGATATCCACCTCACCCCCAGAATCTCTGGACCCAGCTTTAGATCCCTCCTCATTGCCGCCACCAGACCCAAGCCTGGAGACTGGAAACTGCAGCAGTCACAGTGATAGCATTCCTACTGGCACACCTGCTTGCCTTCGGGATGGTAACTGGTTTCTAAAACTGCTGCAAGCGGAAACAGGACGCATGGAAGGCTGGTGTCAACAGATGGAGCAGGAGACCAAAGACAACAAGCTCTCAGAAGAGGGTGAGTGACATAATTGCATGAATTGGCCATTAAATAATTTAGACCCTGCTTACATATATTTGTCGTTTTATTTTTCAGGAGACTTAATATTAATATTAGAATATTAAAATATGACTGTACAAAAATGTATTGCTTAACTTTAAGCAAAACACATAAAACTGCAAACAGTTTTACTCTCTTTTTAGGTCATTCCTTTTTTGTAGGGAGCACAGTTACTGAAACTAGATATCTAGGGATAGAGTATTCTGTCGAATATTCCATTCGATTCATAGAGTAATCGGATAAAACATACTTTTATCCTATTCCTCCTATTACTTTCGCTTTGTTGCGTTTGCTCATTTTCGCTGTATTCACTGTTTTCGGTCCCGGCGCCTGCCATTCCGTTAAACTGTCCACACACGTTACCCAAAGCTCGCTCTGTCTTCTTCGGCTTTGTAGGGGCCTGTGGCGTAAGCACGTTGTATCGCACTAAAAAGAATCCTTGCGAAACGTTAGCTTTAAATTTAATTAAACAAGGCTTCGAGGCAGAGAATATTCTTCAATCATTTTTTGTAATCGAGTTACTTGAGGAATCGTTGCAGCCCTATAGTTATCCAAACTTCAAAAAAAGGTTCAGCCAAGTTTAGAATATCCTGAGATGTGATACTGTAAGTACTTCTTTATGAGGCAGTTTTGGCCTTAGAGACTTTAGAGAACATGACTTGCCATCACACCTTATTCAAATAAGAGGTGATGGTTGGTGAGGAATGTATCTGTGATACAGAAACAAGAAGCTTTAAAATGGAGACACAGGACTGCATATACACACTCACTCATCTTCTACCCTTTTATCCTCCACATGAGGGTTGTGGGGGGGCGCTGATGCCTAATCCCAGCTGACACAGGAGGGGTTCACCCTGGACATGTCACCACTCCATCGCAAAGCCACATAAAGACAACATTCACACCTATGGGCAATTTAGAGTGTCCAATTGGCTTAATTCCCAAATCTGCATGTTTTTGAACTATGGGAGGAAACCGGAGGACCCGTTGAAAACCCCCCACACACACGGGGAGAACATGCAAACTCTATGCAGAAAGGTCCTTGTTCCGACTTGTGCCTTCCGACTTGGGGTTGGTGTAGTGGGCCTTCATGCCGACCACTACACCAACCGCGTAGCACGTACACACAATGACATCATAATCAAGAGTTGAAGTATTTTGTCTTTCAACAAGCAAAAGGAAACCACAATTTCTTCACAAAAGATAATCTTGAAAGATTTGTTGTTAGGAATGTTCCAATCAGCTCTTTTTTTTTTTTTTTTGGCCTCTTGGACAATCTTTATATTTTGAGTATCTGCCGATACTGAGTTGTGATCCAATATTTTTATTTGCCTAATAATAGCTGCAAAGTCACTGTCAGTAATTGAATAATTTAAGTTTAGAGACAGAAGAGCAGCAGCATCTGTCGTCTGTTTGTGCTGTGTTCACAGACTGCTGGTCTGTATCTAGAACAGACCTGTCGTTCACACATGGAGCATGTCTGCTGCAGAGCTGCTGTGATACTACTTCTATGTTTTGCATAGGGATTTGCCTTTAGAAAATCATTAAATATATAATGTATAATACTTCCAAAATACTTCTCCAAATACTTCTCTTTACTTGATTTAATATCAAGTCTCTTCAGTTTGAGGTCTCTTATCCATCGGTCCTTCAAATATTTCACAATAAAAGCTATTTTATGAATTCAGGGAGGATATGCTGGTATTGCATTCACTTCAAAAAGCAGAACTGAAATTAAGAAAAACAGCCAAAAGAAAAGTCAGGAAAAATCATCTCATTACTTCAGAAAAACTGAGCTGTAATTATTTTTATTAAGTGAACATAATATGCTTTCATACTGCGGAGCTTGTACAAGAGAGTCTTGGGATTTAAAAAAAAAAAAAAGTGATTTACAAGATGAGTCACATGACTCACATGCGTCCAGTGTGAACCCGCAGCTGTGATGCTGCAGGTACAACAGGTAGAGAGAAAATCTTGATATTCTCTGCAAACACTGAGTGTGTTGATGTAAACTCGGTAACATTCAACCTGTGTGTGTGAGAGAGAGTGAGAGAGCGAAATTAAGCAGATCAAAACAAAGTATCGTATTAAATTATGACCAGTTCTATCAAATGCAGGCAATATGAAATATACTGTATGTTGCTGGTGTAAAAGATTGGGCAGGGATGATCAGGCTAAACTGCCGAACTCCACTCCCACTCCCAGTTTAAAAAATAATAATAATTATAATTCCCAGATCAGCTCCAATCCAATACTTGAGAGTGGTTCATATTTGTCACTATTGCATCTTTCCAAATGAGACTTCATAAAGAAAGTAGAAGTAGGCCCAAATGGTCTGCTGAGTTAGGGATGAAGAACTGAATAGATGCTCTTGTTACTGAACTGTACAGATGTTGCACAGGTCTTGTCTATGTTGACAATGAGGACAAGCATGGCAAACTTATTACTGTTGACTCACAGTAATATTGCTCATTAGAGTGAGAGTGTGCTTTGTTGGAGCTGTAATACAGCCACAGCAGAGTCATTTCACTTTCCTTTTCTCCCAGAATCCCACACAGGCTGATGTATCTCTGCAGTGTCTAAAATATGAATGAGGAAGGAGCCGACTGGTGGAAGAAGCGTTATCAGATTATCATTCCATTTTCCTCTCTGTGAATCTGAATTATAATTTCTCATTTACAATCAAATATTAGACACAAAAAATAGCTGAATTATGAGAGAGTAGTTGTTCTCCCTCAGATTTAGATAGTAAATTATGTATAAGGAAATAATTTACTGTCATAGAATGTTACATGGTAAATGACCATAAATATTTCAATAGTCTGTTTGAAGTAGCTCCTTTTGTTAAGTGCATCACTCAAAGTCCAAACAAAGTGTCTTTTCTTTAAACCTCTAAGCAGCAGCCTTTGGTGTCCTTGTTGGAGTATCATGTCTTTTGTTCTTCGAGCTTAAAGTGTTTCTTTTATATCTCTGTTCATCAACTTGTTAATGATTTGTCATACTCTGCCCATTGCAGTGCTGGGGACGATCCGCAGTGCGGTAGGCAGCGCTCAGCTCCTCATGTCACAGAAGTTTGAGCAGTTCAGAGGGCTCTGTAATGAGAACTTGGTGAGTGGCTCCATTATATCCAATTTAATCCTTTCATATGTTACCCTAAGACATATTTTTGTTAGATTCTGAAATGCTCGTTGACCTCGTTTGCTTTCATCTTTGTACTGCCAACATCATTTCCCCTTCACTTGGCGACATGTAGATGTTGTCTTATTGCATTACATTTACAGAGAAGTCAAGGACATGAATTTACTCAGTCAGGAGTAATCACTCCATGATTCAATTGTCTATTGTTCCATCTTGTCAGATCTCTATCACAGGCCCAGTGTGGCTATAATTGAATATTCTCCAAAAGTTGATTAGCATCAAATGCTTTTTTTCTTTTTGCCTCAAGACAAGCTGCCCAGAAAGTGAATCTGTGTGTGTGTGTGTGGGAATGTGATTAAATTGTCCTTGATTTAGTCCAATTCATTTATCTGCCACTTCTTTGTACTGGACTCTAATTTCCCTTGTCAGAATGTGCATGCCAACCCACGACCAACAGCACAGGACCTTGCAGGATTCTGGGATCTGCTTCAACTCTCAATAGAAGACATCAGCATGAAGTTTGATGAGCTGTACCAACTGAAAGCCAACAACTGGCAAATTCTGGAGACAAAGAAGAAGGTGATGTTTGGTGCCAGACAACTATTTTTGTTCACTTTCTCAAAATAACATCCTGTGCCTGATTAGGAACCCATGGAGTGTGATTTAACAGAAAACACAAGCAGCCAGCCTCAGATGCTGCAGTGCTACACAACTTACATTTCTGCCGAGTTAATCATCAGCTTCACTGTGGTTTACAGTTTCCTGTAGGGGAGTCCACAAATTACATACCCTCATAATTAAATCGGTATCACTCACTAGAGTGTGAATCCACAATTACTAAGATAATGGTAAACTTTCCAGCCTCTTGCTTGCAAACCTGCCAAGAAATTTGTGTCAGTGTTGTATTAATATAAATGAAACATCTTTGGCACTATAATACCAATTAGGTAATTTGAAGATATTGGCTTGTTAACGGAAATTATGAGCAATTGGTTTTCTAACATTTTTTAAACAAAATACATTATAGAAAGGCAGAAAAATCATCTAACACATAGTTTATCAATCTAACATTTATTCAAACTTGATTAGGGAAAGGAGACAGCCTTAATACCAACACCCCTGACCGTTGTGTTTTTGGCTCGTGCAACACTGTACCTTACTCTGCTTCTTCTGTGATATGATTCTCCCAGGATGAAAACAAGCAGCCTCCATCATCAGTGCCAAAGAAGCAGTCTAAGCCCAAACTGTCAGCGGGGAAGGACAGGAGCGTGGACTCAGCTGTGGACAAGCAGCGGCAAGAAGCCCGGAAGCGGCTGATGGCGGCAAAGCGCGCGGCATCAGTACGACAGAACTCCGCCACAGAAAGCGCCGACAGCATCGAAATCTACGTCCCTGAGGCCCAGACCCGCCTGTGAGAGTGAACCAGCACCAGTAATCAAAAAAACCCTGCCTCCCCTCAAAAATTCACTTGACAAAAACAAAACTGAGACAACCACAAAGACATACAGCGGATGCACAGATGCCGATTCCTCAAAGCAGTGCAGCTGAAGACAAATGAAATATGGGGATCACAGGGCATGGAAGCAATCCATCCACAATAATGCCGATTATCACTCTGCTGCCATGGGACAGAATTACTATTGACAGATGTTTAATACTATTGTTATTGTTATTATGGACATTATAATAATAATTATTATCTCCTAAAGTATATCAAGACTGTCTTAAATGTGCAAGTATCTTGGACAAGGACATCCTGTACTTAATGAGCTGAAGAATCATGGTATCCCAGAAGTTTACTCTCTTTAAATTCCCATCACTGCTGAGTCTACCGTCAAGTTTTGGCTGGCTGGTATACGAGCTGAGCTACCATCCACACACACTCAGGACACACATGCAGGTGTACTCACTGTCCACAGAGTCTTCCTGTTCTCTGTTTGTATTAGGCTGCCACTCGTTGGGTGTGGTGTGTACGCTTTACTGTGTAAGAAAGGATAAGATGGTGTTGAAGTACTCAGAGGTTTAAAATGCAGAGGACCAGAGGAAGGCAGTAGCATATATATTATAAATATCACACTAATACAATGTTCATTTTGTAAATGTTGTATACCAGATTATTTGTTAGAAAGAGGTCAGTGTTCAGTACCAAGGTAGTTTTTTATAGATCGAGTACATGTACTGTCATGATATATTAGCACTTGATGCAATCATTGCCTCCACCTCTCTTTCTCTTTCACTCCTTTTCACAAACACACTCTACACAGTTTGTGTATGTGAATACTCACTGGTCAAAGTCTTAACATGAGTCCCTTTTTGTGAAGCAAAGTGAGGACCAACTGTCCAGCCAGTGAGCTACGGAGGAATGTATGAATTGTATGCATTTACAGCTTGCGTCGACTTGATCACTGCACTTTTCCATTCACCTCCGATCAAGCTCGCACAACTTTTGTTTTTGCCCGATCATTCTTATTTTCACTGCATCCTCTCGTGATGTAGGGGACCAAGGCTCACCACTTGATTTAGCATTCCCATTCAGCCAGAAAACATGTGATATAGGGTGGGGTTTTTACCTGCTACTGGAAAGGAAATGGAACAACATAGCAATAATAACATTAGAACAAGCAATGCTGTAGGTACTGGTTTTAAATTATTTAATTAAACATTCACAATAAGACTTTCTTATCATGAAGGATAATTGTGTGTCTTTTCCGAACTGACTGTCCTTGGGGTGAAAAACTCAGGTTGAACTCATCAGTGAAAACCACTATGGATTGAATATTTATTGTATTAACCTCAAATCAACTGGACACATCCTAAATATTTCAATTTCTGACCTACTCAGTGTTGTGTAAGAAGAAAAGTGAGTTCAATTTAGGTTTTGTTCAGTGAAGCACAGGCTCCATTTGACACGCCTTCTTCACTCCCCCTTTCTAGCGGCTCGAAATCCCACCCGTGTTTTTGAGAATGAAGAACTGTGGTACATTTCTTATTTAAATTTTAATATAGTGACTTTCATTGGAAATAGGTGATCCTAAATATGTCTTGACTTATGTAATGTGTGAAAATTAACGGTGCTGCGAGGGATTTTCTATCGTGCCAAAGCGGCGATGATCATCAACATTTCAGTGTCATTTGGTGTAGTCTTTATTTAAAAGTTATTATTTAATCTGCTCATAAATTCAGCGGTCTGTGTGTGCATTCTAAGCTAGGTTTGTTTGTGTTTGGATTGGCTCACTCCAGATACATGTCATGTCGGCACTTGGAATGCTGGACTAGAATACTTTTCCAAGTTTCAGTTTTTTTCAGAGTGAAACACAAGTGTCATGGGTACTTGTGTGGAACACTGCTTTAACAGTTCTTTAACAAGTAAGAGCTGGCTCTCCCCCTACTGGTCAGTCCTTGTGCAACACTCCAGACGTCTTTCTCTGCTCCATTTTGAATCCTTAGTAAACATCAAACAAATGAAGTTGAGCTGGGAATGCTGACACAGTACCAAGTTATTGATTTTCTTTTTTTTTTCCTCTCTCTCTCTCTCTTCTTTGTATTACATCAACAATGGACATGTGCATTTCATTGTCCAAAGAAATCATTAAACATCCCTTTGCTACATGTCCTGGTCATCATTATTGCTGTCTTTTAATTGCACTCATCCATAATGCAATTCTAATATCAACTTCTAAGTTAATTTGTGTGATAATTAACTTACAAGTTAATATTACTCAAACTCCTAAGCATTAGACAGTAGACCTTTTATTATTACTGTGTAATCTTTAAAAGCATGGCCTTCTTACATATGTAACACACTCTTGCCAGTGAATTTTCAGTACTCCTTTAAATGGGTCTTGCAGATAGAAAACTATTCAATCTGTGTAAGGCTTTCAGGGTGTGGACTGTACATAAGAGTTTATGACTGTGACAATGGGTGGAAAGACCTCACTTTTTTTTTTCATATCATTTTGAGAGCTGGATCCCTTTATTTGTCCACATACTGAACTTAAAGAGAGCATGAGCTGATCAGGGAACGTCAGACAGTTTTTGTTTACCAGAACGTTCTAAGTTTCAAAGGGCTACAAAATGAAAAGACCGTAGAGGTAGATGATGTGGATATGTTGTTCTACCGCCATGTGGACAAGGCAATGTTCTCCGGTTGAGTAAAGTATTTTTTAGAATTAACAGAACTGTCTTAGAGAACATCATTAATATCTTTCAGCAGAAAAGCAGGTAATTGTCTTTGGTGATGGACAGAAATGCGCTGAGAATAATGAGCCCATTTTGATTTCAGTACCCACCCTGTAATGGGCATCTCTCCCTGGCCACACATCCACTCTTGGCATCGGTACTCTCAGTGATCAATCTTGGATGAGCAAACGAGCATAAACTCTGTAGTTCCAGATTATCTTGTATTGACAAAACATTATTTTACAAAGTAAGCACATATCTTACAAGGAATTGTTTTATGTATGGTGTATTAGCTAGACACTGTGAGGCTAGTTTATCTCAAGAGAATAAAGAAATGTATTTGCAGTGAATTATGTGGCATATTTTCTGTTTGAAATAAACTGTAGAATTAAAGGGGAATGCCACTTAGTTTTGGAATGCATGTTTTTTTTTCCCTGGATTTATGTGTAAACAAATTACCTCAATTAATTGTTGTTATTGGATCTGGAGCAGACACTTAGTGTACAGCAAACATCTCTTTGTGATCCCAAAGCCATTTCTGTTTCTCCTTTCTTGTGCACAGTTGTTTTTATTGTTTTATAACTTAAAATAAAAAGGGTCAGCCAAACACCTCCATTTTGTCCACTTTTAGTATGAGGTCTTGCAAACAAAGAGCAGTGGAGCTAATTATTTGTTATGTGCTCAGCACGCACAGACTTTTATAAGACCAAAAACACACTGGTGTTGGTACGTTTATGAACACTGATAAAATGTCCCCTTCTTATGCCACTCTTAGACTGGGACAGTAGTTCAAAGTGATTGAAAAGTAAATGCCATGTATTCTGGAACACTTTGCCTCCACCATTTTGCAGCAGTTTGGGAAATATCCTTTCCTGAATTAATAGGACAACTCCACCATCACCTCCTAGACATGGAGTGATGTTACTAGAAATATTTCTATATTACTAGAAATCCCTCATACATTCCTTATATTGAGGAGATATTCTCAAATAAAATTTACTTGGAATTAAGAATAGTTCCTGACAAAACTATTTGAGTAATTTTCTAGCAATTTCCTGTCTTTGTATGTACGTTTTACACAATAATTGTAAACTTTTTGCATTTATTTACAATTCTAATATTAAAAGGCATTGGTTTTGAAGTAGTGGTGGTGGTGGTGGTGGGGTTAAAGCTTTTTATTTTAATTGAGAAATACGTAAGTAATATCTACTAGCATTTAATCTACTCTTAACAGGGCTTTTCTTTGCTCTATACAACACTCTTAAATTAACACATAACATAAAATGGATACTTATAAAACAATGGCACCTTTACTTTGTTTTCTGACATAGATTAAGTAACTATAGTGTCCATTGCCCCTAAACTGGTGCTGAATCTTTTTACGGTTTGAATGAAGGCACAAACGTTTAGAAATGACACTTTGCCACCTTGGCTGATTATGTTTAAAAACATTATGCAGAGTAAGCACAGAACTTCCCAGACAGAATATCCGATGAAAGCTTCAAAAAGTATCGTTTTAAAACAGAGTAGAATGCACACTAAAATTTAATTTAAAAATTTCTCTGCAGACACTCTAAATTGCCCATAGGTGTGAGTGTTTGAGTAAATGGTTGTTTGCCCCTGTGTGTTGGCTCTGTGATGAGCTGGTGACCTGTCCAGAGTGTACTTATCTGACCTTTTGCCCTATTGTCAGCTGGGATTGGCACCAGCACTGTAACCTTCTGGAGGATAAACAATGAATGAATGAATGAATGAATGAGACATCTGCAGAAAAACAGTTTAGCAGTGGTTTGGACTGGAGCATACACAGTATTTAAAGGAAGATGCCATCACGTGTCAGTGTTAAATAATAATATTAACACCAAAACATTTCCCAGATTCTGGTGCTGCCATCTTGTACCGCTGACTTTATTTGCCTACAGTAAGTCCACAGTGGCTACAAGGAAGTTATAAGTTAGAAATGCACTAATATTGAGTAGATTTGAAAAATGTTCTGTTTAATAGAAGGAAAATGTGTATGTTATTACAATTTTTTAAACAGGGAAACAACATTTAACACATTTGTGTGGGTTTTCTCTATTACAAATCTGATATACAGTCAGTGGCACAAACAATTGGAAGAGCAGGAGCCCTTAGGATTTATTTAGAAAACAACCTAACCATAGGTTGCAATTGCATCTTTTGAGCACTTAATCACTTTTCTCCACAAAAAAAACACTCTTTTAGAAACAATGAATTTCTTTAATTTATATTTTGCATTAGGTGACCCATATGAATGGCAGTCAGCCATTTTTACCACTGTAGAGGGTACTTCAGAGTCTTATGACTCACAAGGGCACTTTACTACGCAGTGTTTTTGTGCCCTGCTGGTGCCCTAATGCGCCACCCTGGTGCACGCCACTGTATGCAGTTAAAAAAATGCATGTCCATCCCATCAAATCATACATAAAACAAATGTGGAAAGTTGTGTGTTTTTGTTCGGACCGATAAAGAAACAATTTCGTTCCTTTTAACGTTGGAAATTAGCTGCGGTTACAGCAAATTAAAAAAAAAACCCACACAATTCTTCGCGCAATGACGTCAGAATGTGTGTCTACGTAGGGACGACGCAAAAGCGTAGGATGTAGCACAATTCGTGGCTAGCGGGCTGCTAGTAACAGTAGGACGTCCGAAAATATACAGGCGCCATAACTGGGATCTGTTTCACCACATGCCTAAGTAAGTAAATGACTTATGTGTGATGTTTTATTCTGACGTGGCTAATTTTAAACCACTACGTCTGTGTTTAAGTAACCCAGACTGAGCTATGTCTGGTTAGCTCGGTGGCTAGCATCCAGAGGAAACCAGCGGCACCGTAGACGCTACCTAGTTAGCAGGAGTTAGCCGCATTTATTTAATAATGAGCAAGCTATGTTGACTCAAGCGCTGGGCTGTTTATTGTGAATCAATAGACGCTAAGCTTATTACCAACTCAACGCCACATCGATGATTTTGCGTCAATCTAGTAAAATAATGTAATAAGCGTAGCAATAGCTATGGAGGGTTAGCTTGTGTGCAAGGCACGCTGAGTATGAAATGGGGCATCTGTAGATTACCCTCAGACCAGTATGTGCTGCTTCTCCTACAATCAGGTCAGTCTCCAGTCAGCTGGAACAACAGAATATTCTATTCACATGTCGATACTAGCTGCTTTACCGTTTCATGAAGAGAATAACGTGTGTAAAAACACAAAACGTCTCGGACCAAGGACATCGCTCTTGGGTTCTCCGATCTGTACAAATGTGGATGTCTGCTTAGATTTCTGAGCCGACATCATCGTGTCATTACTGCTTTGATTGTTAAAATATGAATTCTACCCGTTCCCACCTTTTACAGTACACCTGTGAAAACAGGATAGTTTGTTGGATTGTGATAATGAAGTGTAAAAATCCCAGACAATTCAGTCCATTCAAACATTCCTTAAGATGAACTGCATGCATCCTCCATGTTGTAGGATTTATGATCTTGTTAAACATCACATGTTAATAGCTTTATCCAGTCAGGAACCATTTAAAATGCAATAATAATCAATATTATGTGGACATTTTCATGGTATTTATTGTCATTGTATCATGTATTTCACAGGAGAGTGTCTTGTTTGGCCAGACAGATTTTATTTTTTGCCAGATGTGATGCATCTGCAATACATCAGCAGCTGAATGGAAGCATTCAGAGCCTTTTGTGAGTGAGGTAGGTTTAAAGATTCTGTGCATTCTTACAACATGAATAAATTAACAGGTATTGCATTCGGTACTGGTCTGAAATGCGTCCTGATCACATCCTCAGCAGACCATAAAGCCCATATTCTGAGGTTGTTTGAGGACACATTTGATCACACTGTTTTCTGTCCACTAAAGAAATCCATCCTCGGGACACAGTAGAGGCAGCTCCCACAGCTGACATCCCCTGACTTGCTGTAGTGTTTCAGTACTTTTTCAGTGTCTCATATGTCTATACATTCATTTATTTGTACCCACCACAAAAGAATGAACTCTGTTCACCATATTGTGTTTTTTTTCTGGAATGGCCAAAATCTTATTTCACATTATAGCAGTGTAAGAATAGTTTGAACTCCCCCACCTCTTTCCAACTCTCTTTTTTCCTCTAGATACCCAGGCTCGTCAATTATATAATTTTGTTCTTGTGAATAGAAATGACATCCGTGTATTTGCATACAGCCTGCAGATGTGAGATTCAATGACATGTCACAGGAGACACCAGGTCCGATTCTAGAGAGGGTCTGTTTTATATTATATCTTTTGCACCTCACTTTTATGAAATACAGTTGTGCTTGGCTGTTTTCTTATCAGGAGGTTGTGGGTCCCAGTGATGTACTATGGGGTATGACGTTACGAGGTTTCAAGGGGAGGTGGACGAGGACCTGCTGTGCCCTATATGTAGTGGAGTGTTAGAAGAGCCAGTGCAGGTAAGAAAGATGACTCATTTATGTCCGAGATTTTGAGGTTGTTGGTTGTTTGTTTTTTTCCTCACTTTTGTGTTCACTTTTCATTTCAGGCTCCCCACTGTGAGCATGCCTTCTGCAACGCCTGTATAACACAGTGGTTTGCCCAGCAGCAGATTTGTCCTGTTGACCGCACAGTGGTGACATTAGCTCACCTCCGGCCTGTGCCTCGCATCATGCGCAACATGCTGTCCAAACTCCAAATCAGCTGTGACAATGCAAGTTTTGGCTGTACAGCCACACTGAGACTGGACCAGCTGCAGTCGCACCTCAAGGACTGTGAGCACAACCCTAAAAGGCCTGTCAACTGTGAGGAGGGATGTGGGTGAGTGGCTCCCATTTGGCAGGACATGTAACTTCAGAGTGAATTCCTCATTACCAATTTGACCCTCAGTAAAAATTCAGCAAAGACATTGTATGTTCTGAATTTTATTAAGTCTTCGACTCATTTTCTCTATACAACTCTTGCAGGCTTGAGATGCCCAAAGATGAACTACCCAACCATAACTGCATCAAACATCTGCGGAGTGTTGTTCAGCAGCAACAGACCAAGATTTCAGAGCTGGAGAAAACAGTGGCAGAGCATAAACACCAGTTGGGGGAACAAGTAATCACAATTGGTTGCTCATTGATGCATTGATGTGTCATTAACCAGCACTTTTGTTTAGCACCATCTGTTGGCCAAATAGCCTAATATTCACTACTCATGTTCAGGCAGCTCCTTCATCATCACATAGTGAATAAAATAACGACCAGGGCATTAATTTTTCTCAATTACTGAAGCTAACTGGCCTTTATTTTGGAAACAGTGTAAAAAAAGAACACTATGTCTATAATTTCTTGTACAGTATTCTTAGTGAAGACACTCATAGACTTCATAATGCATTCTCTAGCCCCTTACCCTAACCTTAACCATCATAACAAAAGGCACTAGCTTAACTCTTAAACTAGCCCATTTTACGGTGTCACAGAATATGAGGGCCAGTCAAATTGTCCACACTTAAACAAAATGTCCTCAATTCCTGTGGTTTGAGAGTTTTTTGGACCTCACAAAGATATGTGTACACATACAGGTTTGCTTTGCTGACTTCACTGACTTCCATTCATTTGGAAAGCCTAACCACAGCCTTATCTCAAACCTTAACTATAACTAGACATATTATATGTGACTGTTATTAATGTACATACTGTATGTAGAAAAACAGAAGATGGAAGAAATGATTTGGGTAATTGTGTATTTAAATTTAATATTTATTTAATAAATAAATGAATAAATGGTGCTTATTCATTATACTGCCTCTTTGTCAGAATCTGCACTAGCTAAAAGAACTGAAAAGATTGTAGTATTTGTAAATAAAAAAATCCAGTAAAAGTATCATATCAAATAAAACTCTTGATACTCTTGACAGGGTGTGGCACCCTGAGGTGGCTGATTGGTAATATACTCTTGTTTAACTGCAGTCATTGAAGAGGCTCCATTTTCTTTTCCAGAAACGAGACATTCAGCTGCTCAAAGCCTACATGAGAGCCATCCGCAGTGCTAACCCTAACCTGCAAAACCTTGAGGAGAGCATTGAGTACAATGAGATTTTAGAGTAAGTGATACTTTTTTTCTGTCCCTTGTTATTCCAAGATCAAATTTGTAGGTCAGCTGAAGCTCAGCCCCTAATTTTCTTATGGTTCTCACTTTTGTTAACGTTACCGTCAGGTGGGTGAACTCCATGCAGCCTGCCCGTGTGACGCGCTGGGGCGGCATGATCTCCACTCCTGATGCTGTGCTCCAGGCAGTCATCAAACGCTCCCTCATTGACAGCGGCTGTCCCCTGTCAGTTGTGAACGACCTGATAGAGAACGCCCATGAGCGTAATTGGCCACAGGGACTGGCAACCCTCGAGGTGCGGCAGATGAACAGGCGCTACTATGAGAACTACGTCGCCAAACGTATTCCAGGCAAACAGGCGGTGGTGGTGATGGCCTGTGAGAATCAGCATATGGGGGAGGACATGATCCTGGAGCCTGGTCTGGTCATGATCTTTGCTCATGGCGTTGAGGAGATCTTATAACCATACAGCTAGCTGATCTAATCCAGAGACAAGTAGGATTGTTTTACTTGGCGAGGCTTTGCTGTGACGAGTAGGTTTTTCCTCGTTAGGGTGGAACCGTCTGAATAAATCTGGCCTATTTAAAAAATCTTCTAAGAGCTCCTAAGCTTCATACCTATGCCTTAAAGTAAGGACAAATACATAATAAACCTGTCAAATAAAAACGTAATCTGACTGATATCTGAGATAGAAGGTAAGATGTGATGTTTACAAGGTTTATATTTAGTGCATTATATGATCTGATTGTTCTGCTCCATGTCCTAATGTAATAAGTTGAGCCCCCATTGAAATCAGTTGTATAAATGCTTGTAAATACAAATACTATATTGAAATATAAATGTCATTCTCTTATTCCCTTTACTGTAATTAGATTGTTTTTGTTTTTTTTTTATCTCAGTTCTTTTTTTTTTTAGTCAGCTTCTGTTACTGTTTGCTTGGTCGTCAGCTCAGAATTTTCTTGTTGCTTTAATTTTTTTCCCCAAGTATTTAGATTCCTGTGAATATTTTTTAAGACGTTGTGCTTCTCAGTGTAGATTGTCCAAACCTTCTGTGCCATTTTTATTTATTGTGTTGCCTTTTACACAGACATGCTTGAAGGTGTTACCATTTGATGTATGGAAATCTGCCTTTTTGGTGCATTTGAAGTTCACTGCAAGAAGAAGAATTGATTTTGTGTTTTCGTTGTTGCCTCAGTTGTGTGTGTGTGTGTGTGTGTGTGTGTGTGTGTGTGTATATATATATGTGTTCTCTGTTGGGTCCAGTTGAACTGTTAAATTGAAAGTTTAACATTTAGGGTTTTACCTATGTATAATGACTTTTATCTGACAAATCGTAATCAGGTGATCCTGAACCTTAGACACTGATGTCATCACTCTTCACAGTTAGCATTCATACATTTATTCACTGAGAACCACAGCTTGGAGATTGTAAAAAAATATTTGTGAAGTCACTTCTCAAGACTTTTGAGAAGTTAAAGGTTTCACTATTAGTCACTTATTGCTGTAATAAGACAAGACTCCAGACGTGCGGTAGAAAATCTCATTAAAGTGCAGTAAACAAATACATTGAATTGTGTTCTTTATTATGATCCCTACAAATGTTTTTTTTTTTTTTGTCTTTTGTTAATGTACTGTGTTGTACAGACAAGGAAGTAATAAAATGTCACATTTCATCCTGAAAGGTGCAGTTCCTTTCATTACCACAGCATCTCCTTGGAGATCTGTCAGGAGCTTCATTTGTGTGACAACAGCTGACAATTTTATGCAAAGACCAATAATTAAATAACTGCCACTTTTAAGAATCCAGGGTGTTGAGCAGGAGATGTGGGCTGTGAAATGCTGTTGGTGAATCATAAAAACTCTTAGGTGGGAGGCTCTGACTCCTCTGACCTGACTCACTCACTCCTTTTCACCGACTAACCCTGACACCCACATGATTTCCATGTCTGCTATCCTTTGTTACCAGCTTCGCCCTGATTGTGGGGACTAATCCCTCACCATTGTGGTCAGTGGAATGTGAAATCATGCGGTCTACCAAATGCTGTGGCTCTGCTTTTGTCTACACGTAGTCATTATGTGATGTATTTGGTTGGTATGAGGCGCTCAACAGTCAACAGTCTTACAAACGTGTTTAGGAGCATATGTCCTGCATAAAATGGCAGAAAAAAACACAATAAAGCAGAATATGCAGCACAAATAGTGAACTACAGGCCTGTACACTGAAGTACTGGCATCCAAGGGTAAAGGCTTCAAGAAATCTATGGAAATCCTATGGAAAACTGTATTTAAAAATATGAATAATGGCCCATGTGAGAGTTAAGCAGTTAAATAATTACATTATTACTGGAAATATAGTGCATTCCTATGTAAAAAGTATTTTGACTTTCATTTTATTTACCGTTGTGTGGATTAATCTGTAACAAAACATTTTATCAAATGAAAAATGTGCAATCACTTTGGTACTTGTGCAATACTTTTATATATTTCATACATTTGCAATTATATACAGTATATATGTATGTTCCCATGTTGAAGCTCTTATTGTTATGTAAATAAATGTACATGAACGAGTTTGTGTGCATGTGTGGTGCTTTTTTGGGGGGGCCTTGTGCAGCAGTTTTGTTGTACTATTTGGTTCAATGACAAAACACTGCAAATGAATTCATATTTAATTAGTAAAATAACAAGTTTAAATTGAAAAAGCAGAGTTGGATAAAAAGTGAAACACCTGATCCACGCTGGATGCAGCAGTGGCCTGAAGCACTGTGATGGCTCTGTTACTCCTGCGTTGTATTTTCCTGCCAGATTTGCTTGTAGCACACACACAGAAAGTAGACCAGATGCTAAAATGATGACAGGGATTGTGAGCAGATGTCTCTCTGATGTCTCTCTGAACTGCAGTGGAGGTTAAAGTATAAAGTGGCATAATTGTGTTAGTGTACAGGAATGTCAGTTTCAATTTTATAATCATTTTGCATAGGAAGAGTGCCATTGCTTGCTTTAGTTTGGTTTTATGCAGCAGGGCCATTTCAAGCGATTTTAGGAGCCCCAGGCTGAAGGACACAGGCCCCACTTTTAACTCATCAACAGTGACACTTCACCTTAATCATAATGATTAAAATGTTTCAATAAAAATCAAGTATATTGCTTTGTTATAGATTTATCCACCCACCTGTAATAGAATACCTAAAATAAAATCAACCTAGATAACAGTAAAAGCTAGTTACACAGGAATAAGGGTCTAATAATTTAAAGGTACAGTAGACAGGATGTTTTGTGATCAAGTGATCTGAGACTAATGTTTGCATCTCCTCTAGGTCTTTGCCTGCTCTAGATTTAATTACACAGTGAGGCATCATTTCTGATTTAGTGGTTTTACTTTAGTAGATCTTGTGTATGATACATATTTCTGCTTAAGTAACACTTTTTATGCAGGAGATTCACTTGTGCGTTATTGTAATTGCAACTCTTGGCCTGGGGCCCAACACTCTCTGAAGCGCTTCATAATTCATGCGTATGGCTTTTTTATTAATTTTAATGAATACATTTATTTTTAAATGTATATATTAATCTATTATTACATATACCACATACTATGCAGTGAGGATGTTGTCTGAGGTGGTGGTTTCTAATCCATGAACCTCAAACTCAAATGACCCAGGGGCAAGTGAACATCCAGTCTGGCCCAACAGTTTGGGAAAAATCAACTGTACAGTGATTTAAAATTACAGGAAAATTATTAATTAAGGAAAATTATCCTACTTGTCATTTGATTTATAATGTCAGTAAACATTTTTCTGATTAGTTAATAGTTTTAATCACAAGTCTCGGGTCTTCTTCAATAAAGCATCATCTTAGATTTGTAAATTATGTTCCAGTATAGACAAAAAATAGACAATAAAAATATAGCATGTGTTTTGACATCAGTGTTATTGACTGTTTATATCACCCAATAGGAGCCTGGTTGCTAGTGATGTCTGTTTATTTCCATTTACAAAAACTGTTGTGGTGCTGGTCAGAGTGTGAATCTTGAGGCTTCAAAATATCTATGTGTGACATTCCTGGTCATAGTTCAGCCACCATAGTTATGGAATGTAAAGGTGATATAATACATATATATATATATATGAAAATTATGTACAACAGTGACATTTTGCAGTCCCAGTCCCAAACACTGCATGAGTGTGGTCCATGTAAATGTAAGTAAATATAATGTAAATTATATTTACATTATATTTACTATATATTATATTTATATAATCTAAATAAGACACCACATTTATACCCAATGCTACACCATGTCCATGCACAAACACAAACACATACATAAATGTCCCACCCAACTGTTTTTATAAACATTAAACCTATAAGGTTCATTTCCTTGTGTCAGCAAATTGAAAGTGAAAGTGTGTCAGTGTAGAATCGTCGCATGAAAAGGGGAGACGACAAGGTGACAATAACAGACCTGAATGGAAGTTACAGGCTTTAAATATCCACCGACATGTGGATAAAAGAGACTGGAAAATCAAGACATTTTTTTAAAAAGGAACGGAGGCTTTTAATGTCCAATACTTTGTATTCCCAATGCTAATAAACTGTCTGCACCATTGTCATCACTAAAGCCACTATTTCATATCTTGATAAAATACATTTCTAACACAAAATATTAAAACCCTTAAGGACAGTTGTGCACATTTTACAATCCTTTCATTCCTTATATTTTGATAATTTTGACAGTGTTCATGCATATGAAAATTTTGAGCAAGATTATTTATATTTGATCTTGTTATTTCAGCTCCTACAGTAATGGTAAATAAATTTTGTACAAAGAAGTGTTACACTGAAACCCTGTCAAACTGCAATTTTTGATCTCACTTCCATTAAAGCATGATACATGCATTTAATTAAATCTGGGTGTCAATCTAGGTTTTTGCCTTGGAATTGATAACTTTTACTACTCACCACCAGATGGCATCTTTTTTTTGCCATATTCAAATTCTACTTTACATATAGTATATTAAAAAAATTACATTTTCCAGCTTGTTTTGTTTTTTATAATCTGAAAATATAGTGTCATTTAACGGGTTAAAATTTAAAAATGAATTAGTATTTGATATTAATAATTAGGTCAATAAAAGCAGAATACAATAATGTATATTATTTTATAGCTTGCATTTAAACAGCAAATTTTTTCACCTTAGCAGTATGAGTGTAACTAATATTAGACCTAGACATGTCATTTTTTTAGGGGTTTAGATGACATGCCCATAATTTTATCCTTCTCTCAGTCCAAGTGTTTTGGAAAAGCTACCTACATAAATCTACGTGGAAGCACTAGTCAGATCACACTACCTGCATGATTTTGACATTGTAATTGACCTTAAAAACAATCTTCGTAAATGCAGAAAACTGTAAACTATAATATATATATATATATATGAAAAAAAAGGGTGCTGTATTATTTTCTGATGAGGTAGCACAAATCGATAGATATATCTATAACTTTAGCCTTCGGTAGGACCTTCTCGACAAAGTAGCATGTTTCTCAGAACACCAGCCCTAAGAGTTAAATAATCTTTTGTTTTTCAAGCACAAACACACACACACACACACACACTCAAGTTTATGCTTCTATCAAAGTGAGGACCCTCATAGACATAATACATTCCCTAGCTCCTTACCCTAATCCTAACCCAATTCTAACCCTAACCTTAAAACCAGGTCTTAACCCTGAAAAGGCTCTTTTAAGGGGTGACAGAAAGTGAGGACCAGCCAAAATGTCGTCACTTTGTCAAAATGTCCTCATGTTGTCAAAATGTCCTCACTTGTCAAAATGTCTTCACGTTGTCAAAATGTCCTCACTTGTCAAAATGTCTTCACGTTGTCAAAATGTCCTCACTTTGACAAAATGTCCTCACGTTGTCAAAATGTCCTCACGTTGCCAAAATGTCCTCACGTTGTCAAAATGTCTTCACGTTGTCAAAATGTCCTCACATTGTCAAAATGTCCTCACATTGTCAAAATGTCTTCACGTTGTCAAAATGTCCTCACTTTGACAAAATGTCCTCACGTTGTCAAAATGTCCTCACTTGTCAAAATGTCCTCACTTGTCAAAATGTCCTCACTCTGTAGGGTTTGTACAATTTTTGGTCCTCACTGGGCAACAAGTACAAGAACACACACACACACCTCGCGCTCGGGGGCCCCAGGTTGCTGGGCCCCCGGTTGCTGCGCCCCTGGTTGCTGATATGAACTGTACGTAGATGTCAACCGCACAACAGGTCACACAGCTGCGTGTAGCCCAGTTTCAGTGAAAGCAAAGCGTTGCACTTCTGACTGTGCACGTGTTTGTGTGTGTGTGTGCGTGCGTGCACGTGTACAGAGAGAGAGAGAATCCTCATGTGAAGCACCGCCTCAACTCAGCCGCTCTCTCTCTCTCTCTCCCTGTGTCTCTGTGTCTCTCTCTCTCAGTGTGTGCTCGGCTGCCTCTCGGCTGCCTCTCCTCTGCGCGGACCTCCTGCCTCCATTTAAACTTAACGGCCACTTCGCTCCGTGTCCGCGCGCGGGGCTTCTCCTCCCTTCGTTGACGGGTCCTGTGAAGCGAGGTATAAACACCAACAGTGAGCGGGAGCAGAAGGAGCAGAAGGAAAAAAATAGCTTCAGCTTTGACGCATTCACTGAAGTTTGCAGCCTCTTCAGCTGCAGACACGAGAGACGGGGGGGGGGGGGATCGTATCATCATCGCTCGCGCTGCTGCTGCTGCTGCTGCTGCTGTCAACAACTGGATGAACATGTAAGGAGCTGCGTGTTTGTGCCTGTGTGTTTCACCGAGGAGCTGCAGTCCACGGGCCAGTGTTGTGTTGAATTGTAATGCACGGAGCTTCTCTGCGAATTCTTCCCCTTTAATCCTCCTCATGTGTGATGTTTGTTCATGCCAGGCTGCTGCTGCTGCTGCTGCTGCTGCTGCTGCTGCTGCTGCTTCACCACTTCCCAGCTGCTTCTTTAGGGGAAAACAATTCTCTCTGTGCTTCGGTCATAGGAAAACTATGCAGGCAGCTCCAAAAATAGTTTGGTGTAAAGGTCTTCACTTTATGTTTTACTTTAATTGGCCAACAGATGGTACAACTGTGCAAGTCTCTCGCACAGTGAGGGTGAACCGTGTTTGTAAAGAGACTGCAGGTGATGTGTGTTGGAAATGGGCGATATGGCCAAAAAAAAAAAAAAGTTTCAAATCAGTCGATGTTGATAATTATCGGGATAAAATGTCAGATCATTAAAGGCAGTTTTTTTTTGCAGCACTCTGCTTTGTCGTATCAGTCGATACATACCGGACGTACCGTATGTTATATTGATATTGAAGATTATATTATATTTAGGACTGCAATGATTAAACTCATTTTGTAGTTGATTAATGGCTTTGAATGGTTTTAAATTGTTATTTAAATTTTCAGGTTTTTCAGGCTTCTTAAATGTGAATATTTCCTGGTTTCTTTGCGTTATATTAACAAAGACATCATTAAAACCGAGTCAACTTGGTTTGTGGACAAGACAAGACATTTGAGAACATTGGCGTTTTCAGATCTGGTCAATATTTGTCAAGATTTTCTGACATTTTATGGACAAAATGATTCGTTGAATCATTAGTTGCAGCAGCTATTATATTATATATTGTAATGTCCAGCCTGAGCTTGGGATATTGGGTGCAATAATACTGAGGACAGTGGTGACACTGAACATTCGGAGGTAGTGTGTTTGTGATATAGATCATTTTAAAAAGTGTTAATATTCACTGTGTGTGACTTGCCAGTATAAAGTCTTAGCGATTTACTGTATTTAGCACCTCATAATTTGCAGTACGTCTTATTTAGGATTCTTGGTTTTCAAATTAAAATGGCAAAACAATATTGACCTTAAGTAACATGTTTTTGTTACATGACAACCTTCTTTGCTAACAGAAGTAATGCCTTTGTGACATCAGTAACATGAGATCCCCCGTTTCCTCCATTTTGTCCACATTTGATCAACGTATGAATTAAACGAAGGTAGAAAATCTTTTGTTTTATTGCACTTATTTTGTGAATTACAGTCACTCGGAGAGTTTTTCGTTCTGTTCCATGTCTGGTGTGAGGTCGAGGATGGAAGGTGCTGGTGGACACTGTCTCTCGTCTGTATGGTGATTCATTGTTTACCCGCTGCTCAAAATGATAAGAGTGTGAACTTTAAAAAACAAGTTTATTTTGGTTCATTTGTTGCTGGAACTTGCAGTTTCTGCAACAGTTCATTTCCACTGTTGACGTGTGTGTGTGTGTGTGTGTGTTTGTCTTTGATCAGCAAGTCTATCCGTGTCAGTCTGCAAATCTCAAATAATCAATCCTGAGCCCAGGGTTAATGTTTACGCCGCACACTGGAGGCTGTAAACGGACTGGACTCGAGCTGTTTGTGGTCGTGGTGCAACTATAGTGTGATCTGAGATTGGGATCACGATCAGAGCAGTTTGACGGCAGACTACAGTACTTCACTTCTCTAAACACAACAGTTGCATCTTTTACTTTACCGTCACTTCCTTTGTTGTATCACCACTTAAATTTGCCTGCATTAATGTTGTTGACTTTAAAAACAGTGAAGCATGTATTTACTTCATCCATTCTTTGAACAGAATAAACCGAGTTTGTTTTAATTCTTGCACTGTAGACCCAGAGGTCAGTGAATCGCTTGATGGTGGAGATGACTGAGTGATTTTCTTTTGAAAGATGTGACATTTAACGGTTCATTTTCCAGTTGTGAATATAGCTGTGGGCGATCTCGCTGAGACTCCCTGATATGAGACGTGCAAACACACCATAAAAGCAGCGTGGCTGTTTCAAGTCTGGGCAGGTTCGAGGTTGTTCTTTTCTTTTTTTGGTTTGTTTTCTTTTTTGAACGCAGCATGGTGTGCTACAACACTGCCTCCACATAATAAAACCTATTATATAAGTCACATTCAAGTCTGAACTCAGGGTTAAAGACAGTTCTCAGTATGAAGCTGTGGGGCCATTGCTACATATTTCAAATAAGTCCATTTTCTCTCCCTTTTTCTTAAATTTTTGTGTTATTTACAGTTCACCAAGGTCTAATCTACTTTGCATGCCACTCAAATCATCAAACATTACCATACAGTAGAAGCAAAGGACAAGCCCTTTAAAAGAGCTCAAATGTGACTATGTCATTACTTTATTCTTTACATTGATGAGGCTTACGCCGATCAGGTTTTATCTCCCCACAAAACAGTTGTTACTGAACTAAAGATAAAACAACAAGGGGAAATAGTGGTTAGTTACAGACGATAGCTCCACTGATACAAATGTGGAAAAAAAAAAAATTGCATTTTCTTCTCTTGCTTTGACACAAAGTGGGCGATTTTTTTTTTTGCGCCATAGCAAAATGACACCTTGAGCAAACAGTTCATTTATAGTAAGGGAGTGTTCCCCTGTTCACTCAGTGAGTCACAGTAGCATCTGCATGTAGAATGCAATTTAGAGTTTGGCCTCTTGTTCTGAAGGCCAGTGCTCATGGCGTGGGAGGAGGAGGAGGAGGAGGAGGAGGAGCTGCAGGGGAAGACTTGCCGCTTGCTCACTGACTGACTGGGCTCCCCCTTCTCTGGGCTGGCTGGCTGCCCTCTCTGCCTGTGCCTCCTCCCACCCGTTAGTCACCCATGGCAGCGTTCTGACGGAGAGCAGCTGATGGAGGGAAACACTTTCCACGGCAACTAAGCGTGTCTCCTCCACACCCTGCTGTTAACCTGCTGCAGTCGGGACTCTCGTCAGTCGAGAGGCTTGATGGAGTTTCAGGAGGAAAACAGATGCTTGACGACAGTCGTAGAGAGCGGCTTCTGTTAAAAGAAGCTTACGCAGTGTTTTCCAACCACAAAATGACAGAGTCAGAGGCTTGCACCGTGCAAGTGTTGCAAAACAGCAGATTTCCTTGACATAAGGCGTGGGTGTTATGACAGCTTGCACAAACATTAGCCCTCATGGAAAAAGGTCATCCCCAAGTAAACCTTGAAAAGATTCTTGTAAAGAGACTGTCTATGGTTGTTGACATTTGTACAATGAGGCACTGAGAGTTTCTTGATTAAAACCATGGCATGTGTAAATGCCAACTGAACTGTTCACTCTTATCCGCCACATGTGTTTTTTTCCTCAGAAAAGCAGGTGATTTCTCGGCTTTTACTTGAGTGGTCAGGTGTAAAAAGCAGCTGTCAGGCTGCAGACAGATGGTTTGTCAGATGTTTACGGGGGAGTAGATGTTGCTTTCACAATTTGTTGTGACTTGTATAACCACTTTAACATTTAAATTGTCCTTTTTTGAAGAATCAGCAGTGGCAGTGAGTCAGGAGGCTTCAGCCTTTGTCGTTTTCTGCTCAAATATGGTGCATTGTTTATTTTTGTAAGTCAGTACATCACACTGAATGATAGGGTGGTGACTCACACTTAAAGCTGCAGTGTGTAACTTGATTAACGTGATTTTTTTGTTGTTGTTGTTTTTGATGTTAATATTCTTCCTCTGTTTGGTCTCTGTGAATAGAAAAAAGTCAACCTTGTTGCATACGATTTATGCTCACTTTTGTGGATGAAACATAACACCTGAAACATTCCGTGGAGGATTCTTTGTGTTTTCAGTCATACTCCAAACTGTTTACTAGCACAATTTTGCTGTCACCTTTGCCTGTCTTGACAAAAACAAGTCACTTCCTGTGTGCAGTGTGGGACCAGGCGACATGAGATAAGATTCAAGCCATTGTCAAATGAGTTTATGCAATTAAGCCTTTCAGCTCCACAAGACTGTGCCTGTGTGTTTCCCATGCTGCACACAGGAAGTCAATTCATTTTATGTCAAGATTGATGGAGGCAACTGCAGAAGTGGAAGCACAACAGCAATGTTGTGTGAGCAAAGTGAGACAGCTGCAACAGTTTGGAGTATGTCTGCTCTCAAAGAATGTCCTAAGTGGATTCTACTGCTAAATAAAAAAAAAAAAAAAAAAAAGAACCCAGACGCTCAGCAACAGCCCCTTCATGAAACATCGTTCACTTCACCTGTAGTGGAACCTTCCTGGGAATGTAAAGGCCACAGGCAGTTAGTCACATGGTCTGTATTAAGTCTTCGGCCTCAGACATTCCTGAAACCTGCTGAAATATTCATACAATAAGCTCATTTAGATGGTGCCTTTGTTTGTTTTTTGTTTTTTTCTTCATAAACTGCATCCATTACACGATTGTGCAGGGAATACCTCTCCCATGTTTTCCCCCCAATCCTGATTCTAACTCTGCCTGAAAATCATTAGCTAATCAGGAAGCAAAAAAAAAAAAAATCAGATTACTCAGATTGGCTCCAGATCACGTTGAACTAATGTTTTCTTTCAGCATAAAAAAACAAAAAAAAACGAATAAACTTCTCGTGATGTGACAGTCTCATGGAAAGGGTTAGAATGAAAAAGAAACGTCATTCGGAATAATCAGTGTGTTTTATGAGTAAATATAATTCAGGAGTTTATTTTTTGCAGGGTTTGAAGATGGAGCTATGAGCGTATTTTTAGAACATACACTTTTAGGCTGTGGTCAGGTGATCCGTAACAGATGGCTGTTCATGATCCTTGGTTTGTCATTTTGCTGTCGATACGGACGCGGCCCACCTGAACAGCAGCATAAACATAACTGCTAGGCAACGCTGCTGACCTTTTAAGGGAATTAAGTGAGGACAGCGTGAACCTTTCAGACTCTAAAGAGAGTAAATGGATCATAATCACATGTAAGGAGTGGGTGGATTTTTTCCACATCATTTCATTTCTCTTTTTTTTCTTTGTCCTTTGATTTATTTATTTATTTATTTATTTATTTATTTTTTTGGTCCTTTGTAAGCACTGATACCTTTGCTGGCTGCACTTAAACAGCTTGAACAACACATATACAGTGAGGTTCTTTTCATCAACCCAAGTTGAAAACCACCTTGCTGTCTTCAGTCCATTTTAGATTTTTTGTTTCTGTAGATGATGATAGAAAATGTTTTTGTGTATGATTTGATGTAGGAGTTTGTAAAACTACAGTGTGTAACATTTGGTGATTGATTATTCTGCCTTTTCCTTGAGCTTTGTGAACAGAAACAATGTAGCATTGTTTGTCTGAACGCGTCCTTCATCTCAAAACAGGATTTGTCAAGCATTATTATCAGACCTGTGTGAGGGAGCGTTTGTGTGTATACAGAGGCAGTGCAGGGGCGGGCGGGGGCAAGAAACATTTATCTCATCAAACTGCTGAACAATCAGGGTTTTTTTGTGCTACTTTGTGTTTTCTGTCATACTCCAACCTGTTTGCAGCCATCCACTTTATTTGTGTTGACTTAAAACAAATTGCTTCCTGTGTGCAGCGTGGGAATGTTAGGGACACTGGATCTAAACACTTGTACACTATGAAACACAAAGGGATAGTGACGCATTTGACATTGATTTGAATCTAGGGTATACTTTTGCATGCTGTACCTCTTTAAACGTGTTCAGACATGTTTAGTTTATTAAATATTTTCCTTTTTACTGAACTCCCCATTTTAATTATTAATTTTTTTAAGGTTTTCTTTATTGGCTGATGCATGATATACAGTGGAACTGCAACATATGTTGTGCAAAACATCTTTTGTGTGTTGCACTTCCACTGTATTCATGCATCCACCAATTTCCCCTTTTAAGTCCTCAATGACAATCACATTGTTTACAGAGGAATCTCCACAATCACTCGACACCTGATTCTGAGTCAGCAGGCTTTCCTTAAAGGGCCCGGCGAGTGTTTGTGCCCACAGGCTTCTGATAATAGACACTGGCTTGTGGCATTTAAACTGTCTGTTTGTTCCATTCTTGTGGACACGATAGCTAAATAATGCCTTGGGGGAAATTCTTCAAGTTTGGTAGAAGTATTCAGTTGGACTCAAGTGGCTGAAGGTCAAAAGCCATGGCTATGGTGACCTCACAAAACAGATTCTTTTGGCTTTTGAACATGAAATCTCAGGAACACCAGCAGGCAATTACAGTATTTCTAATTTGGCACAAAATGTTCACGTGGACTCATGGATTAAAGTTCTCAATTAGGATTGCTCAAGTTTAAGGTCCTTTGTTGCCTCATAAAAACCTTTTTTTGCCTCTGGAACAGTAAATGTTTTCAAAACAGCAGATACTGGATTGGTCAGCAGAGGCACATAACCACTTGGGACTAATACTAGTTCAAAATTGAAGTTCCTCAAGTACTCTTCAGTACTTTGACCATCTTCCAAAAAGTGCTGTTGAGTTTCTGAAACTTTCCACCTTTTCATTCCTGCCTTCTTTTGCCATTCATATCCATACAGTGCTGAATAATTTAGCAGCCGGCTATTTTGTTGACTTGCTGAACAGAGTAGTGCAAAAGTGTATTTATTGTATTCCGGGGTCCATCAGTGCTCTATGGTAATGTGTGTAAAGTGCAGATTGATGTCGAAGGTCTCCACCGCTTTGCCTCTTAGTGATTATGTAATTTAGATGAAAGCTAATAAGTGTACTGCGATTGATTACTCACGTCAACAAGATGTGTTTTAGTATAAATCAAGCAGAATCAACAATGTGGGCTTTGGAAGGTTTTGCTGTTCTGATACATGATAATAGTAAACTGATGTCATTTACAGAGTAATATCTCAAGAATATGTACAATATGTACAACAACATACAGTACAACGCATTTGACTGTAGTTTTACACTGGTTTTACATTGGTTTACTAAAATACTGTATATTTAATGGAAATACAACTAAGAACAATTATAACATAAACGTGACTGTATATGTTAAATAATGAATAGTACAAGTAATCCATTCCAAGTTTGGTGCAGCAAAATTAACAATAAATATTGTATGAATGTGCGCATGACATGTCTCACCACATACATATTGTATAACCATACACATTCGTTTATTTTGCTAACATTAACCACCAAAAGCTAAGAGTGACAAAAGACTGAGTGAGACTGAAGCATCAGAACAGCTCAGTAATGATCAGAGCTTATTGTTGCATATTAACCACACAAACAGTGTCTGGTAAATGCTCTGATGACCGTGAAAGGAATGCATTAGCAGAGGAAAAAGTAATGTGTGCTGTTTCTCGGTGCTTATTATAAGATCACGTTTCTAACATAATTGCAAAATGTATCGATCATCAGCCTCCACAGAACACCTATAAATTCTGTATCTACGCTGCCTCCATATACACGTGTTTCTTATCACACCATTTTATTGGTCTGCGTCTACGAGGGCCACATTAAACAGGATTCCAGGATACGACTTTCTCCCCTTCCATTATCTATTTCTTCAATGATTAATGAGCTATGCATTCATCTCTGTTTTCCCATCATCATTATGGGATCTCCTGTAGCACTTAGCACTTAAATGTTTCTTTTTCTCTTTTTAAACCATTGTGTTGCCTTTGTCTATGTTTCTTTCTGTGATGCAACTGAGCATCATGTAAAATACTACCTATTTTCCTACGACACTTTTATGTGAGGAAACAAACTGCAGCACACGTTTCTGCATGGTGACAAATGTACCTTTCCTTACCCTCCATCGTGTTTTTGCATTTGAAGTACCTTTTTTTTTCTATCAGGATTTCACACATTTGAGTTTAAGCCGCACATGCATGAGTTACACTTATTGCAACAAGTTCCCTGTCTGTGTCATCTTTAACTTTCATGCACAATTTTAACCTCATATGACATTTATGTCTCTTCCTTTTGTTTGAAGGGGAGGTCCCCTGAGAGGCCACTTTGGTCTCTCCACAAAATTTTTATCTTCACATTTCAGTTCCTTTTTGTTATAAGCGAATCTCATGTGGGCCACTGGAAAGAGATTTTGGGTGCGTGAGATTCCCTCGAGTCGATTTATCAGGGGCACTTTTAGCCTGACATCTTTTCTACCAGAAATGCCCCAGTTTTAAGCAGCAAGTCTCATGTTCATGTGATGGTGTGAGGTGTAAAAATGAGCACAGTTAATCAATGTGATGAAATGGTTCATGCTTGACAGTGACGCTGTGTTTCCGAGCATCACACAAGCAAGAACTGGAAAAAAGGCTGTGGGTTAATGGACGTGTCCCAACATTTAAAAACCGTTGAATCTTAGTAAATCATTCATTCATTTGTGTTCACTCAAATGTTCTGCACGATTCTGTGTGTTTCTGTTTCCAACAAAGTTTGATGTTGATTGTGAGTCTCCGTGTCTACAATCGTGGATTTGTGCAGTGCGGAATGGAAGATGCTATCGTTTTGCTTGCAGCCACGCTTTTATGTTTCACAAAGAAGCAGGCTCCTGTGCACCCACCTTCTCTTTTCTCCACATCTATGTCTCACTGCTTCTCTTGCCTGTGCACAGGCAGGCAGTTCGTGCAGAAGCAGGCATCATGTCCACCCCCACAAACCCAGAGGTGAAGGAACTGAGCTCTGTTGACTTCATCCAGCTGCAGCAGTATATTGAATGTGAGTACAGACAAGCAGGCAGGCGGGCAGCTTTCTCAGCACTTAACTCCCCACCACCACCAGCAGCAGCAGCCACCCTCCACCACCACCACCACCCACACACACACTCATTTACACTTATGTTTTTTTTATATATATATATATATATATACAGTACATCTTGAAGAGGCAGCAGTCTGTCACATTCTGTTGTCTTGGAAATGAAGCATGCAGACATTTTTATCTGAATCTACAGTATATTTATTGTGTGTGTACACGATGTTTTAGAAATGGTTACATACAGTTAAGTAATATGTAAAAAAAAAAAAAAAAACTGGTCCCATATGTGCATCTCTCCGTGGCTTGTGCATGTCTTTGCTTCCAGACTGCAGCTTGAAGGTGAAGGATGTACTGAGGGAATTTGATGCAGATGGCAGTCTGGCCCAGCACAGACATGGAGAGGTGAGAGGGGGACAGCACGTCCTACTGTTCAGCAGCATGACCAAAAAACGTCCAAAAAAACTCAGTCACAGCTTTGTTTGCCACCATAGTGGATCAGTTAATTGAGAAATGATTATGGGGCTTATGTGTATTTTTCAGTTATTAATTACCCTGCACTGATTAATTGGATGCAAACGCATTGATCGTGTTGATTAACCTGTCGAGAAATATCTTCAGCATATTCAGAGCTGTGTTGCAAATGTAAATTACCCTCCTTGGGTTTTGCCCACGCAGCTAGGCCTTGCTGAACAGTGTAATGCAGAGCGTGAGCTCAAATGTGACAGAAGACGGGTCTATTCAGTGTTTGACGTGGCTTACTCATTTGTGCAGGAAGCAGATGCAGCAATATCTGATGGATAATTTGGCTACAAACAGTTTAATTGGATAATTGTGAGGAAACATTGATTTTTATAGTCGATAAAAATGCAAATACTTTCATAAAGCACCAGTTAATATCTTGCACAGGATGATGAGTTTTTATTGTAATTCTTACTGTGTGCAGATTAATGATGATGTGTCCCTGGTTCCTTGTTCTTGTTCGTTTCTTTTCTGTGATCCGCCTGCCTCGCATTGACATTATTTATTACTGGGGCAGCTCTGCAGGGTATCAACCACGGAAATATAATTATGTCAACATAAAATTGGTTCGTCTTTTACTATTATTGAGCTCTGCAGCATATGAAAAAGTGAGAAACGGGGCAGACGGATGGCCCCGAAGCTTGTAATTTGTAGGTTCCTTTGTCATAGGAAAGTCCTGCAGCCAACTAAAAATTGTGTAAGATGCATTGATGCATTGATGCATGATTACATAAAAATAATGCATTAAATATGTCAAAGTAATTCTCTGGGTTTTGAAAGCACCACTTGATAAACATAACAGGAGCAGAAAATAAAGACGCCGTCATCTTCACTTATTTTCTCACGAGATGAATTGTTCACGCATAATACACACTTCATTTTACAATTCTCACAGCATACAGTATGTCTTTCCCATTCGTTCTTTCACCAGTGCATCAATGAAGAAGGCTTTCGTCTGTTCCTAAAGACTTACTTAGAAGTAGAGGACTTCCCTGTGGATCTCTGCCAGCGACTCTTCCGCTCCTTCCAAAACTCTGAACCCACCAAGGAAGACACCGCCAGTGAGATTATACAACATCAACACAACACACTTTCTCCACACTCCTTTCAAGTAGATCCTTATCAATTTACAATCCACAGTCCATTTGGCATACATTCATTCATTCATCGCTGCATGCCTGTGTGTCTGTTCTCCTCTACATTTCCTGTAGAGGAGGTTTTCCTGAAGGATGTTTCATGTTACTTCTCTCTGCTGGAGGATGGACAACCCCGGGACAAGCTGGAGTGTGAGTCATTTGTTTCTTTTCTGGCCACAGTAATGTGAGTGTTGACTCCAGGTCTAGAACTTCCACTTTCATTTCCCCCCTCTTTAGTTGCTTTCAAGCTCTATGACAGAGATGGCAATGGAGTCCTTGACAGCTCTGTGAGTTGTATTTTCTTTCATTAATGTTGTGTGTTTGGAAAATATAATGTCCTACAAAAATAAAAGTTTAGAACAAGTCACTTTGGTTTTGATCAGGAAGTGGACCGGATTATAGCTCAGATGATGCACGCCGCAGAATACCTGGGCTGGGATGTGTCAGAGTTGAGGCCGGTAAGTCCCACAATGTTTTACTCTGCAATACATGCGTCCCAGAAACCTCTGGGTTCGCATGGTGCCTGCTTCTGCACGAAGCGGCCTGCCTGTGCACTAATTCCCACAAATGTGAAGTGTTACTTTTGTTATTGTACACATTTTTGAAGGTGTGTGTAAAAATTGGTCACTATGTTTGTATGACATTATGAGAAAAATGTGTTAGTATAAATAAAACCACACTTTTATAATATATGTAAACATGTTTTCCCAACTGAAATAGATTTTAATTGAATTGGACTATCACACTTAGGTAGTGTGATTGGAAGCCGAGCTACTACTGCCAGTATACTTTCAGTTGGACCACAGTTCTTTACCATTCCTCACTAGTGCTTGTATAGTGGGAGGACGTCCATCAGCTTCTGGAGCTCTATTGTGAGACGGCAAGTTGTAAAAAACAGATGACTCCTTCACTCATCCCTCCATTTTACCAACTGTATCAGGGAAATATGGTGGCCTTTACATACCACAAAGAATTATTATTTGTTTAATAACCTACTGGTTCTAAATGTGACCTACATACTGTGGCCGGTTTGTCTGTTTGGGCTGCTGTAGAAACGTCATAGTGCGTTGCAAAAGTACAAATAAAAGGCTTATTCCAAAACTACAAAAATCAAAGGATTATACACTTGTACAAACATACTTGTACATATTCTATTTAATTTATGCTGTTAAACACTGTAATTGTTACACACTAGACCTTTAATTAATGGGTAATAAAGCTCACATGACAGTAACAAGCAAATATCATTTTATTAGGTATTGAAGGACATGATGACAGCAATCGATGCCGACAGCAGCGGCACAGTGTCTCTGGACGAGTGGGTGGAGGGAGGCATGAACAACGTCCCCCTGCTGGTCTTGCTGGGTCTAAAGGTGCTTCGTCTTTTTCCGTATTCAATAAGTGTTGGCTGCAAGGTTTATGTATTTCAATTTAAAAGCAGGTGTCTCGCTGAGAAGGGGCCTTCTGCAAGGAGTTTGCATGTTCTCCCCGTGGTGCGTGGGTTCTCACCGGGCACTCCGGCTTCCTCCCACAGTCCAAAAACATCCAGATTTGGGGATTAGGTTAATTGGACACTCTAAATTGCCACTAGGTGTGTATGTGAGAGTGAATGGTTGTCTGTCTCTATGTGGCCCTGTGATGGACCGGCGACCTGTCCAGGGTTTATCCTGCCTCTCGCCCTATGTCAGCTGGAGTTAGGCACCAGCGCCTCCCGCGACCCTCAGTGGATAAAGCAGTAGAAAATGAGTGAGAGTGAGAGAGTGTCTCGCTGAGTAGTTGAGCCCACTTTTACTGCTCTTGTGAAATCCGTGTCAGGCGTGCCTCTGCTCTGTCCTCTGCCACCTCACCGCCTGTTGTTTTTTTTTTCCCGACTCAGTGTTACAGGGTGTGGTGATGTCCTCTCTTATTCACATGAGACCTCTGCACCATAAGAGCCTTTTAGTGTTTACTCTTTACTTTGTACAGTCTTGACAGTGCTTGAAAGAAGTAGCACAATATTTGACTAAAGAAACGAATCATTTCAGTATTGTGAGAACACATACAAATTTTGTTTGACTGCATGTCTGTCAGCTCAGTGTGGCGGTTTTAAAACCATGAGCTGGACTCTGTCACTGGGCTTGGCCTCCACAACAATGCCAGGGACTTCCCCTCAGCCTATTTCTAGCCACCAATAGACATTTGAAGCCAAGGGTGCACAGAATCAGCCCCTTCACAGTTGCTGTTTGTAGCCTCATGGGCCGCACACTTTGACTCATGCAGAAAATGAAGCTGATTCATTGTGTCGGGGGGAAAAAAGTATTGCAGTGTATCTGTGCAAACAGATTGAGAGCAACCTTATGATCTTGGGTTGAGAACTTGGGACTATAGTCTGTTGATTTTGAATATCCATGGGGCTGTGCTGTATGTCAGCCTCTACACACTGCATAATCAGCAGTCTCATTAAGGCAAGGTTAGTCATGAGTGGGTGTGAAAAACTGTGAAAGACAAGGTTTTATCACAGCACACATTTATGAAAGCATTTATGGGTTTTGTGAAGTTAAACGTGGGCTTGCGTAACGTATGTAGAGACATAGACAAATAACATTGCTTGCCCATTATCTGTTTTCCACAAAGGACAGCAATGGGCAACTTTCACCTTGTACCCTGTAATGTAAAGGAATTTATCACGCTTAAACAAGACAAAAGAACAGCAACGGGCCATAAAAGTGCTTGTAGATAAACTAAAAGAAAAGTGAATAAAGAGCATGTGCAGTTATCTATGGTGAGCAATAAAGAGTCTGTGCTGTACAAAAACATAAAGATCAAAGAGGCGGTTGCTTACATGTTACCTAACACATTACTCAGTAGTATATTATTTTAATATTATTACTTTAACCAGTAAAGCAGGGTCACTACGTTAATGGAATATATTTTTTGTCTTATAATGACATGAGGCTGTTTTATCATGACGTGTACACACGTGGGTCGCATCAGAAGAAATATGCAGATACAGTAAATGTTGACGAGACTATATGGCAAGCGGTTTTAACGTTTCATCTATAGACAGGCTTTTTACTACCGGTATCTGCAACATCATTCTTACTAGTCAAAACTACAGATACACATATCCATAATTCAGTTTTAACTAGTCAAAATGACTTTTGGCCTTCGATTGGATGGGGTTTGTCAACATAGATATACATACGCTTGAAGGGCAAAAGTCATTTGACTAGTAAAAACTTTTGAATTGCAGATATCTGAAACAGAATAATGTCACAGATCAAGCTTGGTGGTTAAATGTTAAAAAGGCTTTCTATAAAAAAAAAAGATTTTTGATTGGTTGATTGGTGGGCATGTTTGCAGAGTTGCACTTTTACTTTAATAAGTGAAGTAATATTGTTGCACTCACTGGTATGGTAAATTGGCCAACACTCTTCATACATGACCAACTACTGACTTGTTGGAAGCAGTCTCGTATCTTTGGGTTGGGTGGGGTCAAGCCTTTCAAGTGGGGAGTTAAGACAACTGTTTCAACAGCTCAAACTTTAAGATTTGCACTATCACAAACATATAATAGATTTTAAAGCGTGTCTTCTCTCTTTGCCATGTTTGATGATCGCCCCTTCTACAACCAGATGACGCAGAAGGACGGGCAGCACCTCTGGAGGATGAAACATTTCAACAAGCCTGTTTACTGCAATGTGTGCCAGAGTTTGCTCCTTGGTCTGAGGAAGCAAGGGCTGTGCTGCACCTGTGAGTATGTGAACTCACCAGAAGGGGGCAACACCATAGTGACGTTTACCACTGAAAGTGGTTTCAAAACTGAGAAATAGTCATCTTCCAAATCTACATATTCACACAAACATAATAGGACAGCTGGATCATGTGACTGTGTGTGTTACAGGCTGCAAATACACAGTCCACGGACGCTGTGCTAACAAGAACCCGGCCCCTTGTACCAGAACCTATGTGAAGTCAAAGAAAGAAACAGGGGTATGCCGGTGTCTCCATGACAACATTTACAGTGGCAGTCGCAGTCTAAATTACACCTCCTTTTTTGTCTGTATATGAACGTGGTCGTCTGTGGATTTTAAAACATTCGTCCCACATTTTAGGTTGCAGCACATGACTGGGTGAGTGGGAACTGTGACTCGAGGAAGTGTGAGAAATGCCAGAAGAAGATCAAGAGCTTCCAAGGCTTAACGGGCAAACACTGTGTGTGGTGCCACACGATGGTGAGCGCTCATCTGAATGTGTGATTGTTTTTTTGGTTTTTTTTTCATGAGTACAAAATTATATAGTTACTATATATTGTGGTTATATACACTTGCTGTAGCCTGATGTTGTACGTATAGAAATGATCTGCTGCTTACCTTAGTTGTAATGATTGGTTATTTTTAATTGTCTGTCAATAACATTTGTAATTTTCAATTGTTTTTAATGTTGTCTCCCATAGTTCTGTAGGGGACAAAATCTGATTGAGCTGGACCTAGAATACTAGGAATAATAGAAAGAGACACAATTCTCTTGTTCTTATTTGAGTTACAAGTGCCGTTCTATAATCTCGAGCCAGTCTGGTCATTCTCCTCCGACTTCAGACATCAATAATTCATTTTCACCTAGAAAACTGCCACCCACTGGATATTTCCTCTTTTTCAATTCTATGTAAACCCTAGTGACAGAGCTCACTGTCTGACAATGACAATCAACCATGCCATGGTCAAGGTCCTTCAAATCACCTTTCTTCCCCATTCTGGGGCATTTTTTTTGAACTTCAACAGGTCGTCTTGACTAATGTCTCATGCATTTAGTTGCTGTCAACTGTTATTTTTGCAGAAATGTGCAATTGAACCCAATAAAGTGGCTAGTAAGTATAATTTCATAACAGTGAGGATTTTACATCATCACTCCTGCTGATGCTGACCACATGCATGCACTTCAAAATGTACGGTGTTATCAGAAATTAGAAATATCTCTATTGTCAGTATACTCAGGGGGCATGTCCAGTATATATATATATATATATATATATATATATATACATATATACAGACAGTATATACATACAGTATACACACACTTTATATATGTATGTGTGCGAGTTTATTTATGTATAACTCCAGTTTCTTTCCACTGTATGCAACTGACATAATTGAAATGCAAATATGTGATGTAAAAGATAAATATAGATTCATCACTGACGTTTATGTAACTTGCCACTGTTTGTGTTTTCCAGCGCCACGATGAATGTGCAGACCAAGAGCCATCAGAGTGTTTCTGTGGGCCGCTCAGAGACCATATCCTGCCTCCGTGGGCCATATATCCTATTATAAAGGTACAGAAACATCCTCGGGCATAACTCAACCACATGTACACTACAAACAGTGTGTGTTACACCAACGCTACACAAAACAAAACATCAGCCCACGGCTGTTTGTTGCTGTTTGCAAACTGGTCTCACCTGCTTGGCACTTTGACAGTTGCACTGTGTTGTGGTTTTGTTTTGTTAATGGAAAAGAAAGAAAGGCGTTTATAGTTGACGTTATTTATTTACTCCATACCTTTGTTTTCCATCCTGAAGGAGAGGCCAAACAATGTGAAGAATGGCTGCTCGAGTTCAACAGATGACAGTGAGCTGAATACGACTCCTGATGGACAAGTGCTTCAGGTATTATTCTACCTCATGAATGCTCATTGTGTATGAAATGTGATTTTATGTGCAGATGATTTTAAAAAAAATATATATACACATATACATGCTTATTTTTGTTTAGTTTATCCCCATCCTGGGTTACATGAACAAATCACATTAAATTCTACATAATTATCAAGATGAGTTTTGCAGGTCTGTGAAAGTTGTGGAAAAAAATACTTCACTGTAGCCCTAATCTTCTTCATGGGTAGAAAATATGTGAAAGACAAGGTTTTATCACAGTACACATTGTGTTTAACAAAAAGATGTTAAACACAGAAACATTTCCCAAAGTTGAAGTGATAGATTCAAAGTGTCAATTCAAAATTAATACATTGTATATTCATAGTTACATTTCTATCCAAAGAAATTGCATTTTGTTAATCGTGTTATTGTTTTATCATGCAGCCCAGCTTACCTGTTATAACTATTATGTCACTTTTAATGTGTCATTCGACAGATCACTGCTGTGCCGAACACACATCCTCTTCTAGTGTTTGTTAATCCAAAAAGTGGAGGCAAGCAGGGAGAAAGGTGCGTCCAGAAAATGAACAGTACCTGTTTAAAACACACACACACACATAGGTGTTTACCCTGGTTTTCTGTATTTCAGAGTCCTGCGTAAATTTCAGTATTTACTGAATCCACGGCAGGTGTACAACCTTTCAAATGGTGGACCTGGACCTGGGTGAGTAATCCATGCAGATTACATAATACACTGACTGGTGTGCTGCCTTCACCAGGTCTCCCTTGTAAAGAGATTTCTATTATAAGGTTAAATAAAGGTTATATAAATAAAAATCATTTCTCTTTATATTAATTTAAAGTAGAAAGTATATTTCAGACCACTTCAACCTAAATGCTTGAGCCCTGAATCGTGTGCTGTTATGTTTGTTCACACTCTCATTTCAGACTGAGCTTCTTCAGAAATCTGCAGGACTACAGGATCTTAGTGTGCGGGGGAGACGGCACAGTTGGCTGGATTCTGGACGCAATAGGTGAGATTACTGGGTCAAGCTTTGTAAAATGCAACCTGCGAGCTCCTCGTGCAAATCTTTCTAATACGTTTTTGTTGCGTTGTTTCTTGAAAACAGACAAAGCCAATCTGCTGATACGTCCGCCTGTTGCTGTGCTTCCTCTGGGCACAGGAAATGATCTTGCACGGTGTCTGCGATGGGGAGGAGGTGGGGAAGTGTTTTCCTTGCATTTGATTTAGAAAAAAAAAAAGTGATGCATATGCTATTGTGTGAGTGTTTAAGTGTCACTGCTCGTTTATGGTGATCTTGTTTTGGACTGGCAGGATACGATGGGGAGGATTTGACTCGTATTCTTCGAGACATAGAGGGGAGCTCTCAGGTGCTGATGGACCGCTGGAGTGTGCAGGTCATCACAGATGAGAGTCAGGGGAAAGGTGACCCGGTGCCATATGAAATCATCAACAACTACTTCTCTATTGGAGTTGTAAGTTATAGCATTAAACAAAAAAAGGGAAGTGGGGTTGTTATTAGTTCTGTGTTTGGAAAATTGCCGTGTTGTGTTGTGTTGTCAGGACGCCTCCATTGCTCATCGGTTTCACACAATGAGGGAGAAACATCCACAGAAATTCAACAGCAGGTATGACTTGTGGAAAGACTTTCAGTTTCTAGGGCATGAATTTGTTCTGCCTCCCTCAGGATGTTGCTTTGTATCACCTGTTTTTTGAACACTCTAGTCTCTCTACTCTTTATTTCCAGAGCAGTTCCCTTACAAGCTGTTTTTATTTTTGTTGTTATTGTTATGTCTCCTAAACCAACTTCTGTCATTATTTTAAACTTTTAACAACCCAAGATGCAATATTTGAGTATCATTAGTCAGAGCTGAGCACAGCCCTGCAACTTTGCAACCTATCTAAAAATAGGTAGTAAGTAATTTTTATTCAAGCAGGTATATAATGGGAAATGGCATGTTTTTCTATTCAAAACAAAACATGTAACAAAAATGGTAGGAACATAGTCAGAAATATTAATTGATGCACAAGTTTGAGAATTTGTCAGCTTTACAAAGTGGCTCTCCCTATAAAAAGTGTTGGGAACAGTGGTGTTCAGGACATCCTCACTACGAAGCCCTCAGAAAACGTGCGAGTAAACACATGATGAATGTGATGGGGATTGTTCAAATGTCACATGAACACAACAAATGACCCCATTTGAATGCAGCATATTTATATACAGGGTCTGGCACTTCCTGCCATAGACAGGCTACCAACAAGATAACAACACACAGAGAACGAGTGTGACATCACTCTCTGCTGTAGGCAGTAGTGAGCTACTGTATATTTATTTATTTGTTAACTTAAAATTGTTGTGAGTAACACAAACATTACAAATACTGTTACATTTAAAGTAAATTAGTTAAACACTATTTATTTAACCCCAGCTCCACACAACTCTCCCTCTGTATTTCTCAGTACAGTGGAGTTAAGATCTTGTGTTGCCCAGCGACTTTTCAACGCTGCACACAGGAAGTGATTTGTTTCAAGTCAAGACAGATGGAGGAAACAGCAACGTTGCATCCATGAAAAGTGTCAGAAGTGAAGTCCACTGTTCAAAAAACTTGTCTCGATAACAGGATAAGATTATAATAATATTGTTAACAATAATAATAATAATTATGTTCTATGGTTTTTGCTAATCAAGACCAAACAGGGTCAGAATAATCACATCAGCAACAACAAAAATCACCAAAATTGATGCACTGTAGCGTCTATTTTTGTATTCGTCTATTTTGTTTCTGTGTTTTTTCTGTTTGTTTACGTCAAGCTGCTCAGCAACAAGTCATCCTACATGGACACACAAAGTTTTGCCTGTGCTTCTTCATTAAGTGCAAACAGTAAAATAAATAATGCTCATGGTTAGAATATATAACACAGATTAAAAGCTAGTGAGATGCAGATCTTGGTGACACTCTTTCATTTTATTTTCAGTTTATTTTTGTTTACAGTGACTGTTATTTAATAGCAGATAAAAATGACTGCAGGCTGCGACAGGCCGCAGGTGTCTGTGTCCTGACTCCTCCTCCTTTTAAAGATTGAATAGTTTTATGCTGAAAGAAGAAAATTGATTTGTTGAAAATAAAATATCATACTTGTGTTTTTATGAGTGTAGGATGAAGAACAAGCTGTGGTATTTTGAATTTGCCACTTCAGAAACCATCTCTGCTTCCTGCAAGAAGCTGAATGAAAGTCTAACCATCGAGGTGAGGACGCAGCATGGCCGTTACCAGAGTTTTAACCGTTTCCACATCCTGACTGTGTGCTGATGCTTCACTTGGCTGCTCCTTCCCTCAGTGCTGCGGTACTCCACTGGATCTCAGCAGCCTTTCCCTGGAAGGAGTTGCTGTACTCAACATTCCCAGCATGCACGGCGGTTCCAACCTTTGGGGTGAAACCAAAAAAGGGGACACTAAGGGCGTGACGAGCCAGGAAGAGCCGGAGGTGATCATCGACCCAGAAATCCTGAAAGTGTCCTCACAAGGTAAAGTAATGGAGAAGCTGTGCACAGCAATGAAGCTAAAACTCAAAAATGATTTAGCTTTCTTATCTGTTCTCTCTACTCTCAGTGAACTTATTTCGAGCTGCATCAGACTGGTATTTAATTCGCACCAAGGCCAAAATAAACATCAGGTGGACAAAAAATAAATGCTGCTGTTGCTCCATGTCTGCTGGATGTGAACAACAACAACAGTTGTGTTTTCTCTTAATCAAGTGAAAACTGGCCAATCAATCACTGCAGCTTAACTCTAAGACAGTAATCCACAAATCCTTTAGAAGATCCAGTGTAGAATTAGTGACATCTACTGGTGAGACTGCAGACTGCAGCAAATGCTCCTCTGTCCCCCTTTTTCCTTTTGAGGCAGATGCTTCACATTTTTGAGTTTGGTTCCATCAGAGAGTTTTTTCTCTCCACTGATGCCTAGTGTTTGCTCACTGTGTAGATTGTTGGGCTTATTTCCTCCCTGTAATGTAAAGGTTTCTGCCTTACTATGTACAGTGCCTTGAGATAATGTATGTTGCGATTTGGTGCTATACAAAGAAAAATGAAATTGACTTCTGCAGGTGCTAAGTATCCCACTATCAACACTAAACATGTCTGTGTTTGTCTGCTGTTCGATGCTGAGCCACCGTTGTTCTGAAAATGTTGATCGCCGCCTCTATTTTCCACTTGACTTGAGTCCCACTCTGACACAGAGTGAATGCGGTGACTGATAAATGGTGTGTTGCCTCTGAAATGAAATGTGTTCGCCTCAGATCTCAGTGACCGTCGACTAGAAGTGGTCGGCCTTGAAGGAGCCATGGAGATGGGACAGATTTATACCGGTCTCAAGAGTGCAGTGAGGCTCGCCAAGACGTCACAGATCACCATCAGGTGAGACTCGGCCACACACACATGTTCAGACTCGTCAGACTGCGAGGAGCAAACTTGATAATGGCTTGTTTTTGGCTGATCCTCAGCTGGAATGTTGCATGACAATGAACACAGTGTGTGTGCTGGATGGTCTATTGGTATTTTAATTACATGTGTGAGTCACTGATTTTGTTTACCTTTTGTTGACCCCTCAGGACAAAGAAAGCATTACCAATGCAGATAGATGGGGAGCCGTGGATGCAGCCTCCCTGCACGGTAAATAACCACGCTTATGTAAATAAACGCTACAGTCTGACCAATGTGGATTTTATTAGGGGGACTGATGTCAAAATGTGATGCTGATATCCACGGATACACACACTCTGTATCTACTTTGAAAAAGGAAATTTGTCAATGTGTCCTATCATATTGTTAAGACAACTGAAGCTTCATATTTTACAGTTTAATCTTACCTTTTATTGTAAATTAAAAATCTTACAATTTTTCATCATACATCATTGTACCGATGACTATAAACATCTAAACATGCAAATATTGACACAATTTCAAAAAGACAACAGTTGTGTCTGCATATTGGCAAACATAAACACTTACACACTGATAGATTGGTTGAAGTCTGACCAGACATTAAATGTTACAATACAGTTAATAAAATTTTATTTGATTACAGTACAAATTACCACAATAAATGATTCTGTTCCGTTTCATATTTCCTTTTCAGATTCACATCACTCACAAGAATCAAGCCTGCATGTTGATGGCCCCTCAGGCCAAATCCACTGGTTTTTTCAACTACAAATAATAAACTGACTGACTGACTACTTGCTCATGTTTGTTGTAAATGAAGGACTGACTCTTTTATAAAAGTATAAAATTAATTGGAATGTTTATGTTGTAAAATAATCACAACGGTTGCTGCATCTCTGTAACTTATAAACAAAGCATGACACTGTGTAGGAATACAAACTGTGTGGTAGGATTTGTTTGCATGGTGGCAAAATGAATTTGACCAAATTTACTGAAGTGTTTTTATTCATGCTTGACACTCTCGCCGCTTCTGTCTCAAGGCTATAACAGTTGGTGGAAACGCTTCTCTGTCAGAACTTAAAGCGACGTCAGAGTAAAGTGAATGTCATAGTCAAAGAGGAGTGCTCAGTTTAATGTGCCTTTTACACTCTGTTCTTTTTGGCTTAGGTTAGAAGATTCACAGAGCTCTGTGAATGCATGCACTTTGGGCCCATGTAATATTGTTGTTTTGCTGTAAAGATGCTGTGAAAGCCAGATACGACTGTGTACAGTATGTCCCTGTCAATTTAGCACCAAGACTGAAGGATAGATGAGATTATATTTCAGAAAGTGGCCAAAGTCATTTTACTTTTTCTGGCTCATACATTTCACAAGATACTTGAAAGTGATTCAGGAACAGTAACAGGACAAAAACGTGCTGCGTGCAGATCCACTGCAGCAGGTGACCTGCTCTGCTGTTCCTCTCAGTGTGTGTTGGCTGTGTACGTGTATGTGTGAGCTTTTGTGAGGACCAGTTTATTTTACAGATCTTATGGAGTGAGGACCTTTGGTCAGCACACTTTCAATGGGTTTTGGAGTTAAAACTGAGAAATTGTATGAGTGCGTGTGTGTGTTGTTTAGCAGATAGAGTTGATACATTCATTTATAACTTAAAAAATTGTGGGTAATTTCAGTTTTGACATATTAAGTTCCTATTTAAATGCTTCATCAATCATACCATTTCAGTTCATTGAGAATTGCCGAATGTAATATGGAATAACACTGTATAAAGATTTTAATAAACTATTTGAACTCCAGACTTTGATATATTTTTCTGTGAACTAGTTTACCTCACCAGTGGTAGGTGTTTTTATTTCTACCACAAGGGGGCGTCATCTACTTTTTAGTTTTAAGTCCCACATGTGTGCAACATGTCAAGGCTGTGAGCTGTAGGTTGTTCTTGTCTTCACTGTCCATCTTGTTACTGCACAACTAACTCTAGATCTGGTTTTCCTTACTCTTCTTCTCATTCTTTTTTGTAATAATGATAATTCAAACTTTGTAAGTTCATGATTGAGCTGCCAGTAACACATGCTGAAATAATAATAATTTCACTTGATCGCATGCCTTATGTTTGGACGGTTTGCCAACAGCTGCTGGTCAGAGTTAAATTCCACTCAACTGTGTGCATATGAAGTAAGCCACTGGTTTTAAGTGCTTCATTTATAAGTGGATCATTTGTGCAACATGGCAGACAGCTCTTTTTCAGTGAGGCCACAGCAGGACATGTTTTGAGGCATCTTTCACAATTTCTCAAACACACAGCCATGTTGTCACGTCTGGTTTTACAAGTTTACTGTAACATAGAATAGAGAAATGCAGAAGCTTCTCACTTCGAAGAGACTGAGAGAATACTCAGCTTTGAAAACTGAAATTATTTACATAACAATATTTAAAGGTGATTAAATCCAGTGTAGATTTGTTATTGTCTGATAAATAATTTTGTCTTTGCGATGTCAAAACATTTGTGGAAATTGATTCATGAATACAGTGTCGTTATCTGACAAATCAATTGTATACTGTACAACCATCAATCATTCTGGTAAATAAATCCATCAAAATATGTACTCTGATACATATATATGAGAAAATAGTAGTTGAAATTGTAGTCAAAGGAGAACATAGTGCTTCACTACACTCCTTTTTTTTAATGCATCATTTTATTTGTTCTGTCCAAGTATTAATGGTCTTATTGTCACTGCATTGTTATTAATATTGTGCTTGTGTAAAAATTGTGTTTTATTTTTAAATTAATCTTTGCACATATGGGGAGACTGCAGTTGCATTGTTGCTCATGTTGTGGCTCATGCTTGTACATAGAAGGACAAATAATGATCTTATCATTGGTAGGAAATATGTGGTGTAAATATGTTGTTGTTGGTGGTGGTGTCATTAATTTTTCATCACGGTCCCCTCTCCCTTGTTGGCTTATTTTAACATACTTTTTGTATTGCTATTTTGGTGATATGTTGATTTCTGGTCTCTGTCTCTCATCTCTCCTTGTTACTTGTTACCTAGTTTATTCCCCCCCACCACCACCTCTGGCAGCACATCTGGTTCTGTCAGAGTATTTTCTCTCCACTGATGCCCAGTGCTGGCTTATTGTGTTAACTTGGATGCTTTATAGTATTTGATTAGGCTTGATTGGTCTGTTAAGCACTTTGTAACATTTTGTTGAAAATTCCTATACAACTAAAGTTTTAGGTTTATTCTTATTACTATTACTATTATTGAATGAATTTGTAACATAAGTTAGGCAATTCAACATCAGCAAATCCTTGAAACCAAACCATTTCCTCTTTTTTGCTGCATCGATGACGCACAAACAAATGGTCCGAGGTGAACCTGAACGCAGCACAGCGGAGGCCCCGCCCCCCGGGTTTATTCACAAGAAACGGTGCCGTGTGTGGTTGCGTGGTTGCGCGTGTGTGTTTGTGTGTGTGTCTCCTGCAACAAGTCCACGCTGAGTGTGAGTCTCACAGCACCACAGCGGCTCCCGCTCCCCGTGGAGGGAAACAGGACAGTCTATTAAACACAGTTTCACGCGGTTCCGACGTGTTCGCCGGCTCAGCATGACTTTCAGGAGGCTGAAGAAAGTCAACTCCAGCGGTCCAGACTCTGGAGCCGCATCCCGGGACAGCGACGTTTATTTCCCCTCGTCAAAGTCAGACAGCTGCAGGAGCGCGGAGCTAAACGCCGACAACGCCAACTCTTCTGAGGTTTACAACTACAGGACTCTGGCTTACTCTGGTGGGACGCTGCCCAGGAACTACAAAAAGGTAAACAAACATTTAAAAAAAAAAAAAGTCAATGAATAAGTGAATATAATTTTTTAATTAAAAAGTGTTTTTGAACTGTTTAATGTCAGGTTTACCAATTTTAAAGAAAAAGTATAGTATAACAGTGTAATTTATCTATTTAAACTATTGTTCAATTAAATCCAAGGACCAGCTCAGCAAAAATGATCAAGACCATTTAAATAAATGAGTAAATAGAATATTAGACAATGTAGCTGATACTTATAAGAATAGAAAGCCTACTTCGATAATAATGTATTTATATATAGCAATTTTCAATACAAGTGCTTTATGGCATGATGGATGAGATAAATAAAACAGAATACTAACAGTTTTAAATGGATCAGACGTTTTCAACACTAAGACATCAATGGTATTAATAAATGTAATATATTAATCAACAACTATCACATTTGTCTGACCAGCTCAGCTCAGCTCAGGTTCTTCCAGGCAGAAGGGTCCTGATTAAAAATCCCTGGTCCCCTTGGTTTAACCTCAACCTGGATTGAGTGATGGTTACTGGGCCAGCTTTTCTAACCCTCTACGAGTTTTTGTGCTTGTGTGATGTTGTCACCTCAGATGTGTGGTCTGGTCATTGTGCTGATCTGAAAATATGTGGTCATCTGCTTAGAACTGTTCATGGTTCATCTACAGAGTATGTCACTGAGAGATGTTACTCACATGTCAGGTCACTCACCCCAACCCAACACTGAATCTGTCCAGTCCTTCATACAGGCACAACATGACCCCTTTCCTTAAAAAAAACATGTTTTTAGAATTGTACATTAAAGGGAAAATATTATAAGCGTATAAAAGAAAAATATATTTCCATTTTAACCCTGTCAAAACTGGATTAGTTTAGTCCTAAGTGAAGAATTGGTGCCAGGACTTACAGTCTGCTCCTCAGATGTTCAAGACTGACACCAGCTTAATTTTATGTTACATAATCCTGGCTGAGCAGGATTTTTAGGCTCATGGGTAAAGTGACATAATTTCCTTGCTGCAGTATCCCTCATAAATCTGAAACTTTATTTCCCTGCAACTTTACCGGTGAAAATTTACGTCCGAGTTGGTTTAAAGGGGGACATGTGACAGTGTACTGTAAAGGGAAGCACAGTTAGCTACAGGCCTGCTCACTACAAATGGTGCGTAGCTGGAATAAGACGTTACAACAGCACATTGTACACACACACACACACACACAGGGATGGAGATCCTACTGGAGCAACCCCCACTGGACTCTGTGGTTATGTGGGAATAAATGCACTCATTGAGACTGGCACAGTGCGATTCTGTAAGTGTTGGGGAATAAAGAAAGCAACATTTTACTACCCAGAGAGGCCGCAGCACAGAGCTGGTCTTTCATAGGAGCAGCATTTGAAAATGATTGGGTTTAGAACAGAAGTGTATTGATTGTAAGCGATTTTAGCGAGGCCTTCTGGACAGATACCTTCCTTATTTACACAGTCAGGTAGGGCTGGGTCTTGACCTGCTGTTGACTTGGCTTTTCACTCAATGCAGTTATTGTGGCTGAAGTGCTGTGTGGCCAGACACCAAAAAAAACACAGGTTAAAGCTGCAGTAGCAGGATGACTGTAGAGAAACAGCTGATTGTTGTGTTTTATCCCTGGGATGTTAAAATGCTCATGTATGTCCTGATACAGGGGAGACTAATGATTTATTACATGCTATATACTATAAGCAAGGCAATATTTTTATTGTATATGCTAAAAGGTTATTATTATGGAATTATTGATGACTAAACCGGAAATATGTCACCCACCCCATCTTTTAAAGTAAATCTACCTTTAGTATGCCAGTGTTTGAAACAGAAAACACAAAGGCCTGAGGGCAACTGACGTGGTTTGGTAGTAGAGCTAAATTTAGGTGCTCAAGGTTCGTCTTTTGATGCTGTGACTGATTTGAGGTAAACAAATTACAGACAGACATGTATTTCTGGTTTCACTGTCAGTAAAATGAAACTGACATAATGGCCCTGTGACTTAAAAACACAAATACAGTGCACACACACACATGCGTGGCTTCAACACTTGGCAGACTGTCACTGTGTAGAGTAGGTGTGTCCAGGAAATGTTGGGGGTTTACCCTCGTGAGTAATCATGCATTTACCTACCGCAGGTGTTTTACACGCTTCACGTCTTTTTTCACTTCTTTCTTCGTAGGGTGGCGGGTTGCAGAAGTGGAAACCCCTAACACAGTCACTGGAACCACAAAGGTACACCCTCCCTATTCACTCACTCACAGTCATCCTTCAGCTTTATCCATTATTTTCATCTTCTCTTTTAAACAAAGTGAGCAGCTCCACGTCACAGTGAAAGGTCCTCATTCAAACTGTCATCTTTCATGTTATGTATGATCTTCTGGAGGTTTGTCATGAATTTGAATGTACTTTTCTGCCTCTAAGGACTTGTGCTTATGTGTCCAGCCCTTGTACTGTACGTCAATTTCTGGCATGGACACAGAAGAAGTCCTGTCCAGCACATGGAGATAACCTCCATTTGTAATTTAGATGAGGGCATCCATGCATGACAGGGATCCAGACTCGGATATAAAGGAATTGTTTGCTTTCTCCAATATTCATTTTGGATGTTACAGACAAACAATACTAATTTCTTTTCAGTTTCAGAAATAGTTTTGTTTTTCTCTCAGCTGAAATGAACAAAAATCTCCTCACAGGTTAAATCTCATAGCCGGTATCAAGTTAACTGGAAGATTGAGATTCCAGGAGGAAAACTGAGGACATAAAACAACATACATCCCTGCAGGGTGCGCAATACAGAAAAATTTAACAAACAAGAGAAATTTTTTTTTCTTTTTTCCAGGAAGGTCATAGTTTTGGAGAAGAAGGAGGAGGAGACATTTGGTTTTGAGATACAGGTAAGGGAATCAGCTGTGGGAAATTGGAGGGATGGGGTCTGAACCTCACAAGTGCCATTTAGAAATTGTAGGCCTCATGTAAGAGTATAATACTGGGCTCCCAACAAGATTCCCACCTCCCAACACACACACAATATTACAAAGTTCATTTATTCGGTGCCAGAATGTGCAAACGGCAGTGAGTCGTCATGAGTTGTGACAAATACACACCAAAGACAACACACTGGCTAACTACTAGTACCAAATATTCCCTTCCTCACTGCGACGTCTCTTAAAAAGTTTGCCCCAGAAGATATAGTAACGGCAGTAAGGTGCATCACCATTAAATGCAACCGACATATCTGTTACCTTGAATAGAAATAAAGGGTTTCTATGGATATAAAGCTGCAGTGTGTATAAATGAATGCCCGTCACTTTCAAACCATCGTCACATGAGTCCACACAACTCTTTGTGTGTGTTCCTCAGTATAATAGGTGTGTTTTCATTTCCACCGGAGCTTTAAAGAGAATTGGGAAAACAGGGTCTCATAATTTGAGCATTTACTTGCTGAGGGTGAAAGGCCATGCATCAATAATTTGTGGATGTTGGTCCCATGACTTGAGAGAAGAGGAGATGTGTATTTTAAGCTGTGTGGTTTTCTCACACGCTCTCCATGTAATACCTGCTTTACTCTCATCCCACTCAGCAGACTGAAGTTTCGCTCATTTGACCTCAATATTTCTGTGATCTCTGCTAATGTCGCCCCGAGGCAAAAATGCCTCACAGTCAACTCTGTCACACGGGCCTCATTGTGGAACTGGTTTCAAAGTCGGCGATTAAACGTTTAGAGTGGCGTGGATATTGTAAGGCTTTTTAGTGTTTACTTGAAGTTTCTGGAAGTGAAAATACTTTATTGTGGAAGAAAGATATATTGTGCTATTTATGGTTCTCTCGGAGGCTCCCACCCTTCCTGCGCCTTCCTGTGGCCAGAATGAAGTAAGATCATGAGGGCCAGTTTGATGGCCGACAGAAAGAAGCAAAACACTGAGATGAGTTTGGAGTCTTGTGTTTTCATCCCGCGGTTCCCTCCCTCCATTTCTCTGATGTTTAAACTGATGTCGAGCCAGGAAATGCAAATGTGATATTTGTGTTTCAGTGAGATCTGCATGTTTATCTTTCAGGCTGCAGAGTAAGAAGCTGATACTGACACTGCTGCAGCAGCAGCAGCAGCAGGCTCACACATAGGCAGATGTGAATCATTGCAAATTTCCATAAGACAATTCATCCAAGTTCATGTTTTCATAGGAACACTTGTCCACTCATGATGGAAAGTTTAATGTTTACAAGTAAGGCAGTCAAAGCTTTGTCTGTCTCTCATCTGATCGCTGAGAGTCATGCTTCTTCAGGAGAAGCACTTTGACTGACTAAAGGTTGTGTGACAAGAGGAAGTTGGTCTGTGACCCTCTGCATGGAGACTGTGGTGACTGAAACAGGGAAGAGCACGCAAATGAATGTGGAAGTAGCAAATGCTGTTTCTAAGACAACAAAATGTTATGGCTTTACTGTGGTTGAGAAGGGAATCGGGTTGTTTACCTCAGTCTAAGTTCAAGGGCTTTTCTTAACAACCAAATTATCATTCAAAAAATCTTAATCTGCAGAGTAATAAGTCAGTTTAGCTAAAGATGCATGATACTGATGTTTTGTGCGTTTGTTTGGTCTGTTTTTGTTGTGCATTTTGGCAGCAACAAGGAAATCCTAATTTAAAAAAATAAACTCCAGCACTTCACACTGTCAGACTATCTTTACATCACAAAATAAATCATTAAGAATTCTGAAATAATTCAAACATGAGCCTGATACTCAACTAGAAGAATGTTCTCAGAGTGAACAGCGCTGATACACATCAGTATCTACATTGGCAAATGTCATGTTATTAGCCGCTAAGCAAATGAGAGCCAACAGGAAGAAGCTGATATACATGTGATAAACTGCTGCACCAATAATCATGGCTTTTATACAGATGTGGTGGAGTAAAATATCTAAAATGCATTGCTGTTTAAGTATAATAATGTATAAATATCTGGGTAGAACAGAACTTGAGTACTTATTTACTCGTTTCTTTATAACCTTTTAATATAAAGATGCATTTGTGAAAGATTTCAGAAAGTCTCAGACATTTATTACTTATTAAAGTGAACTTTGTTTTTATGTGAGGTTTACAGCTTCATAAAGCAGCTGATTTTTGTTTCGCATTAAAAAAAATATATATATATATATTTATTAAATCAGACAAGATCTCAAGATTCAATCAAACAAAGCTCTTGTGTTGCATGCATGTGCTGCGTCTCACCATCTTCCCTGATATGATCTGGTTTCCTATATTACACAGTTCAGTGGTTTGTCAGTGTTGCATTGGAAGTTATTTCATCACTGCTGACATCAGTCACATTTTGTAAGATTATTCCTAATTGTCAAGAATAAGACAGGAAAGTATTTGTAAATCAATTTTCATTTCATTCACTGTGTCTCTCCCGTTTCCTGTCTCTCTCAGACATATGGCCTCCACCATCAGGACCAGAACTCAGTGGAGATGTGTACGTTTGTGTGCAAGGTGCATGCTGACAGTCCGGCCCAGCAGGCAGGACTTAAAGTCGGTGAGTTTGTGTTTCTGCTTTTTACATTTGAGCCGAAACTCAGCCTGAAATAGCCTGGAAATAACTTGAAATAGACCTGAGGGGAAGTGAGCGATACAGGCTGTTTTGGTGCAGCTCTTTTTTGTTTGTGTTTGGCAGCTGACACTAACACACCAAAAGTCAACATTATCCATGAGTTTCAGGTGACCTTTAAGGGAAGTGCAAATATGAGCACGCGTCTACTCATTCTCCAGTCAACAAACAACTTACTGTAGTGAGCGACTCGTTTACGCTAACATGAACTTGCTAGTTTCTCACGCTAGCTTGCCATGTCGAGGAAAGCAAAGACTGCCACTTTTATTTCATTTAGCAATGTGTTGTGTCCTTTTTGTGAAACCCAGTATGTGAAATTCAGTGTAAAATCACCTGGTTGTATGAGCTGTTTTCCATTATCCCAGAATGAGCCTTTTTATCTTTAGCTCAAAGGAGGACACTAATTTGGACCACCATGTTTTTACAGTAGCCCACAATGGACAAACTAAACATCCCATGCGTTTTTATTCTAAATGAAAGCTATTAGGGTCTCCGACACACTTGGAAAGGAAGGGTGAGGTGAGGGATATTCAGCCGCAAAATGAATCTTGCATCTAACTCCTGTAGATCAGTGGTCCCCAACCTTTTTATCACTGCGGACCGGTTAAAGCTTGACAATTTTACTGCGGCCCGGGGGGGTTTTATAATCATAAACGTGAATCCACTCGTATTCGACTTTATTAGCAGCTTCCTTGTAACACTGAACAACATGAGTATAAATTCAAAGTCTTTGATAACATCTTCTCTGCCCCATAAACAAATTATAGAAAAAAAATCACTTGGAAAAATAAATAAATAAGAAACCAGCAATTCCACATTTATTTCACTATTATCTAAATATACCTAAATCAGAGAGCCGGTCGCCGCAGATGACGCAGAGCAGGCTTGGTGTGTGGGAATCACCTGTAGCGATAAATCCATATTTCAAATAGGACTCCCGGTATTGCCTGTTAAAAGCTTTCTTTTTCTTAGAAGTCGTAGGCTCTTCTCCTGTCTCTTCATTGGGCCTTTTCCCCTTCTCAAAGAAACCTTCCAAAGTTGTCTGTTTCTTACTCATTTTGCTAGCTTGTGGGATAAATTTTAGAGCTCAAGTGACCAAGATGTAACCGAAAGAATCCGGTCATTTATCAAAATAAAATAATTTTCAAAATAAAAGCCCCTTCATAATCAGATAATAAATAAAAGGGAAATAATTTATTATTTCTAGTGCGGCCCGGCACCAATTGATCTACGGACCAGTACCGGTCCGCGGCCCGGTGGTTGGGGACCACTGCTGTAGATGACTATGACCTGGATGACTGAGAACCTTCCCAGACGTGTTCACTAATGAATTTTGCAAAATTTTGCAGACTGTACTGTACCTCTAAATAAAAGTCCTCAAAAAATAAGAGAGCTACTTATTCAGCGTGTGGATTTTCGTTAATCATCAGTGATAACTGTTGGTTTTGAACAAGCAAACAAAATGTTTGTAGAAGTTAGATGAGAAGAAGCAGCTCTCCGTGTTGCCCCTATAAAGTGTCTCTGGTTTTTCAAACCTGGGACTGCTCAGTCACAAGCTGGCCACTCTCAGCCACATGTGTCAGCCAGCGCGTCAAAGAAACAAAGAAAGAAAGTCTAGAAAAAAACATAGATCTTCCTCATCTGTCCAGCCTGCGTATGTCACCTCAGTTTCACTTCCTACATTCCTCACATGCTCTCTATTGTTGCGTGTTTCTTGCCGTGGACACAATGACTTCATCGCATTGGGTTTTTGAAAGAGGAAAATAGGCTTTGTGCTCAAACCTCACAAAGGCTGCTGTCACGCTGAGAGTCTGTGCTGCATCTAATAAACTATAGTAAACTTTACGTTCCACTCATGTGACTCTCAACGATAAACAAATCTGCACCAGTCAGTCGACTGAATGAAAATGAATCAACTGTTTTGTTAATCAACTTCTCACACATGACGAAACAAACGTGTTGCCAAAACTGAAGTTTTGATGCTTTACCTCATTTTACATAGTAAATCCACCATTCCTTTTTGACATTTTTATGCTGTTTTCCGATGTTTCACAGGCAATTTGAGCAAACAGTTGACAAATCAATCAATAATTATAAAATGATAATAATTGCAGTACTACTTTATTGCATTACCATATTGAAATAATCACGTGAGATGACTGCAGCGCGGTGATGAGCTGTGTGCCACGACTGCACATGCATGGCCGTCCACATTTGTGTTGCACATGTGTTTGTCAGAGATTCATTTAGAGTCCAACGAGCCTCTGTTGGCTGCAGTTTGCAGTAATTGAAGCCGCAGAGGACTGAAGTGCATCCTGAGCAGACGGCTGCTGGTTAACACACATGTTCTGTTTTTAAATGTGTGTGTGTCTGTGTATGTGCAGGGGACACCATCGCAAGTGTGAACGAGACCTTCGTGGAGGGATTTCGGCACAAAGAGATTGTTCAGCTCATCAGAGCCTGCGGCAACACACTCAGGTACAGACTGACGGGAACAACAGCAGCAATGACTTTACAAAGATATTTTAAAGCTTTCAATTAAAACACTGGTATTTGTGCGAGTCTGTAAGATTTTTATTGTGGGAGATGAAACGATGCAAGTAGTGAAGAGAGCTGAAATGGCCATCAGTGCTCATGTGAGAAAAATCTATTCAGTGTGTGTTAAAATGAAAATTACAAGGGTCTGTGTTTCCCAAAGTTCACTGTCAGAGAATCGTATATGTTTTTGAAATCTCTAGGTATATAGTATAAGCTGCATTTTAAGAATCTGTTTGTATTTTTAAATATATATATATATGTTCGTTAAATCGAATATCAGAGGACAACATACTCTTGTGATGTAATACTCAAGCACAGATTACTATTTCTACCATTTTGTTTGACTTATTGTTTAATCAATGAATCAAGAAAACAGCTGACCGATAAATGGATGGGAAAAAAATGGTCATGAAATGGCTGGATAACGGAAAAAGTGTGTCAAAAGTCACATCATTCTCACATGTCAAAGACAAAAAAAATCATTAACAGAATTTAAAAATAAGTCTTTTTTACGGATTCAGTCTGTGTCACTTTGCTGGGTGGATGTTTAATTTGAACCACACTCTCTTCCTCGCTCTCTTCCCCTGCTTGTAAAAAGATGAAAAGGACAGTTGGCGAGGGCCTCGTCTCGAAGCTTTGATAGCTGCTGCAAGAGAAGTGAGGTGAACCACATCAGAGAGGCAACACAGGCGCAGAATTTATTGACTGACATCATCAAATTATTCTTACAACTTCAGACCGTATAAATTGTAAGAGTAAAAACAAGCTCTATGACCCCCCCCCGCCCCGATTATCGTGATTCAAAGGATTTGCAGCAGTGAAGTGTCTGAGTGTAAACTGTCGTCCCATTTTCCTTTTTTAAATGTTACCATAACATTTTAATGAAAAAAAAGCCATTCATATGGACAAGATCACTGTTTCTCTGCTTGTAATTTTTACAAGAGCTTCCTGTTATACTTATTAACTTTGTTGCTTCTGTTTTTCACATAAAGGCTAGAGACGCTGTACAGTGACTCCATCCGGAAAGCGGAGCTGGAAGCGCGGCTGCAGTATCTGAAGGTACGTTTGTTCTTTTTTTTATTGCCACTGTGAGGAGTTTTGCACAGTTTGTCAACAGCCAGTCAGCCTGGTTGTGCGTTGTGCAACTGCAACGCACTCACACACATTAGTTACGTTAACATGCCAGATATAGACAGCACCTCCCCCTCCCTCCACACCTGTCTCCCCAGCAGCACCACCTGTTGCATCAGCAGTTTCTCCAGCAGGCTCACTTGTCGCTGAAGACATTCTTGACTTGTGACTGTTAAAAAAGCTGCATTGGCTCAAGCTTTCCCCGCCGTGATTGCAGCAGCTGTCCCGCTCTAATCTGCTGTAACACAGCTGCTCTCTGGGACACTAATCCAACATTTTAAAGATTAACCTGCTGCTGCATTATAGACATGCATTAGATGGAAAATGTTTGAAAATTATGTCCTCACTTAATTCGATATTCCTGTAGACTCATTTATAGTGGGATAGCTGCTAAACAAAAAACATGACCTGTGTCTCAGTTATTACCATGACAACCACTGATACAATCACAGTCATTTTAGATTTCATGCCATTTCTTGGTATGTGGAAACTCACTTGTCTCCTTCTTGTTAGTTTAAGCCTAACTGTTTTTCCTGTTCCACACATCCTGTCAAAGATTCCAACTGACACGCTGTAATTTGATATAGACTGTAAATTGTTTGGCACCTGCAGCAAAAGCCAAATCACCAAGTCACTGTTCTAGATTTGCTGAAAACAGCTGTTTAAATGAACACGAGCCCTTCTTTGTACTGCTGTTCTTAATTACGACCAAATTTGCATCGTTTTCCTTGTTAAACCAGTTGAACATTGTGTCTACACTATGTGCTGTAGTTCTCATGTGGCAATCTTTGAACAATTATTTTGCAGCAAACTCTACATGAGAAGTGGGACGAGTATCGGTCACTGGTCGTGCAAGAGCAGAGGCTTGTTCATGGTGAGTTGTCTGGAACAGCAAAACTTAATACAGTACAATAAAAACATTTAGAACACACACATCAGTAAAAGTATTAAAAATGTTTAAATCTCACCATTGTCTGATCTCAGTAGTCTCCATTTTGAGAGGGAGGCATCTATTTATCTGTCCATATGTCTCACTATAAATTCAAATTCAAAATTGGCTGAAGTGAAATGAAATAAATGAAAAGATTATTTTAAGTAAAAGCAACTCACAAAATACATACCTAGGAATTTCTGCTTATGTCTGTGTTTTTTTAATGTCTTAATCCCCTAAAAATGAATTTTTTGAATTGTTTTTTTTAAATGCAAAAATGGCATCAAATGTCCATTTCTTTGGAGACTCCATCCAAGAGCAACCCTCATTTAAGTGACACCAGCAGCACTCCTGCCAGCATGAACTAAAACTGTTAGTAGTCAGTCAGTATGTCTGCACGACATTAACCAAATGTTTTTTTTTATTCCAACTTGAACAGGACTTTTGAAATAGATGTAAACATGTTTTTCCAACTGAAATAGTACTTAATAGAATTTCACAAAGTTGGACTAACACGCACAGATAATGCAATTGACCGATAATGGGGCATGTATACATTCAGTCTGACTCACAGTCATAATAGAAGAAGCTGTCACAGAGAAGAATAAGAAAAACAAAGTCCACCTAGTATAGTGGAGGTGGACACACTTCATTCAATAAATTGATTACCCAGTCATGCTTGTGTATATATGGGGACAAGGACAGTAGTCCAATTAAATGTTGTTGTGAAGTTACAATCATACTTTGACTTAATGAAAACGTAGTGATGGATATACACTCTTCCCTTCTTTCCTTCAGGTATAGTGATAAGTGATGCTGCAGTGTATGAGTCTCTGGAGTCGGCAGGTGTGTATGGCAGCCTTGGTGCCCCGAGCCCCGCCGCTCAGAGAGCTCTCCGCGGCACTGGCAGCACCAGCAGCAGCGCCAGCTTCCTCAGCACGGCCACCGAGGACGATCCTCTCTATCAGACCTGCCTGTATCAGGCCGACGGGAGCATGGACTCAGACAGCGGCAGCACAGGCAAAAAGAAAGAGCAGCTGCAGCTACCGCAGAGGCTGCAGCGTCTCCGGCCGACCAGCGAGCTCTTCACGATGGCCAAAACACAGCTGACTCGCAGTGCCAGCACGCGCAGCTACATGAGAGGATCCGGGTCGTCGTCTGGCTCAGGCGAGAAGCAGGGAGGATTCAGCTCTCTGCAGAGAAAGCCCACACAGAAAAGCTTCCGCAGGCGCCTCCTCAAATTCATCCCTGGACTGAACCGACCGCTGGAAGAAGAGGAGAGCAAACTGTGATGTGAGATTCTCACTGCAGAACCAGCACAAACTGAACCAAAGAAAAGAGAGGAAGCCAGCTTAAAGAGATTGAGACCAAAGTGTAAAAAGCACTGCAGTTGCACCTCTTCTTGTTTGTATAAGTTGAAAAATGTCAACCTATTTACAACCTTGTTTCACAGCTGTACATAACTTTTGTTTTCATTTCTTGTTTAAGTTATTTATTTATTTTCACATGTTTAGTTTATGTACAGAATCAAGCATTTTTTACTGCATGCAAGACCCTTTTTTGACAGCTGAATAAATGTGCTGTTGTGCAAAGCCACACTTTGTAAGTCTGACATCTACATCAGATAATTCAGATGCATCTTCTTTTTTTCCTGCCTTAATCTCGGGGTCTAAAATTAAAATAGTGAATCATCATTGTGTGTGGAACTTGCATGGGAAACTGTCTACCAGCCTTCAACTGTCTGTGGGAATTGTAGCTCCTGAACTTAAATTACCACTCAGACCTCGAGTGAACACACAGTTGTTTTGTTACTTCCTCAGTAGAGATTACTAGTGATTTCAATGTGGTCCAGTTAAATTTAGTAAGCCTTAAATTTGTTCTCCATCTGAGAATGTTATCACCCAAGTTTCGAAGGTTGCTGTGTGGTTTCACATGGTTTGTGGGCTCTTAGGGTTGTCCAGAATGGAGGCTGTTGTATGGACTCTGACACAGTTTATTGTTGGCAGAAGAGTGAGGAATGTGCAGAGAAAGGCATGACCCAGAATTCCAAACACGACCACTTTCTTTCAGCTCCTGCAGGCGAATGCTGATTCCTCCTCTTCCATGCTCCCATATTCCCATGGCGGCCTTGTCCAAGAGCTTGCTGGGTGTGTGTGCGTTTGTGTGTCTACTGGGCGGGGGTTGCTTAGAGTCTTTTCATTCCTGGCTCGTAGCTGACCCATGAGGTCACGGTGGTCACTCTCTCCGTTGGCTCTGCGGCGTTGATCCCTTTTGTCCTCTGCCGCTCTTTCACAGATGCGCCAAGAGTGTTGTTGACGGTGAGTGATGGTATGTGGCCATGTGTTTGAGCCAGGCCCTCTTCTTCTTCTTCTTCTTCTTCATGTCCTCTTTGACTATTGAAGCAAAAGAAGCAGGAGCTGAAGGAGGAGGAGGGGTTGTGGACTGGAAAGCACGCTGACATAAGGAATTGTTATGCAAGCTTGCTAATGCTTGAAACATGGGTTTAGATTGAATGGGTTGAATGTGTAACGAGGGGATAATTAGTCAAGATGATGGTTCACTCAGAACAATGTGTGAAGGGGCCATTTAGCAGAGACAGTGGCCCAAACAAGGAGGGTGCAGTTAGTGCTCAGTAATTATCCCTGTGGGAGGTCAGTATAGGATGTTGGCAGGTCAATAACATTGTAGTGAATGTTTGCATCTCATCCTACCACTAAAATGCCACAGTGGATTCAAATGCAAGTGTGCAGTTCTAAAGTCTGAGGAAGAACTTCATGTTGAGATCCACTTCTGTTCCTCCAGCTGCTTTTCCACAGCTTGAAGGACTTTATTGACTCACACTTAAACAAAACAACATAATTTTGTGTACTTGTGTCTAAAAAGGTAACTTTTAAATGTCTGCTTCAATCTGTATAGCTGTATTATTGAGTTATTATATTATGTAACTGTGTGGGATAAGACAAATTCAATGTTATGACAAAGCAATTGAACAGTAAAATAGTCCACCGTATAAGCAGTAGCCATTTCTCGGATATTTACCAGGTGTTTCAGAAGTTCAGAAAAAAAACGTATTTGATGCAGAGAAAGTCTTCACACCAGTGCACAGACTATAAATCATGACATATATTAGTGTCTTTGGCATTGAGGAGGGAAAAATAATGTAATACCTACATGAGAAAAAGCTCAAGTTACTCCAACTGTCAATGGGCTGGGGCTGATCTGTTCATGCACTCATTTACTTCACAGTTCATTCAAGTTGTCAACTTAAGTTTGCAGTTGCCCTTTTCACAGAAGACATGCTGTAAGTAACAAGTAGTGAACTTTTTTGCATGCACGTTCAAGTTGGACTGGCTTCTAAAATGAAGAGTAGACATCGCAACACACACATGCAGAGACAGTGTGTGTGTTCAGTCCGTTCTTGACAACAGTACTCCATTATACCTTTATGTTTAGTACACGTTTGAATTATTATAAGGATATTTCAGGTATTTTTAAGTATGTGTGTGAGGTGGTGGTGCATTCTCTGAATTCACTAGTCAGGCAAAGTCTGGTACATCAGTGAATGACACACAATAAATAAAAATAATCTTCACAGAGCACATTGCAATTAGTTTTAATGACTGGGTTTGCAGTGTTGGGACACAGCTGGAATATGAAGGGACTGTTGGTTCAGTTCTTTTACTGCTTGTCAGTGATGCGTTTTGACGACTGAAAAGAGGAAGCAGAGAGGCTTGTAGGACACAGCTGACTCTTTGTGGTGAAACAGCTCAGACCATGCGTGGCATGCATCACGACATCTGAGCGGCCATCAGCATCATGTGGATGTGTTCTTGTGAGGAGGCGCTTGGGTTTTTGTGCTCAAAGTGTAATTTAACAACACAAAATACAGGACCCCAGACAAAAACACACATCTTACCCTCGTGCAGGAAACTAAACCGTTATGGGGAAACTTTGGCGTCATAAAGAGTGGGTGGCTGCGTGTAGAGTGGTGTCTGTTGTGATCAAGGGATAGGAGCTGGTGGGCTGTCAGGACACAGGATGTGGGTGACACATGTGCCACCAACCCGCCATAAAGATAACACAAGACAAATGACTGCAGGGTTTAAAATAACCACTTCATACCTGCTGTAATTAACTCCCTATTTGTCTGTCAGGGTGTGAGTTTCACAAACATGGGGAGCAGGTGAGATGCAGGGAAGATGGGAAGTGTCCTTGAAGACAGGACCGGTATGAAATGAGGAAGAGTTCAGAGTTAAAGGTCAAAAATGAAATCCACCGTTCTCCTCTGACGTATCCACATCCAGCTCATGTGGCCAAGAAAGAGGAAGGCGAGCTGAATGGATCAGCTTTACTGCAGAGCTTCACACCCACATCAACGACAACTGCATCTGACTGGCAAAATAAATGCCGACTGATGGATGATCCTCATACAGTACATGCATTTGTTGTCACCGCAGCAGCAGCGAGCTGACACTTTAAAAGATACGTTGTCTCTCTTTAGCTTTAACTGTATCTTTTCTGGAGCTGCTGCTCATAATTTTCACCTAACAGCTCATTAATATACAGTTACACAGTCGCCCTGTTATTTAAGAACAGGTCAGCTGTTTAGAGTTTAGTTTATGATAACAGAGGTTTAATACACACATAAAAACTTTTTTAGTCTATTCTATTCTTTTTTTGCTGGTTCAAAGTATGCAGGCCTCAGAGAAATTCAATATCGTGCATTTTTATGCTTAAATGCCCCAAAACTTGAAAATCTAGTTTTCATGTCATTTTGCAAAGAAAACCAGTTATACTCTGTTATGCAGCTGGAGTCCATTGCAGGAAAAGGCCTTGTGTTTTTAGTGAGTGTTTTTAGTGTTTTTACTGAGAGATCTAAAGGCTGGATGAAATAAAAAGGAATGAAAATGATGCAGCAAATGCTGGACAAGGTCAAGTCTGGCAGACGTATTATTACATCATCAAATACAAACCTTTGGTTTTCTGAACTTTGTTTTAGTTCTGTGAAAGGTGAATGGATCCCATTCTTTGTAAAGTGTGAGCAACTGTCCCTTTGACAAACGTGCCACATTGTATGCCGATGTTTGATGACTTCCCAGTCTTTCCAGCTGACCTTTGAACAGTGCTTCTACCTGTTTGTCTCTGTATGTTGGCTCTGTGAAGGACTGGTGAACTGTTGAGGGTGCGACCCTGTCTTTCACCCAGTGTCAGCCGGGATTGGCACCAGCAGCCCGTGCCCTGCGACCCTTATGTGGAGGATAAAGCGGATGATGATGAGTGAATGAATTAGTGAAAACATAAAAGATATCGTTCACCGTACACAAGTTACATAAAGTCTCTTTTTGTCCACATTCAGGGAGTCCTGTACTTGTGTCCTGAGTTGTAAAGTACACATTTAGAATAAAGGGGGGCAATATTATGGGTCTGTTGTGATCTTGTGAGGTTTACTGCTCTGTTTTGACAGAAATATTATACAATAATACATTTATCTTGTCCTGTTACACAAATGTTTGGGCACTTGCAATAGAACTTTTGTAAAATTATTTCAATATAATACTATTAACATTGACCTGTTAGGACCTGGTTTTACAATTAGGTTTAGGGATAGTATGGTTAAGGTAAGGGTAAGTGGCTAGGGCATGCGTTATGTTTATGAGGGTCATCAGTGTGTGTGTTCTTGTACTTGCTAAAGAGTGAGGACATTTTGACAAAGTGAGGACATTTTGGCTGGTCCTCACTTTTGTTCACCCCTTAAAAGGGCTTTTTCAGGGTTAAGACCTGGTTTTAGGGCTCGGGTTAGAATTGGACTTAGGTAAGGTTAGGCATCTAGCTGTGATGGTTGAGGTCAGGGTAAGGAGCTAGGGAATGTATTATGTCCATGAGGGTCCTCACTCTGATAGAAGAACAAACGTGTGCGTGAGAGAGAGAGAGAGAGAGACAATGAAAGTGTCGTAATATCAGCAGGTGGTTTCTTATCTGACCTTGTCTTCTCAAACATCATAAAACCATCATGAGAGAGAGGAACTCATTTAATAGCCTCATCCTATTGGACAAAGATTTCTTGCAATGAAACATTTTAAAATGATTTCTACCTAATACTGTTAACATTAATATTGTTTATTTTCCTTTTTTAAAAAAAAAAAAAAAAAATCACTGCTGAGCCTTTACAAATCTTGTTGTTCTGTTGGGGTTGGTATTTCCTGTCAATTTATTATCCATAATTGTGCCCATGTACTTATGTGTCGAAAATGGCGCGTCCATTTTCCAACTGGAAGAAACAAAGAAGCCAACAGATCTTTGTCTAACTGTTGTTAGTAACACTAGTTAATAACAACACTCTACTAGCACTACTAATAGCACTACCGTAGTGTAAGTGTGACTGACTTAATGTGAAACAAATAAGACAAAGGTGCAATTAACAATTAAAGTAGACGAGGATTTTATCTGTTGACACGCGTCGCAGCCATCTTGGGATCCTACATCGGGTTACGGGAGGTTGCTTCGAGTTTACGTGTCGTGAAAACGTCCCTGCTCAACTCTGAAAATTCAACTTGCAACGACAACAGGAGCGCGCCATCATTTGTTTATTGATAAGTGCAGGAGAGTGAGAGGGTTCTCTTCTAAAATCAATGAGAATTTCTCTGGGGTTTGTCAGTGGTTGTGCCGCAGGTGCAGTGAGTTTCCAATTCCCAGGACTTCTCTGCCGACCGAGCGGCTGCTACACACCTGAGCTTCATTTCTGTAATCAGTAGAACTTCTTAAATATCAGGTTTTCTTGCGCTCTGTGTCAGATTGTTTGTCAGTTTTTGTGACAGCAACAACTCAAGGCCATTCTCTTCAGTGATTTGTTTTGCAGTTGCATTATTTCTACAATTCCCTTGGTTTAGTACCCAGTTGTTGAATTCTTTCTCCCCCAGTGTTCAGGACTACCTGTCATTCATAGTCTCAGAGTTCAGCCAAGACTCACCTGCCTCATGATCACATGACACCCCAAAGTTACTGTCCGCACTCTGGACTCGCCACCATTTACCTCCCAGATCCTGACTTGAATCCCAGAGTCAACAAATGTCCTTTCTGTGCTTAACTTTAAATCTAAGTACTGTCTCGATTTGAGTCTGCAAGTGTGTGAATGTGACTAATCAGTCCGCGGTGCTCTGTCCCCTCTTTTCTTTTATTATTCATCCGTTCTGAACTGACTGTAACGTCTCCAGTCACTCAGAGACCCAGCACTTCCTCTGAACCCCAACCTTTAGCTCATAAACATTTTGGACTTCAGAGAAACTGTGTTCATCCAGCACAGTTACATCAGCAAAATGAAGTGAGCAACATGGTTGTCTATTGAGTGTTAAGTGTTAACACTGTGATAATGAATTCTTCCATTTGACTATTTTTATTTATTTATTTATTTTTATTTTTTTTAAATAATCTTTTTGACTTCTTAAATGTGAATGCTTTCTGGTTTCTTTGCTTCGTGCAACAAAGAAATTCTTAAAACTGAAATAACTGAACATCAGGTAACATTTTCGGACCATTTATGGTCCAAACAATTTATCAGTTTAGGGAGAAAAAATAATCAACAGATTGTTAGTCACAGTCCTGTTGTGTGACTGTTGGGAATTTTGTCGTCGAGTGTTTTTGCACTTGAGCTTGGTTTTCACTGAATAACACCGAATTGTTTTTCGCAGTCACTTCCCGTTCTGTAAGATCCTAGTCCTAAAAGTCAGTCAACAAAGATGCAGAAAAGTCCAGCGGCTGGATTCACCAAACAGGTTTGATAAAGATCAGCAGGTAACTGATGGTGAAGCTGTTTGCTCAGTTAAAAGTGTCCACGTGCGCTCAGTTACCGCAGCAACACTTCCTAATCATCATCTGTTTTAACGTTATCTCCAGTTACAAAGACATTTGAGTAGTTCAACACACAGACACACTCTACATTATACTATACATGTATTTCCTCTTTAAAAGGGCGACAGTTATAAAAGTCCGAGTAACTGAACGCGCTTTTATTTCCCTTTGCCGCTCATATGTCAGATGACCATGACCATCTAGCTTTAATACCAACACTGGAAACACAACAGCTGTGCGAGGATAATCGCAAAATAAATCTAAGGCCGAATGGGAGATTTTTTTTTTTTTGAGTGTTTGTTGGTTATTTGAAGTTGCTACTTAAAAACTATCACATCCTGGTAATGGCTTACTGTTAATACAACACACATGTGACAGTATAAATTTTTTTTTTGAAGTAGTAGTAGTTCTCCAGTTTAGCATCTGGATGGGTAAATATCAAGTAAAGTTAACGATGTGCAGAATATAATCTGGAATATGTGAGATTTCTTCTGGATGTGTTTGTGTGTATTTGTATTTATATCTGTGAGATGCTAAAGAGGGACATTTTGACCTTGTGGGGACATTTTGTCTGGGCCCCACAACTTTAAATGGCTTTTGCAGGGGGGTTAAGACCTGGTTTTAGGGTTAGAATTGGGTTAAGGTTAGGGTTGGGGTTAGGGAATACATTATGTCTACGATGTGTCCTCATGTCCTAATGTGAGGTGTGTGTGTGTGTGTGTGTGTGTGCGTGCGTGGGTGGGTGTGTGAGACAATGAAAGCAACTTAATATCAGCAGGTGGTTCTTTATCTGACTGTGTTCTCAAACATCATAAAACCATAATCACAAAGAGGAACTCTTTTAATAACGGAATATTCAACCGGAAGCCTCCCTGCACACACACACACACACACACACACACACACACACAGGTTTGTGTGTGTGTGTGTGTGTGGTTATTTAAGACAGCCAAAACATGATCCCTGACCTTAACCATAACCAGTTAATACCCCACATACTAACCTTAACCTAAGTGCAATTCAAATCTTTGACCTTACCTTAACCAGGTCCTCAGAAGTGATGTTCTGCCTCATTAGGACCAGGTTTTGGTCTCTACAAGGACTACTGGTCCTGACACCATCTCAGTCACACACACACACACATAAGCAGACAAGTAAATGTCAATATTAGGGTGAATAGTTTTTTAATATTTTTTTTCTATTTTTAAACCAGTTTTAACAAAGTTGGAGTGATAATAAAGTATCAAATTTGCCATAGAAAGTGCATAAAATGTTGGACAGTTGAAGTTTGAGTGTGTGTGAGACAGAGAGACAGAGAGACATTGTTCCTGCCACACAATGGCAGGAAATGTCTCGGGGTTATATCTTCATATCACGCTGTGGCCCCACTTTTATAAACCTTTCTGACAAACTGTTACAGTTACTTATTTCATTTAATTTACCAAAGCCATTAGTTTGTATAGTACAATCGAACTTTATGTTTTTGTGTCGTGTCCTCTGGGGGGGTTGAAAAGACGAAGCTGGCAACAGACAAAACTGGCAACAGCAACTTCTTCCTGTCTCCAAAGACAGGAAGTGGTGGGGATCGGCCTGTTCTAAACGTCAGGATGCTGAACAAATAAAACAACTACGTCCACACCGAGTGAAGTGGACATTGCAGGCAGATAAGAGTATATTGCCTCATCTCCCACCATGTCAGGGCAAATGGAATCAACACGGCCTCCTGAAAGCTCAGGCTGTGCAGCAGGAGACTGACCGGGCTTCAGGAATGCTGTCCAGAGGAGAGGATGTTGACTCACCAGCATTCTTTCTTTCTTTCTTTCTTTTTTTTTCAAGACCCAGCTCCAGGAAAACCCAGAGGATGGAGCCCAGTGATACTGTACTGTGTTCCCAGAAAACATTATGATTGCAATTATCTGAGATGCTCCATTCTTAAAAGATTTCATCATGCTCCAAATTAATGATAACCTTCAGAAAAACCCTAAATAAACTCTCCCATGTTAAAATTACCTGGAACTGATTAAAGGTTTTCCTCTGAATTGACTAATGCTTGGTTTCAGCGTCACAGCCTTGTTATTTGAAAAAAAGCACAACTTTGACACTGTAGTAAATGATGTAACAACCTCACGATTTATCAAATAACTGATCCAAGTGATGTGTTTTAAGTCTTGGCCTGACTTTCCCATTGTTCCCACTGTTCCCATTCAGCAGCCTGGGACCCAGACATAACTGCCAGCATGACACTTAATACAATTTACATATGCTATAATATCTTTTTCCGGTCTTTACTAGATAGAAACTTAAATGTATAAACCCTGCTGATCAACTGCTGTCTTGTTTGGTAAAGTCACGTCACTTGAGTAAATCTGAACAGGGAACTTCAGGACCCGAAGTCACAATTTCAAAGTCACAGGAAGAAGCAGTGTACACATTAAGATATTGTAGACTCAAGCCAGTGTGGATTTTATTGGGGCGAGCCTTGCTTTAAGTGGCTGAAATCGGTTTTTCCTTCTGTCCCTGCTGGTTGCCATGTTATCAGTGAGAGCGAGTGTCCAGGTCCGAGGCTGCTTCTCAGAAATGGCGTCTCCCTCGGTGGTGCACTCGGCAAAGTCACTGCTGTTAGTGTCAATACAAGCACACACACGCAACAAATCCTGAACTGTCCCTTTAATCAAGCCTTTACAACTCCTTAAGGTCAAGATGATAATAATAATAATGATGATGATACTATGAACTCATTATTGCAGCGTGTGTAATAGCTTTTTGTGTGGTTCTAAAGGAAACATTCATTTGGTGCGTGGGAGTTTTCAACCCCCACACACACACGCACACGCACACGCACACACACACACACACGCACACACACACACACACATCTCAAAGTCTTTCACTATAAGAAGAAAGTAAAAACGAGTCATCTGTTACCATTGCAACCCACGCACTCTTTCATGTTGTGTGTCAGGCAGTGTCACCAAAATGACGATTATGAAACGACTTTAGGGCTCGGGTAATTTTGGTGTCGGACTGACAATATGCTCAGTTTGATTTTCTCGTCCCTTTGGTTTTTTTGTCTAAACAGACAATGACTGTAGCTGCACACCAGTGAGACTGTGATCAGAAAGCAAACATTATCTTTTTTTCCTGGATGAATGGCAGCTGTGTCACAAGCAGCTGACATTTCTTTTTTCTGTTTTTGTTTTTCTGTTTAAAACTGACAACCAGTCTTTTATTATTATTGTAGCCGAAAGGAAAAAGAAGTTGTTTAGGGGATTTCACCTTCATAAATAGGATTAGCCTCGTCATAAAGTTCCTTTTGCATTCGCTTTAACTGGCTCTTGACCTTGAACAGGTCCAGGAAACTTTGAGACAATAACACTGCTGTTTCATCCACAAACTGTATCTGGAAAAACAAGAGGAAATTCATTGAAGAGAGAGAGAGAGAGAGAGAGAGAGAGAGAGAGAGAGAGAGAGAGAGAGAGAGAAAACAGTTAGAGCAGAAACGGGGGGGGGGAGAGGGAGTCAGCCAAGAGCCAGTATGTGTGAGTCAGTGATGGCCACTGTCCCAGACCTGGAGAGGAACCAAAACAAAACCCTCCATCATCGACTGCACTTTTACCGGCGGCACATGCAGGCCTGACAGGAGGTGCTGGTTAAAGGGAATTCCTGGAGGTGTTCAGCGCTCATTCCTGGTTTTTCTGGTTTCACTGGGTGTTGTGATGCCTTCGCATACTGTCTCCTGTGGAGACGTGGAAAGAGAACATTCCTCGCGCTCATCCACACCTCTGCTCAGAGAGATCACCACAAGGTCTCCTAAAAACGAGAGGAGTCACAGGCTGAATGTCAGTGACTGAAAGTGACCGACCACATTCACTCAAGTGGGCTGTACTATAGGTACAATGTGTAAAAATGTGCACATGAAGCTGCAACAGGTTACTTTAATGATTTATAAGATGTTGCATTTGTCCATTGTGTCCTTTTGTAAGAAACATGGTTTTGGGAAAATGAACAAACCACAATTCATTCAATCAGGTGATTGCACACTTAAATAAAAAAAAATAATTATGTTCCCTTGTATATTACTAAATAACTATAATTGTTTTATTGTCAATTTCTTCCAAATTAGACTAATTCACTGTAATTTTACACACTGGACTGCTTTGTATGGACAAAACAAAAGACAGTCTGAAGTCTCACCATTAGATGTCACTGTTTCTTACACACTGGATCTTTACATGGGTCTATGTGCGTTTCATTTCAACATTTTATTTCATACAGTGCCTAACAAATGTATTAGATCACCACGCAGTCTAAGTTATGCCACAGCTGCCTGAAATTAACAGCGTTGGCAATTATCAAAATAAATGTTTATGTTTCTTTAATGGTTAATATGCCAGTATATAGAAGATAAAATAAAACTTTTATTGTTATCCATGAAATTTCAAATTCACTGTTTTATAAAAATAAAATAAATAGTAAGCACAGTTGTCAAATTATAGTTATTTACGTGCATTCCTGAACAGAAAAATTGGTTTTCGTGGTTGAATGTTATGCTTGATTAGTTAAGTCCAGCGAGCCAGCTCAAATTTGGGCACAAAAGGTTAAATTCAGTTTATTATTTGCCAAATAAATAAATAATAATAACATTTTTAGTTTGAATCAAGGTTTTGAAAGATTTCTAAAATATTTATCTTTTTTTTTAAAAGACAAATTTACACAAGAAAATGCACAAGTCAACAAAACACAGTTATGGGCTTCCATGTCTGTGGTGAAGCCGGGATTGTTGGCACATCTCTGATGTCTATGAGTTGTTAATAATTCTGCCAAAAAAACAGTTTTCTTCAAACTTCCCTCGTGGTTTCATTTAAATAACTGTCTTAGGCCCAAAGAGAAATAACAATATTTTATGTCGATTTAAGAAAATAAAATGCCGAAGCAGAATGTTGTGTCTGTCTGTGACCCAGTGGCTCCAGCATCTGTGGTCCTGTGTCTGTGGGCAGTGGATGAGGGAGGAATGTGAGAGTGGGAAGGCTCAATGGAAGACATTATTGTGACCGAAGCAGGCGACAGAAAAGATGTTGTCCTCCCTGGCGACAGAGACGAGTGAGGAGGACAGAGCTCATTCTTTAGAATATGCTGTGAACACGGGGACGTCATTTTCCTGCGTCATTCTGTTATAATGTCATCTGCGCCAGCGTTGTTGAACGACTCTGACAGACACATGGCCAGTTTGTAGTTCCACTTCTGTGGGACGTGTACAAATGTCAGAATGTTAAGTCCATTCATAAGATCGGTCAAAATGCTTTATTTCATAATGAGAAACTTTAAAAAACACATTATACTCTACTTGATGAAGAAGAGGAGTCAGCTACTGTATGGGAAACTACATTTTCTTTTCTCTTAACTTTTACTTTACTCAAGCATCTCCAAGTGTGTGGACATGGGTAACTCCTGAAGTTTACAGTTCTGTGCATCTATTTGTTATTATTATTATTTGGGTGGGTTTCATTATTAATAATTACCTTTTATTGTTGTGTTCCACCAATTGTCTTTGTTCATTAATAATAAATTTTGGTTGTTGATGTATCTTCTCTCTTTTAATTTGTTTGTTTTTAAAACCAGTTTTATAGCACTGACCTTTTACCCAAAAACAAAAAGGGGAAAAAAAGAAAAGAAAACAATCAGCCTTGGAAATCCAATAGTTTTCAGTAACTGTCCAGTCTGCTCAGTAAAAATGAAAGTTGATGATGAGGTTTGTGTTGGTCAATGCTGCCCTCTACTGGCGAATCAGCTCAGAAACGCGTGTGAAGTATAATAGTATAGTATCATAGTTCAAAATCATCCAGGAGGTGTTGATTTAGTTGATTTAGTAAGGTGACAGTTGAAATAATGAACAATTAAAACATAACCTTTTCTTAAATTCTGCATGATGATGTGTAAATGTACAGGTCAGTGAAACGTTTCATAAATAAATAAAAAAACAAAACAAAAAAACGTTGTACATCCATAAGATTTTAGATTTTTATTTTTTCCTATAAATTCAAGATGAATCAATGGTGACTTAAAATACGAGGAGATAGGAAAGCAGCAGTGGTGAGACAGTTTCTGCACAACAACCAACCCCCCTTTAGTGTAGTTTCTGTCTTCCTGAGCCTGACACTGTACGACAGGTCTTCATTCAGGTGTCGTCTTACATTTTTGTCAACTGCTGTTTCAAAGTCAACAAAAAGGTCCAAGCCCATGTACATGCTGAATTACACGTGTCATCACACGACTCAGCTTCTCTGAGCTGTAACTTTGTCAAACTTCAGCTGTGAGTTCTGCATAAATCAACTGCTTTACTGCGTCATTAACTGTCTTTATTTTTGCAACAAGTGAAGAATCAAGAAGCTCAGGAAGTTACAGTTGGACGTTTGTGTGAGATAAACCAAGACTACAGTTGATCACACTTTTACCAATCCATTTTGTTGTTGTTTTTGTGATGTACTTACAGAACTTTTCCTTGTATTTCTTGTATTTGCTGCCTCTTTAGGATGTTCTGTGGCACAAACACTGACGGGTCCTTGACAGGTCTGCTGTTCCACGCAGACCAAAACCCGGTACTATTTAGTCAGAACCTCATTTCTGAGGAACTGGTTAAGTTTATGACTAAGATTTGAAATGGGGTCAAAGTTAAGGTTGAGGTTAGGGTTAGTGCTTTGTTGTCAATGCAATGACCCCCTGATAAGAATCCACACCTGCTCCCTATTTGGGAACCTTGTTTTAGTAAAAACCTTTAGAATTTTACAGTTTTCCATATCCATTTATATGGAATTAGGGCCAAGTGTAAGTTATTATTATTATTATTATTATTATTATTATTATTATTATTATTATTATTATTATTAAATTTAAAAAAGGGAAAATAAAGCCAAAGAAAGAAAAATCTGAATTCTGGCTTTAATCTCAGAAATTGGGCTGTTTTACTATTATTATTATTTATTTATTTTTCTAAAAGTTGGCCATACTCATCTTCTGTACAACTGGAACATTTCATTTCTATAGAATGTAAGATTTCATTTTTTTTTTAAATATATTTTATGAGAACATTTCCTATAGTTTTATATATATTTGTTTTGATATATGTTATTATTTTTCTATATTGGCCTAGTATAAATTTTTTTTATCCCCAAATCACTTGGCACTCAAAATGTAAAGGTTCTATAAATAATAACATTATTCTTTAACTACCTTTACTACATTCTATGCTGACAAATGTGTGCGACTGTCATGCTCTCGTGTTGCACCACCAGATGGAGCATGACGAGTATGTGACACATCCTCCTGTTGGTGCAAACTCAGCAAAAGCTGAGAAGTGTGATTTGAGCACAGACATAATGGATAAGGTGTCACTTGTCTGGCAGGAAAGTGCACAGTCATGCAGTTGGACACAGGTACACCGAGAACGCACTGAGACTGTCTCATGAAAACAGTGAGAGTTTAAACGATATCTAAATGGTGGTGCCAACTTTGGAGAGAAAGATTTGATTTATAGAAATGCGTGACTTATATATTTATACGTAATGTGGGACTCTTGCTTTGAGATCGGAAAGTGGAACCTGATAAGGACATGGACTCGACTCAAGCCTTGTAGAGGAACCTGAGAGTGATGGAAACTGTCTCCCTCTTTCCCCACTAAAAGGGGACGTGTCAAAAATCCAGCTCAACTTTTCATCCGAGGTACAGCAGCTTCTCCAGATATGTCACTTTAATTGTCTGCAAAGTCAATTCAGGTTTTCCCCTGTTTTCTGTTGTCATTTTTGTGAGACAGAGCAATGCTCACCATCACCAAAAGATAATAAGCCAAATGGTGGTTCTGCTACTCAGACATTTACTGTTGGTTTTTGATAACTTTGGTGGTCCACACTAAAAGTATGAAGAATCTCACTGCTGTATGTCAGTAATTATAGGAAGGATCACCTGAACCGTTTCTACGTCTCTATATGTGGCCTTGCGATGGACTGGCGACCTGCCCAGGGTGCATCCCACATTTCCCCCTGTGTCAGCTGGGATTAGGCACCAGCGCCCAACCCTCACATGGAAGACAAAACAGTAGAAGATGCACGAGTGAATGAGGATTACCTGTGTTCATGGTTATGAGGGGACTTCACTGTTTGAAACTGAAGCAAACCTATTTCTAAGAATATTTATTTGTTTAATTTAATTTAAACTATTTCTATCTGGTCTGCATGGCAGTGTACGGGTTTATGTTTAATAACATACCTGGAAAAATAATCTATAGATATTCCCTTATGTGTCTAAAAAGCAAACAGTACTGTCATATTTTTTTTGAAATTGTCAACATCTTTGCAACTGTTGGATGTAGAAAAGTAAACCCCTTTAAACAATTGCTTTTGTTGTTTTAATGTTATTATTTCCACAAGATAGCACCTCAAAAATACTAATTGGTCTCAACCAAAAATGAACGTTAAAACGACTACTGTGGTGCATCACATAATTCATAAACAGCAAATACTAAATCAAGAGAAAGCAATGGATAATTCAGTGATTATGCGTGGAAATACCTGCAGATTTCTTCAAGGTCACACACATGACCTCATATCATGTTGCACATAAAATATTTCCACCTTGCAGTCCCCATAAAGCCATCAAGTGACATGTCAGCATGAAGAATCCTGTGGCACAAAGGCATGTTTGAACCTGATCACCTTGATCTGGATGTTCCGCATGATGGGGCGAGCTGATATTTTGGGTGCAACATATGAGCTACAGTATGTGTGTGCATGTGACACAAATTTATCTGCAGAGCTGGGAACAGACTGTTCATGTGGAGTGAATTGGGCTGAGGCAGGATATTTTGGCCTTGTTGATCAAATCCTGCATAGTAACCTTCCAACACAATGTAAATGATATGATTTGAGAGAAAGAACGACACTTCTGCACCTCCTTCTGGCTCTGTTTTAAGCCTCTGCAAAAATCTGGCCCGTGACAGGACACTCTGACCAATCAAAGAGCAGCTTAGAGGAAGGGGCGCTTCTATTGGCTGTTCTGCAATCGCTCCTCTGCATGCAGGGGCCTTAAAAACAAGTTCCAACTATACAACGGATAACTTTATAAACCCCAAAAGAGATACATATAGACACATATAGTACATTCATGCAAGATCAATAGCAAAGACAGAAAGCGGAAAAAAATATTTCAACACAGACTTTAAAAGCACAACTCAAGACCATAGAAAGTAAGAATAAAAACTGATTCTAAGCCCAAATAAATGGAGAGAGTTAATCTATGATAAAATCATTAATGTGGACATGAAAAATTCCAGTATGGTGGTCGAAATAAAAAGTATGTTTTTAGCATCGTGCTGAGAAAACTTTAGACATTTTGTGTGAAAATACCAGCATAATGGGGATGACTTCAACAATCAGGTCACTGTTAAAGTCACAGAGTTCACCTATTATGTCTAAGCATGTTTATATTACCATTTGTTTAGACATGAGCTCCAGGTAACGTCTGCACATGTGGGTCCAAACATTTTCCAGCGTTAGTCAGTCACATATGCTGAATGCACACAGACAGAGTGTGCGTGAGAGGAGGATCTCTGAAGATCCAGGTGACAGTCCATCTCAGATGAGCTCACTTGGACATTATCCTCAGGAGAATCTCTGCAGCAACTTACGCGGACATTTGCATACCCACACACACCCCACGAGAAGACCTCAAGCGATATACAGAGGTTTTGGAGAGGCTCTCCAGTGTTCAGAGCATACATGAAAGCAACTCATGTAATTTTTGCTGAAAGAGCCATCATGAAAGCAGATTGTTGATGATTTCTGAACATTATTCCTGAATTTGCTGGGATTGCTTCACTGTTTGTCCATCAGATTAATTCATATTGTACATTATCTCAAGGCACTTTATACAGTAAGGTCAGGATCTTAACAATTATTACAGAGACAGCTAACGAGAACGCAATGAGCAAGCACTTGGCAACAGTGGAGAGAGAAAAAAAGTTCAATTTTAATAGAACGAAAAAGAGAAAGGAGAGAAAGGAGGTGGGAAGGGAAGGAGGTTAGTGAAGGAGAGGAGGATAGAAAGAAGAATGGAAACGAGAGAAGATGATGCAGACCAGGAGCATTAATAACAATTACCATCATGACAATCATCTTCATTATCTCATCCAGGGCGTCACATTATTATTAGTAGTATCTGAGCTGTGGTGCTGAAGCTCTGGAATCAGAGGCACCTGTGAATTAAGAAGAAGAGAGAAGAGCACACATTAGGGGGTAGATTTATATGTGAATATATGTGTTCAGTTTCTGCTCAGTAAAAATACACAGTGTGTAAGGACAGGTGTGTACGGTGGGAATGAAAATGAAAACCATTTGCCCTCTCATATACTGTACCAATGACCCAACCAAGCGATTCTTGAAGCTTTTAAACTTGTATCTGCATGAGTCTATGCCTTCCTCCGGTGCTGCTGACTGTCTGGTTGAATACTTTTATCCAGTCAGAAACCACTTACTATGACCTAGAAGTGTAAATACACTTTCTCTCCACGCCGTCGCTGAGATCAGAGATCCTGCAGCCCTCTTCCCTCGTTACATTAGTTTTCTCAAAGCCTGTCTGAACTCTGATAGACTCATGGAAAATGGTAGTTCTCTTCCCTCTAATGTTCTATAATCTCAGGAAGTCACATGTTCTGTATGGCTAATGTGGAAGTCTGCATGTTGTGGCTTAACGTGCGATTAACGTGCCCTTTGTAAACAGCTGTTCTCACTTGCATACATGCTCCCCTACACGTACTTGTTATGTATAATCACACGTACATGGCCAGAGGGCCACACACCACCTGTTGCTCCTCTGAAGAGCTATTTCCATGTCGCTCTTCTACAGAAATACCCTTGTTTCCAAAAGTGTAGTAAAAAAAAAAGGCAACTGGACTAAGTCCAGTTGCCTTTTTTTTTTTTACTACACTTTTGACCTGGATGACCTGGATGACTGGATACCATGACCTGGATGACTGAGAATCTTCACAGACAAATACCCTTGTTCTTCCGGTTATGTTTTTGTTAATTTTGAAATACTGGCTTCATTGTTAACAAAGGGTGTCCCTCCAGCGTATCATAATTAAAATTTTAATTTGCAGACTGCAAAGTCTGTTTATGTTTTTTGTGTTTTGATCAGTTGTCAGAGTTACTCAAACACAGCCATCTGCAGCCATGGGTCAGAAAAGCCGAACATGACCAAACTTCACTACCCGTCTCAAAAACGTCCTGACCCGAGGAAAAGAAAAATAAGAATCTGAAGAAGAGATGAAAAAAAAGTTGAAGAAACATGTGTTATTGTAGATAATCAAAACAGATTTAATATATACATTATGCCATTTTTACAGTCTCATCATGTGATTACATCCTGCTGGTCAGCGTAGACACACTTCACTCTGCTGACATTTCAAAAATCAACTAAATAACTTTGAAGTTTATTAATAAAATAGATGAATAGTTTGATTAAAAAAAAAAACAGAGGCACATCTTTATAGTCTAGACGCTGCAGGGGAAAACAGGCTATTTTTCTCTTTACCAGATTACTGTCATCTTTTCTAGGATGCAGACCACATGCAGCAGTTTTGTGATGTCTATCAGTATTTTCTGCACCTCAGACAACATGTATCCTGTCTGTGAGCTCAGGTATTGACTCGGCAGAACACGCAGAGTGATGTTTGTGGGTTAATTGAAGTGAGACTGAACAAACCTGTTTCTATCTGGTAAAAAAAAATGAGTTTTATTTGACTTTATTTGGGTGTGCGTGTGTGTATCCGCGGTTCTCTCTCGCGCGTCAACAGAGTCTCGGAGTGCGTCACGCAGCGATCGTTCTCTTGAAGCTGGGCCGTGATTGGCCGGAGGTTGGAAAACTACCCGCCCACCACTCAGTCTAGTATGGAAACCTCTGCGTGACGTCATGGAGAAGCTAACGCTGTCAGTATTAAAGCGCAGTGTGCGCTGCGAGCCAGCGCTTCTCAGGTTGGGAACAGAGAATGTGACCGACAGGCTGTGAGGCACAGACGGTTCATACAGTTACAGACTAAAGAGGTAAGAGATATTTCACCCACTGGACTTTGAAATGCGCAGAGATATGACTCCTGCTCCTTTAAATGACTTTGGCAGCAGCTTTTCTTTATCATTTCACGCGCTAACAAGAAAACAGGCCGTTGGAGGTTATTTTTAAACACAGGTCTCTGCTCATTGTGCTGCAAGTTACAACTTTTTGTGTAACAGCAAGCTGAGTTATATTTCACAGGCTACATGTGAAGTGTAAAAACAAAATGTCACTGGCATATTTAAGAAGCACTTGTTGCCCATGAGTGGTTCGTAAATATTAGTTTTCTTCGTTAATCAAACCAATATTTAGAGTGACCCAGTTGGTCCAAGTAATTGGGGGAAACCACAAACCTATCCTGATATTTTATTCATACCAAATCACACCACTTACAGTATATTTTGTTGCTTGGTGATGAGTGTGAAGGCTCAGGTATCACAGATTTTTGGGGGGAAATAACTGAAAACTAGCTTTGATTTTGATCACCAGTTTTCCTCAGTGCACTTCCACCGTTAGTTTGGCATCTTGGAGAACTTTCCCTGGTTCTTGTTAATTTTATTTACTCCGTTCCTTCATGTGATCCAAGACTGACTCCATGATGTTGGGATCAGGGTTCAGTGGGGTCCTGTCTGTCTGTTGCAGGACTCGTTCTTCTTCTTCACCACTGTAGCTGTAGATTATTGTCACGGCTGTTGAATTAATTCTGGATTGGTCTTTATTTTGTGTAGTGTCACGGATAACAGATCATGGTTTTTGGTAAAAAAAACAAAACAAAGTGATGAATATTTTTTGACAGGTTCAACCCAGTGTTTTCTAGTGTGACACATACCTCTTGTCACAGTCACATTGGGCCCATTGGCAGAAAGAGTAAAGGAGGTTGAATGTCACAGACCAAAATGTACAGTATGATAACACTGAAGACTGTCGCCACGGAGAGCAGAGAACTCTACTAGGTTTCTCAAGGAATTAAACTTGCCAATACTCTTTAAAGCAACTAATTTATAGTAACCTAATTTAGGTTAAATTTAACTAAAATTAAACTTTTAAAAATGTGTCTTTGTCAGTGTACGCTGGAATTTGCTCCAACTAATGCACAAGGTCAGCTGACAGGACAAGGGCTTTAAGAGGAGTCTTGCATTATCAGCTCCTGTCATCTCCAAGCTTGGACGACAGTGAAGAGGAAATAAAGGCCCATGACTGGAATTTTTATGGTAAAGATCAGAAAAACAAGTTTGCTTGGTTCAAACCTTTTTCTCTCTGTCGTTTTCAGTCTTGCAGTCATGACTTGCATTCACCCCCAGCACGGACCTCAGCCCTATGAGAACAGCTTTGGCAGCTCGGAGCTTCAAAGCACAGACTTTATCTCTAGGTTGGCTGTGGATAAGAGCAGCCCACGGGACCACCTTCCCACTCCGTCCCTTCCAAGCATTAGTTCTCTGGTGGACACTCAGATGGGCACCTTTGACGCATATTCATGCCAATTCACTGCAGCCCCTGCCCACATCCCTCCATCAGCAGGCCAGGAGACCACCTTCAAACTGGATGACCTCCAGGTTTACAGCTGCTACCCTGGAACATTCACGCTGAGCTATCCAGATGAGCTTGTGTCGCCTTGTGGGTCAGATTATTTTGGCAGTCCCACATCAGCCTCAGCTCCCTCGACTCCTGGGTTCCAGAGTCACCATGCTTCCACCTGGGACTTATACTCACCTAGTCCAGGATATTGGGCAGCTGAGGAGACCTCAGTGGCACATGCACCCTCCTTCTTCACATTTGGTTCAGGGTCTCTGGAGGATTTGGGTCAAGCACATTCACGAGACCAGGACCCTTTCGCTTTGACCCACCCGCACCCCCCTGAATTGACCTTCCCTGCCTTGTCGATGGAGCAGGTACATAATCTTGAAGAAAATGATGAAAGCTTATCACCAAAGTTAAAAGGTCCAAGTGGAAATGAGGGCTGCTGCGCTGTGTGTGGAGACAACGCCTCCTGTCAGCACTACGGGGTTCGCACCTGCGAGGGATGCAAAGGGTTTTTCAAGGTAATGAAATCTGATGTTTCAGCCAAACAGGGGTGTTTCAACATGGTAGGCAATTGCCTGGGGCCACAAGAAGTGATTATATGCAGTCATTTCACAGCGATATTCTATTCTATTGAAAACGTTCACATTCTATGACTGCTTCTGTACCCTACAACAAAGCCCATGTGACAAGCTTGTTGCCAGAAGATTAGATAATTTCAGAGTGGCAACATATGAACCATGAAGTACATTTGTACTTCAACAAATAAAGCAAACACAAAGGGGAAAAAATAAATTATTTAATAAAAACACTCAGATAGTCTACTCAGGTCTCTTTTCTGGGGTCCCCCACTGTCACTGAAATGACTCCGCAGATCCAACATCTTAACAGAATTGGAGGAAAATGTGTTTGATAATTGGATGGTTTGTGTTTTTGAGGCCTCTTCAAAGTAATTCTTCTTTATTTTACAGCGTACAGTGCAAAAAAATTCCAAGTATGTTTGCCTAGCCAATAAGGACTGTCCTGTGGACAAGAGGAGGCGGAATCGATGCCAATTCTGCCGTTTTCAGAAGTGTCTTGCAGTAGGAATGGTCAGGGAAGGTGAGTTCACCACAACCCCGGAGCAGTCAATGCAGAATAATTGTAATGAAACTACAGATGAAATAAAATTAACAATGATTTTATAATTGCTGTGAGAACAGTTGTGAGAACAGACAGTCTGAAGGGACGAAGAGGTCGCCTGCCTTCGAAGCCTAAAGTCGTCCAGGATGTGATAACTGTCCCATCTCCAGTGAGCATGATCGCTTCCCTTGTGAGAGCACACATTGACTCAAACCCGGACATTGGGAAACTCGATTATTCCAAGGTAGGAAGAACGACATGAAAACATTAATTCACACTTGGGCAGAGCTCTGAACTCTTTTGCTTTAACTTTTAGTATGATGAGACAGTCAGTTCAAACCAGAAAGAGGATGTGAGTGACATCAAACAGTTTTATGACCTCCTCACATCCTCCATGGAGGTCATCAAAAAGTGGGCAAAGAGCATCCCAGGTTTCTCCGAGTTCTGCTCAGAAGACCAGGAACTTCTGCTGGAGTCTGCGTTTGTTGAACTCTTCAGCCTCCGTCTTGCATATCGGTGAGTGCAGCACTAAGCAGCCGATCAGACGACTGCAATATGTACCAAACATATTTATTATGCATTATTAGATAAACAAACAATGTTTTTTGTTTTTCAAAGGTCCAATCCTGAAACGGACAAACTCATCTTCTGCAATGGGTCTGTGCTTCACAAAAAGCAGTGTGTCCGAGGCTTTGGGGACTGGATTGACTCCATCCTGGAGTTTTCTCAAAGCCTCCATCGCATGAAGCTTGATGTTTCCTCCTTCTCCTGTCTCGCAGCCCTGGTCATAATCACAGGTAAGAGCTTCATTCAAATGTGGCTTGAATTGATATCCTCCACATTTCAGTTCAAATTAGAATAAGAATTTGAGTTGAAGCATAGGGAAACTTGCTTCACTGGTCTGGACATGGTGTGTATTGCAGTCGCACGTTGCAGGCTTGACAAGACAGGTGTTTAAAAAAAGCACCATGACTGCACGTACGGGGCAGAGGGGATGTCAAACTGTATATCACAGTAGACTAAACATAACCACAACAATGGTGCACATTCAAGCCTTGGAATTATTCCAGCATAGCAGAGTGAGCACTGCTGACACCTTGACTATAGCAGTGTAACATTTGACTTAATATAGTTTATGTTTTCTATAAAGATGTCCTAGGTTCACTCAACAGTTGTAGTCTTTCTTAACCCACACAGAGATTTTATAATGTTCAGTGCTGTTCATAATACATAAATTGCACTGCAGTAATCCAATATAGTGAATTGCTAGTTTCCTAGTGTCTGTACCTAAAAAAAAGACAATTGTTAAACTAATTAGAAGAAAAAAACAACTACATAAACATGTTTCACCGTTTATAATCTATATGTATAACCCATAGACACTAATAAAAATGGGCATAGTCTTCAAGATTTGTGATTGGACTGGTGTCACATTACTTTCTGAGTTGGTTTTCACCTCAGCCAGGCTCCTATTGGATGACACCAGCTGTTAATCACTCTGGTGTCCACTCATATGTGTCCTGGTTTATTGTGTATTTTCCCCTAAATGAGAACATAATTTAAAAAAACTGACATCACGTTTTATTGAAGAAGACCTGAATATTTCCATTTAAGACCATAAACTCTTCAGGAAAGTGAGAAAAAGGCAAATCTTCCATAGACTTCCACTGAAACATGTTATTTTTGCAACCAGCAGAATTGTACCCTGGTTGCAAACTGCAACTTCCACCCCATTCCTGCTCTTCACATTTCAAACCTGAAGACTATGTCCATTTTTACATACAGTCTATGGTATTACCTGGTTAAAGTCATAAGTGCAAATGAAATACTCATACTCAACACAACTCTTATTTTTGTCTGAAGACCGACATGGGCTCAAGGAACCAAAACGTGTGGAGGACTTGCAGAACCAGTTCATCACTTGCCTTAAAGATCACGTGTCCGGCTGTGGCTCTGACTCCTTGCGGCCCAATTATTTGTCCAGACTTCTCGGAAAGCTGCCCGAGCTCAGGACTCTGTGCACACAAGGCCTCCAGCGAATCTTTTACCTGAAATTAGAAGACCTTGTTCCTCCGCCCCCTATTGTGGACAAAATCTTCATGGATACACTTCCATTTTGAGCTAGAAATGATCAATTTGACCTCCTGTGATGTAAATTGTTTTTGACTGGCAAAGAGAACAGACCGATTGCTCATACTTGAAGTTGTATGAAATGAAACTGTGAGAGACTGAGAAGAATAATCCTGGGGGATTATGCTGCACTGCAGGAAAAGGGCTACATCTGAATTATACGGTGAACCATAATGAGACTTTTGGAGGCAGCAATCTCCAGCCAAAATGAGACAGGCCACCTCATGGACCAAAATGCGACTGTTTACACACAACACAGTGCCATGAATGGAGACATTTCTCACAGGTTGTGATTTATATCCGCACCTTTATTTTAAAGATGTGAAGGTTTTTTGTTCCTGCTAACAATCTTTCTTGTGATTTGCATGACTGTATTTTGCACATAAAATAATACCACAAAGCACTACTGTGATCACGGCTGAGCAGATATTTCTCAGAACCACTTTGACATTCAAGAGTTAATGCTGAGTCCACATACATCGTTATCTGAAGCATAAATCACTCTGAGCCCCAGATTGGTTTATATTTGATGTATTTGGTGATTTTAAAATGAAGTAGGTTAAAACCTACAAATTATTTAGCAGCATTGTTCATGTATCATGAATAGACAATGAGCAGCTAATGTACTGTGCATTATCCAGTACAGTCTTATACAGTAAATCAGTTATTAGCCTACAAGTGTTATTTTCAATGGTACTGTATGCTACAGTTTGTGAAAGTGTCATTTCACTTTGGGTTTTATTGTTTTTCATAAGAAGAAACTATATTTACTGCAGCTTAACATGAATTCAAATGTGAAACTGCATATAGCTTTGGTCATCTTTGCTTTACTTTGGGGTTTTAGAGAAGTTGTCAGTGCAGTTGTACAGCAGATTTAGTTAATGTGTAAATGTAAATTGTTAATATGAACAATAGCCTAGCTATTTAAAGGAAAGGTTTCAAAGGAATAGTTTAGGTTTAGTTGTGGTTGCTCGCTCACACAGAAAAATGCAGACAAAGCAAAACAGATTTTAGCCACTTAATTAAAGGTCTACTAAGTAAGTCTAAGTCTGCTTACGTCTCTGGTAACTTAAGAATTGTTTGCCAGTGTATCTCATTATTCAACAGATCTGTCCGACAGGAAATGTTTGCAGATCACTCTCTCGACACTGACGTTCATAGAGAACATCTGCATTTTCTCTGGGACAAAAGGGCTGCTGGTCTACTTCTGCCTTATTATGCTAAAGTTTGTGTCACTAAGATAAATCCTGGGTGCTGTGGTGTAAAATGGCTGATTTTCGCTATAGCTTTTGGTGCGAGGAGTGAGTGGTTTAGAAAGTGACACAAGCTTTGGTTTCTACATGAAAAAGACCTAGACCTGTGCGGGCGTAGATTTAATTTGGTGCATGCTTGGCGAAATCAATGCCTCGTCCAACCGTACTTCAAAAAATGTTATCACTTTAAATACACTGTAAAGACAAATGTGTTGGGCCACACCTCGTAATAACTGAATCAGGTGTTTTGAAATAGGGGTATAAAAATACAATTGGCCGTGCCGTTACGGTCACCTGTGATAGAACTGGTCGTTCTTAAGAGGTCAGTGAATCTGAGTGTGGTACTGTCATGGGATGACACCTAACAGTCGGCTCAGAGCGGTGTAGCACACACGACTGGTGTTCTGACAAGTAACACTTTGTAACACAGTCTGAGTTTTGTGGGGCTGGCCTCGCTCGCTTAGTTCCACTGAGGGGAAATCTTAATGCTTCATCGTACTAAGACATTTTTGGACAATACTATGCTTCCAACTTTTATATTTAGGGAGGGCCCTTTTCCGCCCCAGCACGACTGTAGTTGGGTGAGTCCGCTGTGATAGAATCTCTTTCTTGAATGGCTCACACAGAACACTTATCTCTTGTCAAATCATCAGTGTCTGACCTCAAAAAAAAAACAAAAAAAAAAACCCTCTTCTAGGTGAACGGGCAAAAACTCTCACAAACACATGACCAGATCTTGTAGGAAGTGTGGACTCTTCCATAGTGGCAAAGGGGGATTAACACCATGTTAGTTGCGTGAGAACAGAATCCCTCCTGTAGGCATAATGTGCAGTTGTCCCAATAATATGTAAGCCTCGTTTGTCTACCCATGCTGAGTATCCTGCTGTGTGAGCAGTTTGTCAGCTTGAGTCAAGTGTAACCTCGTCTTCTGGCAACAGATCAGAAGATGCTTCTCAAAAATGCCCCCCCCCCCCCAAATCAACTCCCTCCCAGTTATGTACTGGTCTTGTTTTAGAAGCCGGCAGGATTCCCAGTCTGTTCTCAAATGACTCAGGCCACTTCATCATTGTATAACGCCACATTCACAGATATGTACATGTGTACAACGTCAACTCCTACTCCTGATGTATACTTTATAGAAATACTACACCGCATGTTTACACATCATGAGCACGATGGCGATGACAGCTATAGAATACTCAGCAAGAGTAAGTAGATCATTTAGGAGGAAGAGCTGAAGCACATAAACATTCTGTCGCTGAGATTGTTGAGATTGCTTTAACATGACGCTGGCAGTGGATGAAAATCTTGAGATAAGTGAAGTCATCACAAATCAATCTGACAGGAACATGAATCCATGTGACATTTAAACACAAGTCGTCCAATATTGGTGAAGACATCCACCTAACAAAGTGTCAACCCAGGGGATTTCTTGTCAGACAACAAAAGTTGTAAATATTAATGGATAATACCTGCACTGTAAACATTATTAAATGACATTTTAACAATAACAAGCAATCACGTCCCTTTTTCTGTCTTTATACTGGTAGTTTGTTGTAATTTGGATGCTAGTTCTCTTCATTCAAGGGGATTATCAAACACATCAATTTTCAATCGCAGCCACACTGTAATATATACTATGGTGTAGTGGTTCTATTAATATGCATCAATGTCACTGAGATGCTGGTGAAGGTTGACAGTGGTCCAGGTCATGGGACCACACATCAGTTCAGAATCTATGAAGCCTTTTCAATGAGAGATTAAATGTTTTAAGAAATTCTAATTAATTAATTAATCACTGAGATGAATTAATTGTGTTTGGACTGTGGTTTTTCCTCATATGATCCGATGTCATATCAAACACTGAACACATCGAATTACTTATATGCAGGTGAGGTGACAAATTAAAGGGAAAAAGAAGACAAAGGTTCTTGTCTTTGCTGGTATCAGATCAACCCAGTTTCCTGTCCTGTGTCCATGTTGATAAATGCACAGTTATCTGCTGGTGGACATAAAATTAGTTGCTGAGGCAGCAGAAAGCAAATGTACAACTGACCAACAAAAACCTACTCTGAAGTCTATTTCACTTTGTTGTAGGGCTGGGCAATATATTCATTTATTGATTTAATTTGAATTATTTGATAGCGACCATTTGTTTTCTTTTTTTTATTGAAAATCAAATTGTCTTTTACATCCACGGTCGCTCCCCTTGGGCTTCTGTAGTTCCTAGTGGTGCAATGGCAAGACCTGCCATCAGTATGAAACTGTAAATTGAGTAAAAACAATAATACGAGATTTTATTTTTAAGTCCCATCATGCTTCACTACATTATCGACATATAAATCTCCATATGAAGGTGTATGGAGATAGAGAACGTGAAATGGGAGATGACACTGAATACCACTGTAGACTTATGCAGGCATAGATTGTAGTAGGTGAGCCTTTTGTTAAGTGGCTAAAAATCTGCTTTTCCATCTGTCCCCGCTGGCAGACATGTTTTCAGTGAGAGGCAGTGTCTGTGTCTGCCACATCCACTATCTGTACGCTGTCTACAATTGTTAATCAACGCCGAATATATACATATTTAATCTCAGTGTGTCTTCCTGGTGAAATAATGGCGAAAGTAAAATTAAAAAAAAAAAAAAAAAAGGTTCATTTGTGGAGAATATGATGTCTCTTTTTGACGTTTGACAGCTGAATTACCATTCATCTTTGTAGTGTGGGGTTCGTACTCTGCAGCACATTGTAACATTTCACTCTGTGATTGCCAATGGGCTGTTCTTTCTGACACAAACTGACCACATCCTGCTTTGACATTCTCTGTCACCTGAGGAAGAGCTGCTCCTCTGCATCTCCTTATCGCACTGAGACACAAGCATCGCAGTCATCAAATGAGCACTATCATTTCTGAACCTGTTAACCAATGTCTCACCCACACGTCTAAATACAGATGGCTGTGTAGCCTCTGCTTCCTAATGAAACACTATCTTTGTGACTGAAACCCTGCTATCCGTGCCCCAACAGTGAACCCTCTTTCAAAGACATTTGAATCTTAGACCTTTTGCCAACAGGATAGAAGTGGAATTAGCTGAGCCTGCTCAGCAATGCCGCAAAGTATGTTTGGATGTTAATTAATTAAGTGTGCAATAGTGTTGTGAAAGCGTCTGGATTTACTGATTCCCTTCTGCGCATGTTTATTCAGATTTTCACTTTGATTTGTCACCATCTATATCTGAGGCAGAACTTTCCATGGTGTACCCTGGCACTGTTCAATGTCATCCGGGACTGTCTCCAGCTCTCCTCCTCCTGCAATGTAAGTTGTATGGTTAAAAACATAGACGGATGCATCTGAGATAGCAACAGGCCGGTGCCATATTTCTCTTGAGTTACAGATTCTGAGATTCTCCCCTGATGTTGTAATGAAACTTAATATTTGGGTTTGACTTGACAACCATTCAAATGTTGGACTTATGCAACAAGAGCAGTCGGATAAAGCCATGATCTCTCTGATCACAGATCTTGGCCTGTGTGGGGGATCTCACACTGGTCACGATAGTATGGATAAAACGGATAGCCCTGTTCTAAAAATCCAGCCTCAGTGGAAACTGGGGAAATTGAGGATGGCTTGATTATTCCCAGTGTAAAATGCCAGTGATTATAGAGGATCACAAGCTTCCAACAGAGGTGCAGGATTAGAAAGCAGATAAAGGATCCAAACCACACACGCACTGAGTCTGTAGACTCCAATGTCTATGAGAATATGAGAATGTCAAGTATAGAATCACAATTATAAAACAAGACCGACAGAGAGGCCTTGGTTTAACTGGCAGGTGACAAGCCTGCAGCACATGACTCAACCTTGTTTGCAGGGTATCTAATGTGACAAGTTACATAAGGATCACGTCTGAATAAGACCAGCAGTGTCATATAAACTCTTTCTTCACAGATGAAACAGAGTCTTAATATTTCTTATATAAAATATACCAAATCAGCAGCAGACAACTCAGTTTAAACTATTTTTTTCATTTTTATGTAAGCTGAAATACAAAAAAATTCTCAATTTATTTCAATTACCAAATGATCAACCGAGTTCAAATGCTTCTCCAAAAAAAACAGTTTATTGTATAGATTTGAATATTAATATTTATATGTAGAGAGAGAAAATATAAAGAGGAGTGCATATATATATATATATATATATATGCACTCCTTAAAAGTCTCAGGTGTTTAGGTGGGACAAACCAGCTAGTGTATGCATTCTAGGACTAATTCACTAACAAAAAAAAAGGAAGACAAAGTTGGAGAGTGAGACACTTTTACATCCTTAATGATTTACAAAGTCCACTCTCGTTCCTGAATGCACTTCGGAGGAATCCTTGTTTATAAAAATCTCCAGTCTTATCTTCAGTTATTACTAGTGGTCTCTCCTTTAAAACATAGGCACAGATTCATCAAACAGTGGGATTAATTTTATGATGACCATGACAATCTGAACAAAATTCCATGACAAAACCTCCTGAAGGGAAAGTGGTGGACCGAGTGAGAAACCCTGTGGGTGGCAGTGACGAAAAGAATCATTGTTATTGTTCGACTTTATACAGGTCAGACTCTTTACCCGACAAAAAAAAAAAAAAGAAAGGAGGGATGTGATATTTGTTACTATGAAAACATACTAATTCCTGTTGGGACATATATGAAGCCATATTTTTGATGTTGCCAGTTGGTAGGAGAGAAAATTGGCAAAAAGAGTTTCCCCCAGTGGTAAACCATGTAGTATCTGAGAAGAAATTATAACATTATATACACATTATTAATGTCTCGCTTGAGATGAGACTGTTTGAAATTCAATCATGCAGTGAAAATGTGACTTATACTAATTTATACTAGTGGTATACTTTACTATGTAGTATGCTACTAGTGTAGTGTTAAGTATAGTACTTTACACTCTGTTCCACTACATTTTCAGGCAAATATTATATTTTTTTACCCAACTACTACATTAGATTAAATTAAATAAAATGCAGTAACTAAAAATTTAAATGGATTGTGTTGGTGGATAAAGGGAGAAAGAAAATAAAGATTGTATTTTGATGTTTTGTATCACATGTGCCTTTTATATTTTATATTGTTATATCTTCCTTTTTTTCTTGTAATGCTTCAAATGTTTGATTTGTGTTGCCTTATCAGTAAATGTTAATGTTTAGAGTTTACGGTATTAATAAAAACATTTATGTATCAGTATTTAAGAAATATCAAACCCACACTATTTGAAAATCGGAGTAGCAGGAGTCGTTTATTTCACTGGCTTATTTTCTCTTTTACACAGTGCATCACAGAGGAGATAGCATTCCTTTGAAAGATGCTCAACAGGTCCAGCGAGGCTGTAAAGCGGTACACGTATACGTACGATGTCCTGAGAACTCATATCTCATCCTTACACACAGTGACACAGCAGCACAGAGCCAACAATAGCCACAACTTAGACGGCCATCACATGAAATCAAGAATTCCACTTAGATAAGACTGAGTGCTGAGTGCCAGGATAATCTGTGTGATGCCCTCACACAGATTATCCTGGCACTCACTCCTCCTTTTCTCTTCCCAAAAACCTCATTTTATACTTTATACTTGGAAAAGTTCCCAAAGACAACTTTTTGAAAATTTGAAACAAATAGAAATAATTAATATTATATTTTAAAAAGGACTATAGGAAGTGGCAGAGGAAAGGATAAGACAGTGCTGCAGGTTGCTCCTGTTAAGTTAAAATGGATTGTAGTGCCAACTAGTGGTTATCCACTGATGTGATCAATGTTTCTTTTTTGGAAGAGAGGGACACTCACTCACTCTTATAAATTCATTTGTTAATGGTGTTGGTGCAGCTATTCAGCTTTCCTTCTATATTATCCATTCTTTATTTCCAGAATTCAATTTAATTACCTTCAAACAGATTTCTGTTTTTTTTTTTTCCACAAATCTCTCTCTTTGTACAGTTTTTTCATAAGTTCAAAAAAAGAGCTGAGCATATTTTTGTTTTCGGTGTTGACAAAAGATTACAAATCATGGTGTATGTCATAGTGTATTAAATTATTTTTGGACAACTCCTATTGTCAAGAAGTGCACATATGATTCATTTTATTAACCAACAACCAGTTTCTCAACTAAAACACCTTTATTAAAATAAACACAATTTCAAAACAGTTTTGTTACTGTAGCAGGGATTAATGCAAGATAAAGTAGAAAACAAAATAAGTGTGTACATGTTACTTAAATGTCACTTTGCTATTTTTTAGATTAAAGCTGTTTTTAGATAAACCTGTGTGAATTAAAAACAGTAAGCTGCTTAAAGACGTGTTAAGAACTTTTTTTAAAAAAACAAAACAAAACTAATTTTCACAAACAAGGCTACACTAAGCATCTGGATATCCAGTAAACACACTTTATAATCAACATCATGACCATGGAAGAGTATTGGGGGCTCTAAAACTTGGACCAAGATTGTCAGTGAGCCGCATCCCCTGTCTGCAGAGACACAAGACAAAACGAGAGTTAACAGCTGTGCAGTTTGTCGCTGAACACGGAGAACTAAAACATAGACAAGGAATCACTTACTTTACATGCAAGGTGTTTGTTTCACCCCACACAAACGTGGTAGGATTTTCATCAACCTCTGCAGAGGGAAATACCATTAGCTCAACAAGAAAAAACATTTGAAACACCAAATTACTGGTGCACACTGAGCCATTAGCACTCCTACATTTACCAAAAACATATTACTTATACTGTTCAATGAAATTGTCACTCTAAAGCAATTACTTGTACTTTTAAAAAGGTAAATATGGAAACATTTATAAATATAGTCCACATATTCACTTTGTTGCTGCAAGGTAGATAGAAGCTGCTTTCAGATGTGCAACAAAGGAAATGTTTCAGAAATTAGATTGGCTGTAAGTGAGTGGGCAAAAAGACACTTTCCAGAACTTCCAGATAAGTCACAGTGAGTGGGTGGGCCTGGACTTGGGATTCTGCTGCTGTTGTGAACAGCCTTGTAGGTTATCTACCGCTGTTTGCCATATGTTAATGGGAAACTGGAGAAACTGCCTGGTCATAATTCTCTGACCACCGTCATGTCTAAAAACAGGCATTTGTTAAATGCCAACATATTAAACAATCAGCTGTAACTAACTATACCTTTATCCCAGTCCTCAGACATGTTTGGGTTCACCCAGGTGCTGACAGGAACATGCCATCTATTTCGTCCATTTGAGTTTCCACCTATAAAACAGCCGAAATCAAATCAGTAACTGTATAATCAGTAACACACACAGACTGAGGCAAATAGGTGAAATCGCACCATCCTCCTTGTCCACAACAACTCTGTCCTCGCAAGTTTCAGTGTGGTGAGGCAGCTCATGCTTGGGCACCAGGTGGCGAGCGTTGAAGGGGCAGGTCTTCAGCTGTTTGGCCAGTTCAGGATGATTCTGAAATTAAGTGGTGAAAACACTCTTAGTTACAGTTATTGTAGATAGAATTTGATATATTCTGCACATCTGTGATAAAACTTTTGAGGACATCATAATTTGAGATTTGGGAAACAAGGACTGACATTTTAGACCATTTTCTTTATTTAAACACACAAAACAAATTTAGCAAGAAAATAGGACAGATTAACTTTTAATGAGCAGTCTCAGCTCTAACATAAATACACTCTAATGTAATTTATACCTGGTCATTATAACCAGCATTATTTACAATGAAACATATGCTTGACTCACCTTCCTGCACTTTATAAGGTGGTACGGAAAGCGGCAAGACCTGATCTGGTGGTTCTTGTCAAAAGGGCACTGAATTAATTTGTCCGGGTCATGGATTCCTTTCGTGTCTTTAAAAACAGAAGTACCGCCAAATTTAACGCTATTATTATTAATATTATCATAATTTCCTTAACAAAAACACGCGGAGCTGGTGAATGTGTTCAGTTTTTACCGAGTTCCTCGGCCAGCTGTGCTCTCTCAGAAGAAGCGGCCACGCAGGTACCGATGGAGCTTCCAAATCTGATTGTGTTCGCCATCTTTTCACCTGAATTCACGGAGGACACTCACTGCTTAGCCTGAAATGCAAAGGGAGAAAAAAAATTATGCAACGCAAGGTAAGTCGAGAAGTGTGGTGTTTTGTTTTGTTTTTTTTTTAAACTCAATGTTTGTTTGTTGGTGTAGATTTGTTTCGCCCAGCAGTGGAAAACGTTTTCCAAAGACAAACATTTTTTTTTAACGTTTCCATTTAGCTCTGTACAAAACCCAACGAACGCATTACGCAAGTTTAAAAATCAACTGTATTTTAGGTTTTCTACAGTCAGTTAAATGGGGAATACAAAAAATACAAACACAAACGTGAACGCAGAGCAGGCAGAAAATGATGACCCGCTAGCTAAACCTTGGCAAAAAGCCCAACGTGTACATGGTCAATTAACTTCATCCTGGAAGAAAACCAAAACAAGATGGCGTTTTTAAAAGACAGAACCCTTGGCTTAAGTTGAATGTTAAAGTAAGTTAAGGGTTTGAAATTTGTAGGGTTTAGTGTTTTGTTTTGTTTTTTTTAAGTTACGTTTCTCTACCTTCGTTTGTTGGACGCCTGTTCATTAAAGACAACGGTCGAAAAAGTTGTAAGGCTTCTTCTTATTACTCTTCTTCCGGCGTTTATTGGCAAACAACGTTATGGTGCAGTACCGCCACCAACTGGTAAGGAGTGTGCATCGAGACAACAAGCCTGAAAAGGGACTGTTCCTCTTCCTTTTACTATCTATATTCTTTCGATCAGTCCAGATCCTGCCAAATAATTAAATATGATTTTATACTCTACTTCTCCCTAACTCTTCCGTAAAACACCTATGAGGTCAAACCGCACTTTTATTTCCTTAACACTTGACCATGACATGTTCTATTGTTTCTACCTGGTTACAAAATTCACATTTACCTGACTCATGTTTACCCATTATGTGAAGTGTACTATTAAGCCCGGTGTGTCCCAATCTAAGTCTTGATGTTACCCTTTCATATTTTCTCTCTCTTCCAGTCCACCTCACTTCTCCCACTTTCCTTTGAATTCTATAAAGCCATTGTCTTTTTCTCTTCTTCCCATTGCCTTGGCCATCTTTCCTTCATTCTATTCTTAATGATACTTTGGACTTCTGTTTTACTACGTCACTGTTAAATCAATGTTATTTTGCTTTGAAGATTCTCTAGCTCTCTTATCAGAACTTTCCTTTGACCCCTATTCGAGCTGGTACCCATAATAAATGTTAACTGTTAACCCCATCATTTGAATTCTATATAGTGCTTGTTGAATATCTATTAAAATATCTGGTCTACTATTTGAATTACTATGAGGCTTCTTCTTCTTCTTCTTCTTCTTCTTGTTTTACAGCAGCTGGCATCCATATAGTTGCATTACTGCCATCTTCTGGTTCTTTTTCCTCTTACGTTATATCCATCTCAGATTCTTTTTTAAAGTCCGGTCATGGTCAGATATGATACCATCACCTTAATTCCCTGTGTACCTTTAACATTTCCTAAGATGTTCCTCACATTTTCCCCCATGCCCCCCTATTCTCTGCAGACCTGCTATCATTTCCTGCATAATTTTCCTGCATGATATAAATATATGTTCTACAGTTTCCCTCTCCTGACAATATACTACGTATAGCCCTGTTGGATGCTTTCCTATTATGTCCGGGCCAGCTATGAATTGTTAAAACTTCTTGCATCCCACTGAAGAATTAGCATTATTATTTAATTAACCCACACACATTGCTTCTTGACTTGGCTGTCCTCTAGGCTCGTTCATTATTTCCTCCCATTTCAATCCTATCATATTCAGGTGGTGCTCTGCTGCTTTTACAATAACCTGTATTCTTTCACTTTTAGACTTGATCTCATATGTTGCATTTATCACCCCAGCTATAAATGTCAACAATTTCTTTTTCTCAGTCCATGCTTTTTGTTCTTTTTGTTCCTCTGCTGCCTGTTGCTCTTTGTTACCTGTTGCCCCAACTCTTCTGACTTTTCTGCCCCTTCAATTTAATACCTTCAGCATACGATACATTTTCTTTCATCCTAATTTGTTGCATCTCAACCTCTTTTTTCATTGCCTCACATCCCTAGTAAGCTAACACTGTGAGTTACAGCACTTTGGCTCACCTCCTCTTCTTCTTACACATCTTACAGCTGACACAGGACGGACATAGGGGCCAGTCCCTCGCAGGGCCACATAGCGACATCACCTGAACTGCAGATATATGAAACTGTAGTTTTGACTAGTAAGAATGGGAAAAAAAATCTACAATTCCAACTCATACGTCAACATGACGTCACAGATATCTTTAATGGCGATTTCCAGATAGTCAAACTTGGCAATAAAAGGGTTGCCATTTGTTACAGCTCGTAGTTATTTGCTTGCCCGGTTGGTTTTCCTGCCGTCATTACGGTCTCTTAGCGGGCTCGCGTTCTCCTTTGATGTGCACTATATGAGGGTCATTACGGTAAAGTCTGCGGGGCTTCAAACATGGCGCTGTCCTGTTCGAGTCTGTGTAGTCGCATGTCTTTGATCCGACTGTTTGTCCTGAGGCCAAACAGGACAACAACAACAACAACAACAACAACAACAACAACTGGACTTTATTCTTCGTACGTGTCCCGTCAGTCCAGGTAATGTCAACCGCTTTAAGGTTCTCCTTCCACGCCGAGTCACTTCCGTTCATCCACATACTACCCTAAACCGCGCTAAGCTAACTGCCTGTAATGTTGTGACGTTTTAACAAGAAACAATTACCAGCTTGAAAATGCGGTTGGAAATGCTGAGTTGTCTCGCCTTGTGTTTGTCTGTCTCGTGTGTTGTGTGTTTATTTACTCTCAGTAGTGAGCACTCTGGTTCTACCTCGCCTGTCATTGGTTTGTCCATTAACGTTGCCCGAAAAAGCCACCATGGGTCACTGAGAGCGTCAACTTGAGAACTGTGGAAGGTGTCCTTCAATGTACAGCCTGTCGGAAAATATGATTGTTATTTAGAAGAATGACATTTAACTGACACAGTGCACTGAAAAGACAGGGAAACCCCGACATACCCCTTGATCAAGGTATTGACATTGTATTAACACCCCAACATCTCAAGAGGTTTTATTTTGTTTTAAAAACAAACATCCATATCAGCTCATCATCAAAATCCATTAATGTCTTCCTTATGTCAAAATCTACATCCCCAGACAGACAGACAGACAAATGCTGCCAAAACTTAGCCTCCTTGACAAAGGTCTTTTATTTCTGATGGTTGCCTTCCTATGATGATTTAAGCTCATGGTTCTCAAATGTCTTCATGTCTACAGTGCAGCAACAAATGACTTGAACTGAATGACAGTCCAGCCCCATGTAATCAGAGCCTGCATTATTACATTCAGCAGCAGCCACAGCTACAGCCAAGCAGGCTGTATTTGTCTCTGCGCTTTACAGTTTTGACAAGCAATTAATAAAGGCCATTTTCAAAGCCAGCCTTTCAGAACAGTATTAGTGGTTAACCTATCAAATATTTCATTGTCACAAATAAACAACAATGTTTCCTGAACTTCTGATGTTTGTTTACTTCTAACCATTTTTCTCTGTAGAGCTTTTATTTGTGCAAAGACACTGTCCGTGCTGGTGAAGTACACAAGATAGTGTTAAACATTGGATTTAGTATTTAGTAAAGAGTAATCCACGTGTTTTACTTTTGACCTTTGACCAGAGTGCATAAAAAAACAAATAAAATAAATAAAAATGAAATAATAATTAGTGTCACCTTATCTCTTGCTCTATCTTCATCTAATTTTGCTATACCAGTGTCTGAAGTATATTTGAGGAAGAGGAGGGTGGTGAGAGAGCAAATTATTTTATTGGGAAGGATAAAGCTGTAGAAGATGAGTGAGAGTGAGTAAATCTGTTTCCTGTTTGCTCGGACTATTTACAGCACTTGTGACGATACTTTGAGAGCTCAATATTTTTCTCAGGTGGTACTTGGTCTGAAAAGTTTGAGAACCACTGATCTAAGCTGATCGTGTAACCCTTTTTTAAATTCTCAGACTGCCTCTGTGTAGACTCTACTCCTCGACCAAAGTCAGACAAGGAATTGGTCGAAATGTCGCCTCCAAGCTCCAGTGGGCAAATAGCAAATACGAAGCATTCCTCAAAAGGAGATTTCCCCGCTTTTATCAGCTCTACCATACATTTGTAGAAGGTAAATTTATAACTGCTCTGTAAAATATTCTGTATGGGACGATATGCCATATACCCAGACAAAATGTCTATAATATGCCTTTTTAGTCTGACTCAGCCGATTAAGTCTAATTAAATTGTCTTTGTTCACTTGAATTATTTAAATATTAAATTTAGGTTAAGGATTGCTGCTTTGAAACCATAAATGGAACTAAAAACAGAAATGGAATGGAAGCACTGTACAATCACTGTATGATTATATAGACATAGTTTTTGTAAAGATGAATTTAAGCAGGGCAGTTAAGCAAGTTTATAGTACTACTATAGTATAGTAGTGGTTTGATTCTTCTTTTCTTTCTTTCTTCCGATTCACAATGTCCTTGGACAAGACTAAGCTAAAGATGATAAACTGAGTGCATGGCTGAAAAAGTTTTTTTTTTTTTTTCTGAAGTATCAAAAGTTATATAGATTATATTGTAGATAGATAATAGATAATTTCAGTCAATATTGTCTATTGTCTATTATCATACAACTTTGTTACCATTGAATCATTTCAGGATTCAGGTTATTGTTCCAAGATGCCAAAGAAGTGAAAAGGATAAAAGTAAAGATGTTCTCTGACGGTGTGAAGGTCCAGGATTTACCTTACAGAGAGATGGAAAAACTCAGACAGGTGGTTATCTCTACCTATGACACTTTTTATGCACTGAACCACTATAGGTTTATGGACTGGAGAGTTAGCTTTCATTCTTTGTGTTTTCCAAATACAGAAATGCCATACACTTGGTTTTCAAATGTGGCAATTTTCTGCTTTACTTTATCATAGTATTTAACTAAATATCCTTGGGTTTTGCGCTGAAGGTTGAATGAAAATAACATTTGGAAATGTCACAAGATTGTATTTTTAGACATTTGATAGGAAAGAGGGTTAACTGAAAACAATTGCAGTTGAATTAGTGATGAAAACCTAAGCATTTAATTATTATTAAATGACACAGACTGAAGCTTCATATTAACTTCAGTGAATGAAGGTCGATCTGCAGATTTAATGATTTGATATTTGTTCCCCAGTTTCGCAGGGACATGATCAAAGCCATCCCACTGGTGCTGATAGCAACCCCTCCCTTAGCCAACTACCTGGTTTTTGTCTTGATGTGAGTTGCTTTAAACATTAACTTATCTTAATATGTAATTTCTATTCAAAACAACACAATGATAGCCTTTTAAATGTTAGTACATTGTTGTCTACAGTGTTTTGAATCTTGCTTCCTGTCTTGTTCCTGCTGATATATATATATATATTTCCCCGTCACCCTTTCTGTGTCTCCTCTCTTTGCTGTCATTCCCACCTGTTCACTGCCAGGTACTTTTTCCCTCGCCAGCTCCTGATCCCTCACTTCTGGACTCCCAGTCAGCAGTTGGAGTTTCGGGCGGTGTACAATTCCCTCAGGGCCCGCCACCACTGGCCAGTGCTCAAAGGGCTGGAGCTCACAAGCCACCAAGTCAAAGACAGTCGGCTACAGAGTCGCCTCAAAGACCTCTGCACTAAAGTGAGCGAATGTAGGAGGAGAAAGTTTTGCTGATGGGAACATATTGCTTTAAAAATATTTTTCTTGCTATGTCCCAGCTGTAAATTTTTAAATCTTTGCACTTAATTGCAGACACATTGGTCCATATCAAGGGAATTAAATAGATAATAATCATAAATACAACAGCACAACAACAAGAACAGCAGTAAGATAAAGAGTACAAGTCCACAGTGATCAGAACACATGTAGACTATTCTATCCATTCCTAAAAGTAACCTAACCTAACTAAGGGTATTATGATTCAGTTTTTTAATCGACTCGTAAATAGTTAATCAACCCATAAATTTATAATATTGGAGGTGTTGTACAAGCTCTGGCTGTGGTGTGCTACACCTAAACAGATGACTGGAGAAAAAGTTTACTCCATAATTCCATACAGTTATAATTTTTTTCACATTCCCAGTCACTATTTTCTAACATATGTAATGTTAAGAGGAGAAACTTTATACACAGTTTTTAAAAAGAACATAGGCATACGGTTGCCTTTCACTGATCACGGTTTCATGTAATTTACTTTTTATAGCATCATCATCTCAAGGCAATTTACATGGTGTTCATGCTTACTGCATGAACAGTGGACAAGTCCCACTGTTCCTGCAGTAAGCAAAGACTCAGCAAGTGGATTAAAAAAAAATGCTTTCAACAGGAAGAACCTCTTGCAGAACTGAACTCGGGGTGGTCGGCCATCTGCCTCCATCAGTTTGGGAGAGAGGAAAAAACATGAGGGAGGGGGGGAGGGAGAGACGAGGACCAGTTGTGTAAATGTTGTGTTTAATCTCCTTCAAACTTGTTGTTACAAGCTGTTAAGTTCAAACTAAACTGAGTTATTAAGTAAATGTTCATGTGCACATTTCAGCACCACCCAATTTAAAAGTCAGCCGACCCACTTACTGTTTAGTGCAGTAGCTGTCTGAATCAACTCAGTGAAAATGATCTTTCTTGTCGTGCAATTATGGACAAAAGCATTCACAATTTTGAGGTAATTGTATTTGAAATGAGTGATAACAGTTGTCTACTACTTTACATTTCTACTCAGAACACCGCTGTACTGAGAAACCTGGAGAGTTATGTGAAGCTGATTTGTGTGAACTCCACTGACAATATTTACAACTTACACACTACAGCTTTAAGATGACATTTCATTGTCAGGTGCAAAGTGGAGTGAACCCTACGGTGTCTGAAATCCTTGCTGTCCGAGGCCTGTTTTCTGGACCCCCTCTGGGCATAAAGCGGCTGAGCGTGGATCACATGGTCAGTGAAACTGCTCAACTTCTCTTTTACATCCTTAGCAAACTGCTCTTGAACCTTAGAAGTTAAGGTTCTGTCTATCTGTCTCTGTCTTCGTGGTCTATCAGAGGCACGTCAGCCCCCTGCTCTTCCTGTCACCCCGCCTCCCAGGTTTCCTGATGGGCCGGCGGCTGAACAGCCATGCCCTGGAGCTGCTGCAGCTGGACCGTGCCCTCACCAGGCTGGGCCCTCACCAGCTCAGTGATGCTGAGCTAAGACAGGTTAGTCACTCTGCATCCGTGTATTCACCAGCCAAACGTGGTAGATGTGATGAACTCTGTTTATTCCTCTGTAAGCACAACATTTCAATACATAATATTTTAACTCCCCGTAGGCTTGTTATGTGCGAGGACTCAGTTCTGATCATCTTGGTGTTAACCAGTGTCGGGAGTGGTTATCCCAGTGGCTCCAGATATCCTCTTCATTAAAAGGTATTTTCATTTTCAGTGTAGAAATCATATATATACTGTAAGTGTGTGTGTATGACCAGATGAGCAGCATGGAATCAATTATGTTGAAAAAACCTTTTCGTTATTTTTTTCAACCAACATTGACAAATGGTGAGTTACTGAACAGTCTTTTGATGCTGCTGAATAAACTCCTTGAAAAAAGGACCAGTTTATTGCTCACTTTTTGATTTATTAGAAAGTTTCCTGACAGCCTGCAACCTCATTCATGTCTAAAACAGGCACCAAAAAATATAATTTCATTGTTTTGTAAAAAGCTTGTGAGAGCTACAGACACGCTCAAAAGGCCAGACTATTACTTTGATTCCATCCCATTGATGTTGATTGATGCATTTCCTATAATACTCCTTTTTGTTTAAATGTGGCTTTTTCTCTTGTATTTTTTGCAGACTCGGAGGTGTCGCTGCTTTTACACAGCATTGTACTTCTCTCTGCCAACTACCCCCATGGTCTCAAAAACCGGTCCCACTGACAGGAAGCCAGAAGCCCTCACCGTTTTTTGCTTACATTTTCATTTGTGTGGTGAGTGGTGTTTTGGATTAGAAAACCTCTTGAACCAAATCTCATCCTCAACAAATATCCTGTCTACGCGTCTGAAATAATAAATACAGGTTAAGCACATTAAACTTAACTTAAATAAGATATGGCATCGCATTTTGTACGTGAGAACAATCAGCTGTAATTTGACCTAAACATTTTGCTTATTCAAGTTGAACTGACTGTGATACAATGAACTGTGTTATTATATTGTTTCTTCTGTTGATTGTTACTTCTTAAATGTGCAGCCTCATCACATGTTTACTTCTGAGCTAATATACTTTTCAAAGTTAAAAAGATGAGAAGATGTGTTATTGTTATTTCAAAGTTTTAGCAAAGCTTTTTAGTCTTTGTAGTTAATACCTTGCTGGAGCGAAGGTACAATTGTTGCACAGACATTCCATTCATACAAATCCATTTAAAAAGTCGACCTTACACATGAGCATGTTACATGTTCACAAAGACTTGCACTGTATTTTCTCATACCTCACTCATTTCTTTAATGAGAGATGTGCTGGCAAAATTGAAAACATGAGAATTAAAGAACTAATTGTGTTAAAAAGGAACAGGTGGTCAACATCAAAAAGCAGGTGTAAAAAATGTCTAAAAAGCTGTAATGGCACTTTATTGTTTACTGGATGTTTGGTTTAGGGATAGAATGATATTAACTTAAATATAAAAACACACTGGGGCACATTTCATTCAAGCCTACTTCAGGATGATGGTATAAAGAGGAACTGCACATCCCTTGTGTTGCTTGTATGGTCTTGTTAAGTGTATAATAGGAAGTGTCATTTGCTTCATGTTCCTTTTGCAAAGACTGGCACGTCTGCAATATTGAGTCAAAAGTTATTGTTTGTTATGATTTTTTTTAATATTTTATATTATTTGTTGAAGTTGTGTTGCAGTGCCAATATTACATTGCCAAGAATTGTGTCTGAAATAAATACCTACATGGTGCATTTATTGTTAGTTTTCACATTTACAGCAATTTTTCAGATCTAATTTGAAGTCTTTAATAGAAACAGAAACAGCAGCCTGGAACCAGCAGAAAAATTAACTTGATGCTAAACAGGTCCAAAGTGTGTTGACAGAACAAGCATAATAACAGATGTTAGAAATCCTCCAAACCAGCATGAATATACAGTCAACTAAGTGGACATGAATCCTCTCCAACATTATGCGTTCCTACATATACTGTACACAGTATCAAAGCCAAGAGAACAGTCTATGAAAATATAAACCAAACATTGATAACAAGGTAAAATAAATTGTTCTGTGTGTTGCATGAGAAATGTAAGATGAGCATTTTTAAAGTTTCCAAATGAATCCAACTCCCAAGAAGCATGACCTGAACAGTGAGCTACTACTCCGATGTGGAGCTTGATCACATGACTTCATAGCCACTACGAATGCCCCTCATCAACATACAGGCAAAAACAATGCCAAGTATCTGGAAAAGAGAAAACACAAAAAAAGAGGAATTTAGTCTTAAGACATGTATTGCTTTCTTAAACATCAACTTAAAACCTGTTAAGTCACACACTCACTTGGACTGCCTTTATCTTTGGTTACAACATGCATTTTTTTGTGTAGCTTTGATATGTTTTTGCACTGTCACAGCATTTCTTTCAGTCAAAAGGTGTACTTATTTTCCACCCAGGTCTTGCATTAATATTGGGTGAATTGGACCCTGGTTTAAGTCTTATCCTCGAAGATCTAGTCTCTGGTGGCCAGTTCATATGTGGAAAATGATGACTCATGTTCACTGAACTGTTCTTTCACAATTTGTGTCCAATTGATTGTGGAATATTCCCAGAAAACCTGGTTGTCCAGCATATTTAAGACAAGTGATGTTCCATAACGATGCTGAAACTAGACCTGACCAACTGAAACAACCCCAGATCATAACACTGCCCCACTGGCTTGTACAGTAGACATTAAGCCAAATATTAGAGTATGAAGACTACACATGTGACTACACCCCTAGGTGATCAGATTGAGCGTGTGCATTTGCTATTTAAACAACATAGGTGTTGGACTGGAAACAAAACAGAGCGTAAGCAGCTGATAATTGCATCACACTAGCACTTGAAACTTACAACATAAAATGAAAATTAAGGGTGATACGTGAATGAAGTGTATTATTTTACAACATGAAATGGCCATAATTTTTCACCAGAGATTAAGGAAGCAGGTTCAATTGCAATATGGGCTTCACTGATAACAGTAATAATAGCTGCCAGTACACATTTTCATTAACTGCGTTCATTTTTCGGTTTGGTGTTTTGGTCTGTTGTGTCTCCTGCCGCCCACCACCTTATAACGTAGGTAGTAGCACGCGGGATGCCAACAGAGTGAGCAGTGATAAAACAGTGATAAAGCAAACACGCTTTCACTTTCAACCTCTGCCTGTTGCAGTCAAGTGAAGATGAACCAAACCGGTTAAATATTTATGGAAATAAGTGCATGTGTTTGTGCACTGCATAATGCCAGGTGTAAATGCAGTGTCTTATTTCAGCTGTTTTTGGAAAATCTGGAAGCCAAACCCCTGCAGTGTTTTCAGTTGGGTTTGCAGTACATTTTTCACTTCAGGCCACGGCTGTACGTATTTTACAAATAACTTAACAAATTTAATACCATAATAAAAATCATTCTATAGTTCATGTGTCAATAAATTAAAGTGAACTGGTTGAGAATGTACAGTCATCCTGATATTTGGTCAGCAGCATGTTTCTAATGTAGCATGATCTTGTTTACTGATGTTACATACCTGGAGGACAGCAATTACAATAGCTGCAACTATCACCCACAAGATGTTAGTCTTCAGGGCACTCTCAACAGCATCGTGACATCCCTGCATGAAAAAAAAGAAAACAAACAAAAGAAAAAGTTAGAGTAGACCTGCTCAACACAGACAATAAGCTGTTTTTGAGAGACACTTTGAATTATGATAAAACCATGAACATGTTTGTTATCTTTACTTCTTCATTGAGAATACATTTACTTCAGTGACCAAAAACACAGATTGGCCTAACTGGGCTGAGTGGTTGTTCCAGTGACAACAGGGATTTTATCATCCTTTCATTACTATTAAATAAAAGAAATGCATTATGTTTAAAATGTTGGTGGAAATTTATTTACTAAAAATTAATTTACTATAAAGTAAATGTGAGCCTCATGTACCACAGAAAGTTCTTGTGTGCGTGTATATACACACTTAGTTTGCACAGACAAACATTATCTCACTCACTCATTCTCTACTGCTTTATCATCCACTGAGGGTCACTGGGGCGCTGGTGCCTAACTCCAGCTGACATAGGGCGAGAGGCAGGGTACACCCTGGACAGGTTGCCGGTCCATCACAGGGCCACATAGAGACAGACAACCATTCACTCTGATATACACACCTAGGGGCAATTTAGAGTGTCCAATTAACCTAATCCCCAAATCTGGATTTTTTTGGACTGTGGGAAGAAGCCAGTTTACCCAGTGAGAACCCACGCACACACGGGGAGAACATGCAAACTCCGACTGGGTCGTGAACCCGGAACCTTGCTGCAAAGGCAAGAGTGCTAACCACTACACCAACCACAAACATTATCATCCCACTGGAATTATGTTTCTTTCTAATAATTTGTTTGTCTCTTTGTAAGTGTAAACACACTGTTTTTAGCTTAATTTTGTTTGCTGCTGAGTGGCTATAATGACATATATGTTAGGATGCACAACCTCTTTTATTTTACACTCAAGTACAACCAATGTAAACATAGTCAGACGATATATCAGCTGATATTCCTTATGTTGTGAGAACCTAAATCTGTTTACAAAGTCACATTATGGGGACTTGTTTTCCTTATGGGGACAAAAATCAAGTCCCCATAACATAAATTACTACTTTTTAAGATAAAGGTTTTAAAGTTAGGCTGAAGTTAGGTTTAGGAAATGAATGCATCTATGCAATGTCCTCCAAAGTCATAGAAACCAGTGTGTGTGTATATCTGTCATTAAGTAATAATAAACTTTATTTCAAAACTCCAAAGAATTTGGCAGAGTGATATTAGAAAGAGTGTGAATAGCTACTTGTCCATCAGTGAGCACTGACATTTATTGCACAATATCCCGAGAGAGACTCAAAAACAAAAAACTTTTTTTGTGAAAAATAAATAAACGTACTCGACTGGAGCAGAACCACATCAGATCTGTAATTATAGTAGTTACCCTTCATCTCCCTCTCCTGCTGCTTCACATTAAAATTGCTCTGTGGTTGAAACTCTGGTTTGCTGTGTAACAAACTATCCCATTATTCGTGACTGAAATTCATTTAACTTCATCAAAATGTCAACTTTTCCAGCAAGTCTTCACACCAGTTTCACATCCAGAGAAATTGAGTTATGGTGAACACAAAGATCTTGCCCAGATAAGACACTTTAGTCTGTCCTGCTGTTCTGTGTTCTGTTCTGCCCTGCTGTTCTTATGTGTCCAGCAAAGTACCTTATCTTGGTTGCCAATGGCACAACTGGTAATTATTGACTGACTTCTCTAATAAAGCACAGAGTGTATTTGGCTACATTGTAAACAGAAACAATAGTTCCTCTTCTACTATATTTTAGTTGTTTGCTGTGTAACTACAGGTGTTGCAAAATCAACAAGGACTCAAATCATGAGGATTATAAATATGACCTATCACATGATGAGTGACTTCACACGAGCATTAGTCACTAGCAACTCACCTGCTGGTACACTTTGTCAGGATCTGTCATGGTCCCAATGCCGCAGTTAATGGTGACGTTCACACAGCATGAGTCAGGCACCGATTTCCCATCAGGCCTGAAGCTTCTCCAGTCCGCAGAACTGTTGACACCACAGCATTTCAACTGAAAAGGCAAAAAAGTAAAAAAACATTAAATATGGACATACAAACTCTAAGGACACACTCAAGCAATGTACAGTCAAAGGATTTAACTTGTGTTAATGGTGCAAAAAAGAAGTCATGTTAGCAGCACCAACCAGGAGGACGCAGCCATGTTATGTGAAGGTGTTGTCAGGCTAAGTAAACAGTGAGTGAGAGAGTTTACAATTGACTCACATCTTTTTGCAGACTGTCCACAGTCTCTTTGAATCCGGGTGTACTGCTGTTGTATTTGGAAATCATTTCAGTCAGGCTGTCATTTACGACATCAGAGAGCTTAAGGGTAGACACAAAATTGGCAGCCAAAGTTTAAACCTCACCTTTTGCACAGTTTTATAAGACACAAAAATGTGAATTTCTGCACTAACCTGGTTTCTGAAAATGTATCCAGCAATTGCTGCAGCAATCTCAATAATGATGATCAGTCCAAGAAGGACAGCAAACTACACAGAAGAGAGAATTTAAAACAAATTGCAATTCAAATACTGCTTAAGTAATGTGAATCATACAAGTGTTGTTTATTAACCTTTATTCAAATATCCATGGAGCTAAGTTGTTGTTTTATGTTAAACAGATGCTGAATGATGTGAATTACCGTTGTGACCATGCAGTAGTTCTCTTTCCAAGCTCCACAGCAGCCAAAGAAGGCAATAAAGAAAATCACCACACCGATGACGATGATCACTATGGGACCTCCTGAGGCTGACGCATCTTTAATCACAATTGCCTTGTGCAAAGCCACCTGAACGAGGATTCCCACCACAACCAATGCTAGGCCACATAACTGCACAGAGGAAAAGAGGATAATATTAGGTAAGGGCAGTATTTGTGGAATAATTTCTGAAAATTACACATACAGTATGTATTCATAACATGTTCCTTTTGTCTGTGTGCATTGAGGAAAATGTGCTTTAATGTCTAGAAACAAAGCAAAGACCTGTTTTATTTACTGTACTACTTGTGCAAAATCGATTTTTATTTGCTGCACTCAAACACTTGACTATTGACGTCATAAAGCTGTGGTTTAAACTCCTTTAAATTTCCAGAGACAAATTTACACAAAAGGTTTGTTTTTCCATGTTGAAAGCATATGATAAAAACAATGTTGCTGTTGCCTCTGTGTGCCTTGACATAAAATGGATCACATCCTGTGTGCAGCGTAAGAATTGCACAAGGCGACACAAGATCTTAACACTGTTATACTGAGAAACACGGAGTTGTGCGGAGCGGAAAGGCTTACTCGGCATTGTGTGAACATATTTGACAATGGTTTAAATGTAACAGACAATTGTTTGTATTTACAAAGGTACGCACTGCTGTTTTTAGTATTTATAGAACTATTTAATCAAGATGAAATTTTCGAAACTTGCTTAAAAGTCAGATCTTTCCTTGCCTTAATATAAGACTCCACCCTCAAACCAAATGAGTAAGCACTAATGTTAAACAGATGGAAGGAAGTTGCAACAGCTTGTAAATGCAGCTGTAAAGTGATCAGATGACAAAGTGTGGTGTTCATATGCCACTGTTCTGGGTGGACTAACAAGGGCAGTTTACTAGGTCTGTTGTTAACATAGAGTGGTGTTTGACCACTGTCATCAACAAGATTCTGCCAGAGCAGTTACACTTTATTACCTCTGCCAAGGAAGTTATGTTTTCATTTGTGTAGGTTTATCTGTCTGTCCTATCCGCAGTTATTGAAGGATCAATTATTATAATGATTTCTTGAAAAAAAAAAGTGTGACATCATCAGTGGGCAAAAGTCAAAACCCATCCGATTTCGAGCTAAAGATCGGTTTTGCTGCCCGCTCTGCTTGGAATACTCTCCAGTCTGAACTAACTAATTTCATTGGAAGCTTTTTGCTCCATCTTAAACGACAGACCACCAGAATCCACTGATCAGTGCCCGTGTTCTTAATACTGTTACTGAGTTCACAACTCCTCCTCTTTACCTGTCAACTTGTTTACACCTTAAAACCACTTTTTTATTTTAACTTATCGTTTTTAATCTATTTCTTGTCTTGTTTTCTTGATATTTGTTAAGACGTGCCACTGACCTCTCAGCCAGGTCACCCTAAATTAGATCTCGATCTCAATGGGTCTTTAACTTGGTTAAATAAAGGTTAAATAGTTAAAAAATAGATTTGGTGTGTGTATGCAGAATTAGGCACTCTTCTGTTTCATCTGTTTCATCCAGATATCATTCAAAATATGGATTAGGCAGCACTAATTTCAATTTAGCATTACAATGTAACAAGTTCATACAGTATAGCTCAGCAACATCTTAACAGAACAGGATGAATTTAGACATATTTAACTTTATATAAAGATGCTAATAGCTATAAGCAAGTAAAATTTCTACACAGATCTAGAAAGGTTTCTGGATCCAGTGAATCAAAACATGAAAGTTTCAGGTGCCGTAAGTAAAACACACAGAAATCTGAACTCTTGTTCTGACTGTGATTCGTCACATGGAAAGAAGTTATTCAGTAGATGCAAAATAAGAGAGGAATATAATCATTGCCATAGTCTGTGACAATTTTTACCAGCGCTTGAAAAATCTTAAGGTGTTTAAAAACTGTGATGGGATTTTTACGAAGACATTACTGGCAAAGGGATTAAACGACGCAAAAAGTTAATTAGTAAACATAAATATGACTCTGTTTCCTCTGGGCTGATAGAAAGTCAAATTTTGTGGCAATTCAGACTGATATTTTCATTTTTTTATGTTGCCAAGGAACATCTCTCTACTAAGAATAAGAGTTAAGGTTCAACTGTAACTTTTTCCTTCTGTACTGAAGATGACGCTGTTCTCTCCAGTGGCTTCTGAGAGGATAATGTTGTTGGAAACAAATTACAAGAAGCCTTAGGAACAACAGCTGAACTGGTCTTACTTCTTACTTTGTGATTAAATGTTTTTGTTTACTGTTTGAACACTTGTTATAGCATAAAAATTACTAATTTACACTGGAAGTCAGACGACTTAATGTAATATGAAACAATATCAGCCCCGTTCGTGATATCCATATTAAGCTCTAGCTGCCACTAAAGGCCAGTCTTTGTTGGCACCGCCAATGTCAATATTTAAGTATGAGTCACATGGGTGGTTAATGATGGCTAACGTTAAACATAAAAGAGTGAACACAAATTGTAAACATAGCAAAGAAGGATAACAGAATGAAATAGTATTATTGATTGAAACTAGCTAGCTAGCTAGGAGACCTGTTTATATAAAAAAAATATCTTCTCCAATGAGATTATGGCTATTATTTATTACTTATTAGTTGTGTATTACATGTCCATTTACGTTAATTAATACAAATCAAAGTGTTACCACAAAGCAATGATAAGTATTTAAGTCTCGACGCAGCCCTCGAGACGTGTGTTTAGAGAAAAGTTATTGACATTTTTAACATTTAAAATGTCCTAATAATTACTCACAACCACAGTATAATTTATTTCATATTTATATATTACAGGGTTCCAAACTAACTTTTTCATTTAGGTGCACCCGAATTTTTGACCGCACCACCTTTAGCGCCATTGCTTTTTGGCAAATCTTATACATTCACAATACTATGTAATTGATCGTAAAGAAGAATAAGGTGAAATGTTGATTCACACATTCTCATTGACAGACTAGTTGCCATTGGTCTATCAGACACACTCCTAAACTGGTTCACCTCATATCCTTCTGACCGCACAGATTATTCACTTAAAAACATTCACATCCCACCCATCGCCCCTTTCTTTAGGTGTCCCCCAAGGTTCTGTCCTAGGGCCTCTTTTCGTTATTATCTACCTACTACCTCTCGGCCATATTTTTCATAAATACAATGTACATTTCCACTGTATGACACCCAGCTCTATCTGTCCACCACATACACTTCCACCCTACCACCCACCTCTCACTCTGATTATCTGCATAATCAGATGATAAAACTGAATTTGTTCTTAGTGGCACCAAATCCACCCTCTCAAAAATCAGCAACTTCTCCATCCTAATTGACAGCTCCTCAGTTTCCCCCCTCCCCCCAAGCCAAGAGTCTAGGTGCCATCCTAGACAGCACACTATCATTCAATAATGTTACTCGTTCAGCTTATTTCCACCCACATAACATCCCCCACCTCCGTCCATCCCAGCAGCACTGCCATCTTGGTTCACACTTCAGACACATCATGCCTGGACTATTGTAATTCACTTCTGTTCAGTCTACCTGACAAATCCAGCAATAAACTACTATTTGTCTCAGTCAGCAGCAAGCATCATTACTAGAACCCCGTCCATAAACCATATAACACCTGTTCTCCAGCAACTCCACTGACTCCCTGTTAAACATCGCATGATATACAAGATCCTGATCCTCACTTTCAATGCCATCAGCAACCTTGCCCCTCAGTACCTTGCTGTCCTCCTCCACATTAACATATACTTCTTCCATCCAACTCTCACTCCCACTCATCCTTCTGGCTACCATGGGGTTGAGAGCCTGCAGCCGCTCGGCCCTCCCCTCTGGAACACCTTACCACATGACAAGAAACTCAGATTCTCTCTTCATCTTCAAATCCAAACCCAAAACTCACCTGTTCAGACAGGCTTACTCTCATAGACTTGGTTTATATTGCATACACTTTATATTGTCATCTTTAACATTTTGGTGTGCTTTTGTTATTTCTTGTATTTTATTTGACATCTGCATATTGCACTGTCCTTTTTACGCTGTACGGTGACCTTGACTGTCTTGAAAGGCAACGATAAATAAAATGTATTATTATTATTATTATTATTATTATTATTATTATTATTATTCATTAGAAGCACTAACATAGTGTGTGTTCACGCAAACACATGCACATTAGATGGTGACATTGCTTCGCTGTTTTGTAGTGAGTGAACAAAGGGTGACATAAGAATACACAATAAACAATTAAATACAATTAAAGACAAGCCAGATAGTAATACTAACTAACTCTGTTGAAAATATGAAACTATTATACAATATAATTAATACTAGTAATATACTATATACTATACTATGGTGTGGTGAGTATATTGTCAGTCACCACCACCCCACCGGTGCGCATTTTTTGAGTGTCGAGTTTATATACATGTGCTTCACATGTTAGATAAGAAAACAGGGAGGGATATAATGTTGATAGGTTGTCATGTCTGAGTTTACCAACAGAGAGGGGTGCTAGCCGAAAGTCTGTGAGCATGCATGCCCAGATGTTTGTGTTTAGTCACACTCCAAAGATTTAGTCACACTTTTATATTAGGATTATAAATCCTGAATAAAAGGAGTTAATGTAAAGTGTTGCTATTATGGAAGCAAATAATAAATAGTTCTAAAATGTACACTGTACACAGTGCTGCAGTTTACAGTATGAACACCACACTTTACAGTTGTAAATAGCACTACAGTATATCTGTTATGGATGGGAAAGAAGAATGAGTCACATGATCCTGCTACACTTTAAAATGTGGTCATAAGATTCACATTCCATCACCACCCTCTCTCACACTAAACCCCTCAAACAAACCGTGAAGAGACTGCAAACAGATTAAAACCAGGAAATGGGAAGTTTCATCCTGGATATGTCCACAATGCTTTTGTTAATGTGATTTTTTCAAACACAGGAACCAGCGTATGATTTTTAAGGATAAGAAAATGCAGGGGCAGTGTCAAACAGTATGTGAGCCATAGGTCACACTTGTACCGAAGCAAAAAAAAATATTGGGAATGTCTGAAAAGATGTAATGTGATTTATTCTAATAAGACAAACATAATCATAATCATCAAATTATAACTTGGTTTTATTTTCAGTTTTGCCTCCTTGTTGTTTTCATTTTACCCACCCCCAGTTCCTTTACCTCCTGACTAACACAGGAGAGTGTGGGCTCTATACAACACCAACTCTGCCGCCTCCTTCATGGTAAACATTACATATGTGTTTGACTGTCACTCACCCAGAAAAGGAAGTTGAAAATGAAAAGCAGGTACTTCACACATTTCATTCCCCCCTCTACACCCATGACTGATGTGGATTAGTTTCCTGGAGGAAAAAAGAGGCAAAAAACAAAATGAGTTGTATTTTATCAACTTTTCCAAGGCAGAGCTACATGGACATTAACATTACATCAGCGGTAATATGAGCAGCTGTGGAAGATCTGAGTCATTTTACTGTTGGAGTGGGACTGATACACACTTGAAGCTATAAAAGGATCCATGAAGAGGACAAGATGTGACGAACGTCCCATCCAACCAGTAGATTTGGGACAATATACAATATTATAACACATGAAAATAAAAAGCAGTAGCAATAAGCCAACTGTACTGAATTCCCATTTTGAGATAACTGTTATTGGGGAAAATCATGAATTTGTATGAGGGACTTAATTTTGAAGTCATCCCAGGACATTGCGATTTATAATGACCATATCCACCTTTTTTTTTGTTTACCACTGTTCACTGTAAAAGAACATGTTTTAGTAATATTTTCGGTAACGTAACATTTTAAATACCATCACTAACATAAGTAGAGTTTCATGTTAATGGTAGTAAAACGTTTTAGTAACAATATATTCTTGGCAATGAAAGTAATAATTTTGGTAACATTCGTAGAGTGTTTAGTTATATAGTAACAATAATATTTGTGATGTTTTTAGAACACTTTCCTCTGTATCTGAAAGCTTTCAGAAAGTGAGCACAAACACCAAACAAACATCTTTAGCTGCACATATTTTAAAAACCAAATGAAGGTAGAGCACACAGTGTTCCCATTTACATTTATGTAGAGTAAAAATAATAATAATAATAAACATTTGCGTACAACTTTTGCAATAATGTCGTGTGTTGGAAGTGACGTAATCTCGTCAAATCGTGACAGAAAGTTTCCCTGTCGTTCTAGTGGACCACGGTTCTGCCATTGTTGGACTTGGACTATTTTCTAGCAACACATAGATACATATTTAACATATAATAAGAATAGTCACAGCTCATGTTTAACCACACAATCTCACACATTGAACGGGTCCCGAGGAAAGGGCAATACAAATCAGTCAACAAAGAAAAAACCGGGGAATGAGAAAACATCGCACGGTCCGTAAAGGTATCGCTACCACCAGTTTTTTTTTTTTTTTTTGGCCCCTCTCCGGACCGTTAATCACCACTGAGTTAGCGACAATGGCTTCTTTGTCACACACAGGCCAAATTACATCAACATGATTAGATTCATTAAGTGTTTTCCCACTGTGTTACTGTAATATCAACACAACGAGCTGAGCAGTTTCTAGTTGTTTCCGGCTGTCGAACATCTTCTTTGCGACTGCTTTGTTTGTTGAAGAAGTGCGTAGTGAGTCGAGAGTGGATCACTCCGCCCGAAAAACAGACACTAAAGAGTAAACAGACCACAGAAAATGTTTCATATTTATGAAGTTTTTAGGACCTACCTTTGAGTCGTCTTTTAAATCCAGCGACAAGAGGTAAAGTCGACGATGAGTCAAGTTTTTTGGACTATAACTTGAGCAGTTTATGGTCCCACCCTCGGCTCCTCTGCTCCCACCTCCAACTTCTCACTTATTGACCATAAGTTTTTTTTTTCCTGCTGCCTTCACGGTCTCCTCGTTCTACTGCCTCTGTTTGCAGGAAGTCATCGCTTTGGTGTCACAGTTGTGCCTTTCTTAACACATTTTCACTACTTGAACCAATTTCGCAATTAACACAAAATCATACATTCAAAAAATAATATTTTTTCATGTATTTGGTAGTTTTGACCAGGGGTGTGCACAGATATTTGGAAGGGAAGGGGCAAAAATTAAAAGGCCACCTACTGACCACTGGTGGAACAGGTCCCACTAGTATATCATTTCCCACAGGTACACAAAGGCATCCTTTACAGCACAGCATCACTTTCTATCACCGAGGTGGGCATTTTCTTTATGTATATCGTTCTATCCTCTAGAAAGGCACTCCTTTAGACACTCACTCACTCACTCATTTTCTACTGCTTTATCATCCACTGAGGGTCACGGGGGTGTTGGTGCCTAACTCCAGCTGACATAGCCTTTAGATATCCACTTCTGTCCATCACAGGGCCATATAGAGGCAGACAATCATTCACTCTCACATTCACACCTACGGGCAATTTAGAGTGTCCAATTGGCCTAGTCCCCCAAATCTGGATGTTTTTGGACTGTGGGAGGAAACTGGAGTACACGTTGAGAACCCACGCACACACAGGGAGAACATGCAAACTCCATGTCGAAGGGCCCTCGTTCGGGTTGCAAACTCGGGACCTCTTGCTGCAAAGGCACGAGTGCTAACCACTACTCCTTTAGAAGAAATCACTTAAGAATAGTTTATATATTGCTTTAGCAGCATGCATCTTGTGAGTCAAGACAGCACCTTGCCCTGTGTTTTTGTCCATTAGGGTGTGTTTTTTATTTAAGCAAGTGAAACAGTGGTGGATATCTAAAGGCTAAAGTAAAGTAAGCACTGTAAGCACTAACCAGGATCTGACTAAAAAGGCATCGGCCAAATCAGGGATGAAGGGTGAGCCAACGCAAACAGAAGCACCACAGGAATTATTTATGCACATTAACTGCAAATCCTGCAACAGTGAATTACATAAAAGCCCAAGAGTGTGACGTGAAATCCACATAATCACCACTTTTTCAGTCACATTCTCCCTTTTCAAAAGAAACTCTTTCTCAATACCCTATTGCGTCTACAGGCACTGAAACATCATGTCTTTGGTTTGCATGTAAGACACCCCCTGTTTCCTCTTAGTAACGTCCTTACGGACGTCTACATCAAAGCCTCATTGAGCAACTTTTTTGCATAACTCAAATTACGAAGCATGAGGACTCGGCTTTTTATCCAAATGCAGGAACCATGTTAAGCAAGATTAAAAAATGATACTACATTTTCTGTAGCAGAGTAAGCTTGCTCTGCGTTTTATTTTATGTACATAAATGATTGGTGTGTCGGGCTGAACAAAGTGAACTTTGATAAGTTGAGCTGAGTTCTATGGAATTTAGTCATGAAAGCTCAGTTTTGTCATGCAACCTTTTGTTTCATTTCAAATCAATGGTCACTTGTTACAAACATAGAAAAGTTAAAAGTTTGTAATGAAGACAAATGAAAGATGTAATGAAACAATAATATCAACTTGTATGAAGTCATAAACAGGAACTACATTCAGTCGATGTAAACGAAAATAAGGACTTAATTTATTACATGCTATGTCTTAAAATGATTTCTTACCCTTTTTTGTAGCTTGTTTTGTATTCTTTTCTAGATCCTTTTCTGGTACATGTTATTCTGCTTCACTTACTTCTATCTGTATAGTTGAAATGGCTTCATCATTCATTTTCCCCACATAAGGCACATTGTTGCTTTATTTAAAGTATAAGTACAGGGTATGAATATTCATAACTGTTATATAGAATTATTTTATTGGTAAATGTCCACTATAACAAAGAAGAAAATGACAAATAAATCAGTTGCAACAAATACTTTGCATATAAGATATATTGTGGTTGATTCTTAAGAATTGGTTTTGTATCTTTAGCTTCTTACACATTCTTATTTACGATAATGATAAATTATTAATCTGGTAACTTTTTTTTCATATCAAATATCTTGACTTCTCAAACCAGAAAAGGGGCAGTGATGATTAACACTAACAATGGACCATTTAATGTCTCAAGTCTTTTACCCTCTATACAAATATTTATACAGACCTTGTGTCGTTGTATAAATACTTTGGCTACCAGTGACGATCTGCCTTTTCAGCAAAGCAAACAAGGTTACAAGCGGCAGTGTTATTTTTAGGAGCAGGTTCTGTTTCACATGAGGAACTCAGAAAATGTAATTTTCTGAGTTCCTGTAATTTTTTTTTTTTTTTTTTAGCTTTATGTTCCTTTGTCTAATCATATTTTTTCTTAGTTTTCATGACTGACCTTAATGCTTTAACACATACAACATAGCACAAAGCTACTGGTAATCCTTTATTTATCATGGTATCTCCATGTCTCGTTGTATTTACTGACTCCACCAATGTCAAACTTCAGGTGAGCCTACCAATAGCAAAGGATTGGTATGGGAGTTTCCATTAGTGCAGCTCTCTTTATCGTTGTATTCATTTAAAATTTGTACAGTTTTAAGTTTTTAACTTAATTCATTTAGACTATTACATGATTCAACCCCAGAGATGGAAACACCCATACTTTTTTAAAGTTGTTCTTTGAAGTAAGTTATTTCTTGCTTTGAATATTATTTGCACTGTTTTAAAATGAATCAAATTCGGAAATTTTTAGAGCTTGCATTTGAGCAAATCCAGGATATTTTAGGGCAAACTTAATTTTATTCTATTGTTAATAGATTTATTCCTGGTTTATCCTGTTATGCTGCTAATTTAGCCAGGTCTCACAAAATGGTGTCGGATGTCAGTTTCTAAAATCCTGTGTAAATGTCAAAAGGAGTGACAATAAAACAAACATAAGAGGATATCAGCACATACCATATCACATTGTAAATGCTGTTTACTATGGCATTTTACTACAGGGTCATAGCAAAAACATCAGATGATTTCAAATCCACTAGAGAAAAAAGGTATGAAATACAAATAGAAGCAGTTCAGTACAGTAAATATACAAGTATATATAATAATAAAACTTATACAATATGTATGAGTATAATTTGGGAAAAAATTATGCTCATATTTTTTTAGCAAAATAAATACACTAATTTTAGCAAAATAAATTACACTAATTTAAAATGTGTTTCATATATGCTCAGAGAATTACCCCTTTGCACAGCAGCCATTGTGACATGTTTGAGCAGGAAAAACCCCAGGTGTTACTGATTACATTAGTAATGGCTCTTTTAGTTTAATGTAAGTCAGCACCATGTGACAGTGAACCAAAACAGGGGAACCTGAAACACGGGAAGCCACATGGAACTTAGGCATTGTTAATTTGATAATTACATCTGTGCTTCTCCTTCTGTGACCTGAGAAAATGACTGTTGTGCCAAGGGGTCATTCTCTCAGCTTAATACCAAAAAACTTCTTAAAATTAATTTATTTATTTTTGCTAAAATACCCAAAATACCTGAACAATTTTGTGGGTTTTTGACTGCTCATCAAACGAACAGCAATTTGACTATTATTTTGGGATAAATGGAAAAAATGTGGGCAATCCTCACTATATTCAGATTTTTTTTTATTATACAAATAATGAAATGGTAATTATAGGAAATTATTGTCTGATGTCCTTATAAAAAATAAATAAATATATTAATTGTTGTCCTTTTTCCTTCAACTATTTCTGTGACAACTATGAGTACATAATATGACATATAAACATAAAAATTTAAACGAAACAAAATGAGCTCAGTATGAACTTAATGATTACAGGTAATTTAATCACTGTAGGATTAAGTTTACTGTACACTTATATACGTGTGTATGAAAACAAGTGTGTTAATCCAATGCAACAATTAGAAACATTGAACGCGCAATCGTTATGACGACATCCAGTCTAGTGTTGTGATTGGCTAGATGGCCAGTCAGTCAAATAGGAGAAGAGGAAGGGGCGGGCCGTGACGTTAGAGGAGGGAGATGGTGTCCACATCATGGCGGGATGCATGAAACTAACAAACGGTTCCCTCTTAAGCGGTGTTAAATTACTGGTTTTAATTGTATTGTTCCTCCGTTTACCGCAACAGTCACTCGAGGATACGGGTAAGAAGCTGTGTGACGCTGCAACAACAGACTTTAACCTGCGAGATACATATTATAAACAACTATTGTTTTATAGGCTAACTTGTGTTAGCTTGTTTTTAAACTGAACTTAATTTAAACATGTAAAGCTAATAAACTGGGCACATTTCACAGTCACTTGTTGGAATTAAAGTTATTTTTCTTAAGGCATTTGATGTCCTCATAGCAGTGCTCACTAGTGATGGGACATTATACAATATTATTGCTCATTGTGATAAAAAATAATAGAATAAATGAAACATGGTCAATTTCTATTCTCGTGTAATAATAAGTGGGGAGAAAACATTAATATTCAGCATGAATGACTTGGAAATCCTGCTAGTTTCTGCTGGTTTAGTTGGTTTTTCCTAGCAGCAGCCGATTTACAGTATTAAGATTATTATGGTCTTATTTAAAATTCTTTATTTTTCACTAAAAGATACATGTATGCTATCTGTCCCTGACCACGGTCAGTTCACACCCTTTTATCTTAAATAATCTAAAAAATTAAAACATATGTCTCTAATCATCTCAATGACATTGTGAACTACACTTATTGTATTCAGGATAATCATGGGGCTCTTTTTTTTTATCGTCCCATGCCTAATGCATTACTGTCCTCTGTGTATTGAGGAGACACTTTGTTATTCAAACACTTACTTTGCAGTCACTAACCACCACCTCAATGACACAAGTTTACAGTATTTATTTCTTACTTTAAGTATTTGTCTGCTCCACACACTAATGTTTATGTATTCTACCTGCTATTGTACAATTTTAGTACAGGTAAAATAGGGCTGGGTATCTCATGCATACATTGCGATATGAGAGGATGCGATATAGGGCTGCAAATAATTATTTTCATAACTGTTAATCTGTCGATTATTTTCTCAATTAATCGAGTGCTTGTTTGGTCCGTAAAATGTCAGAAAATGTTGCAAAATGTTACTCAGTTTTTACCAATCCTTGAAATGATGTTCTCAAATGTCTTGTTTAGTCCACAAACCAAAATGATTCCGTCTTAATGATATATTTGTTATATGGAGCAAAATCCTTGTCTTTTTGTTGCCCTTGTTTTTTGTGAGTAGTACACAGAGTAATGGAGAGTCAAATTCCCTGTATGTGCACAAATTACTTAAGTTAAGCCAGTTAAGGTGATTTTATTTCTGAAAAACACAAATCTGCATGACAAAAACACTGCTCTGTTTTTACACACACTCCACTAGTAAATGCACCTTCATGTAGATTTCAGTGTTCAGGAATGCTGACGGGGTTTTCTATTATTATTTTTATTTTGTGATCCCATTCAAATCAATGAGGCTAGACAAAAAAATAAAACAAAATTTCCTTTAAATGCAAAAGAATATGCAATAGCAAAAAATGCACCCTTTAAAATTAACCATACAAGTGAATCAGAGAAGTGAATCAGTTGAATTAAGACCTGTATTACTCCCTTTTTTCTGAGATGGATTGAATTTTGTAGAGCTGTTTACACTTTATAAAAAGGGATCAATGTGCATGGGGCTGAGGAGCACACGTTTGGATTAATATCAGCATTAGATAAAATGAGAGAGCAATGATAGAAAACAGTTATCACCTACTATCGTTTGAAATACATGACCTCATAGTAGTAATTAAATTACATTTTGAATGATAAGTCATCACCATTGAGATAGACCATCACATGTATATCTCTGTATGTCAAACCCAGGAAATAAAAGTCCAGTGACTGATCTGCAGGATGGAGAGGAGTATGTTCTGTCGGGGTCCAACCGCTTCTGTTACAAAAACAATATTCTGCCAACATGGAGGCAAACATGGACAAGAATTCAGGTAAAATGTATGAAAAGCATAGCCCCCCACCCCCACAAATGTTATATTGTATAACAAAACCTCAACCATACTGCTCTCTATTCTAACAGTTACTTCAGATGAAACTCTGCTGTTTAGCTATATCATAAATAAAGATCTCTGACAGGTCAAAGTGTGGAGTTCGAACGTGTTCAAGGTGATGATATTGGAAGGTGAGGAGGAACTGCAGGAACTGGAGCACTGGAGTATTTGGGGCTGGTTTCGGAGCTTGTTACATGAGAGGCACAATGAAACTACAATTAACATCAACCTTTTCAGCAAGAGGACGTGCTTCAGAATTGACCCTAGTACAAATAGCCTGTACACTATCAAGTCTATTCGCAGTAAGTGGAAAACTTTTATTTTCTGTTCACTGAAAGATATTGCACAGCTAAATATATTTTTTCCTTGCAGAGTTTGATATCTATCTGTTTTTGGTTTTCCTCTCCGGGGCATTGTTGTTGCTCTTTGCAGACTCTCTCAGCAGGTAATTTTTAATTAATGTTGAATAGTTTTCAGTGGCCTTTAATGGTTTTATCAACTCTTTTCATATCCTTTCCATGAAGGAGTCAGCTTTTCTTCTACTCTGCTGGAATGAGCACAGGCATGATTGCCTCTCTCATCATTGTCGTCTTCATCTTGGCACGTTTTTTACCAAAGGTAGTGCATTTCATCATCCTCAAATGTCTGATTACACATATTTAAATAACTTATCCTCATTAGTCTGTGTCTGTTGCTTCCACAGAAAAGCCCCTTTTATTTATTAATTGCTGGTGGCTGGTCATTCTCTGTGTACACCATCCAGCTTGTTTTCAGGAACCTCAGGATAATTCTGCAAGAACACTGGAACTTGGCATTAGGTACAGACTCTTCACTTACACAAACAAAAGCTTTATCATTGGAATTGGGAAAACAAATTTTGGGTTTCAGAAATTAAGACCCACAATTCAGGGATTTTTTTTTGTCGCAAATGTGATGTAAATCATCATTACGTTATGATTGATTAATCTGACATTTATATTCAGATGTAATCATTTATTTTGCCAATTAAGTACCCCAAATTTTTTTTTTTAAATGTTCTTGCCAAATGCTAAACCTTGGTATAAATTACATTGGCCTATTTTTAAAGACCATGTTTACTTCCTTAATGTCGTTAGTTTGATCAACAAAGAAATCACTAAAAGCAATTCTTCAAGCAATTCTTCTGTCATCAAAAATTCTGTAGTTGCAGGTTCATTTTATCTCTGTATTAAATGTGCATAGTTTGTCTCAGTATGAGTCTAGAGAGCTGACTTGCCTCTGGCTGACAGCAGATGTATTATTTAATGCAGCCAGAAAGAAATATGTGTAGAACAGCCCAGACAGAAAAAATGTCTAAATATTTTTGTGATTTATTTTATTTAAATTCAGCATACATGTTTTACATTGCACAGGTTAGTTTACTTAAACACTTTATGATGTTATCTATATGTATCCTTATTTCTGTCAGGTTATGTTGTAGTGGTGGGATTCATCAGTTTTGCCGTCTGCTATCGTTACGGTCCTCTGGTGGACGAGAAGAACATTAACATCTTGTCGTGGACGCTGCAGCTGCTTGGCCTCCTCCTCATTTACTTAGGAATTCAAATACGGCAAGTTGCCTTTGCTGTCATGTTGGCAGCTTTGCTCTCCAAAAATCTGGAGTACCCAGTTTCTTTGGCTGTCATTACATGGAGGTGAGTGTTTTTTAAAGCTGGCACAAGGTGGCGTACAAACACTGTGCTGTAACTGAAAATTAGCACTTAAAGCTTTCCAGACTTTCTTATTCACATTTTTAAAGTAATCTCTGCTATATTTTATGTTTAAATTGTTATGGACTATCTTATCTTTAATAATTTATCGTTTAAGATTCACCAAGATTAACATTTCCTGAACTACTGAAGCTCATAGCGTTGACACATTATTTGCATTTAGCCTCTGTTGTCATATTCAGCTTGTATAATGTGGATTTTACACTGAATGCAGGAAAATGAGACGATGTGTTCACTGGAAGCCGCAGCCACGTCGTCTGTTGACTGAGGAGGAATATCAGAGGGAGGCAGAGGAAGAGACTCGACGCGCACTGGAAGAGCTGAGGAAGTATTGTAACAGCCCAGAGTTCAGCCCCTGGAAAGCAGTGTCAAGGCTTCAGTCCCCAAAAAGGTGCCAATTGTGTGTCATTTTTTTCCATTTTGTTTTATTCTAGTGCATTTTAGTTAGTAAAACACATGGTTTTTAAGACATGGTTTAAGGGCACTGGCAGCTTTGGTTCACTAGGAAGATAGTGAAATTGATTTAACACAACAACAAATGTGAGAGGAGGTGACTACTCACTAAAGCCATCAAAACTAAGAGTTACTCAGAATAAATATCAAAAAGCGATCCTCTGTTAGTTCAGTTGGATGCTACCAAAAGAGCAGAGGTTATAGTTTAATGTGATTTAACAAGGACTACTGATTGAAAATGAAATATAGACCAATAGGTTAATGTGGTAACATTGTGGACTCCAGCTGCCTACCGGGTCTGATCAGGTTAAAGCTTAGTCTCTATGTAAAAGGAAAATACTGGTAAAACTAATGATTTATATGTTATCAGTGTGACTTTGGGTCTTAGATGAAGTGTAATTGAATTGAATTTGAGATATAAATTAACAGATTATGTTTGATTAACTATGTTTGATAAACTACTTCTGCAAGAAGCATGTGCATGTTTTGTGTTGAGATACGTTAATACGAGTCTGTCCATATTACTGTACAATACACTGGAATTAAATGTCAGCCTCATGGGGGTGCTAGAGGAAAAGTCATGGATCAGCTGATGCGGATGATTCAGGGTCAAACTAAAGTCATATTCAACCAAGTAAAGCTGAAGCTAAAGGTGACCCTATGTATGTAATTCTTTTTTTGTGTGTATTTGAGCCAGACAGTGTATATCATTTTACACAGAGGGTGTTAACTGATTTGTCACTATAATCCACAGGTTTGCTGATTTTGTCGAAGGGTCACCTCACTTGATGCCAAACGAGGTGTCTGTCCACGCACAGGAATATGGCTTCGGTGGATCGTTTTTTGAGGATGAATTCTTTGACACTGATGATGATGATGATGATGATGAAGAAGAGGAGGATTTGAAACCTCAGAAAAACTAGAGTGAGTTCAATGTTGGACGTGGTCGAACGTAAGAGCTATACTTTATGCCTTTCAGAAAGGTGGACAGGTAACGGCTACCCTCAGCTGCTGTGCAAACTGTCCAGGCAAACTTGATGAACTCTGGGGAAAAGTTTTAAAAACACAAACTTTGGATTGTTGCTTTAGTCACAGGAGGCACACTCTGCCATGGCTTTGAAAGAAAAACAAAACAAAAATAAAAACTCAGTGACAGGCCCTGGCAGATTGATGATCATGATCATGTGATCATAATCATCTGGAAAAAATATGATGTACAGAATGTGCACTAACACCACATTTCTTCTGTTTAGAGGACAAACGCTTAAGGAAAATTTGAGTTTATAAACTCAGTGATTGAGGCTTATTGGATGTTGAAGCTTTTTCTGTTTGATGGTTCCTTTGAGTTGTGTGGTCTTTAATCATAGCTTAGAAAGGGTTTTATTTAAAACCACAATGGCTCCCTACAGCCAGTGTCCCAGGAACATGTGCATGTAGTAAGTTGTCACCTCTTTGAACAGCAGTGGTTATTCCACCTTTATTATTCAGGGATAAAGGTTTGTTTCATGTTAATTGATTCATTTTAATGGACAGTATTCAGCAATGGTGTCTCACAATATTTTTGAATAAAAATGTAATTTTGAGCTCTGATATGCAGTTATTTGTATCATTGTATGAGTTTAATACTAAACTATTGGTTACATTTTGCTTTTAGCAATTGTTCAAAATGATCTCAATTAACTGACTTTACTTTTTTTGCTACACTTTCTTTAAGAATATAATTCTTTGTTACAAATTGAACTACACAGTAGTTTATAAAAGATTTTTAAAGAATCCCAACAAATGAAGCATGTAATGCACACAATAATAAGCTATAATAATTATAATGGGCTACTTTGCTGCCTACTTACTTCCTGTACTTTTAATATTTCAAAAATATTCTGTACAATATTATGGACTTTCTCTTCTAGTCCAGGACTGTACATTGAAATATTTCTTCCACAGCAAGATTTATTTGATCTGTGTTTGTTTAATTTAACAACATTTAATATTTCTGGTTTAGCATACTACACAAACAGTATATTTGATGAACAAAGAAAATGGTTTGTGGGCCTTTTTAATTAAGTACTTAATACTTTTATCAAGAAATTGTGTCCTTAAGGCAATATCAGTGAAAATAATATGATCATAAACCTTTGGAACTTCCAGTTAAATTTGAAATTTCTATGTCTCAAAGGGTATATTCAAGTTTTTGGTTTCTCCTCAGTTATCTAGAATCCCTGTTTTACTTTAAAATCCCCTGGTCCTGCAAGGGGGGCTCTAAAAATAATCAGCCAATAATCATGAGTTATTGGTTGAAACGTAAATAGTTTTTAATAACTAAGAAGTCAGAAAAGTCTCCCGCCTGAAGGGAATAAGAAATGTCTGACCTTCTCATATCTGCACATTAACTCTGACATGCCACTTTGTGGCAACTACACTCGTCACACTTTAAAGTGTACAGGGACAAACATCAAGGTTAAATACTGTTAAAATCATCTTACAAGTGGAACAGGGATGAGAGTGCAGTGGATTAACTGTTTTGATGTTAGTAAGAGAGTCTTATCTTAAATCTGACAGTTTTAAGTTTACAATGTTGATCCTTTCCCTCCCACTGAGTTTCAGTGAGCCATATCTGATGCCTCGGGGATATTATGACATTTAGTCCAGCTGCCCTCTAAATTCCACCCCATTGACACTATTGCAAATGATTGTACTCAGTTACATATTTACAACAGCTGATCCAGCTAGCCTTATTTGCATGTGCTTCCCAGGCTGAGGTTTGCATAATTCAGCAGTATAACATACACATGCTGCTGCAATTCCTGCTTCCCTGAAATATATGCGTCACTAACAGGGAAACCTCACTACAAACACAACTGCACTGCATGAGGGAGTGTGGGGGAACCACTTGCAGATAAGAGCATATTGACAGCCACCTTCTCATGGAAGCTTCATGTAAAATGTCTGGAGTTCCCCACAGCTTACAAACGGGCCCACAGCTGATCAACTGATTCTTTAAACCTTCACAAAGAAAACAAAAAAAAAATCCTACTTGACCATGTAGAATAAAGATGACAATCACATATGCACTTGCACATATGCAGTGCAGCTGTTATTGCTTTTTTCATAAAAAAAAAAATCTAACCAAATCTATGTGTATCATAACAGAAAGACTGCTGTTTATTGGTGATGTGTATATATATATATGCATGTTGCATATATATACACAATAGTTAATTATAAGAAACAAAACCACGGGACACAGTTGTATTGTAACAGAACGGCTACATTATGTGACAGAGGAATGTATAAGCATGACATTTGAAAGCAGTGATGTTCCAAGTCCAGCAAAGTGTCAGTGTCAGAAAGATCATAGGATTCAAAAAAAAAAAGTTACTTTCAGGCTGCAAGAGGCAGCACAAGCTGCAACTTTAATATATTACTTAACAGTCTGTACAGTTAATGCTCCTCACCTCAAACTCTAAACACACCAGTTCAGGAGAAAAAAAGACAAACATTGAAGTCCAGTGTTGGTGGTTAAAATCCAGTGTTCAGTCAGTTCTGTCAGTATTTGTTGATCCCAAATATCCGCACTCCATGGAACTGAGGCAACTTTGGAAGGAGAACACTAAGGAGGGAGCTCGTGTTGATCAGGAAATGTGTGGGATCATATTTTGTGTAGAAACTTGCAAGAATATACCTGCAGAGAGGAACGAAGCATTGGGTTCAATGTGCACAGCGGAGAAGAGCCTTCACACCAAAAGCATAGAGGATCCAGTATGTAGTCAAAAGAGAAAATATGATTGTATGCGACACCTCAGAGATCAAGATTTTATGACCTTCATTGTGTTTTTGGCCAGTGTTTGTCCATCTGTCCATTTGAGCTGCATTTTAAAAGGCCGAGTTTGATAACATTTTCTGGCTGTATGGTAGGTTAAGGCCTAATCCTCAGCCATTTGTGTGAGCCAAGAATGCTCTCTCTAGTTCTGCAGTGGTTTTGGTCTGTATGATAAACACTTACAAATGTTTTGTGACCACTCTCTGAATTTAGTGATGACTGGCTCGCTGAACTTTAACCTAGCATAAAATCCCTGATCACAATACGTCTTTTACCTGATCATTCATTGCATAAGTTAAATCTTCCTGTGCAAATGAGTGGTGCTAAATCATAAGGCAGTGATTCATTTCAAAGCAACAATCCAAAAAAAAAAAAAAAGTACATTGGTGCTGATTAGAAAGGTCATTGGCATTTTATTCTTAGGCTGCGAAAACCAAAGGATTTTTATTTTAAAGCATTTACACACTTGTACAAACATACTTGTGGGTAGGTTATTCAATTTCTGCCTGTAAACCCTCCTACTGCACCTAGTGCTGAACATGTCTTTCAGAGTGCATGTTATGGTGACATTGTAGCAAGCGTAGCTAAAGTGATGGCATTGTGAGGTTCACTGTTATTAGTTGCGCTCAAAAAGACACAAGAAGATGGTGTTCTGTTTGCTTTAATGCATAAATATGATTGGCTAGCACCTGTGCTGGAATAAATGCATTAACTGATTTCATCAAGAACATTTCTCACACTCTGCCACACAAAAGATATCTCTCCATTAAAAATTAAATTAGCCTATTTTCAGCTGAAGCCTCCACTGTGTATGAATGAGTGCAGGGTCACCAACCATGTATTACAGCCGACCACTCTCATACTTTCTGATGATTTCTGACTTTAGTGTCATAATGAAAGAGAAACCACAAACTTCAGAGCATTGCTTTGGACCTTTATCTACTTACAGGACAATTGGTGAGATGGTGAGAAATTTGCGCGAAGATGTAAACTGCACACCGTAGTCCATCTGTTCCCAGTGTGTGAGCAGACGTGCTTTCCCTTGGTCTGGTGTCTCGAAGGGAGTGCCCTTCACCGTGTGTAAAAAAAGGTACATCACCTGCAGGGTAGAGACCATACCTCAGAGAAACCCAAACACATTAGCCGCAAAGACACACAGACCTTTTATTTTTGAGCTGATCCAGTCTATATTCAAACTGATTAAGAAAAATACAAGCGCTGCAACTAATGCGATTATGAGGCGATACGAGGAGACACTTAGGGCAAGCTTTTTTTTAACAACTGCCAAGTGTGGACTTACCATGAGAGATATCTGTGACTTCATTCTGACTGGTATGAAATGTAGTTGTAGACTTTTGTGACATCATTCTTACTGGTCAAAACTAGAGTTTCAGATATCTGCAATTCAGTTTTTAGAAGTCAAAATGACTTGTGTGAATCAACTGAATCAATGTGATTCTGATTCACAAGGTCCCAATTTGATTCATTTAGACATGTCAGTTTCAGTGTACCTTAGCTACAAGAGATTTCACAGAACAGCTGCTGCAAATTGTAAAAAAATTGGATCGCTCTAATCTGAGGTCATTGAAATAATTTTGATCATCATGAATCATTTTAAAAAATATTGCTATTTACAATAAAATTGACCCTGAAGTAGTTATTTTTTGTTTTTGAAAGACTGCACAGTGCTTGAACCTTACAAACCTGTTTGAGTTCAATATATACAGCCAAGAACCACTTACGGCAACATGAAGTGATGTTATGTTGTTTTACAGTTACACTATAGACAGGATTGTCCTCTCCAAAGAATATTGGGAATAACTTGGGTGAATCATTTATGTTTCCTTAATCTGTGATGACATATGATGGTCATTTTTGACTTAATATCATACATTTCTTACACAGAGCCCCATTAGAGGTGATGGCACATTGTTATATTACCCTACTGTTTCAGAAATATAACAAATCCTGTAGAATTCTGGTACAAGGGTCCTGAAAGGGGATCTTAGATTTACATAAAAACCTGTCTTATATAAAACAAAAAAAGAACTATTTGTGACGGTGTATTACATTTCAGTGCTGTGATTTTTTTTTTTTTAACTGACCAGGTTGTGGATGACATTGGTGAGGGTCCAGACAAGTGGCACAGTGAAGAAAGGTATGCTGAGCAGGATGACATGCAACACCACGGTCAGGAGCAGGTAGGTGAGCCAGATACCCCTGCTGTTCATCACCCGCGTATTGGGGTTCACTTCACTGTGAGCTACACCCACATTCATCTTGAATTAAAATAAAGAAAAATTATATTGAAGCTCAGGAAGCTGAAAATAAAGCTCTCAGTGGATTATCAGCTTGTCGGTTACATTGCCTATTCATGTTTACACACAGAAATTCTTTAAGTCAACACATCATAGTCGGTTTCCTCATATGCCCGTGGAGGGTCAATAACAGGGTTTACAATGTCCTTCCATAACTGGACATTAGATTTAGTAATGCAGCACTGACAGTAACGACTATAACCATCGGACTGCACCTCAGCGTCATGTATGTCTTTCTGTTTTGCTATTGATGCATCTTTGTAAATGGAACGTAGCAAAACAACATCAATATCCTGATCTGCTCTGTAGATAAAAGAGAATAAAATGGCCCCTGTCATCAAATTAGAAATGTCCCAGCTTTGTGGTAAATTTTTTATCTTTAATTTTGAAGCAACTTTGGAGGCATCCATCCACCACTGTCATTATAAGTTAATTAATTTAACATACTTAATCAACTGTATGATGCAATTATCATAAAAAAGAAAGATTATCATCTTAATTAGAACAACATACTATAAACATACTATAACATTAGACCATAAGAAGCAGCAAAGCTGGAGAACATTTGGCCTTTTAACTTAACTGATTGTAACAATCTGGAAAATGTTTTGTCCACATAGATCTCAATCTTTTCACTCAGATTTTTCTTCCCATCTTTAAGATAACTTCTCTTTATCTTGTCATTTGTGCAAACTCTGACATTCTACTATGAGCTAAACTTTTTCACACAAAATTCTAAACTTTTCAAATGACGTTTCAACGTACCATACTTTCTAAGACTTTCGAGACCTGTGCAAACACCCTGACTGGTGTAAAGATTAATTGTGTTTTTTAGAAAAACAACACATTTGCAAACTTTGTAGGAACGGCTCCGCCCGCCTGAGATGTTGTTGGTGATTAAACAAGCGATGTTAGTCTCTAACATCACTCAGGCAGCAACATTTAGCCCCAACGTTTCTTGTCAGAAGGAAACAAAACACTTACAAAGTAGAATCGTTCTTAAAGTGCAATATATTCTATTGGAACATTAAATTAACAGCCCAGGTTTAGTTTTTCTTAAGCCTTAACCTTAAACGTTAGGTGAGATAACATTCGCTAGCAAGCTAACAGGTTGACATGCTAACGTTAGCTCACGTTAATCGCCGTGTGACGGTTGAAGAGTTAACAGTAACGGGTCTGGAAGCTCCCGTTAACATAAGAGCGGAATAAACGAGATACATGCGCCGCTTCAGTGTTTAAAGCTTTACATTTCGGCAGCTTAAACTTTACCTTCCGTAGCTGTCGCAGCTCACCAGGAAATTCCGAGTTTCTTCTCTGACCCCGCCTTCGCGAGGGTTCAGGCTCGTTCCTCTGCTTCTGGTGCTGCTGCAAAAACAAACAAACAACATAGCAAATAACGTCCCGTCCGCGTCCTCCTGTCCCTGTAAGTAACAACAGTGAGTAAACAGGCAATCGTCAGGTGACTGTGTCTTTTTTCCAAAAGCATTAATCTTTCAAGAAATTCCCACCATGCCCCGGTAAACGTGATTTTAATGTGTGAAATGAGGTTTCACAGCTTTCAATTTAACTCTCAGTTCACTTTACACCTCATGTCACCAATATTATTACCTAATAATCAGGGCCGACCCAAGCCTTTATAGGGCCCTAAGCTGAATTAGATTTGGGGGCCCCCTTTTCCACCACCTCAGAGTAGCTGGTGCTTGACTATAATTAATATTAGTAGTATAACTTGCATTAATTATAGTTGTGTTATTTGCACCAAATCAGTGTCACTCTTGTTTTTGTTTGGCGTTAGAGGGCAGTAGAATCACAAAAGTGGTCTAGCAATAATTTTCACTTTCGTATCATAGGTGAAGCACTAAGTTGAAGAATTTTGTTTCAACAGGTTAACCTGCCTTGGTTTTTAAAATTTAAGACAGATGTGCAAATTTGGCACTAAATGAGCAATCGTCAAGTCCCAAAATAATACCAAATATCCTTTTTATAGCACATTTCATAAACAAGGACAACCCAGTGTACTTTACAAAAAAACAAAATAACGTTTACAATTTTTAGAAACATTTAAATTTGCATTTGAACTGATACCATAAAACAGTGCATAAAACAGTAAAATTTAAAAACGCTTTATAAGGATTCAGTCTTAAGTATATGAGAAAACAAGTGGATTTAAAAATATTCACATTTGGTGATGATTTTAGTTCCACGTGTGTGCAGCATAATAACTAAATTCTGCTTCATCATATTTGGTTTGAACTTTGGGCTTGACTATGTAAGCCAGTTGATGTTTTTACTTTATTATGTCATTGATGCACTGTATTCTGGACTTAAACCATTTAGTGATTCATAGACAAATAAGGGCTGAAAAAAACTTGTTTTCAAATTTAAATTGCATTTAGCATATTGCAAAAAGCTGTAGTTTATTTATTATAATGTACATGCAATGCATAAATGTCTGAAACAATTAATATATTGAAGTTCTCAGTCTCACATTAGGTTTGTGTTTTTCAACATAAATCGCAGTATGAATATCTGTCGGGAAAAAAAATGCAATTAGATATTTTCCCCAACATTTTTCAAAAGGCTATGAAAACCAAGCAGTTTTTATTTTGAAGTAATAACACATAGACAAACACAAACATACACACATACAGTATATATACATATGTGTGTACATATGTATGCATATATAAAGTATTTATTTCCTTTTTTCTGCCAGTAAAACCTCCTGAATGTTACAGTATTTTTTTCTTATACACTGGACCTTTATTACCATAAAACTGCACCATAAAGTATTACATTATGTCAATATCTCGCAGGTGACCAAACTGGAAAGTATTGGTAATTTTTGGAAACCCTGTAATGTGAATATGTCATTTCTTTATTTGTAGTGTTTGTGTGTGTATTGTTTGTGTAAAGCCTGACTCAACTTTGTGCCTATTATAAGTGTTGCCTTTGTAGAATACAGGTAAAGGTTCCATGTTGAAACTTGATCAGCCACAACATTAGAACAGGTATCTGGCATTTATGTAAACTCAAGTGAGGAAATTCAGTCTTGTGGTAAATTTTAATACCCGAGTTGTGACTGGACAGCGTGAATGACTAATACAGGGGAAATGATAACAAAAGCACACATTTACCGACATGCTGAGAGGAATTCTTTCCTGTAGCACAGGCTGTGTTGGAGGATGAGTGAGTGAGTGAGTGAGTGAGTGAGTGAGTGAGTGAGTGAGTGAGTGAGTGTAATATTCAAATTTGTAATGGCCTATGGATTACAGTTCTCCTCAGCACAAGACTTTTTTTAAGGCAAATTATATGATCCCAGAATTAGTCTATGATCAAGAGCGCATGTTCTGTGATTCTACATGTTTGATTTGAGGTATTTGTCACTGCAATCAGACTCTGACCTGATTCACACCCTCCTCCTCACACAGATGTTTTATATATTTTAACTGCCATTTTGGTAACACCTAGTATAATTTTTGTGTTGTTAGCAGTCATTTCCAAGACATATACCAAACATGGTTTTGACCCGAGGTACAATTAAGTCCCACTATGACACCTGTGTGTCATATATACGGTAAGTTTGGAAAGAACACTGTGTAGAGTGAAACTGCATTGGTCATCTACATGCATACACCCACTCGACTGTAATTATGTGCATACTTTTTATTTTTAGTGGTGATTTTCATTTCATCATATTATTATTTTCTTGCCTTTTTTTGGAAGCCACTTTGGGAAATTAATTTTCAGGTTGGGCTGAAAAGATCTTATCTTCCTTTGGGTTATGACAGATGCTGATACGTCACATGTAAGAAGTAAATGATGGAGTTTTTAATCTTCAAAGGCAGGATTCCTGTGGGTGGAATATGATAAAGTAATTACACTTATTGGATATTAAGTCAGTTAAGATGATCAGGTGAGATGATCTCACTTCTACTAAACTTCCTTTTCCTCCTCTTAAAACCTGATACCTTCCTCTTTATATACTTTGAATTACTACTAGACAAAGTTGCATCATCACAAATCAACCACATCTGCAATAATAGATGCGCTGACTGGGAGGAAGTAAGCAGGAAGTTGTGTATCTCCAAAGAGCAGCAGGAGTGTTTTAGGAAAGCACAACTTCCTCCTTATCTCAGCATATTTGTCTGGGAAATTCATTTTGAAGAAAAGAGGTGTTTATACTTTTCCTTAGTGTGGAATTATTATTCATGATTTTTTTTTTCTTTGGAAGGAACAACCACCATGAAACATACTACAGGTATAACATCATTTATGAACAACACCACATGCAATGGTATGATTGAGGATTGTTTATTGTGAACACTTGATATTTTCTTCATTAAGAGTTAAATACAGTCATAAATTGATAAATTAGGAATAAATAAGTGTAATAAATACAGTGAATAAATATACTAGAAAATAATTCCACTGGAAATAGATTAGATTCGTGGCAAAGACCAGAGTGGAAACAGAGTTGCAACCACATGATCAGCCGCTAAATGCAGACACTTTGATCAATGTGATCAAACACAGGACTTTTTTTTGTACATTTGACAGCTGCATAATCAGCCAACAGTGGAACACTGCCTAGTTTGAGTTGAGCCGTGATGGGCCGGATCACCAACAGCAAAGACACGAGCAGTGAGGATGGAGAAGGAGTAGAGCCTGTTCATGGTGTAGTTGCACAGCAGAGGCTTCTTCCACTGATCAAGGGCCTGCGGCTTCTCTTTACTGTTGTGGAACTCCTGTTGAATCAAAATTAAGACAAGACATTAACAAATCTACAAAGTCTAATGATAAAGCTCGCATACTTGTGGGCTCTAACGTGTCAGACTAGAGCTAGTTGAACTTACCTTCACATCATCTCTCCTTACACACATGCTTATGTTTTTGAGCAGCATCTCCATCACTGGCTTCACTCTGTAGGCAAATTCTGAGCATCTCTTAAATCCACTGAGCTGCTCAACTACAGCGCTGTAGCTCCAGAGGACACGGAGTATCTTCTCAATACATTGCTGTAGATGGAGACAGGGGATACCACATTAACTTCCACCAATTTGATGTGCATATACATGTTATGTGTGATCTGTTGCGTACCTCAGAATTGTCTCTGAGTGAGCTGGGATCACACCTGTCTTTGGCCTCCATCCAACTAAGTGAGGTGGAGACGTCTGCCTCGTCTTTGGAGCCGTTTAGAGCCTGCAAGTCATTGGAATGAAGAAATGCTTAGGAAGAACTTTGCCTATATATATATATATATATCCACACACAGAAAATATATATTTCACCTGAACATATTTCACTAATTTAAAATGTAAAATTCCTTGACGACAACAACCATCAACGAAAACCAGTAAAACCAATTGGCTTTTCTGAGGAGGGGATTCAAAATATCACTGAAATCCAAAGGCTGTGTCAATTAAGTATATGAAGCAGTAAATGCTGCAAAACATCATTTGCAATTTTCATCTAATAATAACCTACAGACAAGACATCACTTATGGGGCTGATAAATATTTTGGAACCATTTTTCATTAATAACTCCAACATATGAATTCACATGAATGAATGAATGAATACTTACAATTATAGTTCTGACAGTATGAAGAAGCTCCAGAGATCTGCTCCGCACATCCTCACATGCATGTTGCAGACCGCTGCGCGCTGGAGCGCAGGATGCAGCCGCAAAAAGCACGAAAAGAGCAGCGGAGGTGGCTGAGGAAAACTTCATGGTGGGGAAACAAACAGGCAGAAGAGTGTGAGTGTCCGCGGTGTCTAGTGTGCGTCTCGTCCTGCTGCCGCTGTTCCTTTTGACTGATGCACGGTGTTGGGGAGTCCGGCTGCTTTTAAAGGGTCTTTGACCAGCGCCAGCCCGGACCATGACTCAGTGCAGGGATTTCCTGGGCATCCTCAGGTGAGTTCATCTACAGTGCAAATCACTATCCACGTAACGCACAGGAAGGAAGACACGGAACTGGTGTTTTTACTCATTACTTTCCACATTGTATGTCAGATATGACAAGGCGCGTGTGATGCAGCCTAATCGCGTTATCAGCTGATCTGATATCATAATTTACCAATGTTTGGTAACAAGTTCTGTGACATGGATGTGTTTTAATTAATCACATCTTTATCTGCAATGATCCCTGCACATCAAATGTGTGTTGCGAGGATGGACAATAGTCATAGTAACTTATACGACACTTTTCCACCACTCAACTTAAATGGGAGATCTAGTGGTCACATCTATGTCCGTGCCCAGGAAGTGAAAAACTTTACATCTGTGATCCTCTTCTCTACCAGAGAAAAACCTCAACTGAAAAGTTTTCACCAGGAAATGAAACTTAGAATGAAAGGATGAATCCATACCTTCCTGTGCATTTCCCATTTCTGTTGTTCTTTAAAGCAGAAGTGCAGATGATGTTTGTTGTTAGAGTTCTAATGATGTCACACATTTTGTTTGCCAAGTTGGTGGTGATGGACAATGAATGAAAACATAGTAGGTCAGGACTCCTTCAATTCAATTTAACATAGAACAATGTGTTGTTGTAAACAAAACAAAAAAAAAAGTCTGATTTTTAAACTGTAACACCGTCCCTCCATTACATAATGGTTACTGTGATTTTAATGTATTTCTCTTAGCATTTTATGTACATCTTTGGTGCACTTTTCCTTTATATACTGTACACACCTTTGGACCACATTAAATTAAATGGTGTGTCCAAACGTTTGACTGGTGACATACAGTACAGTATGTAACTACTGGAAAGCTTTTGTTTTTAAGGTAGTCAAAGATGGAGCTCATTTAACTCCCCATCACAGCCATGCAGGCTCCAGGAACTTGCAGGACCCTTGTTGAAACATAGTTTCTTGTTTTGTAAAGCTTTAAAAGTAAATAATAAATTTTAAAAGTAAATAATAAATCTTTTAAATCAACTACTGATTACATACTTGAAGGCGATATTAACAGAAATATTGGCAGTTAAAAGAAATAAGTGACAATCATATGTTAGTCTCAGATGACAGAAAGGCCAATTTGATGTTCAGTTAATCATCAAATCAGTTAAGTGTAAAAAAATATATATATCAAAATATACTTGAACCTCTTCCAGTATGATTTTCTAGACATAGCCTCTACTGTGGTGTGGTGGTGGTGTGTTTGTTTTTCAAAAAACGTTTTAAAGCTTTATTTAACTTTTTTACATTTTTCCACTGAAGAATTAGATGATTGTTGATAAACTACCTGGTTGCATACAATGCATGTGCATGGAAAAATTAAAATTTTAATCAAAATCTGTTTAAATAAAAACAAAAGCATAAATTAGAAAATAATCCAGGTTAAAGAAATTATATTGTGATACAGGCCGCAACACTAAGAAGTGACTGCGACTGTAGTTGACTGGTTTAAATGATCAAAAATTAGAGACTGATCAGATTATGGAGTGAGCCGCCGGTGCCCGCTAATCCAGCCTACAGTTCACCACAGCAGAGTTGTGGTGTTGCTCTTGAATGCAGCTCAGTCTCCTGCTTCTTCTCTGTGTTGTTGTGAACGAGGAGAGCATGGACTCCGGTGTAGGAAATCACATTTCAGTAATAGGTCAGTAGAAACCTAACGGCGATACTTTGTTTATTTTTAAAGACAAACTATCTTCAGTCGTGCTGTTAATGTGTGCGTAGACATGGAGGTTGTTTTGTCCCAGATTAGGATTAGCCCAGCTGTTCTGTTTAGTTTTGTTTTCAATCTTTGCTAACGTTTAACTGTTTGGTCTTCTGCTAATGATGAACGGCACATAAAAGTGGCCACATTTTAGTGAGCAGCTGCTTTTACAAACGATGTGGAGCAATTACTACTTTCCGTTTGACTGTTTTTGTTAGCGATTAGCTCTGACGTTAGCTTCCGTTAGCTCGCTACTGCTAGCCAAAACAATGCTTGCATTAACGTGATAGTAGCTGATACTTGAGCGTGCTAGATAAACACAAACATTTAAAGAAACAAAAACAAAGAAAAGAGAGTCGGAGGGACGATAGCCACCGAAAAGTCTTTAAATCTTTGTTGAAATTGGTTTGTAAACTTAGTTGTGTGCTTATTTGCTATTTTGCTGTATTTCTTTTTGAAGGAGTTTGTTTTTGTTTTTAGGTTGTGCATGTTAAAATAAAAAAAAAATATATACTAAATAGTTAACTAACAACATTTAATACAATTTTTTGGGTAATCTCTGTCACTCAATACATTATGCTACATCAGTCTAGAGTAGTATTGGTGTTCACAGCTTTGATTTCTCTGCAGGTTGATTCAGCTGCACTCATGATGAACTTTGATGGTCTCAATGCTGGGATGGGTGACTACCCTCCCAGCCTCCATGGGACCCTGGAGGCAAGTATGGAGCCCTCCATGGATCCACACCTTAACCCCAGCCTCCTTCAGGGTGTGGAGCTTGATCCCGAGGGTTTGACTGTGACAGTCCCTGAGTCAGTGCATCTTATGGAGGGGATGTTCTCTGAGCTTCACAGTGTTGTTTCAGAAGTTGGCATCCCAGTCACTGCAACACATTTTGATCTACAGGAGGAAATGCTCTGGATGGGAAACCACAGAGTGAGGACCTTTGTTGTTTTTTGAAGCATGTATATTGTCTCCAATTTAACATAGATTTTTACCTAAAATGCTGTGTTTTATCTCTTATTTGTCTCTTTAGGGCCATGTGACCTCATTCTTTGGGCCAACAATGGGCAGGTACTCGTCTTTTCAAGTGCATGTAACAGACGACATCCGACACATTCAGAGTTTGGAAACTGGCGTGTTGTTCCTCTCTAAGTGCAACCTCAAATGCTACACTCGTGGAGGCCTTGTCATGTTCGATTATCCGTAAGTGTCAGTAAAAATAAATGGAAACAAATGTTATTATGCTGAGATTAAATGAAGGCAACTACAACCGTAATTTTTTAATGTTTTTATTGAATTAATTGTTTGACTTTAATGATTATTCATAAAGCACATCTGCATTCCAGGATGGAGGAAGGAGCTGATATGCATAGTCTCCTCATGACTGACAACAACACTTTGCTCATGGGAGGACTTCAAAGCTATGTGTCTGAAGTTGACTTGAATACTGTTCAAGAAACTCAGAAGGTGATGATTTGGGGTTGAGTCTAGCAACATTCATAGCTAGCGTCACTTAAACTGACTCTTTTCCCACTTTGTTGTATGTGCTTTTTAGTTCACTGTTGAAGTACCAGGAGTGGCAATAATGCGTCAAACTAGCCGTTTCTTCTTCTGCGGGCACACCTCTGGAAAGGTAACTTGATCATATCACTTTGCATAAGATGTTTTTGAGGGTTACACAACTAACTCTCATGATCACCCTCTGTCAAAACCAGATAACCCTAAGGGACTTACGCACGTTCAAAATGGAGCAGGAGTTTGATGCATTCTCTGGCAGCCTGTCAGACTTTGACGTTCATGGAAATCTTTTGGCTGCATGCGGGTTTTCCAGCCGTGGACTAAATGGGTTGGCATGCGACCGTTTTCTCATGGTGTATGACCTTCGCATGATGCGAGCTGTGACTCCACTTCAGGTGCACGTTGACCCCCTCTTCTTGCGCTTCATTCCTACCTACACGTCACGCCTGGCAATTATCTCACAGACAGGTATCAGCTTGTTACTGATGTGTCCAATTATTTCAGTTTCATATACTGTGTTTGTTGATAAATAATGTCGTATCTGACTTGCAATATGTCATGAAGGCAGTTTTGTGACTTAGATATAATTGTCCAACTTTTGTTTCTTTTCCAGGCCAGTGCCAGTTCTGTGAACCCACTGGTCTTGCCAATGTGGCAGACATTTTTCATGTCAACACTGTGGGCCAGTTGCTCATGAGTTTTGACGTCTCATCCAGCAAACAAGCCTTGGCCTTTGGGGACTCTGGGGGGTGTGTGCATCTGTGGTCCGACGCTCCTGAAGTTTCATTTAACGATTATTCTCGGGAGACAGACTTCCCTCTACCTTGCCTTGTGGAAACGCTTCCCCAGCTCGATTTGAACCACGACCTGCTGCCCCTCTCACTCTTACCAATGCCACTGACCAGCACTGAGCCACTGCTGTCAGACTGGTCCTCTGCCCTCTCTACACCTAGTCCCAGGTAATACTGTCCCTTTACTTTAGCTGATCTTGTATGAATAGTACAAAGAGATCTGATCTATTAATTGGCAGAATTGTATTGAAAATACACACAGAAGTAATAATTCCAAATTTAGCGCTAAATATTTTGATAATTACTTGTTTTATATGTTTTTTTTTAATACAGTATATAAAAAAACTGGAGTGATTTCAGCTGTTGAAATGTCATTTTTTTCTGGTTTATTTGCCACTCTTTAAGAATTCAGAAAAGCTAAATATCAGTGGTTTGTAGACAAAGCAAGGCATTGGAAAAAGTTGTCGTTTTAAAGTTTTGGGTAACCCTGTGAGGTTTTCCACATTTTTCTGACATCTTATGGACCAAACGATGGTTAATCAAGATAACAGTTGAATGATTAATTGATGATAAACATTAAAGTCAGTTTAACCCGTAATTCAATTTAAATGTGAATTTCCTAAATTATGGAGTATTCTACATTATTCCCACTTTCAAAATATTCTCATGAGAAACAGCCATAAATGAAGTGCTGTCTGTGTAGCCAAAGCCTGGTGATGATTTAATCCTCTGTAGTATAGATGATAGACGTGTTCCCCTTCTTTACCACACAGTGCACACAAAATTCAAGTGAAAATAGTTCCTATCATTCACTCCATTTACTTCTGCTTGAGTGATATTTTCTAAAAACTACAGCATGATGCTGTTAAAGAAATATTTCAGAATTTGTTACAAATAAAAGTACACATCTGCGACCCCCCCTTTTTTTTTTTTTTTAAAAGACTTACGTCTTAAGTGGGAACCAGTGGGCCTGGGACAGGAAACCACAGCCGTGATAAGGAAGTTGGAAAGAATTGAAAGACAGACTAACTCATTGTTAGTTTTATAAAAAGGGTTTGATGACAATGGAAGGAAAATAATCTATCACCAGCCATAACTTTTTAATCTTTTTGTTGACCGTGCTACAAAACATCAAAGTGTAGGTTTATCAGAAATGGAGATGTATGATCTCACCTCTTACATCATGCAAATATTTAGTCACAGTGTGAAATGTATTTCTCTTTTCTGTTTTCATTGTTGACTGTTTCTCATGAGAAGTGATGTCACTTCCTTACTGTGTGTCTCTCTGGGAGCAGCCAGACCAATACGCATCTACTGTCATCTCATTACCTCATCATCACCATCACCAACAAATGGCTTTAAAATCTCACTGAAGATTCAATTTAAGTTCTTCACTTCCAAGTCAAACATGCCCGAGTCCCCTATAATGGATCATCTCCCACTCCTATACTGTCATATTTTAATCTGTTTAAAAAGTGTCAGATTACTCACTGATCTACACACTAAGCAAAGTTCAACAGGATGTGTGGACCATATCTGATTTGATTGGCTGTAGCAATATAATAAATACTCTGTAATAATGACTTTTTTAGGTAGCTAATATAATAGTCTAATATGTTTGCAGTGCAATAAATCATATAGTTACTTTGTAACTCTTAGAATGTTCAAAAATTAATTTATGACTATAGTTTTACGATGTACAGAACATATAATGTTTGATATATATGTTTGTTTATTAAATCTACTGATTTAAAATTGAATGTCAGCATGTCAACACTCATTATATAATGTTTCAAACCCACTGTTTTCATGTAGATTTAAAATTGAAATACTGTAAATGGAAAAAGAAAGGAATACATAAGAAGCACTTATGTTTGCTGGGCTTTTCTAAAAAAAAATCTGAAATCTAAATAAAAAAAAAAATTAGATTGAAACTAAATTTTAACTTCTACATTTTCATTTCTCATCAAAATTTTTTTTTCCCCACAGACGAGCTCCCCCCGTGGACCCAGAAATTCTGCGCACAATGAAAACTGTGGGCTTCATCGGTTATGCAGCAAATCCTCGCACTCGCCCTCGCAACCAGGCACGTGAAAACATGCAGCTCAATATAGAGTTGTGGTAAAGGTTTAAGCATCAAATGTTTCGTTAGAATAAACTGTGGCATGAATAATTTTTTGCCTTGATGACAAAAACCCCAACTTGAATCAGTATTTGGTAAGTACCCTTTGCCTTTAAAACATTTTATCTGATACTTGCAGAAAGGTTGTTCTTTATGAGACTTCTCTGTATGATGAGGGTCATATTGATGGTTTTGAGAGATTACCTAAACATCTAAAATGACTCAAACGTTTGAAAAGCATTGAACAGCTTTAGTGATTAACAGTAGCTTTTATTATAATCCGGTATTTGGGAAAAGTATGACTCACCAAGTAAATAAATTATATACAGGGTCTGGTGAAATTTTGTTTTTATGGTCTTTAGCTCTACACTTTTTCTGTGTTCAGTTATATTTATACATTTAATTTAAGTTTTTTTTTTTTTTAAATTTCTGTGTTGATTTTAGGTTCCTTATAAAATTAAAGACGTGGAGCTGGATTATGATAATTACAGTCAAGTCCCTGAATCCCCAATCGGACGTGATGAGGAGCCACATCTCTACATGGTACCCAAAAAGTACAGAAAGGTACGATTCCCCACTTTTGATAAGACAACTGGTTGATGTGTGTTGCTCTGTAACGTGATTTTTTTGAAAGCTGTAATATGTGATGAAGACAACTTTGTTTTGAATCAGGTCACAATTAAATACTCTAAACTTGGACTTGAGGACTTTGACTTCAAACATTACAACAGAACCTTGTTTGCTGGTCTGGAGCCTCACATCCCCAATGCTTATTGTAACTGCATGATCCAGGTGAGCAGCTTGGAAGTTAAAATGTGGTGGTGTTCAGTTTTTTTTTTTTTTTTTGTTTTTTTGTTTTTTTTTTGGGGAAGTTTTTGTAAGATGTTGCTCACTCATGTAGTGCTGTTTTTGTGTTTGTATTTTAGGTGTTATATTTCCTGGAGCCAATCCGGTGTCTAGTGCAGAACCATTTGTGCCAGAAAGAGTTCTGTTTGGCCTGTGAGCTTGGTTTCCTTTTCCACATGTTGGATTTGTCACGAGGAGATCCATGTCAGGTCTGTTATTGTGTCTCTGAATAACAGCCACTGATTCCCTGTGCCAGAGGAGGGATTTGAAATTTCCTCCACCATGTGCTCTAGCTGCGCTTTGTCTGAAAGGTCCTGCCATTCTCATCTCTTTCTTTCAAGGCTAGTAACTTCCTCCGAGCATTCCGCACCATTCCTGAAGCATCAGCACTAGGCTTGATCCTTGCTGACTCGGACGAGCAAACGGGTAAAGCCAGGCTTGGTCGCTTAATCCAAAGCTGGAACCGCTTCATCCTCACCCAGCTCCACCAGGAGACGCAAGAGCAAGAAGGTCCGCAGGCTTACAGAGGAGCCAGCAGCAGGTGAGATCAAAATCTTTTCCTGAAAAGAAAATTATAATTTATTTGATTGATTTTATTAATGATACATCTTTTTTGCAGTTCTCTGGGCTCCTCTGGTGAGTCTGCAATTGGTAAACTGTTTGGATGTGAAGTAGAGAACAGCAGCCTGTGTCGCTGTGGCAAGGAGACAGTCCGTTCCTCTCTCACGTTGCTCTTCAACATGCATTACCCTGAACAGAACTCTCAGGGTTAGTTTCAGACATTTGTCTGCCGAAAGATTGTGTTCACTGTCCTGTATTTAGAACTTTTTTTTTATTTCACTTTGATTTGTCAGAAAAGACTATAAAGGAGTATGAATTTGCTGAGATCCTAAAGAAGAGCATCTGTCTGGAGCAGAGTACCCAGGCCTGGTGTGAAAACTGTGAGAAGTATCAGCCCACAGTGAGTCACAGCCATCATTCAGACATTAACAGCATTTCTCAATAACATATAACTTATGTGTAGTTTGATTTAAATCCGTTTTGCTGACATGTTTTTGTCCCTCTGTAGGTGCAAACGCGTAACATCCGATGTCTACCAGATGTTTTGGTTATAAACTGTGAGGTGAACAGTGTGAAAGAGGCTGAATTCTGGAAGGTGCAGGTGGAGGTACATGACTCTGGTTATATTTCTGCCCTGACAGGTCCAGTATGTGAGAATTAGTGATATCTCATGGTAAGACTGCAGATTGTAATCAAAACTGCTAGTCTTGTGTACTAAGCTCCTGCTTCAAAACATGATGCACACACTGGTTTGTCTGTTATAGAGACATGCTGGTGCAAGTTGGCAGCCTATGTGACGCCAGACCCTTGCTTAAAGGACCTACCAGGCCCATTTTATGCTCATCAAAACTAAATGGTTTTATGACTATACAGCTTAAAAATATACTTAAGGGAAGTATATTGAAATTCTACGTATAGAGATCTGGTACCTGCAGCCATCAGAATCAAATCCAGGAGGAAGCCAGGCTGTTAAAGTCCATAGATGTATATTCCAGGCAGCATATACACCAGGCAGCATGTCAGGCAAATCCTCTCTTCATTGGCTGTATTCCTAAAGTGTGAAGATGATTGACAGCTGATGTGCACAGGATACCAAATCTGTCGGAGACGAGCAAATATGAAAACATTTTACCGAAACCCTAGAGATTCTGAGAGGCAGCAGAGTTGGATCACTGCCACAAAACACGCTTGGGATGAGAACCCAAAGGCAACAGATTCTGCTTTTGTAGTGATGACTTTATATCAAGTATAGAATCCAACATTAACTAGCTTAAGTGCCATTTTAATTTTACGTGCTTTTATTGCAACATGCAAGTGTTTTCTGGAGAGTTTATCAGAAAGTTGAAGTTGTTTGATTACTGTAGGTCTGGAATAATATCTGCTCCTGCTTTATCCACACTGGTGAAAAAGCACTCAGGCATGGTATAAAGGCCAATCATATTCAGTCTGGCAATATCTACCACTTGATCTTTTTTGATTGAGAGTGCACAGTGAACACTGACGGCTTGAAACCACCACTGGCACCTTTCACTTTTTTTCTGCCTCCATGGAAATGGAATGGCCGTGTGAATATCTGCAATGCCATAAACTCTTCTAAATGTTACACACTTGACCTTTATAATTGCATGTTGCTTGTTATATGAATTATATAACTATTTGGGGGGTTTTCTTCACAGTATGCCTTCAATAAGGCCATGCAAAAAGAGGCAAACGAACCTGCAAAACCCAAGGAACCTCCACCGATGCCCTCTGAGTGGTGTTTGGAGTAAGTCCCTTTTTGATATCAAAATATAAGGGCACATTATCAAGCATTTCAACATTACTAAATGTTAACAATTAAGATGTTTAGCCTATAAAACATTAGAAAATAGTCATTAGTCAGACAAGCAATATGCAATAAGAAGTAAAGTGTTTTTGGGGGGTTTTAAAATCAATCTAATCATTTTTTACATTTAGTGACAGATGAGTGAATCACCTTGATGTACATTTTGTGTAGTGGTGAGGAGTTTTGCAGTATGGAGGGCTTCGACCCTCGGGCTGAGGATTTGCGAAATGTCTGGATTCCTCTCACTCTCAAGATGTCCATCAGCAAAAGTCAGGGGTTGGAGATCAGCAGCTGGCCCGAGGGAGAAGAGGTGAAAACTTTAAATGGTTTCCTGGATTAATTCATTTTTAATTATTGACCAGATGGACCATGTGAGAATTGATTTTCCATAGTGTAAATAATGAATCATCATTATGTCTCCTATTAGTTAAGTGCTGCTGAAGAGGCAGAGGGTGCAGCTCTTTATGATTTAGTGGTGACAGTGTCCCACATCCAGGATACTCGCATGGGTGGAAACTTGGTTGCACACATTAAAGTGGGAGAGACTTACCATCAAAGGAAAGAGGTGAGGCCTTGGCAGGGGCCACTTTGGATATGGATCATCATCTGCATTGTGGCATGTCTTGGTTTTTGTTTTATGACACACAAATACAGATTAGAACAGCCATACGGACTGCGAGAAATGCACGTTTCAGGCTGCTCTTGAGGTTTTAATCTAGTTTTAGGTTCACAGACAGTTAAAAATGATCTTTCATCATAGCTTCATCCTCTACAGTTTACTGTATCACTGTTACAGACGCAACATATCCAGTTAATGTTACAAAGTAATATAGTATAGACTATTTAAAAGCATATTTTTCAAGTGTAGACAATATCAATATCAAGCTCACAGTTGACAAAGTTACTGACTAAGACAAAGTTAGTCGTTTTATATTGAATAATATGGATTATTTTTGCGGAAACTGCATTTTAATATGATGGATTGTTTGTTTCAGGGAGTCACACACCAGCAGTGGTACCTTTTCAATGATTTCTTAATTGAGCCAATTGACAAGGTGAACATTTTTTTCACTTGGTTCAATAATGGTAATGAAACATTTTCTCTGCAGCCACAAGAAAGTAGTATTTTTCATTTTGTTTTTTAAAAGGCTGAAGCTGCTCAAATTGATGTGAGCTGGAAAGTGCCAGCCATTCTTTATTATGCCAAGAGGAATTACCATACTAAATACGACCTCCGCAGTAAGTGTTAAGTTTTACACCTGGAGATTTTTACTTTTGAGTTTACCTCACACTTACCTGCTCTGACTTTGCTGTCTGTCTCAGTTAAAAATCCCATAGATGCTAGCGTGCTGCTGACTGAAGCGTCACTGGCTCGAAAGCAAAGGAAGAGTCATGCCACTTTCATCCCCCTCATGGTCAGTGAGATGCCGCAGGCTGGAGACTTGGTGGGACTGGACGCAGAGTTTGTTACACTCAATCAGGCGAGTCGGGATTTTAAAACAACTGTCTCTTTATTGAGAGAGTGATGTGGATTTTGTAAATCCACATACTGTATACATTCAGCAGTTTGTGATCACGTATCTCCATGATCACATTGTGGAAGCACAGCTTATTTAATTTAACTCTAACTCTAGTAAAACTTAACTTTAGTAACTTTAACTGTTTTCTCATATCCAGCAAAAAATGTATTTATTTTTGCGTGTTATTAATAGGTGACTTTCTTTGTACTGCAGAGCCATTGTGTTGGGTAGATAATTAATAAGCTGCAGCATGTTGAATAGATAGATAGATAGATATACTTTATTAATCCCAAGCTGGGAAATTGCAGCTGGGAATATCATGCAATCATAAACTGCAAAACAAATATTTGCCTATGACTTTTAGCTACAGAGCAAACTTGCTATATTTGGTTTACTGTGAACTGAGACACTATTTTTTTTTTTGCAAAAATTGTAAATTTTAATAATATGTTAACTTTTTATTTTAACAATATAACAACAGATAATTTGGTCTACTAAAAAGCTTTTAAACAACAGTGTAAATGTGAAGTTTTACAGAGTGAATGAGGTTTGTTAGGCTGTGCTTATATACTGTGTATATATAGTGCAGCTCTGTGATGCTCTTACTGAAAGCTCTTTTATTGTTAAACCATCCTCTAGTGATAATGCCCGTTAAATAATGCTGACTCACATGAATACTCGTGTCTGCAGGAGGAGGCAGAACTGCGGAGTGACGGCACCAAGTCGACCATCAAGCCCAGTCAGATGTCAGTGGCCAGAATCACCTGTGTGAGGGGTCAGGGCCCCAACGAGGGGGTTCCCTTCATCGACGACTACATCTCTACTCAGGAGCAAGTGAGAGAAACACCAACAGCAGAAAACACATCAATAAAATGACATGCACATAAATCTTATCTTAATCAAATGGCATACAGTTTAAAAAAAAATCAGAAACAAACAAACATTATACGTACACGTTAAAATAAAATCACTTGTCCAGCTGCCGTCCCATCTTAAGCTGTGCCAGCACATTCAGTCCTTGAATTTGAGGGAATTCCACCTGGAAAGTCATTGAATTTAATGTCAACCAAGGTGTGGGAACCCTGTGATCGGTTATTTATATTTGTTCTTCCAGGTTGTCGACTATCTCACTCAATATTCTGGCATCAAACCCGGAGACCTGGATGCTAAGATTTCCTCAAAGCACTTGACCACCCTGAAGTCCACCTACCTAAAGCTGCGCTTCCTCATTGACACAGGAGTTCGCTTTGTCGGTCACGGCTTACAGAAGGACTTTCGGGTCATTAATTTATTGGTATGTTTTTTTTAACAGCAACTGTTAAGTCACATTTATCTTTATAGCCTTAGCTATTTTTTTTAATGACTTACATTTCTCTTCGTCTGTGTGTTTTAAGGTTCTCAAAGACCAAGTCATTGACACTGTCTACCTGTTCCATTTGCCTCGCAAAAGGATGATTTCTCTCCGATTTCTGGCCTGGTACTTTTTAGGTCAGTTGAAATGAAAACACATCAAACCCTGTGCAGGACTGAAGGAAATAAGCCAGTGCAGTTTTATGCAAATGTTTGGGCAAAGAAAATGACTAGGTACAATCTCACCAGCAGACACACATTAAGTTATATTACATTATATAATCTAAAGTAAATCTGCAACTGTTAAAAATCACGGCCTACAAAAGCACTGGCTTTGATATGGAGAGGAGCAGTTGTTTTCTGTGAAGGTTATTTCAGCTCCATATGAATCCACACTAACATACCTGAAAATGTATATCATGTGAAGAGGCTCTGCCTTACCTTAAAGCTTGGCAGAAACATTGATTAATATCGTGATGTATATATATATATATATAAATCTCATAAATCCATATTTTATTCCCAAAAGAACAACATATGAGATGTTGAAACTGCTTTTCCCATATCGCCCAACCCTAAACATACATCTCTCAAATTGCGTGGTTAACCTTTTTAAAATAATATTCAGTGTTACATAAATGGCAGTAAAAATATTTCTTTCAAAAAAGTTTCTTTGAAAATTGATTTCCATATGAAAGGTTTGACAAACACAAGGTGAAACAGAAAGGGAAAATGAGTGTTAATGGACCTTTTCTGCTCAGCTGATGTGATAAGTTGTAGATGATCAGAACCAGTTGGGACACGAAAGCATGTATTTCCAAAATTTTTGCTTGTCCAGACTAAAACTCAGCCCTGGAGTTTTCAAACAAACGGAACCAGCTGTGTTTCCCAACTCTTCTGTTTTCTGAGCAGCAGTGTTTACAGAGCAGAATTTATGCAGTTTATTTAAAATGAAAACACAGTAGAATGGATTTGTCCTATTTGTTTACTTATCTCTTTACAACCTGATCATCTGACATTTTCCTGTTTTTACTGTGCGGCACCTGTTCGCAGACCTGAACATACAGGGGGAAACCCACGACAGCATAGAGGATGCACGCACTGCTCTGCAGCTCTACAGGAAGTACCTGGAGCTGAGCCGTGGAGGCGGGAACGATGAAGTGAGGAAGGTGCTGAAGGGACTCTATGAAAAAGGTCGCCAGCTGGATTGGAAAGTCCCAGACTCGGACACAGGAGATGGTCAAGGTAGCCCAAAAAGTACGACACAACGTTGACTTAGATTTAGACTGATGTAATAATGAGCTTAGATGGGAGGGCACCATGCGAAAATGGTTTCAAGCGATGCAAAAGCACTGTCTTTTCCTCAACAGGTGCTGCTGTGTTTCCCTCCGTGATGGGGCTGTGAGCTGAAGCGTGACGTGTCCTCACTCACTCATCTACTCTTCACTCCAGTCAGTCACACGTTTTATACTTATTTGCATTTGTTTTCAGTGTGTTCAGTTTCGATGGAGGTCTTCACCGCTTGTACAGTCGGGTGCACACTTTTTTTTTTATCATGTCAAAGTTCTACTTTTCATTCAGTTTTTTAAAAAATAAATAAATAAATAAAATGTTCATTTAATGGTTTGAAAAGAATGTTGCATGATTTTTGGTGAATGTAATTAAGAAAGTCCATCATGAGCCCTGTACGAAAACTAGTCGCGGAGGCATATAGATTTACATTAGGGTCTCTTAGCATTAAATTCTCTACAGTTCATAACTTTTGATTATTTTTTTTTCCTGGTTGATTATATTTTGCCACTGTTATGCCTTTGAACAGAATCAACATAACATTACTTTTACTAGTGCAGCACCCGTGAGTGAGTGTTTTTTTTTTTTTTAACCGATATCTCTTGTATTTCTTATCAAAACAACGTCAAAGTCGGCACCGCGCACACTGTTGCCCTTAGTGACTCACCTGTCAAACCCATTCAACAGATGCAATTAACAGACATTCCTGGCATTTATATTTTTATGCTGCATCCCTCTGAAAACTGGCTTTGCCAAAAAGTAGTATCAGGCCTGACGGAGGGAGCGTTTGTGTGTAAACAGCAGCAGTGCAGGGGCAGGTGGAGATACTGTAGGTGTTTATCCCATCACACTGTTTAACTACTGAGGTTTTTAGCAGGAGAATTCGCTTCTGAAACTTTTGGTTGGTGCTCTCTGTCTTTTCAGTCCAAATCCAACCTGTTTGCAGCCGTTTCAATTTACTGCGGTGTCGCTGTTACCTCCGGCTATCTCAACATAAAATTAATCACTTCCTGTGTGCAGCACAAAAATGTGGCTGGGAGACACAGGATCTAAACACAGCTGTACTGAGGTTTATTCAGAACTCTTTTGACAATGACTTTAGTGGACGTTTGTTCATATTTATAAGTTATGAGCGACACTTTTAACAAATCCCAGACTGAAATTTTTTTGTGTTATTTCCTACTTGGTTTGACATTTGCTTTTTCTTTTTCTATAGAAGTCAGATCATGAGATTTCCAGGTGTTGCAAAGTATTTGAAAAACTCCAAAATTTAAAAAGGGACTCTTAATATGATTTTCATGAATTTGTCTTTGTGAATCCAAAAAAATCTTAATCGCTCATTAACGACTGTCGTCCTATAATCCAGCCTTGACCTCCCTGCCTCTTCCTATTTGACTTTGCTTTTGCTGCTGTACTTGAGAATCTTCCTCTTCAGGACTTTTTCATCTGCTTGCATCAGAGATGTCACTGAGGTAAACCTCTTTTCTGTTTTTTCTCTTTTGGTTTGTTCATTTATTTGTAAACTTGAGGAACATGATTCATACTTGGGAATGTTTTTAAAGCTGTGAGTCTGACATTTGAAGATTTTAACAGATAAACCAGCCAGAGAGATATTTGATAAATAAATTCACAAATTCATTCATGCATCACCTCTCTGTGATGGCTAAATTTAAGTGTGATAGTGCCCTCTGCTGGCTGTACCAGATTTTTTAAAAAAGGTCCACTGAAAGATTTAGGTGAAAATTAAATTGTTTCGTTTTTCAGTGTTTATCTAATTGAATGATTGTTTTTCATTTTTTCCAGAAAGAGCCCTTTGTGTCAGGACATCACCATGTTTTTAATGGACAAACTAAACACCTTTTGGGTTTTGACTATGAAAGGCTACCACATCTTCTCCTGCATGTTTGGAAGGGCAAGGTGAGAGAAATTCAGCTATAACACGCAGATGTGGCTAAATCTTACACACTGTACCTCCGACACAAATTGGTACTGATTTATGTTTTGAAGACTCCGGTGTTTGAATGATTAATGTAAAATGAAATGTCTCACATTTAAAATTGAAGCGCGGCATCTCATCACCTCGATTATTCCTTAATTTCATGTAAAGGACACCTGCTGAAAAACACAAGAACACGGTCAGTATTGCAAACCGTTTATTTGTAGTAAATGAAAAGTGTGCCATTCAGTGAGGGGAGACAGAGCGGGCGGGGAGGCGGGGACGGCTGATGTCTTTGGTCCAGACTCTGGTTGAGGGGATGTCAATGAATCAGTGGGAGACAAGAAAAAGGCACTTGAGTTTACAGTTGTCTCAGAAGTTGTCTTCAGAAGGACACAATGCTCTACTGGAAGAATGACGGAACTAGATGTTTTTATGCCTCATATGAATATCACATACAAAATGGCCCATGTGAGCACAAATTTATATAGCTACATATATGTATATACAATAAGGAATCAGAAAAAAGAAGAAAGATGGAAATAATATAAAGGTTAAGTGTTGGATTTATCCCCTTTGGAAATGTTTAAGGGTGGAAAAAAGGCAGCAATTTTCCTTTTTTTTTTTTTTTTTTTTAAATGAACAGGATGAGATTATTTCTTTGGTGATAACCTTAATGTTCCTACAGTTTGGGACATGAAAACAAAAAGTGGCGTCTCTCTGAGTTTGGATTGGACATGTCCAGCATCTAACAGATTCAAACATTCACTGGTTTAATTCTGCTCCAGCTTTGATGAGTTCACACAACAATCCACAGAGGAGAGTTGTTAAAGATCAACCAACTTCAGTAACTGGCTGATGGCCCCAGAAAGCATTTAAAGGAGTAATTAAACATTTTAGCAAATACACCTTTACTCCTTATTACCGAGAGTTAGAGTGAAAAAGATCTGGTCTTGTGTCCCTGTTGTCCTCGACTGTACATGATAGAACCTGTACTGTAAGACTACAATAAGTTGCTCATTAGTTATAACCAACAAAATTTTACAGCTAGTATATAACTAATATAAATGACTAATAAGAAACTTGTTATGCAAAAAAAGCACAAAATTCATGAGATTTTTCTTCTGAAATGTGAATATCTGCTTTGTTTCCCTTTCTTCTCAGTATCTTTGAGGTGCTAGGAGCTAATCTCACACTTCATACGAGATTTTTCATCTGAAATGTGAATATTTGCTTTGTTTCCCTTTCTTCTCAGTATCTTTGAGGTGCTAGGAGCTAATCTCACACTTCATACATTAAATGAAGAAAAAAATGTGAATATTTGCTTTGTTTCCCTTTCTTCTCAGTATCTTTGAGGTGCTAGGAGCTAATCTCACACTTCATACGAGATTTTTCTTCTGAAATGTGAATATTTGCTTTGTTTCCCTTTCTTCTCAGTATCTTTGAGGTGCTAGGAGCTAATCTCACACTTCATACGAGATTTTTCTTCTGAAATGTGAATATTTGCTTTGTTTCCCTTTCTTCTCAGTATCTTTGAGGTGCTAGGAGCTAATCTCACACTTCATACGAGATTTTTCTTCTGAAATGTGAATATTTGCTTTGTTTCCCTTTCTTCTCAGTATCTTTGAGGTGCTAGGAGCTAATCTCACACTTCATACGAGATTTTTCTTCTGAAATGTGAATATTTGCTTTGTTTCCCTTTCTTCTCAGTATCTTTGAGGTGCTAGGAGCTAATCTCACACTTCATACGAGATTTTTCTTCTGAAATGTGAATATTTGCTTTGTTTCCCTTTCTTCTCAGTATCTTTGAGGTGCTAGGAGCTAATCTCACACTTCATACGAGATTTTTCTTCTGAAATGTGAATATTTGCTTTGTTTCCCTTTCTTCTCAGTATCTAATGAGCTCATAGAAAAAGCAGATGAGTGGCTCTCGCACCTTCTCACACAGATTTAGAAATCACTCGTCTCCTCTACAGGTGCTTTTTTTTTTTATTACATTTTTAATAAAAGCCACTGGGATGCAGACGTTCATGATTCTATTTGAAGGCAAATGTGAAGTTTCTCTGCGACCAAAGGCAAGATCATCATGTATTCAACGACAAAGAAAGAAAATCTACCAGAATAAAGTCAAGAGCAAGTGATGAACCAGTTTGCCGTGATCCTTTTAAGGATATTCTACAAAAGCTAGTGAGCACTCTCTTTCTCAAAAAATAACCGAGAGCAAGTCAAGATAACGGCACACACCTAAACCCTGCGAGCCAGTGGGACAGTAAGGACATCACTGCCTCGGACAAGATTACAGGAATAGTTTAACATTTCCGGAAATGCTATTAATGGCTTTCCTGCCAAGAGATAGATGAAAAGATTAGATCCTACACGTGTGACTGTCGTGGAGATAAAGCCTGAGACACAAAGCTTAGTGTGAAGCCTGGAAACGAGGAGAGAGGCTCACAATTGTAGTGAACCAGCTTCATAGGAAAGAAGACTGACAGCAGAGTCACTTCTGTTTACCAACTCTAGGCCAGACAGCAATGACATCATTTCCCAGTTGTTAAAATTGCTCACAGAATTCCTCTCAAACACCTAAATCCTAATGTTAACAATTTTCCTATTGTTTGTAGCAGCCATAAAAAAAAAGCTCCAGATTAAAGTTTGATATGTTCCTTTTTCTCTCTCTTGCAAACATTAACATAATCTGTAGTGTTGATTGCATGTCTACTCTCCTGATGACAAGCCATGCTCATACTACTGCACTTTTACTTTCCATGGTGAAGGCATTGAAATGGTTCTGGGGCATGGAAAAAATAAAAAAATAAAGTTTGGGGTGTGAATCAGAGAGCTGACAAATCACAGCAAAAAAAAAAAAAAACCAAGCAAACAAAACAGCAATAGTACCAGAAGTTCAACTTCAATAGTGCACAAATTGTTATCATTCTCTGGCAAACTGCTCAACTGTGAAAAATGAACAACAGAGGCTGATGGGAGCGCGGCAATGAGATTTCTCAAAGGAGGCTAAAGATAGAAGCTGTTACCTAAATCTGGAGGGGGACGAATGGAAAAGAAAGAGTGACTACAGAAGAGCGAGAGCTTTTCAAGTCTGATGGATGAATGGACTGATGTAGAGAGGTGGCACTACAGCTCAACGGATGGAAATATGTAAACTTGTATTCTATTCTTCATTGAAAGGGGTTAGTATAGTGGGAGAATGTGCAGGACAAGGGGTGGGAACAGGGAGGGGAGTGCAAAGGTTAGTAGAGGGGGTTTGATCGAGACGCAGGTTTCCACTGTCAAGGGCAGTGCGTCCGCGGAGGCCTTTGGGGCAGCCCATTGTGAGAGAAGCGGTCTTGGTTGTGGGAGGAAGAGGAGGAATGAGACGGAGCCCTCGAGTTGTTGGTGTGCTGTGAAGTATGACCACCATCACTCTGGTAGCGGTGATTAGCACGACCGGCGTTCCTGTCATGGTAGGAGCCGCCGTTATACCGCGGACCACCCGAGTGAAAACCTTGTCCCTGGAAAGTACGCCTGTTGCCTTGGAAAATCTGAGGGGAGAAGAAAGGGAGAGCAAATAATTAAAACCCACCCGACATTTAAACATTATTTACATTTTTACAAGTTTTAAATTATTATGTCAAAATTATAAACGTGCGAGTCTGGGCCTACATGATGGCAGATATGCTAGCAATGTTGCCTCAAAATAGGAAGGTCACCTGTGTGTGTGTGTGTGTGTGTGTGTGTGTGTGTGTGTGTTTTCTAAGAGTACTCTAGGTTTTACTCCATGTTTCACTTTCTGGACCTGTTCCCAACGGCATCATATCGGATGGTTCTCAAACTGTGGTACATGTACCACCAGTATGCGTGCTTCCTCTGGTGGGACATGGAGGAAAGTGAGAATTACTGTGTTCTACTGTATATACCAGGGTTGTGTGCGAAGGCCTTTAATGTTAGGCTTGATGATGTGGATGTTTGACAAAGCATCTACTGCTGCTGACCTGTTTGGTTGGCGGAGGGCGGTTTTCACTGGGGATGCTTTGGGTCTGAGTGGGGGGAGGAGTTTCCATCACGCTGGGGCTGGTGACAGAAGAGGATGTGGAGCTACAACGGGACCGATTTGAGTATCCCGTACGTGGACGATAAACTGTAAAAGAGACAACAGGGTAAATCATTTTTGGCAGGCTTGTTTTTAGGAAGTAGGGTTATTCATTTAGATTGATAAATGCACCAAATAAACCCTCAAAATGCAGGAATTTATTGCAGAAAACCTGCGAAAACTTGAGAGGCTTTTGTGCCATAAGCTGCAGGAATCACAAAAATAACAACAGGAGCAAAGCAGTGTTAAAAACATCCTAAAGATACCCAAGTAATGAGGGGGGGAATCTCTCACTGTTACTGTGTTTCAGGCTGTTTCATGAATGCTCAAAGGTTTATCAGTTCTATCAGTTCTTAGATCATCAATCTACAGTTGGAAAAATGACTATGGAAAGAAACTCATGCGGTTAAAATTTCAGAGGAAGAAAACCATCACAATCATAGAAGTACGCATACAGTATTTTATGAGTCAAGTTTTGTCCGTACACAATACAGACATTTAACCCCCAAGATATCTTGCCTCAGGCATTTCTCACAAACTACAAAAGGTGAATTTTGTGTACTTTGGACTAAAAAAAGCTGCCTATTCCTCACATGAACTCCTGTGTCATGTTAAGTATCAATAAAGCGCGTTTTGGAAACGTGTGGATGAATGTCACATGCAAATTAATACGATATTTACTGTTCACATGGAAGCGATCATGACAATGTAGAAATAATTTTTTGATTCTGTGTGGTCAAAGGACGTTGTCGACTCCTTCACAAGGTGTTTTATAAGTCGAGTTATCATTAATATCATTATTACTACGTAAACTGGAAATGTGTCCATATTTGGATTTAAAGAGGTGCTTGGTTCACTACATTACAATTTCTTTTTTTCTGTCCATACTACACTGTAATAGCTGATATGTCTGTAACAGAGACCTGACATTAAGAAATGATGCAGCATTTGATTGATAAAGGAGAGAATTAGGATTCTGTACCTGATCCAAAACCCGAGATGCTCGTCTTCAGTGGTTCCAGATCAAATGTAAATCTTACTGCTTTCCCAAGATCCTCATCATATTTGCGTTCACTCACAAAGTGCTGCAAAGCAGAAAAGGAATCGTATGAATTGCATGCAGGTATGTCAGGTTGCAGTTTTGATATATCAATTTCCAATTCTGCAAATTGGTATTTGGCTCTAATTTTGGCTTAATGCTCACTTTACATTCAGTGACTCTGAAACCAAGCACTGAGCCAAACACAGTCAACTGTCAGAGACAAACTGTCAAGTTACCTTGATGTCTGCTCGCAGTTCAGTCAGCTGCTCATCCGACATGGACGCCGACTTGTCCGTCAGACGTCGGAGCTCCTCTGCTCTCTTCTGCCGAGCGTCCAAAATCATCACTGAAATACACAAAATGTGATCCGTCACACGAATCCACTTGGACGAACAGTGTTTGATTTATCAAAGCAAAAAACAAACAAAAACCTTCAGCTTCTGTGTGTGTGCACACTCCCCCGTTTCACGGTGTGACACGTTTCAAAGAGATTATGTCCGGTGAAGAACTACAACACATTGTGGCTGAGCATCGTCATAAATTGTTGAATATATGTTGTGTCCTCTGTGATGCCAGAAGTAAAACTCACTTTTTTATAAATAACTAATCTGCTGAGTAGATATTTGATAACTTTGATGAGTTATTTAGTTTTTGAAATGTGGGAAAATAATCATCAAAAATTCCCAATATTTTTATATTCAGAATGTACACACTTAAATCAACCATCATTATTTATTATAATAATTTATTCTTTCTCTGTTGATCAATAAATCAACTTGATGTTTCAGATCTATCTTTTTAGTTAAAGCCAAAAGAGAAATGAAAAATAATTAAACACCAGTTTTAGTCTTGCTAGTATTATACTATCACTTCCAGTACCAGTAAGTTTCAGTTTATCCAGCTGTGGTATTTTGAAATGACAAGTACAAAGTGCACTTGAATCAGCATCTATAGGTAAACAAGGGTCAAAGATAAAGACAATTTGTGAGGGCACAGTGAATCTGACATGAGCCTTGTTACACACTCAGCACATTGTTCTTGACAGGTTTAACTTTAATACTAAGGTGCTTTGCTTTTAGATCTGTTCATGATTAGTTCAAGAAAACTGTTGTGTGTCTCACCCAAACACATTTTCTTCTTATCTGGCAGAGAAACAATGAGAAACGTGGCATTTTGCACAAAGGTTTACTCTTTGATTATGAAGGTCTGAGCAAAAGCTTTCACATTTTGATCCACAAAATAAAAAAAAAAGTGCCTATAATTGCTTTTCCAACAAACATCTAAAAACAAGATGTGATGTAATGTGGAGCCACTTCCCTGAGGCCATGTAATCACAAGAGGAAGATATACAGGAGTGATGAAACCATATATTAGGATATACTGTGATGCTGTGAGCAAGGTGATTTATTACCTTTTTAAAACAGTAAAAGTAACTATTTTAAATCCATTAACAATATTATCTTTTCTTTTACTAGGAAGAGGAGTGAAAGAAGAGGGAAAGAATCAAAACAGTCAAAGTAGCAGTAAGAGGCTTAAATATAACAAAAAAAGTTGTACCAATATTTTCTCACACACCCATTCACCTTGGAATTAGTACGGCCATCTTATAAACCACACGATGAATGACTATTGACTATGACAATTGATCAATCTGCTGTAGCAGCCCTGAGCAAAACCAGTTACAAGAAGGATGTTACCATAGTAACAACAAACGCGATCTCCTGGGCCTGTTGTTTATCAGAGCCAGGTTACTCTTTCCTGCTGTACGTTGTCATAAATGTAATAAATGACAGTTAAAACTTTGAGGAAATCAGCCTTCTGTAATGTGGAAGGAGTATTTGATCTCCTCTGCTTTCCTCTCTATTCCCCACACACCTTGCACAAAGACAGCATTGAGTCTCCCTTGACACCTGACACTATTCACTTTTTCCAGGCCCGGAACACACAACACTCAACACTGCGAGGATGGAATACAAGAGAATGGCCTACTTGTACAAGTATGTAGCCTTGCTCTGTCATGTTACACACACACACACACACACACAGTGGTATGCTCCAGGTATATGAGGACCCTAAGGGCACATCACATGTTCGAAGAAACTGGGCCTGGCTATTCCAAAGCAATCTCTTTTTTTTATGGCTACTCCCGTAAGTGATTTAGGTCAGATTCTCCAGGTCCCTGAGTCAGGTGAACACATTATGTGCTGAATATGGGTGGCACCTGGGTGGCATGTGGAAGGCAAGGTTTCGGGTCAGTCAATATGCTGGGAAATACAGTACTTACTGGCATCTGCTTTCACTTTATCCATTTCTCCGAGGAGGGTCACTTCTCTGTCCATTAAACTACGAAGAGAGAGAGAGAGAGAGAGAGAAAAAAAGTATATCATCATTACTTACCGTCCACATAAGAAATATTGCACATGTTGACTTTGCACTGAGATTACAGAAAAATGTGAGTCACGTTTACAAACAAAGAGATTGCATATTCACCTTGGTGTCAGAGAAGATGTTTCAGTGAATGACAATGCAAAAGTGTTAGTGCAAGACAATTATTACAGTACTTTAAATGATAGTTCAGGTTTTTGAAATATGACTGTATAAGGTAGTGATACAAAGTGTGGCTTTGCCAAACTTAGGTGTATAAACCACTCAATTTTCTCGCACCAAACCCATGAAAAGAATGAGCATTTTTAGCGTGCGAAACACAGGAGCTACTGGTCTACTGCTGCTTCATTTGTCAACTATGAGTCACTTGGGTAAATCTGAATAAAGGATTTCAAACACCATAATCACAAGTAACGCATTTCAACTTGCTGTTGGAAGGCAGCATCAGATGTATGCAGTGATGTAAACTCTTTGACTTTGATGCAGGGAATGAATAGTTTACAGAGCTACACAAACTTTAAATTCCAGTCAGAAAAGGCTGTTGTATAGCAGCAAATATCAGGTGTGGATTTTAATAGACGACCCTGTTGTTAAGAGAGCAAAATCCATTTTTCCCAGCGTCCTCACTGGCAGCTGTGCTTTCGTGAGAGCGAGGACTCCGTGTCTCAGACTGGCTCCCAGCACTGACGGCATGCCACGGTCACACGCGTCCAAGTCGGTGCTGACTACGAGCTATTACCTCATACAACCCAACTTCAAAAAAAACTTGAGCTATCCCAGAAGCAGTAAAACATGAGAAGTGTCAGATGTATTGTTCTCCCTCAAACCACTGTCACCTGATGCTGGATTCTTTTATTATTCAAGTACAGTATTGATATCACACCACAGTTTGAGTTTTGCTGTCAGTGATGAGCTTCTGCGACAGAAGCAGAAAGCTGAGGGACAAAGTTTACAGTGTGCATGCAAGCGGGAAAACTTCAGTGACTCCATGCTAATTTCAAAAACAAGTCCAGAAGAAGAGTCCCTGTGGAGTTTTTGGATAGCGGGTAGTGCTACACACCAAATGCACACATGTTCCAGCTGTTTTCATACTGTTGCTGACCGACTATGGTGGTGGTGGCGGCAGTGGAGAAAGAAAACTGCATCTCAGCAGCTCCATTCATCACTCTCCTAAGGTCTCAAGAGTACAACAGTGTGTGCTGGGGAAGAAGAGTGAATTTAAACACAAATTTGTTTATATGAAGACCCCACAGGGTGTGTTTAAGGTCTCAGTAAACTTTAAACAAAGATCCAGTTGGACCTTCTCAGAGTGTCTTGAAACCCAGAACTGGGGGAGGTTTACTGCATTTTTGCGTTGTTTTTCCAAAATTTTACGATATCAACCACAAAGCAGGACCAGTCATGGGCACTTTACACAGCAATCAACCAAGGACACAGACATGAGAAACTATGAATGGCATTCAAAGGGGACGATATGAGATCAGAGAAAAACTGGCTTTTCACTCTTCCTTCTACTTTAGAATTGGGAATAAATATAAACTAGAGATCTCTTAGGACGAATCTTAGAACCAATACAGCACTGCACTGCTACTGGGCGCTTTGAGTTAACACTGTCCTGCCTTTAGGGGTTAAATGGACAGCACACATTTCATCTAACTGAGCATTTCACAGTAGGGCTGGGCAAAGTCAACTTGATTGGCCGTGTGACGTTTGTACTGTAAAACAGTGTGATGGATGATGTAATCGACAGCATCATCATCGAAATGGATGGATGAGATAACTGACCACTGCACTGTAGAGGGAGGTGGAGCCTGTCAGTTGGCATCATACTTTTAAAAACAGCTGACTGTTGTGTCATTTTTGAACATCTGCATGTGTTTATGCTGCAGTTGAGGCCGAGAAAAGGAGCAGAGAAGATGGACTGTGAAAATCCATTTCATATTTTAAATATTTTAAGATGGAGACTCCACATTGGGATGTTGTCAGCCATTGCTGATGGACATCCAACCCTATTTTACAGTTACCATCACTTTCGGATTTTCACCAACATAAAGACTATGAAAGGTAGATAGAAACAAAAATGCTATTTTGACAGCTGGTACGAATATCATCTTTTATTTAACATGGATGAATAATAGTTGTCCACTTACAAAAAGATTACAGCCAATGTCTATTTTTGTGTATCTAATTAGTAGCTGAACTTTTATGTTTTGTTGCACACGTTTTCTAACTATTACTTCCTGGGGTTCGTAGCCCTTTATCTGTTTTAAGGGAGCATCTATATCTGCACTTGGTGCAAACAGATTAACAGAAATGCAAGTCTTAGCCACAGGTGTGCTATAAGAGCATCAGGGGAGCTGAGGGTGTTGAGTCCTAACAGCACAACTCATCTTTAATATTTATTTAACTGACACCGTGCTCAACTTTAACAAGCCAGTGCAGCAGCAGCTGAGAGCAGAGAGCGGAGCTAAATGGATATCCCATTCAGCTGTCAAAATCAACAGGAAACCATGGTATCAGGTTTCAGCTACTCCGAGAGAAAGATGAAGGAGCTCTTTAGAAGAAATGCAGCATGCGCAAATTAATATGTGCACTTAATATTTTAAAGAATAAATATAGCATTCAAGAAATACATTACATTACATTATCCTCGGTTTATCTTTAACCCACTGCCACCAATTACTAAGATACTGATCTGCTACTGGCACCCTGAGCAATTTCTCAAATCTCTGAAGAGCCATTACTCAAGTAACTCTAATGACTTTTCATGACCTAAACTGTTTAATGTCGCGAGCAGCTGAAACAGATTTTTTTTTTTTAATTTCCCAAACAATTACTATCAACAAAGTCTGTAAGATCATAAAATAAGGTGAAGCAGACAGTAATGTGGATGGATCTGCAGTGTGCACACTCTTTTTATTTACTGAATATTTATATAATCTACAATTCAGCCATAGATGGCTTATGAAAAACTGCAAATATGCAAATGTAAACACACTGAATGAATGACCCACAATTAGTTTTTCATTAGTTTTGTTTTAATGGTTGTCTTAGTTCTGTCCTAGATCATATAAAGGCCTATTTAATGGTTTGGCTTATTTCTTGGCAAATCTATAAAGATGCAGAGGCATCATAAGAAAACTGAGGTTCAGCATATATAACGTAAGCATGTTTCCTATTATGTAAAGCTCTGTCTCAGTCTCAGCCAGCAGGACAAAGGTAAGAAAATGCCCTTTGACTCACTTATGACACAGCACAGCCTATGGAAAAAGAAGTAACACAGACTCCACATGATAAACAACATGAACTAAAGAAGACACACACATTTGAACACAAACAGCACTTTTCAATTAAACTGTTAAGAAACTATGGACCTTAAAGAGCTCCCCTTTGTGCTCTCCTGTTTGCTTTTTTACTACAACTATAGAACCAGAGAGAACAGACAAATGTATTTGAAACATGTCAAAAAAACAACACTGTTTAAACCTAGTTTGTACAAAAAAGGATAAAATTTCTTCCTCTTAATTAGGTTTAGCTAATAAATCACTAACAAAAAATTAAATAATAATTTTACAGCAGTAGTCTGGTTTTTTCTCCCTTAAGCTAAAATCTGTGGATGTGCGTGTAAAAATCTCTGAAACACAACAACTGTATACTGAGAAGGGCGTTTCATTGTAGGCTGCAGGGGCTCACCGAGTTTGGTCATAAATTTCAACACAGCACTGCCACAGGTAATTTTCTAACACAGTAAGGGAATCTAAAACTCTTCATGACACTTAATATCATCATAAATCTGCACTGAAAGTGACCCATTTATGTACGTTGAAGAATCTATATTCTTTCATTGTAATGTCACTCGAGATGAAACTTCCTAATTCCACCCTTCCATAAGGACAGCCTAAACTCCCAATATGACCTATTGCAATATCCAAATCGAAAGACACTGCAATTAAGTGATTACGATTAACATTGTGAACTTCTGCAGTTCACAATGTTCTGCAACTTCTGCAAAACCTCGCAGATCTAATTTGTTCAATGCCAAAAACTTTATTACTACAATGATTTGTATATTTTTGTTTAAGAAAATGACAGACGCAAAAATTATGTATGATTTTGATGATGTACTGTCGTACCAATTTTGAATCATACCACATATCTGCCAAAAATAATCACAATATGATTTTTTGGACCAAATAGTGCAGCTCTGTTTACACTGCAGTTTGATAACATGACACTGCTTCCAGGTGGGGCAACATGCAGGCAAACACTTCTGAATGACTGCCTATGCCCTCTGATGTTCATCCTGGAGACGAATGAATTCAACTTTAGAAAAGAACTATTAGTGAGTAAATTTTCATTTTACTCCCTCATTCATCACAACAGTGTCTGTTAGTTTTTTTGACTTGTTTTTTAAAAAAAATGCTGACAAAGTCAACTATGTTAATTTGAACAGCGAAAAATGTCTGACACTGTTCACAGTGCCTCCTTGTTTTGTGAGGGAAGTTAGACACATGTTGAAGCGTATTTAGTGTCTGTGTTTGAGCAGACATTTATGAAAGGTGTGCTACAAACTCTGCTACTTAAGTTCCTGAACTAGCATCTGGGACTTTCATAAGGAATACAAAATCTCAGGTTCTTTAGGGTGGAAAAAAAAATGTCTATCTTCTTGTTCTACTACAAGAATGTTCTTGTTCCTGTGGAAAAGGGGACTTTGGTGGAAATGCCAAAAAGTTGTTTGAGACATTTATCAATGTGCATCTAAATCTTTTATCACCCAAAACATCTGACGGTGGCCATGATGAAACACAGATTTTAAAATAAAATGTCCATACCAGCTCTGGAGTTCAGCAAACGTTTGCTTCATCCTCTTGATTGACGAGTCCATCTCCTCTTTGACGACCATCCTGTAGCGAGTCAGTGAGGCAGTGCACCTCTGCAGGTCCTTCACAGAGCGGTCAATGTTGGAAGCTGAGGGGTTGACATTAAAGAGGATTTACAGACACGAAAAACAGCACAACAACAAATATTGTCCCTGGTTAGGTTTTACAAACTATAATTGTGGAAACAAACAACAGTTGTCTGACCTATTTTCTTTCCTCCTGCTGACCCTTGCCCATCAGTGGTGGACACTAATAAGGAAGCGGAGGGATTTGAACTTGAGCCTGTCCTGCGCCGAGTCTTGTTGCCTCTGGGACCCTGGTGATTCCTCCCCTCTTGCTGAGAGACAGGACTTGGAGCCTGGCCTTGGCTTTCTGCTTCTGCACCTTCAAGAAGATAGAAGTTACAACAAATAAAATAATGACAATTCAAAACTAAATTCTCTTCAAACTATACTGATCCCAATCCCAACATAAATTATGAGAAACTATATATATATATAAACAAAGTAAAATTAAACAGAAAAACTGAAGGTGTTAGGAATCGGAATTCACTAAAACTCTGCATTTGCATCAACTTGTCTCTGGCCTAAACTATTAATACCCTTCATTATCCATTAATCTACCTTCTAAAAGGGCATTTTGTGAGGTCACAGTGATCTTAACCTTTGCCAAACAAATAGTTATCACTTTACCAAGAACATATTAATGGTTGTGAAACAAGTCTTTTCTAGAACACCTCCGCCCTTCCCCACTTTTGATCTTATTGTGCATCGCATTTTAGTAGAAGAGCTGTTATTACCGGTGGTTTCAGACATAGTGGGTTCAGAGTCCAGCTCTGCTGCATCCAGGGAAGCAGAGTCCAACTGTTCGCTCAGTGAATCCAGCGACTCTCCATCCATTACGGATCCGTTGGCATGAAAACCATTCATCTCATCCTTTCCGTCCTCTGGCAACGTGCCCTCGGGTGGAGCAGACTCCACTGTGGTCTCAGGCTGAGGCTTGGGCTTCTTTTTCTTCTTGGGCTGAACAGTGAAAAAAATATCGGTGTCAGTTCCTTTTGTTCACTATCTCTTAATCACTGCTGAAGACAGAGTAGGCTGGGTTCAGATCAAAATGTAATTTGAATTGAAACAATGTTCATCTTTAAAAACCACTTTGAAGTATGATTAATTCATGGCACATTAAATGATATTAAAAGGTGCCACAATTGGTCCCAAACATTTCATGACTAAGGATAATTACAGTACATTCTGGTTCCCACCTTCTTTTTGCCGGTGACATTCCACTCCTTCAGAATCTCAACTGCACTTCCTAAGGCAGGAAAAAAACAATGATGACAAAAATACATGTATACAGTGATACAACAGACCTGAAACCTTGTAATTAATACAGGTCTGTCCTAGAGTTTTGTTTTGATACTGCTAAATGCCAAACAATGCAGTCTGACGTACAAGGGCAACTTCCTTGTTCTATATTTAAATGTGCAAAACCAAAGGTATGCGTGTGACGCTCAACTTCTGAATGCAAAGCATGGAATGTGTGACAAAGTGTTAATGATGAAGCACAAGTGTCGTGGGCACCGTGCCAGGACAACAGGTCTGACTTAAACGCAGGGAATTTATTGCAAAGGTAGTATTTGCAGACTTCTAGAGGCACCATCAAAGCACTTGTGGAAACAAAATTACATAATACGAGCACACAGAAATACACAGTGGGTCACTTTTTTTTCCCTTCATGTTGTCAAAGTGTGATATGAAAATCATATCATAAGGGAAAATCTTGTAACTATTGTTAAGCAAGCTTGTTATCAGTCAATTCATTGTCTGCACTAATGGCAATATACTGATACCTTCTAGGAAAGCTTGAACAGCTTTGTCAACGCAGTTCTCAAAATGCTGCAGCACCAGCACGATCTCATTGTTGCTTTTGTTTGGGACTACTGCTCGGACGGCACTGATCTGTTAAAAAAAGAAAGAAAGAAAGAAAGAAGCACAAAGTGTGTGAGGAATAAGATTAAATATATTCTTGAATATCTTAGAATAAATCAGTATTAACTGTAAATTCACAATGGAGCTACTGTAACATTTAACTGCAGTCTTTGTCTTACTCATAATACAATTCTGAAAATAAAACATGCAAAAAGCTCCTGTCCAAATAAAAAGCCTTAACAGAGGAGCTGTTTTATGTTATTAGGATTTCAAATCAATAGCTCACATTATCATTTTTTAATCAACAAAAAATGTCTTTGCAGTTGTGGTGTTACTCCACTCCCATTTGCTTTCAATGTGAAACCAACCCACAATATAACATCACAGCTTATAAACTCAGCCATGTTCCATTTACCTTGAGTTGTTACCAGGATATACCTAAAGCAAAATATTGTGTCCACCCCCCCCCAAACTTATCTACGGTGCCAATCTATTTAATGTGTCAATAATATTAACTCCCATTGAGACAAGAAAATCCAAGAGTCAACATGAGCTCTAATCCTTGCATTTCTTTTTTTAGTAATACTGATACCGCCACTTCCACTCTTATGTTTACTGTGGGCACACTAGGAAACTGCTAACATAACTGGATGTCAAAGAATCCACCTAAATATAAGGAAAAGTGTTTTTTCCAATCTTCTTTTTAATTTTTTTCTTTTTATCTCAAACTTTAGTTTCACAAAAAAAAAACAAACAAACTAAAAAAAAGTTAGGCTTTCCCTCAAGCACTGCCACTCTTACCTTCTCCTTCATCCTCTCAGCTGTTCCTCCCTGTGACATCACCATTTTGGAGCGTGTGTCAAACACCACTCCAGATGTATCTGGAAAAGACAACATGAATACTAATCTCCATTTTCTGTTCAGGCCTTGAATCTTATTTGCAAATCACTGTAGAAAATCATTTGCAAAACAAAACCAACACAAACGTCTTCAGATGTTTCCTGAGAGAGAGTCATCGGCCTTGTTTGTGAATCCCAATCATACACGAGCTTGTTAGGCCATGTGTTCTCTCAAGTACAAAAGCACATGAACAGTCATGTTTGTCTACATGACCAAAACTAGAAAACCAGTAACTCTTAATAAATTTAAAGATGCGATTGCTTCTAGGGTTGCAACCAACAATTATTTTTATTATAGATTAATCAGATTTTCTTGATTAATCAATTAGTTGAGTGTTTCTTGACCTTTAAAATGATGATCTTTTCAATTATCTTGTTTTGTTCACAAACCAAAAAAAAATTCAGTTTTAATGATTTCTCAAAGTTATCAAAATAAAGAGTGAATGATTTAGTAATTGTTGTAGCCCTAATTGCCTCCCTGTAGGTATAAATAATCTTAAACATAAAGGGGGAAATGAAAACCCAGAAACTAGCAGTGTGGACCTGGAAACACACTCATTTAACTATTGAAGCACAGCTACTTCAGTTACTTGCACAAGCAAAAAAGTACTGGTACAGATACAAAGAAAGAAAAACTCATCACATCTGCGCCTGCACAGTCTGGAGTCTGCATTTGATTTAAAAGATTAATAACCCCTGGAGTACTCCAAAAAGACATTCTTGCAGGAGGAACAACTTCAGCCTTTCCACAAAAGGCTGAATAAAAACCTGGCCATTAAAGAAACAGCTGAGTGTGAAGAGTCGGGGTAAAGTCCAAAGTTAATCTGTAGCCATTTATAGATGACATAGAAAAAGAACCAGTGGACTGTTGTAAAAATTGTTTTCCTGCACATGGAAATAGGTTAACATCACGGTTAATATCACTCCACAAGATTCATACATTTGTGCTGTCAACTATACTACAGACTCGATCCAGCCATCTATTGGCTACCGCTTTATCCTCCGCAAGGGTCACAGGTCAGTGGAGCCAATCCCAGCTGGCACAGGGCGAAATGCAGGGTCTAGTCTAGATAGATCGCTCGTTCCTCGCAGGGCCAACACACAGGGACGAACAGACATTCCCTCTCACATTCATACCAACGGGCAGTTTAGAGTGTTCATTTAACTTCTGCATGTTTTTGGACTGTAGGAGGAAAAATAACTGGTTAAGGGCTTTAAAACACCAATGACAAATAATACATACAAAACACTAACTTGTGATTACATTTGCCTCCGTTCTTTAAAAATATATATCAAAACAATACATACCCCTTTGACTGTTTTTCTTTGCCATGTTTGCGTAATTGTATCCAACAAAATGCTTGGATCAAAACCTCCTCAAGACTGTAAAATAACCGTTCAAATACGTCTGGGCTGGTGTTCCACTGAGGACTCCAAGCAAAAGGACTTATACCAAGACTATTTCTCCTTAGAAATGCCAACAAGGCTTTCAACTGGCAGGAGGGCTGGAACAACGAAACCCAGATCAGTTCTCAAAGATTCAGGTTTTCCTCTTCTTTCCTCACCAAGTTGATCTGTGTTTGGGGGAGAAATGGAGAAAAAAAAAAACTCTGATGAACTGTAAAAACCAGTGAGTTTAAATATTTTACTGACAGATTTTGAAAGTAGAACATTTTAACCGCACTATGCTGTATGAAGCAAAAATGCACTGAAACGAAAGTTTGATCTTAATTCTAAATGAAAATAAGTTTTCCTTCTGGCTACAGGATAAGAATGAAAAACTGGTTTCATTCATTTACTGTCTGTCTGCCAGGGTATTTTTGAAAAAAATCTGCACTTAATATTTTCCTTGTAAGAAGTGTTCGGGGAACATTTTAGTTTAGTACTTCCTTTGTCTCAGCTTTCTGGAGTGGTGGTGGGGAATTTAGTATTTGACACACTGACAGGTGACCATGATCAAAAAACTACCTAGGATATTTCAGATGTTCCCATAGTTGAAATGACAGCACAGATGCTTGATAATTACATCATCATTGTATTTGAAATTAAAGTAATTGACATCATTTCATGCCCCAGTAAATCAAACATTTAAGTGGCCACTGAGGAAGCTGACAACCCTGACTATGCAACAATAATGTTTAATTCTGACAAATGTTTCTTGCTTAACCAACCTCTCAAATAAATACTGCAAAACACATTTATTTATTTACAATCAGAAACATATTTTAGGTTTGCTATTGTTAAATTAACAATAATACCATTCGAAAATAGGGGCTTTTAGACACTTTTATACTTTGTAGTGGGAAAAATAACATCTTGATATCTATAAGAACAAGCTTGCATTCATCTCAAAAACAATATCATCACCATGCTTACTACCAGTCAACAGTCTAGCCACTGATACATCAGACTCTTCTGCTGACTAATGCAATATCTAAACTTGAATTATTCTCTCTCTCTCTAGCCTGAACAATGATCCAAATGTTGAGTAATCTGGGTTCAACGGGCCAGCTGGTTCCCTCTTTTAGGCTTTCCTTTCCGACCCTGTTAGTCAAGAAAGAGAAACTTAAATGTAGTATAAACCCACACCCTTCCTATTAGGAGTTTGCATGCTGCAGTCCGGGTTCATACCACACCTTCACAGACGTCAGACTCACAGATGTACAGTCAACAAGTGACACTGCAACGGCGCGTCATGCAAATACCAAGACACATTATGTTTATCAAGAGGGATGGTGCTTGACTTTTGAGAGAGCCAGGTGCACAAGTTGAGCGATGCATTTACACTGACCTTTTTGAACAAGAAGATGTGAATGACATATCCAAGTAGAAAACTAGAGGGGCTTCTGCATACTCTAAAACTACAAAAAGCTTTTCAATCAGAGGTGCAGCCCCCCCCCCTCCTCCCCCCATACCAAAAACTTCCATGATCTCCTGGCAAAGAAATCTTTAATCTTTGTGTCCATATGTAGATAAACATGGTGCACATATCTGTGTAAATAAACTGAATATGAATAAGAAAAATAAGATAATCAGATGGAGACCACCGTCATTATTTGATGCAGCATAGCAGGCATCTTAAACACAAGGGCCTGAGTCAAGCTTTTCTGCTTCACTTGTCTGCAGAGAGCAGCTACACATTTCTGCATGCGTGTACATGGCCACGGTTCCATTTCTACTAAAATGAGGATCCACGTTGCAAAGAGCTCCACACATGTGTACTCCATCTTGCATTCCATTCCAAGAGCAGCACTTTCTCTCCCGGGGTTCACCCCCATTTGTATGTCTTTGTATTGTTTGAGCAAGAGGCTGTACATGCGTGGGTACCATCGAACCTCCTCGCACAGTAAGAGTCCAAGCACACTGCTGCAGACGCAGGCAGATAACAACATTTACGTCACAAAGACCATAACGTCTGCAGACGTGGAAAGTATGATTCAGGCCAAATAAACTTGGCTGTAACTTGGCTTGCTGTTGGACTCAAAACAGGCTTTATCTATCTATCTATCTATCTATCTATCTATCTATCTATCTATCTACGTATATATATATATATATATCTACGTATATATATATATATATCTACGTATATATATATATATATATATCTCAACATGCACGTTCACTGCGTTCACTGTGATAAATTTACATCTTTACTGATGCTAGATTTTTGGACATGACATTACCATAATGCTAGATGTTTTTGTTTTGACAAAATTGACACAATTTTGACAAAATTCGGAAGCCTAGCACACTTTACTGAGCTTAAATCATCCATCTCACACTGCAACACCCTCAGACCCCAAATATTTGTAGGGCAGAGAAAAGACAAGGGAATTAGTTAGCAGACGAGTGCAATGACAGACAGTGCAAATTGATTTGAATATTTACATTTATTTAAAAGGTAAACTAGATTCGGAAGTTATTTCAACATTATAGATAAAAAGGGGTGTTTTTGTTTACGGGGGCAATAAAGGCATGTCTACATTAACAGCAAATCCAAAGCTCAAAGATAAGATGTCAAAGCTAACAATATATATACTTTAATTTGTTAATCCACATGTGTGCGTGTGTGTATTTGACAAGTTAAATAAATAATAATAAAAAAAAAATAAATCAGGAATCCAGGGATTTGAAATAGACATTTTTTTCTGTTTCTTTTGAAGCATGTTAACCTTAATCTGAAGGCTCACATTTGTGCCGTGTCCCGTTATGAGAGGCTTTATTCATTCTGGCCTAGAAATTAATTTTCCTTCTTTACAGCACAAGCTCAATGAACACTATTTTTTCTTATTTATTTTTCTTACTTCTTGGCCTGCTTGTATCTATGTTAATAAGGACAACCCCCCCCCCCCCCCCCCCCCCCCACCCAAACAAAAAACCCCCCACCACCACACACAAACACATATATGTATATCATGTACATATACATACATACAATCCCTAATACTGTGCTTCTGTTTCAGTGGTGGCAATTCTTAACTTTAACTTCTCATGCTTGCGATAAAGCAAAGAGCATTTACGATTCGATGGTATCGTGTGTGCTAATGCTCCATCACATTTAAAATGTAGGGGGAAAAAAAATGAACAAAAGCTCGACTAACAAAAAAAAAAAAACATTACAAACCCTATCCTTAAATCACAGCCCATTACGTGAATAACAACTTTGATGTTAATGTTACCTAACTCAGCCCGTCTGCTGAGTGACGAGAATCTGATTTCTCATCACAGTCACACAGTAATACGTGATAAAAAATCTTTACCTCTCAAAATCCAAACATAATTTAAATTAACATTAGTTTCACCACCAGGTCTTCCGTTCATTTCTACTGGCTCAAGTCCGGAGGTTACGTTAACGCTAGCTTGCTAACGTTACATCATTAGCCCTGCACAGCTTCTGAGCTGTTGGCCGCAATAATGTGCATTTAACGTAAAAACAGCAGAGTAGAAAACAGCAGAGGCACAGATTTAACCCAACATGAAACAGAAGCGCCATTTTCACAGAAACAGACCTCTGCTTGAGACGTAGCTAACGCGCAGGGAAGCAGACTATTTGTCTTTTTATTCAATGATCTATTGTAAAAGCTAACCATCACTTGGCTCCGCAATTAAACGCGTATTTTTAAAGCACGAGTTTTCGTGCTTTTCATAGCTAGTCGGCTATTAGTTCAGTGTTTCCATATATTGACATAGTAAAATACGTACTTAGTGTTGGCGAGAAAAGTGTACGGTAGATTCTGGAAACGGGTTACCGCAGCTCCTGCCGCCAGCCGTCTTTAATGCCAAGTAGTCTGCTGTTGGCAAAATGCTCCTCAGCTAGTCTCCTTCTGGGTTGCCAGGTTGGACTCAACAAGTCCTCTTTTAGTACATGTCGAGCCTCTAGAGACACAGATGCAGTGGCGTAGGGCTGAACGAGCTAAATGTGAGTATTATCTCGGGACAAGAAGGTTGGTTTGCCGGTGATAACTAGATAAATTAATATGTAATCTGTTGATAACAAGGCTTGCTTTCTTGCGCTAACGAGATAAAGTAATGCGTTATCTCGGGTCAACAAGGCTCGCTTTCTCACGTCACTTGTCATGACAATTGTCAGATGATTAAGGACTGTTTTCTGCTGTTGAGCAGTGGCGTGCACAGGCATTTGGAAGGGCAGGGGCAAAAATTAAAAGGGCACCTACTGCATACCGGAGGGACAGGTGCTACTAGTACGCTCAAGGCAGGCATGTCTAAAGTGCGACCTCAGGCCAAAGACTGCCCCGATCCAGGGACTGAATTTCATGTGGTCCTCTATATGGACCTCCATATATCATTGTTTAATTAATTTCTATCAGAGAGCTGGCCATTTTCTTTCACAGCACTTCCTCTAAGGAGTTGGAAGCTTCATAACGGCACAATTTCTGATTGGAAGGGCGAAACCAAGTTGCAAGGACATCAGTTTTTGTTTAATTTATATTTTGCTTCAGAGACCACATAAGAATGGCAGCCAGTAGGGCATTTCCTCATTTTTTTTTACCACTCTAGAGTGCTTAATGTGCTTCTTGTGACTCAAGAGGGGCCCTTCAGTGTGCAGCATTTTTGTCCAATAGGGCGCTGGCATCATGCACATCACTGCTCTTGGGCAAAAGTTAAACAAAACAGTGTCATGGTTTTAAACTTTTAATGGAAGGAAAACAAACATTTCTGAGGTGTCAAGTCAAGTGTGTTTCTGCAGTGTACAAACACTACAATAATATTTAGAGTAGGCGCATTTCCCTCAAAAAAGGTTGGGAATTGAGTATCCATACCATCGACTTTGACCCCATTCCTAGGAAGAAAAAAGCTGCAGAAAATGTAAAATATGAAATAATCATGAAAGTGTTCTGAATGAGCCAAAAACTTGGCTAAAATTTGGATTTCCATGCAAATTATTATTATTTTCGGCGGGACGTTCTGGAATACTAAGCACTTGTAGTTGATTTTATATTTGTCATATGTTTGTTGCTATATATACATATATGTCCCACACATAAGGGTTTGATGCATGACACTTACTGGAAAAATAAACTGTCAGTTCTTAAACTTCATTTGGCGTTGCAATGAAAAAAGCGGCTATAGAGTAAAACCTGGCAACCCACAGTCCTCCTCGTCATTTCCGAAGGCGAAGAATAGGGTTCGTTTGATTTGTCACCCTGTAGCCCCCTGATTGCCCGCACAGTTTAGCGGCTATCCAGGGCCACACTGTCTTTACACAAACAGCCGTCGGCGGTACGTTCTGGAATACTAAGCACTTGTAGTTGATTTTATATTTGTCATATGTTTGTTGCTATATATACATATATGTCCCACACATAAGGGTTTGATGCATGACACTTACTGGAAAAATAAACTGTCAGTTCTTAAACTTCATTTGGCGTTGCAATGAAAAAAGCGGCTATAGAGTAAAACCTGGCAACCCACAGTCCTCCTCGTCATTTCCGAAGGCGAAGAATAGGGTTCGTTTGATTTGTCACCCTGTAGCCCCCTGATTGCCCGCACAGTTTAGCGGCTATCCAGGGCCACACTGTCTTTACACAAACAGCCGTATGTAGTTGCTGACATGACGTTTCTCGCATGGAGGGAATAAACATATCCACAGCAAATGTTTTAGATTTTGTATTATTTTTACGGCGTGGGGTCTAAGTGAGCGGGAGGACTTTTGAGGACACGGTTTACTCGTCCGACTGAGCCGAGCCGAGCTGAGCCGAACGCAGCAGCAGCACACTCCGCCAAAATGGCAACCCCTTATGTGACAGATGAATCTGGTAAGGCTGCTGCATGTGCGAGACCATTGTCTTAATGAATCAAAACCAAATTATTTACCAGCATAGATATTACAACGGAGGCCGAATTTAATTTCCTATTAGACTATCACCAATCATAACATTAGTTTGTCGACGTTGTCGTGTAGCTAGCTCTTGCTAATCTTAGCCGAAATAGCTAACGTTGTGGTACCCTCTTTAGCTTAGCTTGTGGCTGTCGCGCGTCCTCACTGTGGACATTTGATGTCAGCCTGTGCAGATTCATGGCTTAACTTTACTCCCGTGTGCAATAATCTGACCCTTGATCCTGGCAGTGGGAGAGCTGTGAACGTAGCAACATAAAAATACTTAAATTAGCTGTTGATGTTGGCTATTGTGTTCTATCAGTGATCAAGCAGGTTCATTTTATTTAGTGTTTATTCTTCGCTGTATACTTGGAAAACTTTTCACATTTTGTATGTTACTTAAAACTGTAAAGGAAGCCACCAAAATATTCAGTGTCACAGTTGATTGGTGTACATACTGTTATATCAAGTATGTGAGCATTCAGATTCACTTTTCATTATTTCATATGTATTTTCATATTATTTCATATGTGGGTCCATTTTCATATGGGATACATACCCCTCCTGTTGCTCTGTTATTAAATTATGTTGTATTACTTTTATTTTATTTTTTGTAATATTTGGTACTTTCTTTCTTGTAACTATGTATTAATCTGGCATGGAACAACTGTGTCATCAAACAGTTTTCTCTGGGATTAATGAAGTATTCATATATACTTTGAGACCCCTTGGACCACATCCAGGGTGGAAACTACGTCTAGTCTATTGTCTTTATTGGCATCATCAGGAATAGAAAGTTAATTTGTATTGCAATGAATGTGACATTTTACCTACCCTATCAATATCAATATATTATCAAAAAATATTGTCAGGGTTTCAAGACTAATAAACAGTTTTTTTTCTTCTTGTACCTAAAAATGTTGGTGTTGGGAGAGTAGCACAATTGATTATTGGATTCAAGTTCTGACACACACACAATCAAATACATTTGCACAAAAGTTATTCTTTTAAGGACTCTATTTTGACTTCTATTCTAAACAAAGCATTATCCCTAACCTTAACCATAACCACTTATTACCAACCCTAATAACTTGAACCTTAATTTAAATTCAAACCTTAAACTCAAACTTAACTAGTCCCTCAGAAATGAGGTTCTGCCTTATTAAGACCAGGTTTTGGTCTCCATGAGGACTACTGGTTCTGACAAGGTCAGTGTTTATGCCAGAAAAGGTAACAATTAAAAAGGTAACAGTTTTACACACTCACACACACATACACACAAACTCCAAACTCATGATAAAGCTTCACAGGTTTAAGCTGTGGGACTGTAAACTCTCACAGTGACATCTGGTGGCTTGCAAATTGTAGTACAGTCCTGCCAAGACTGCATTACACCACCTCACTGACAACAATTTCAGCCTCAAGTGTGTAACAAAAGCCCAGGAAGCCTTCAGTGTGTGTTACTCACTGAATCAAAAAGTCCTTGTTTAGGCCTGCAATAAATACACTTATTTGATAACACAATATTTGTAAAACCTATAAAATATATTTTGGTGTTAATAGCATGCAGATCATCAAAAAAATGAAAATATTACTTTTATTAATGACAGCCTCATTGCTGAACCTAAGAGGATTTAACAACAAATGTTGTACATTTTCCTTCAGGGAAATATATTGCCGCCACTCAGCGACCTGATGGAACATGGAGGAAGCCGAGGCGGGTGAAGGATGGTTATGTTCCCCAGGAGGAAGTACCAGTGTAAGTGCACATTTTCTTTTTTTCTCTATAGTTGTTCATATTAGGGTTGCAGCAAGCACAGTTTTTGGATAAGTAATACAAGTTGTCTGATTTTTTTTTTTTTTTTTATTAAATGTGAATATTGTCTTCTTTCTTTGCCCAACATAATAGAACTACACAATACTTTTGGGATATGTGTATGTAAGGTATATTGCTTTTTTGCCAAACTATACCAGGATTTTTAGCCCATATCTCTCAACATTAATAGCAATTTATTAGAATTGTTCAAAAATCATTAAAAGTCATGACAGTCCATAAAATGTAACTTTGAGTCATTCTAATTGTCATTTCACTTTCGGTTTCAGTTATGAAAACAAGTATGTGAAGTTTTTCAAGAGCAAACCAGACCTGCCACCTGGGCTGAACCCATCTGAGGCAGCTTCCCCCAAACAGCAGCAGCAGCAGCAACAGCAGAAGATCCCCGGCTGTGTAGACAGTGAGGGAGCCGGTCTCTCCAAGTCGGCCAAACGCAACATGAAGCGTAAAGAAAAACGAAAACAACAGCAGCACCAAGGCCAGGACGGAGATGTGGACATGGAATCAGTGAGCAATGCTGTTGAAAATGTGTCAATTTCAGACAACGGCGAGTCTTCAAACAAACCAGCAGCGTCTGCTCCCGTCTCTCCTCCCAACGATTCCTCAGCAGCAGCAGAAGCTGCAGAAAAGGCCAAGAAGGTCAAAAACCTGAAAAAGAAGCTGCGCCAAATTGAGGAACTGCAACAGAAAGTGGACTCTGGGGAAATAAAGCAACCAACAAAGGATCAGTTGGAAAAGCTGGGCCGGGCGAAGGCCTTGCTTGATGAGTTACAGGAGCTGGAGCATTGATTTGTGAAGCAATAATAAAGAGCAGAAGAGTCAGACGGACTGAACATGTATACACACTGTAACAGAGAGAAAGGGACCTTTGATCAGTTTCCATTTAAAAATATTCTATTTTATTTTCATCATGAACTTTGAAAGTGAACATGGAATGTTGACGTAGCAGGCACTACATCTTCGAAACTGACAGGCCTGTTTTTTTTTTTTACATTATGTCTCCTGCTCACATACATACAGTATATTTACCAGGCCATTCAATTATAAATGTCTGTAAAAGGACCTCAGCGTGAATTGTTTTGTGCATGTCTGTCTTCTCCATTTTGTACCTTTCATACCATCATGTATCTCTTATATGGAAAAAAAAAATTGTTGAAGAAAGCATATTTTGTTGACCTGTTTTAACATTTCTTGTCAATGATTGGATGGCCTCTTGTAGTCACTCTCTTGTACAGTCAGTACATGAATTAAAGTTGCTTACTGTGTAAACTGTTAATCTCATTTCTTTGCGGTTACATAAATAAGATTTATTTTGGAAGGCGCAAATTCTCTATTTTGGTTTCATCTAGTACTTTTTGGGAAGTTACACTCCTTAGAGATGTGGCTGGTGATGCTGTATATTTAATGTATGTCAACAATTCTCATAGAAAGAGAAAAACAATGCATCAATACACCACACAAGTATTATCTTATAGAAACATGTTTTTCTGTACGATAGAGCACCATTGTTTTCCAACAATTATTAAAACACATCCATGACCCACTCTGTTGCTCTGATGACTGTATTGACTGGCTTTATTTGAATCCCACAGGTTACTTTGGTTGATTCACTAAATCATTAAATGTGTATTCATCTATAATTAGAAATAGTCCACAAAATCCCCCACATATTCTTGCTTTAAAGATGCTACAAAGTGAATGATCCATTTAAAAAAACAGCAAGTCTATACTTTTGTTACCTTTTTAAGATTGTCTTATTTTTAACAGGTCATTTGACTCTACTTTTGTCAATTGATGACCAGGAGAACAAGGGAACAACTAGATACCAGGAAGAAATGGCAGCTTCTCCATTAAAGGAATATTTTCATTACTCTTGGTAACTGCAATCCCTTAAAGCAAGACTAAGTTTTTCTCCTCGTATTTTGTGAGCTGAATTCTTACAACGCTTAAGCAGAAATGGAGGCGTTCACTGTCCCCATTGAGACAACTGTTTGAAGCAATGGTTTCATGGGGGCGTCATTGTTACTCCCTGAATAGGCTCCTACATTTTGAACAATATAATTAACTGTTGTTTCACGGAGGAAGTGTGGTTAGTTGTTTTCTTCACAGAGCTGCATCCAGAAAGTAAAGAATGTCCAGATTTATGTATCTTTCACAAGCATTAATCATGGAGCAACAGCAGCAGTATTTCTTGTACGCCTGTCACGCATCTGGAAAATGATTAGTATTTTAAGTTGTGCAGCTTAATTAAATATTACTTTTTTTCTCCTCACACCACAATTGCACAAGTCTTCACATTTAGATGATGTAGCCAGAATTTCAAATTCAAAATTTGCTTCCTTTGAGGTAAACAACCTTAATCGGAAGTTATTCTTAAACACTTGCGTTGACAGAAGGCTCTAAATGAGTGTGTATGAAGGCGTGATCATGATGTTAGTGTTTAAAATATGTATTGTTTTTTGTCATCCACACATTCCTTGTAAAGGTTCATAATGTGGTTTTGAGGAAGGTCCTGAACAGATACTTGATGGTATAAAAACTGAATCCACCAGCTTCAGTTTTGACACAGGACTCCTTGAAGGACGGATGCACAGACGATCGGTGTACATGGAAGACCTACAGTCCTCAGTGATGCTCACAAACATCAAGTGAAAAGATCCAACCTGTTGTATTGGACCGTTTGAGAGAATTTCTTTTTAACTCTCATTAATGGAACCAGACCCAAACCAGAGAATGGGATGTACACTGGAGTTAATGATACTTCTTGTTGTGATGAAGCAAGTGTCCCCTGTTTCCCTGAGCAGAGAAGAATTTACCGAAGCAGTGGTAAGAAAATGCAGAAAACAGGTGATGCGGAAATATTATTTTGTGAAGTAATACAAACTGTTTCAGAGTTCTATTCATTTCTTTTTCATCCAGTCTTACTGTAGTCAATTGCATTTTAATTGTTTTTTATTGTAAAAATGAGAGTAATATATTAAATAATATAATATAATAATAATATTAGCTGTAAATTCTTCTCATGGTTTTTGGGAAAAAGAGCACAAACCTCTGTCAAGGCCACTCAGTTTTCCACAGTGTCAATACAAGTAGCTACTGTATCTCAAGACAGTGTATTTAGATATATATCTAAATACACTGTCTTGAGATAGCTTCTTGTTAGATATCTATCTAAATACAGTGGTCTTGAGATAGCTACTTGTATTGACACTGACCGACCAAAAAAAAAAAAGAAAAAAAAAAAAAAGGTAAGAGCCTCCTATTAGATAATTACTGCATGGACAATTATCTTTCAGCTGGCAACAGTTATTTAACCCCAACTGATGCAATGAGTAGCTTCTTATGTCTTAAACAACCATGTGAAAAGACACATCCTGTGGTCGTGGAAAAGATGTTGGTCTGTTTGAGAAGGGTCAAATCATTGGCATGCATCAAGCAGAGAAAACATCTAAGGAGATTGCAGAAACGACCAAAGTTGGGTTAAGAACTGTCCAACGCGTTACTAAAAACTGGAAGGATAGTGGGAAACCATCGTCTTCGAGGGAGAAACGTGGTCGGAAATAAATCCTGAATGATCGTGATCAGCGATCACTTAAACTTTTGGTGAAATCAAATCGTAGAAAAAGAACTCAGGGCTGTGTTTAATAGTGAAAGTGAGAGCATTTCCACATGAACAATGTGAAGGGAACTCAAGGGACTGGGACTGAACAGTTGTGTGGCCTTAAGAAAACCACTAACCAGTGAGGCCAATAGGAAAAAATTCTATTTTCAATTTGCTAGGGAGCATCAAGATTGGAGCAATGGAAGAAGGTCATGTGGTCTGATGAGTCCAGATTTACCCTGTTCCAGAGTGATGGACACATCAGGGTAAGAAGAGAGGCAGATGAAGGGATGCACCCATCATGCCTAGTGTCTACTGTACAAGCCTGTGGGGGCAGTGCAGTGATCTGGGGTTGCTGCGGTTGGTCAGGTCTAGGTTCAGTAACATTATGGGCCAAAACATTGAGGTCAGCTACCTGAATATACTGAATTACCAGGTTATTCCATCCATGGATTTTGTCTTCCCTAATGGCACGGGCATATTCCAATATACCAAGTGTGAAAGAGTGGTTCATGGAGCATGAAAATTTCACACATGAATTGTCCAACACAGAGTCCAGACCTTAACCCCATTGAGAATCTTTGGGATGTGCTGGAGAAGGCTGTTAAAATGAGTATCCTCTTTTCAGGCCTATTTAAGGAAGTATGGCTATCTGCAGATTCCACTGGGCAGTAAAGGCCAGAACCATCCACCTGAGGCCATGGCTGAGGCAGTGAGGTGACCGCATATGAAATCGATCTGTATTTAACTTTAGCTGAGGTTTGTTTGCTTGTTGCATTATACATTTCCTTTGTATGTCAGAATCTTTCAGAGAGTAACAAACCTGCAAATATCAGGAAAACTAGATTCAGCCACACTGTCAATGATGAACAAGCCTCGATGTGGACTACAGGACTTTTTCACTAACAAATCTCTCCAATATCGAGTCTTGGGTGAGTAACTGCACTCATATTACATATTTGTATTCTCTGAGGTGCTTTAAGTTGACTCATTTCTCGGCTCAACAGGCTATTGGCGTAAGAAGATGCTGACCTACCGCATCTATAATTACACACCAGACTTGGGTCAGGGAAAGACCCGTGTGGCCATCCAGAATGCCTTTAAGTACTGGAGTGACGTGTCACCTTTAAGGTTCAGGGAACTGCAACAAGGAAGAGCGGACATCAAAATCTCCTTCCACAGAAAAGACAAGACATGTCCGGTTCCCTTTGATGGTCGAGGTGAAGGCAGTTTTATTAGACTGATGTTAAAGCAGGTTCACTGTGAAAATAGTTGGTGACCCATTTCTTCATCACTGAAACATGAGCAGATTTTCAGTCCAATTATCTTTATTGTTTTAGGTTTCTTTGCAGCATTAGCAGTTGCTGCTGCTGCTGCATAATGAGCTTTCCACTTTTTCTTTTGAGATTTTTTTTAAAATAAAATTCTGTAAACACAGCATTGTTTCTACAAATGTCTTCATATACAGTATATGCCAGGCCTGTATGTGTGCACTGTAACGCTGCCACAGAAATACACCAAAAATATAGAAGACATCATGAAGCTTAAGAGTTGGGTTAGGACATTGTTTACCCAAAGTTGTGCATTTGTTGTATGCTAATCTGTTAACAGCATCCTTTGTGCCATTTTTCCTTCCCACCTGGCCGATGCAGATGATTGCACATCCGAGTCTGGTTCTGTCATGTTGTATGGTCTCTGCCTTAGATAATATGTTGTGCTTTGGGCACTATACAAGTAAAATCTGTGCACTATACAAGTAAAAATGTACTAAATCATGTCAGGTGTGAGTATCGGTTCAAGTATTTCAGTTCTTTACCTTTAGGTCACATTTTAGCCCACGCTGATGCCCCCGAGTCAGGGATTGTGCACTTTGATGAAGACGAACTGTGGACAGAGGGGAGGAGCCAGGGCTCTAACCTGAGGATTGTTGCAGCGCACGAGATTGGCCACGCTCTTGGCCTGGGCCACTCACAGTACTACAGTGCACTCATGGGACCTTGGTACAACGGATACCGCTCCAACTTCAAGCTCCATCCAGATGACATACGAGGGATTCAAGCTTTATATGGTAGGGCAAAAATACATTTATTCTGTATCCGTGCTCTTTGAAATATTAGTAATGCAATATGCAGTGTTCTCTTTCAGGAAAGCCAAACAAATTTCCCCCACCCAGAAAACCAGTGGCAGGGGGTGGAGGAGCTGTTGTAGATCCATGCAAGGCCAAGTTGGATGCAGTTATGTTAGGTAAAGTCACAACACAGGAAATACAGAGCAGTGGTGTTTCTGGGACATTGGGGTCCCCCAGGTCTGTCAACTCTGTCTCAGTTTTTCCTCTGCTTTTTCCCCCTATTACTTTCTTTTATTTCTTTAGACACAAGTTCCGAATTCATCGATTGCCACTCTGCAGTTATGAAGCAGAAACCTATATTGGCATAGACCCTCATAATGAGGTGTCTGGCCTGGCATTGTTTCAGTCTCAACAGCTGAGCATAGAAATTGAAGTGGTTCTCACAAAATTATTGCATGTTGTGGACTTAAAATCACCTGCTGGTCTTCTGCTCCTGTAGCTGCTTCCAGTTTGACAGTTTGTGCATTCAGAGATTGTCTTCATTCGAGTTACTGTTACCTTTTAATTATTTCACCTGCTCTGACAATTCTCCTCTCTGTAAACTCAAGAGACGACTGAATGAGAAAATCCCAGTAGATCAACAGTTTCTGAAATACTCAGACCAGCATGTTTGACAGTACAAACATGTCCCGTTCAAAGTCAAAGCTTCCTTCCTCACTCTGATTTTTTGGTTTGAATTTCTGCCCAAACGTCAGTGTAATGGGTGGCATATAATGGGTGGCCTAATTGTAGTCCCAAAAGCACAGAATTGGTGAAGAGTTTGATGGTCTATTTAGAAAATGGCAGCAGGGAAACAGTGTGCCGGCTACACAGTTGGGGTTTTAAGCATATCAGGCTCAGGCAAACAGGAACCAAGAGGGCCAAGACAGACAAATGTGGTCAAAACAGAAGACAGAAGTGATTTACCAGGGAGCAGGTGAAGCAGGTGAATCCAAGACAGGCAGGGTCGGTAACAGGAAGTCAGGCAGAACAGCACCAGAAAGTCTTGCATGGCTAAAAACGATCCGGCAATGAAGTGAATATATGCTGGGCTGCTTGCAGGGAAATTTGGAGCAGGTGTGTGCACAGGTGAGCTGGGTTGTCTGAAGAGGTGGGAGAGGCTGGGAGGTTGGGAGAAGCAGAGGCGGGGAGGATGTAAAAGTAGTGAATGGGAAGAGAGTGATTGAATTATGATAGTGAATTGATGATGTGACTGGCTGATTTATTGATTCCGAGTGCCTCATAAAGTGACTGTTGACTGTATGTGTCCAACAAGTTCCCCCTTCACTGAACTGTATCTCCAGATACTGTTTCCTGTATTTTGTTCTTGTAGGTCCTCAGCACAAGACATATGTTTTCAGTGGTCAGTACATGTGGACAGTGTCCAACTCTGGCCATAACTCCCCCACCCTGATCTCTGCAATGTGGAAGGAGCTGCCTGGGAGCCTTAATGCAGCTGTTCATTCTCCGAGGACTGGCAAGTCCTATTTTCTGAAAGGTGGATTCATTTCATAGTTTCAGAGTTACTTACCCCAACCAGAGGGGAACAATTTACCATTCTGGCAGGATGTGAACATTTTCTGGAGCTTATAAAATTACCGTCAGTGCTGTTGCAGTTTTTAGCAGAACATTTGTCTTCTCTCCAAATGTACTTTCACAGGAGACAAAGTCTGGAGATTTTCAGGCTTCAAACTTGACCATGGCTTCCCCAGGCGCTTGGTCAATGTTCCTGCAAATATCGACTCTGCCTTGTACTTCAACAAGATCAAAAAAATAATATTTTTCAAAGTAAGCATTACAGACAAGATCTAGTTAAAAGTATTTTGATACAATTTGTTAACATGTAGTTTCTGTAAAAAAATAATATACTCCTTGTGTTAGGGATCTGGATACTGGCAGTGGGATGAAATTGGTCCGACAGAGTTCCGGTCATATCCCAAACCTATCGGACAACTCTTCCGTGGGGCACCAAGTAATACTGATGCTGCCCTAACATGGACAAATGGATATATATACATGTTCAAAGGCACTCAGTATTGGCGGGTAAACCAGAGCCACCAAACAGTGGAGAAGGCCTATCCTCAGAACACTGCTAAAAACTGGATGCAGTGTGATGACTGAGCCACTAGAGGTCACCAGGGGTTCAACATAAACCTTACCCTTCACTGTGAGTCTGTGTAAGAGCAGTGGATGTTGTTCATTCAATTTGTAGCCTGACATAAATCACTTTGTCACACTGTATAAATCACTTATGTGAATATTATCATAATAGTGGACAAAATCATAATGAATCCAACAAAAAGAATTCCATAGTGTTATGCTATTTTTTTGTTGTTGCAATAATATGAAGTTATTCAAAAGAGAAAAGTGTGATTCAGTGAGACTGGATGGTGTTATTCACTGATAAACCTTCTATGCTGGCCATCTCTGAATACAAAAGCAGTAATGTTGAGGAAAGTTAGAGAAATAGAGACAACAGAAAGCTTGTAGTGCTTTTAATTGTTGTATTATGTGGCCAAGTCATGTTTTTTCTGATTATTTTATGGGATTTTTGGACAACTGAGACATTGAAAACCCCAGAGTCAAGAAAATTACTGCTTTAAGTTCAGATAAATGTCTGTATCTACCACCGAATTAATTAGTCAGTTTATTTACATTTTCTAATAAAATAATAATAAAAAAAAGGTAAATTTTAATTATATGAACATGACTAGGCTAAATCTTAGGTCATTGTAATGATTAAACAACATCAGGAAAAAATACTCCTGCTAAATAATAATTGGCTCAGTGAACAGTAAATGCAGTTAATTTACAGTAAGCTCTGATTCTGAATACATCCTATTGGATATGCCCTCACCTAATCACTCATCTTCTACCACGTTATCCGTCATATGAGGGTCGTGGGGGGGGGGGGGTCCATTAGAGGGCCACATAGAGACAAACAACCATCCACTCTCATATTTATATCTAGTGTCCAATTGGCCTAATCCCCAAATCTGCATGTTTTTGGACTGTGGGAGGAAACTGGAGAACCTGGAGAAAACCCACGCACACATGGAGAGAACATGCAAACTCCATGCAGAAAGGCCCCTGGAACCCACTAACACCAACCGTGTGGCACTATTTGACATTTGCTCCCTTAAATTACATGCAGAAATTAACTTCATGAATCAGCTCAAATGAAGCCTCCGACAAGTGGTTCTGCAACTGAAATGGTTTTAATGGGCTTTGTTTAGTGACGGTGACAATTTAGCAGTAAAAGGCATAATACAGACATTTAATAGTGTATCTGTTGTAGTGCTTGATTAAGACCCTTCAAAAATCTAGGTCTCCATTCCTTGTTGTTTTGGATGATTTGTACATGATATTCTGTTCTGTTTGCATTTTATTCCACTAAACTAAAAAAATGACTGAATGGATAATTAAAAGTGATATTTAAAAATAACTAGTTTTGTACCTTCCTAATAATAAGAATAAGATTAAATATTACATTCTTCTTGAATGAATTCACCCTGTCACTGTAAGAAAATATTAAATAATATTTGCCATTGTCTTTTAATTGTCCACAGCTATAATTTCATTAATATCCCTTTCAGCAGAAATTAAAATAAGACATGACGGTTAAGAAGCAATGCTGCAGCTGTAGTGGTTTATTGCTTTTCTGTAAACAGTTGATTTGATGCACACCCTTAATTTCACAACATGTGCTGGTGTTCATTCTTTTGTAACCATTTCATTAAAAAAACATTTAAACCCAAGCTAATTGAGAAACACTTTGATGTTTTATGGCAGTTGGCATCTGAAATGTTGCATCACTGCCTTTCCCTGCAAACTTTTACTTCTTGACTTTAATCTCGACATCTTGACATTATTATTTTCTATTTTTTTGCATCCAATGGGTTGAACAGTTTCCAAGAATGAAATAGTGTAGTAATAGTAAGAAAATGTGTCTGTGAAGATAAAATGCTCCAAGGATTTTTGACGTCACTGTAGTTGAAGTATCTCGTCATATGGAGGATGACCACCTTAAATCACATAGTGTACATTTTGGTGATTACCTGATGAAGAAGGTTGTATTAGTTTCCTGGGAGCAGTCAAGATGATTGCCTTGTTGCCGTGGAGGTGATGAGCTCACACATTCACGTCTAACATAATGGATTCCTCATTGGTGTGTATACTTTACAAATATTTGATGCAGAATTGATTCTTTCAGACTGTAAAAACAGGGGAGGCGGCAGTAAGAGGCACCATGGAGCCCGTCTCAAAGTCAAAGTCAATTAGAGTGTGTGTGACAGTGCTGACGCTGCTGGTGGAGGAGCCTGTTCCCATATGACGCCCCTGAAGTCTCTGGATGTAACTCTGAAAGGCAAATGGGCAGAAGATCAGTTGTTAATGCGCTGATAGTTTGCTGGAGGTTTACACAATGACAAAAAGAAAATCAGACACGATGAGCAGGGCAGGGGGGGGAAATATCTGAAGTTCTGAACTAATGTTAAGGTATTGTGCTTTACATGCAGATTAAGATTTTACATAGACAACATGATGCCTGGGTAAAAGGAGTCATTGCTAAAAACGATTCCATTTCATTTAATGTTGGCAAAGTCCTCACACATAGAGTAATTAAACTATCCAACTACAACAGTAAAATGCTACGTATATATTAATGCTGAGCTCCAACAATTAACTGTCGAATGTACTGTAAAGTAGCAGTAAAAGCAAACTGAATATATTTGAGTTCAGACTATAGACAAAACAAATAATGAATGACAACTGAAATAGTTCGTACATGCTGCCAATATATCCCTAGTTTCACTTCAATTTTATTTGTATAGCGCCAAATTACAACATACATTATCTCAAGGCACTGTACATAGTAAGGCCAAAACCTTTACAATATGACAGAGAGGAGAGAAACCCAACAGTTCACACAATGAGCGAACACTGGGCATCAGTGGAGAGAAAATAACTTCCTTTAAACAGGAAGAAATCTCTGACAGAACCAGACTCAAAGATCTGCGGTCCTCTGCGTGTTTGAGAGAAATAATATTTCTCTCCCTCTTTCTCTTAAAGCTCAATGTTTTGCTGATACTTGCAAAATCTTTCTTTTATATGTGTGTTTTACTTGTAATAAAGCAAAGCTGTAGTGGAGGATTTTAACATATAAATGAATTCCCCTCCTTTGTCAAACATAATGCTGATGAAGCACATATGCTCCAGGTAAACCCCTACTTATTTTTGCTGTTTTAAATTTTAGTGCCTGTGGCAGGATTCCTGCACTGCACATGTAGCAATTTGTTTAATAAGGAAATAACTGCTGAAACTAAGATGGAGCAAGTTTAGGAACCTATGAAACATCAACAAAAAAGTTTCTGAGGCTCGGGATAAAAGAACAAATCTGCATTTGAAGGCAGAATTGCAGTCAGAATAAACACAGACCACTGTTGGTATGGCTTTTACTTGTTAGAGATCATGGAAAGGAGCCAGAAATCTACTTGTCAGTTCCAACTTTCATATCAGATTTGTGTCACCTCCGTATGTGGCTCTAAATCAGATATACTGTACATGTATATCCAATATATGTCCATGTCATATGAGAATCTGTTAGACAGTAGTTCTCCACAGCTACTATTTAAAGTGCATCCTATCTAATCTTACAGATACTGAGTTTTCTTTTTTTGCAGATGACGCACGCAAAAAGGTAAATGGTCTATATCATGCTTTTCCAGTCTCGACGTCCACTCAGAGCTGCTTTATACTACAGTTGTGTCATTCATCCATTTGTAGTTTGTCGCAGATTGCCCATCTTTAATGTTCTTTTTTTGACCCAGTCATGTTAGCGACCTGTTGCCAGTTAACCAGTTAAAAATGTCTCGGTTTCAACATCTGATATGTTGTTTATGTTCTATTGGGATGAAAATATGGGTTTATGAGATTTGCAAATCATTGCATTATTTTACACAGTGTCCCAACTTTTTTTTGGAATTGGAGTTGTAGATGAATGGAGCCAGGAATCAAACCCTCCACCTTCAGGTTGAAAGAGGACTTGTGCTACCGCTGAGCAATAAAGGTGCTAGTGAGCGTGTATTCTGAATATGAACTCTCAAATATGATCGGAAATAAAATCAGATTTGAATTGAATTGTATCAGTGTACCTGCAGCCACGGATGGGGGAGAACATAGCGGTGTGGTTGGTTTGAGCATGTCCTAAAACTGATGATTTGGCTATTTCTTCCAATTACTTGTGATTGTGCAATCAGAAGAAAGTGCAAAATGCATTGTCAGTATATAATGTTTTAGTCTGAAGAAGTGAAAGTGTGTACTAACTGGTGCCAAGACATCTCCTGCATAGCGTTTCAGGGGTTGAGGCCTCCTCCTCCTCCTCCTCCTGTGCAGTTGAGGTCTTCCCCTACATTCTCTGTATGTATGCTTCTTGGCGTGTTTCTTCTGTTTTTCATCTGCAGCTGGGAAGCAATGGAAAAACAAATTATGAATGTGAGTGAGGATGGTTTTTAACGTCGACAACAAAATCATCAGTAATGGGAGAAATAGTGAACTCACTATTGAACTCACCTTCTCTGTGTGATACTCCTTTTGCAGTAAAAGTCCACTGCACTAAAACACCCAAAAGACTCAACACGGGAAAAATCCCAAAGATCACCCAGTTAAACCAACACAGTGGGTTTGGGACAACTTGAGAAAGCAGATCGTACACCTGATCTGGCAGCGTAAACGTCCCCACCAGATAATCCACACACAGCATCACAGTGGCTGCTCCAAACACAGACGTGTAGAAGATGCTGAACATTTTCTGCCACTTAAGCATGAAGGCAGCAGTGGTGATGCTGACAACCAGCATGCCAGTGAGAGGCACCCACACAGGGGTGAGGCTGTAAAACTGTCCAATAACCACCAGGCTGATGAGGGACAGCAGGGTCCCCAGCTGTAGGCCGCTGAGAAAGAGTCCCAGTGTTGACAGCAACATTGTCACCAGGCCGCAGAGAACGCCCACACCAAGGCCAATCCCTGCCTTGCTCTCCATCCTTAGCTGGACGTCCAACAGAGGCTCCTGGTGGTACAACAGAAGTATGGCTATCGTGCCAAACATGAAGCCAGAAAGAAACATGACCATCTTAAAGCAGCGGTACCCTGGAAAAATGATTGAAAACAAGGTCAGCAAATCACCCATCATTGGGATATAAATCCAAAATGGCAGTATTTCACAGATGCGTCAGATCAGACTTTCAATGAAGTACAAAAAGAGTGGAAAATTCCATCCATACATACACATGGTTTTTTGGTAGATCATAATGGGAAAATCACGGGTGTAAGTAATCAAATGAAAGATGGCTGAGTTCCATTTAGCCTCCTCAGTTTTGGGGTTCACCCTGACTTAAATGAAATGAACTGTGCCATCACCATCAGCTGTGCTTTTCCTGCTAAATGTTACAAAACAGCTGCTGTGCAATAATCCCATTATCTCTGCTTGTGATTCTGGTTGCCATTATTTATTTTTGACACGTGAGCACGTGTGACAACGCTGTGGTTTAATATGGTGGGTAGTTTCCAACAGTTTACAGTGTTACCACTGCTTACTGCATAATCTGTTTTAATCTGTTTCATTTCTTTCTTTTTTTCTCATTCTTTTTTTGTCTTTTGCTTGTATTTTAACTGTGTACATTCGTAACTGTATTGTGTGTTTTGTATTTGCTGCTGCCTTTCTTGGCCAGGACTCTCTTGAAAAAGAGGTTGTTAATCTCAATTTGATTTTCCTGGTTAAATAATGGTTAAATAAAAAAATAAGAGGCAGGTTGGTAAATGGCAGGTGCACCAACAAATCAATAAAAATGTGAAACTATTGGTCATGTTTCTTACAGTATTGTGCTCACTATACAGACGTTTTTTTTTTCCAGAAAAAATGGAATTTTGTGATAGCTATGACGACTTGACAACAAATACAAAAGTGTTAGTTAACAAAGTACAGTGAATAACTTTAAATGCCTAAACACATACTTCACTGCTACAGGGATGTAACTGGCTCTTGACTTGGACCTTTTTTCTAAAATCTGATATTTCTGAGATTCTGGGCCACAAGAGTTAGAGCTGCGTGGATGATGCTGCTGATCACAATGTGTCACACATTGCTGAAATACAGTTAATAAATGAGTTTGTTCCAGTGATCGTGTCCAGCTGCAACATCTGTCGTTACCATTTTTTTTTTTTTTTACAAGTAACATTTTCAGTAAATTAAAGAAAAGAAGTAAAGAAACATAAATAAAGATAAATAAAGAAAACAAGTGTTTTATATAATTAAACTATTTAGTTACATTCATTAACTCCACAACAGGAAACTCTAACTCTAGGTCACTCTTACACACATAATGGGAGGACACAAATCCAGGTCCATAGGACACACACAACTCTCATTTGTGTTTACATATTTTTTCTCAGTGAAAACACAAAGCAATTTGCTTTAAATTGTCCGTATACAGCTGATCCTTTGTCACCTGAGCAGGCTGTTTATGAAAAAGAAAAATCACATGTTCACTTTAACATGTACAAAAGAAGTGGCGTGAGTCAAAGCAACAGGTGGCAACTCTTATTTGCTGCCTGTGTAAGATTCATTCTCAGGACAACCCATCTGCCTCCTCCAGCTTTGGGCTCATCCACCCTAAAGCCTTGGCAGTGAGCACACACTCTCTCTCTCTCTCTCTCCCTCCCCCTTTGTTTGTGTTCTTCCTCTCTCTCCCTTTGTTTTTATTTCACAGGTATCCCCGATTCCAGACCTTCAACACCAGAGCTCAACTATTACAATTATAACCATTACCGTGTATTATACAGCTACTCATTATACTGCTAGGGTTAATTATCCTCATCCACCCTTCATCAACAGCTTGTCCTTTTCTGAGGGTCACATGAGGAGCTGGAACTGACCTCAGATGGCGACAGCACATGTCACACCCTGAATGACATGATGATGATAATTGTTATTAATGTTACTGACTCCTGAATCATCCTGGTCTCTATCTTCTTATATTTTCCCTTTCTGAAATATGTGATGTTTTGTTTATAAACCTACTGCACATCTGTCCCGATCCATCCTCTGTGGCTCTTCCTAAGGTTTCTCTAATTTTTTTCATGTGACCTCTTTCTCATTCTGTGTGAGGGTCTAAGGACTCTTTCCTTAGACCCTTGCTGTCACTTGCTGTGCAGACTGTAACGTCCTTCGAGGCAAATTGTGTTTGTGATGTTGGGCTACATACTACATAAAATCAACTTGACTTGACTTTAATAAATCTTATTATCTCTACTTTGATATAGCAAAGTTTATTTCAGAATACATACCCAGAAAGCAGTAGATGAGGCCGAATGAAAGGCAAATGGAGCAGACAATGTACGACATGACTTCATACTTCGTATTAATCTCAAGCTTGCATAAGTCCACTCCTGGCTCCTCGGTGACTAAACTGACAGCCATATTGGAGGATTACTGCTTCTGTTGTTGTGTGGCTGCTCTGGACGCAAATCTGCTTTGTTCACTGGAGGGAGGAAACCGCAAAGTCCTGCATGTGGCATCCAGGAAAAGAGGAAACTCCTGACTCAAGAACTTGACTCAACCTGTTTCCTGCTGCGCACCTGCAAAAAAGAAAAAGCAAGTAAAAACAAAAGGTTCAGCTATAGTGTGTTTTGGCTGCTGACTTAATTTATCAAGGTCCACTAGTGCAGAACCCACGTCTACTGACACAGCATCAATGCACATCACTATATATTCCTTCTTTCGGCACATGGAAGTGGCTTGTTTAGTGATATATTCAAACAATGTCAAAGTATATATACATATAATTTTGATTTCAAGTGAAGATACACCCTTACAAACCTTCCTGAAACAAAAGACTCTGAGTATGACTTCAGTTTAACATGAACCTTGTTCCTGAATGACACAGTTGATAACATCTGTTCAGGAACCAGTGAAGGAAACTAAGGATCCCCTCTGGGTTTCAGGTTCTTTTGTTCAAGACCAGGATACAGATGAGGAAATGTCCCGGTGGCTCAGTGCCATCGTCGCACAGACCTATTGTTCTGGGAATATGGTTTGGCACCAAAACGAATTAAGTCTGGACAGTAATACGATATTAATATAGCAACGCTACTGTTATATGTAAAGTTCATCCACACCAAATACTACTGAAGAAAACTAAAAAAAAAAATTACCATTAAAATATTATTATAAAAATATGCACAATGGCAAATTTGGAGGAAATCGTTTCTTAAATTCAGTATTTAGTAAATTTAGTAAAGTGTATTTAGAGCATCTGGCATAAAAATATTTGCTGAATCAAATATGTGTATCATCCACTGTGGTGACCCCTAGAGAGGGAGAAGCCAAAATAAGATAAAAAAGCATATATTATAAACTATATATTATTAATAATATATATAAACATATATTATTAATTGGGAAAAACAATTAATTAAGTTAAGTTGTCAGAAAATTATGCAATAAATGTGCAGTATTTGTAGATTTAATATGAAATAAAAAAATAAAATATAAATATTAATATTAATAAAATATAACCTATAGTAAGTCTGTGCAAGTATACATATCAGTATATATATATACAGCCACAGTGTGTCTTACTGCACTGTAAGGACCTTCTAAGACGTTCAGGCAGGTACCATGGTCAGCAAATGGAATTAGCGGAGCTTAAGCAGGTGAGGAATCCTCTTGTCTGTTTATGTCAAGCATGTGTCCATTTACAAAGGTGAATGTGAAACACAAAAAACACTTATACTTTCTACACTTTCAGAATAACTATTGACACACTGTGGAGGATGAAAAGCTCCAGATATTAGTCCCTTTTTATTGGTTTGACATGTTGTGTCTTCGGTGACTTTATTGTGCAGTAAGAGTATCAAGAGGAATCACACTTTTCCTATATATCAGACGGTTTAACAGTGGGAAATGATCAGAGAAATTCTAGGTTTATCTATGGAAAATGAAATCGTGCAATGAATAAAGTTTATATGGCCTACCTGGAGTGAGACATATCTCCACAGAGCAGATCTTTTCAGAGGAAAAAAAGTGCTGTCACTGATAGTTGTTTTGTTTTGCTTTGCCAAAGTCCACTATAGAGCCAACAGGGAGTGAGCGGTCAGGAGTCTGTTAGCTGTGTGTGAGACTCAAACTCTAACCCTCACCCTCCTCTCTGCTCATATGCTCAACAGCTGACGCCTGACTCTGGGAGAGAGACCATCTGCCCCCAGCTTCAGTACAAGGCTGCTGCCAAGTCCAAGGCTAGACCAACCCAGAGTTTACCTTCATTACCCATGAGCCCTTTGGAGCCTTCACATTTTCACTTCAGGGGTTTATTTAACTCTGTGGTAGTTTTAACAAATGAGGTCAAGGTCCAAGGGATACTACTGTGAAGCTGGATTTAAGGACTTGGAAACAGAAATCTAATTCATTAATTCATTTATTAAACTGTTGATTTGGTGATACAAGGAATGACATCATGCGCCGTATTAATTATGTATAATCCCCTGTGTTAACATTACAGGGCTGTGAAGGTTCTGTCATCCAGTTCAGTGTATTCAGGAGTTTTACACAGTTGTGGGCAACATTTAAAATGTGTAGTGAACTGTGATGCGCTTTTCCTGCCAACATTGCAGTGTAAACACAATGATTCACATGACGTCTGGAGCTCTATAGGTAGTTTTATTTAAGGCAATCCTGGTTTTATTATTTCCTTAAATAATAAATAATAAACTATGGCCTTTGCACACTGGACTTGTTTTTATTAAATGTCCCAATAGTGTGGGCTAAATTGGTGGAAAAACACTTTCCACTTTTCTGCTCCATTAAGCTTGAAATGATTTACAAAAGCAGCTGAATCTTAAGGAGTTGGTCTAACTGAATCACACCAACCAGTTTTAAAGCTGAACGCAAAACATTTTATGGGTATATTTTGATATTTTGTGTTTATTTATATTTATATTTGAGTAGTTTATCAATGTTGTTTATCAATATTGTGACATACTATGCCCGTGTAAATTTTGTGGTAAAGCAAAGATCTCAAACTCTTGGCCCTCACTCAATTTAATGCGGCTTGCCACTTCATATAAATGTATAATGGGAACTGGCCCATGACTTCCTCCATCTGCAGGTAGATTATTGATTGAATATATTACTAAATATGATTGTTAGCTATTTTAATAAGCAGTGAGCAATTTTTTATTATTATTAATAACACTATTTTTATTAGTATACATTATGTTTATGTCAGAAGTTTTAATTGTATTACACACAAACATATACATATATATATATATATATATATATATATATATATATATATATATATATGTGAGCTTGTTTTGTGTTTTTATTACAGTTGTCCAGATTTATTATTTCTTTTATTAATTTCCCACATAGTTTTTCCACATGACCGGCCCCCTCATAACCAGACTGGACGCTCATTGACCCCCAGGTCATTTAAGTTTGTGACCCTTGCTTTAAATAAAGAGGAAATCAAGTGCCTTCGAAGCTGATTGAGACTATTTGAAACTAGTTTTCCTCATTAAACACCACAAAGTGCAGCATTCCGGTCTCTCTCTCACTGTCCACACACAGTCAGGGGTGTTTTGTGTCCCAGAAAAAGGGTCCAGAGAGGGCAAGTGACCACCAAAAGTCATCATGCAATGGATGAAGAGTCCTGAAGAGTTGTTTCTGTGGAGTAATTAACAAAGCAAAACAAGGTTTGTTAAAATTTATGACAAAGGAATCAATATAAAATGATACAATAGTGAGGAATTATTTTTTCATGTGAGAAGAGAAAATGCCACTGTCCGTATTTCTTACATTCTGTCAGAGATCACAAGGGGGCTGAGAGTATAGCAGAGAAAAATCCTCTCCTCTAAGGACAAATAAAATATAAATTCAAGGCACAATGTTGGTGCTGCTCCATAAAATATGAAAACAGTTAGTGATGAATTCATGAAAACATCTGTGTGTGTGACTATGACATTTTTGATTGCAGGGCAGAGAGTTTCACCTGGCCAATTTAAGTGAAAACATTGCTCTGGTTAGAGAGATTTAATAAAGATGAATGTCAGCAAACAATTCTGACTTCTGCTTTGATGACCAAACTATGCATAAACAAATGTTATGTGTGGAAAACTGTACTTAACTGCAGTTTTTTTTTTAATTTAGTTTTTGAGTTTTGACAAAAATGATTATTTTATACATATCAATCACTTAATATGAGTTAATATTAACATCCACTATTTTCAATTAAATAGATTTAGCATAAAAAGATTAACAATACAAATAATATACAATAGACTCAGTGAAGGTCAGTGAAACAACCAGTGATATGCAGAGTCACGCTTCTACTACAGTATATACAACCTCACTGCTTAAAGATTATCAATCCATTGGCTGTAGAAATTTTTCAAGCATCACTCCCATATCCCCTGGCTTTACATTATGCAGCGGTATGATACCGTATGATGTGTGCACATACATAGATTCAATTAAGCAGAATTGTAGACACATGTACAACACACAGCTCACCATGCAAATCACTCCAACACATTTTAATCCAATTTACAAAGTTCGCCTACATGTTTATTAACTAATAACGCACACCATTTGTTTTTTTTATCCTGTTACACTAATGAAAGAAGGTGTAAAAAACCAAACAGGCCACAGAAACGCTGAAAGTACACAGTGATACCCACCAATCAATATCCAAATGTTCACTGAGGCTGTACAAAAGTAAAGATGAAAGGGTTAGGGGAAGCATCCATTCACATTAGCTTCATAATGACCCATGTTTTCATTGTACATGTCCACTTTATAGACTCAAACACATCTGACATGATGACCAGGCTTAGTTTTGATGTTTGATTTTATTTTTTTATCTGTTCATCTTTATTTTATTTACATTTATTTACCTCCCCAGGACACTAAATCAAAAAAAGATGACACTGGCCACCACAGAAAGAACAGCTGCTCTGTCCCAGTTTATTCCTGAGAGTTGTCTCACTGAACCATCATCACTTTTAATGAGATTTTAAATGATTTGGCAAGTAACCCCTTTAGTGTTCTCGTAAAAACTGTATTACTCTGGCTGCTGTGCAATACACAGTGTTTGGTATGAACAGTACAAGGGCTGTAAACCTTAATTTTACATTTTAATCTGAAAGGGATTAATCCACACTAAGTGAACCCCTAAAAAAATGCTCAAGCATGCTTATATATCATACACTGTAAAAGTCAGTAAAGAGACACAAAGGAGGTTTCCACGGAGAAACAAAAGACCCACTGCGCTGCAGAAAACATGCATACACGATTCATGAGTTTTCCTATACCCTGTGCCAGACCTTTCATATCCAGTCTTTTAGAAACGGGGGTTGAGGAGAGGTTGCTATGAGACGGTCTGATCTTTTATCCCATGTCGTAGATTAAACTGATGGTGGATAAAATGTGTGCAGCAGTGTGCGGTACACAAGAAACTTACAATATAATGTTTCAGTGTATACTTTCAACAACGCGTGGTAACTGGGATGCTGCATGTGGGGGATAACTGGTGCAGAATATTAGAGCTTAAGTTATATTTACAGCTTATTTTAGGGTTTTTGACAGTAAGTGAGTAATAAATACATTTCTATTTAGGAATGAAGTGATGTGCAACATGAAAAAAAACCGTAATATAAACGGATTTGGTAGTGTATGCTGTCTTTAAACAACAACAATTTTATATTCATTTTGGTATTTTCAGCAAATCAGAAAAGAGTACCTTATCTTTCAGGACATACCAAGTATTGAATCCTTCAGCTCCTACATCCCTGATCTGTGTCTTGACAAAATCTGCTGTCTGCATGATGTAGTTTCAGTGAAGGAGCCCCCTAGAACAGAGAAATTGATTAAAACATTAGAGGATTAATGGAGAAAATACAAAAGAGAAAACAAACACAGTCTCTTGAGTGTGACATAATGGGCTCTTAAAAACAACAAGGCTGCCCTTCAGTGTGCTGATACAAGAGGACAAGAGCTCTTCACCAACACGGTTTATAAATGACCTATTCTCACAGAAGAATAGATCTTCATTTTCTTTATAATAAAAAGGAATTAAAATGTAGTACATGTTAGCTGACAGCTGCTACTCATCCCATGTTTTATTCATGATCTATAAAGAATTGGTAGCAGAGTGTTTTTCTAAGCTTCATATGTCTCATATTCAATAGCAATATATGAATACAAGACAGAAAGATAGTAGAAATTATAAGAGTCCCAGAGATAAAAGTTCACATAAATATCATCACATGAAAAGGCTGCTGAATATTTTATTCTCACTGATTCCAAAAAATTGAAACTAATATTATCCCACCATAATAGCACATTATTAAAAGGTATGAAATGTAAAGCTACACATTTAAATGAAATATAGCGATATCACACTTTAAAAATAGATACTCCATAACAAAAAAGTTATATGTTAATCATTTTAAACTTAAGTATAAGCTCTAAAGTTGTTTTATTTTTCAGCAAAATGGAGCCAAACATTCAGACATTACCATATTATAGTTATTTTCTACGAATCCTAGATGAAACAAAACTAAATTTGCCCACTGTTCAAATCTTTTTCCAAAACTGTTTCTTTGAAATAAGTCTTTTTGTCTATTTTGTCTATTTTTTCATTATTACTACCAAATCAGACACTCACCAAGCGGAGGGAAGTTTTGTGACTGAGTCAAAGATTTAGGCATAAAAACTCTTCCAGAAAATATGTAATATATATGTAATATTTTCTGGAAACGTGTAATATTCAAATTTTTGTTATAATTTTAAATTCCAAATACTGTTACATGTTAGAAGTCAGATGGTGAGAGCAAGACGGCCATCGTAGGAGCATCTTTACTCTTCTGTCACAAGCCCCTTGTATGGAATTATTGTCTCTATACAGCCTTTAAATCATCCAGAGAGATTTAATTGCTTTATATCATTATACTAGCGTGACTGAGGATGAGGTTGGTACATAAAGAAAACACTTACAGGGTTGATTATTGACAGGACACTCACTCTACATGCACCATTATTGATAATATGGCACCCACGAAGCACATGTGTGTGCTATACATGTTTGAACGTGTGTCTTCAATTTGGTTTATGTTCACTGTACAGGAGAAAGACATAACTGGTTTGTACCATCAGATGTAACAAAATACAGGTGAACTGATGTGAAATGAGGCAAATGTGGCAGGGAATTCATGTGAATCTAAAACAAATGACAATTATGACTGAAACCTCAGAACTATTTCCAGTTTCGAGGTATGTAAACTCATGAAACGAGAACATCTTTCAAGGTTTACTTTAATTCAACACATTACTCTTATCGGTAAGTAAAATATATACATTTGCAGGGTTGTAAAGATATTTTTAATTAATCCCACAGGTCAGAGTCTGTCTGTAAACATGATGCTGTTACGTATGATAAATGGTGCCCTATAATAAACACCAAGAGAGATGGTTACTACTGTATATGCTGAAATACAGACACATTCAATTTAGTGAATATCAGCATTTAAATGACTGCAGGCTTTTCTAGCAACAAAATAGCAATAGGCTATATTTTTAATATACCTGCTGTCAGATCTGTTGCATATGTCCAGTTGTTGAAAGGACAACTTTATCTTTCTTCTCTGAAACAAATTTGCTGTGGCTACTATCAGACTGAAACCATATTAATTCAAACTTTATTAATTAATTTGAGTGGACGTGCTAACTCTGAATTATGGTTTCAGTTCTGCTTTTTTTTTTTTATCAGTGACCTATATTCTGGGAGGAAAACATGAAGCAGCTTGTAAATGAGGGAAAACACTGAACCCATCCACTCAGATGGGTTCAATTACTGTGTCTGATCAAATCTCCACATGCTGTAATTATGGGCCGAGTCTAGATATCACACATTGTCAACAAACTCTGCTAAGTAATTATAACAATTAAAATGGTGTAAAGGGTCTTCCACAAGCAGGTGCAACAAATAACAACACAGTAGTTCTTATAGGCTCACAGTTCTTATGTATGCTGAACTTGACAATGTCGGCCTGCTGGCAGGTCACATGAGAACAGCCACAGGTATATAATCAAATGTATGATGGCCATGTACCATTTAGCTTCCTTGGTTTCAGGGTGCATGCTGGTTCACTGTCATGTTGTCTTGACTTAAATGAACTGAACAGCACCGTTGAAAACGTGATCACTAATGCTTTTCCTGCTAAAACATGGAATAAAAACTACTAATTAGCTCTAGAAGATGTCATGACAGCTCAACATTATTCAAGCGGAGAAAAATCACAACTTGTCTGCTATAGAAACTGTCTGATTTGCAGCGGACAATGGATTTAACAACTATTAAGGTCTTTCAGATGAGCCACATTTCTGCACCAGCTTGGACTGAACATGGCCATCCCAATAATCAACAATAACTTAATTTATAATAATTTAATTTACAGCAGAGTGATCGTGGTAATTTTGCTCCGGGGCTTCCCAGTGAAATACTTTGACCCATTACCACTAGCATGAAACATATGATCAGTTCCTGGTGGCACAGAGTTACAATACAGTCATCTCTGGGACGAAATAAAATGGATACATTACTAATAAATATTCATATCATACACTAACAACACTACTTAACACATGTATCACATAAAATTTACACATCGTCCACTAAAATACTAATTCCAAAAGCATTCACTAATTCTTTTGAAACAATTTAATGCTATCATGTCCCACTACACCGTTTAAAGTACATCGAAGAACAGTCTTAAATAACAGTTTTACAACACAGTAACATATTCAAGCATAAGTATCACAACTAAGAAACCAGAAACGCAACTAGTGTAACAGCAAACACAGGGAACATCTACAGGTTCCAGTGTTGGCAAATCCTTTTTCGATAAGCTGTAAATAACATTCTGTCAAAACAATAAATAGAACCATATCAAGAACATAAAATTCACACAGTTTGGCCTGAAGGAGACAGAAAATCATGAAGCCTTTATCAAGAGATGCTGAAAGTACACGTGTTTTCATCTTTTACTTTGATCCTCCTGATGTTTTGGCCAATCGTGTGCTCCGGCTCATTGCTCTCATGGGACGAATCCTTCATCACGCTGTAATACATCGGCACGTTATACTTGTTTGCCTTCTTTTTGTTCCACCAGCTGCACTTGCAGAGGTTTTTGAAGGCGACGCGAAACTTCTGCGACATGAGGTTGTAAATGATGGGGTTAATGGCACTGTTGGTGTAGATGCACATGCGGCAGAAGAGCAGGAACCAGGTGTTATGGTAAGGCGGTTCGATGAAGGAGTTGACCACCACCAGTGTTCGGTAAGGCATCCAGAGCAAGGCAAAGAGGACGACCACCACAGCCAGCATCTTTGTTATCTGATACAGAGATGGAGACAGAGGAGCAAGAAACAGCATATTTATAGTATCTTAGCAGAACCCACTCTGTGATAGAGGTGAGCAGCTGTCTACACCCGTAAACTACTTGTAAAGGTAACCATAGTTGGATTATGTTAGAAAATAATCCATGAGAATTTAAGGTTTTTCTGTATGTCAACTGTTTGGTGACATAGAAGAACACCAAAGTTACTCTGGCTAATGTCCGCAAAACTCGATTTGAACATCTTCCAAAGGTTGACGTTCACTGTCTGGGTCAGACGTGTTCACACAAGCAGGAAAATTTCAAGAACCTTCAGCGGATATGCGGTGTCTGGATCAAGCATACAAGGATACTCACTAACTTTCACCAAAGTTTTTCTGGAGATTTTCCTGGTGTATTCTCACATTAGGCCTAGTCAGACATTTTCTGGAAATGTAACAAAAGGGCTGGCAGGAACACTTCCAGAAAATAGTAGCATTTGTGGATATTTGAGGTTTTTTTTTTTTACATGCATATTCACCGATAGTTATATAGATATATCTTCTGGATCAAAATAGTAAGAAAAATTTAGATTTTAGACTTAAACATAAAGTTTTGTGGATATTGTTTAAATTGAAGTTTAAAAGAGATTTCATAACAATAATTTATACCGTTCCCAGAGAAACTGTTTTCTCCCTTCTGACGTAAACCGTGTTTCAGTCAGTCAGTCCGTACCTGCTTTCTTGCAGAGATGGCACCCTTGTTGGCCTTGTTGTTGCTGCTGGACTGACCCTGGTGAACTGACCCTCCGCCAACTCTGTCAGTGAGATTCGATGGCAGAGGACTCATGAACAAAATCCTTGCAATGAGCCAGTAAAGGACTGTGGCCACAATTAGTGGGATTACGTAGAACAGGGTGAAGTCCAGGAAGTAGATTGGCATGTACAGACTCCTGGAGACACGGTAACCACAAGTGATCACCACTCCGTTGGTATAGACGGTTTCATCTGTGTCCACTAAGAAGAACCACATAATACAGTAGAGTGAGGTGAAGACCCAGACTCCAGCTATGATCCTCTTGGCCCGGGAAACAGTGCATAAGAACTGTGCTTTAATGGAGTGACAAATAGCAATGTAGCGTTCAATGGTGAACGCCATGATGGAGCAGGATGACACGTTGATGCCCAAGTACTGAAGATAAGTTATACACAAGCATCCTGTGTAGCCATATATCCAGAAGGCTACCACATCAGAGATATTAGGCAACCCTGCAGCCAAGAGCACGATGAGGTCTGCCACAGCCAGGCTGACCAGGTAACAGTTGGTCGGGGTCACCATGTGTTTAGTGCGCAGTACCACCAGCACCACCATGATGTTCCCAGCAATCCCAACGCCGCAGATGAGCATTGTCAAAAATATTGTTATGACCTGCTCTTCAAGGGGTTTCAGAGGTATTTCAGTCTGAATCAAAGTCCGAGTGTCGTCCTGAAAGATGGTTGTGTTGTTCTCCATTGTGTTTGCTACTGTGATCTCAATTCAGTTGGTCTCCAGTGGCACAAAACGTGAATTCTAAAGGCAAGTATTCAAAGAAAGATTGGTCAGACACTGTACTAAATTAAATGGAGTAAAGAGGAGTTAAGAGGGAAAAAAAGCAACAAAATCTATATATATTAAGCTTTGTAAACTAAAAGAAACAAGATTAGTTAACAATCTATGTATAATATTTATTCTGTACATGTATATAAATACTAAAAATAGGGTGACAAAGTGTCATATGTCTTTTGCAGTATATTAGCAGGTCTGACCCACTGTGACAAAACATATTGTATTCAAGATTGACACCAAAAACACACGATATATCACACAAATAGTGTGATATATCAGTGGCTGCCCCCAGTCTATGGAAAAGTTTACTTTGTCACGTAAGAGCAGCCCAAACTCTAGAAACTTTTACATCCCTCCTGAAAACACAACTCTTCTCTGTGGCATTCAAATCAGGATGAGCTAGAAAACTTTTTCTATTCTCACCAACTCACTCATCTTCTACCGCTTCGTCCTCCTCATGAGGGTTGTGGGGGGCACTGGTGCCTAATCCCAGCTGACCTGGACAGTTCGCTAGTCCATTGCACAACTACAGGCAATTTAAAGTGTCCAGTTGGCCTAATCCCCAAATCTGCATGTTTCTGGACTGTAGGAGGAGGAAGCCACACACACGGGGGAGAACATGCAAGGGCCCTGGTGCCAACCTGCTCATGAACCCGGGTCTTTTTGCTGAAAGTGCTAACATGTGGCCCACTTATTCTATTCTTTGTATTTTAATTATAAATTTCTATATTAATTTATTTTTTATGTTTCTGCTGTGCATTTCTTTTTGCCTGTGCAGCGATTTGGTCAACTAAGGTTGATCTAAATGTGCTGTATAAATAAAGTTGACATTGACACTACCATGCCTGGTTTAGTTATGCTGTGAACATAAACAGAAAGAACATACACACCTGAGTAAAGCCTTATGGAATATTTACACTAACATGCACAAGTGCATTATAGGAATAAATGTAGGCAGATTTAGACTATGAGCATGTTTGAAGCTAGATAAAAAGAGGATACTTGTAAAGTTGAATTAAAAGAAGAATGCATTGAAAAGCTTGAATACACTGTTGTAAAAATCTAAGAGACAGATGTTTCCCTCAGTCACAGAGATGTTTGCTCAGTTTAATTGGTCACAATGAATCCCTCACATTCTGTAGTTGCTGGATGTGTCTAAAAACCACTGTTTGCTGCATCATGTAAACATCAACAATGTGTTAGGGATGTATTTTTATAGCTTGTGTTTATATTGTCCCAAAGTATCCGAAAACAAACAAATGATAAATTGTGACAAATTGTAAATTATGAAATGATCCATTCCTGAACAATCACCAATTACCACATTTGAAGAGGAATTAACCAATTTAATTAAAAAAAAAAAAACCTAACCTAAAATTCTGCACATAAAACTAATTCTTATTGTATAATAAATATAATGATGATGTTAACTAAGAGACCTGTTTCATAAATGTTTTTGTGTTTAGTAATGAAGACTAAATTGGTGGGAAACCAAGTGCTGAACACTTGATATCTATCTACAAGATTCATGTGTACACTGTATTTCTCGCATTACATGACCTTAATGAGCAACTAAGCTAAATAAGGACATGGACGACATTTATCTGAATTACATATATAAATTTGGGGTGATTGAAACAAAGCGACTTGCCCTTGCTCTCACAGAGAAGTCCAACAACCCACCAACACAACAAGTAATATGAAATAAAGAAAAAAGAAATACTTTAAGAGTAACAGTTGATTTAAGTCAAGTAAATGAATAATGTGAATAAATACATTAATGTTTTCAAGAAAAAGGGCATCTTACCATCCTTTTCAGTCGCTCACCCTGACATCACAGCACTCAGGTTCAATCAACCTAGAAACAACTGCTTAGTTCTTCACCAGAGCCGCTCTAGTCTTCCACCACTCTCTCTCTCTCTCTCTCTCTCTCTCTCTCCCACCTTTCTATTTTCTCAATCCACCACTCCCTCTCACATCACACGTCACACACAGTAGACCCTCGCTGCAACACAAAGCCTTGTTCTGCCTTTGGAAATCAATTCCACCTCCTCATCCAAGCTCATAATATCATGTCGTCCACTGCTGTCATGGCTCTGACTATAAACCCTGTAATTATTGAAAGGGTCGAGGAAGTAGTCTGCAATTGAACACATCAACAACTGCAGTAACTGGTCATTTAATTGAAATGGCCCTTATTATGAAACAGACAGGGGTTTTCCCCCCTAGCTGCCATAATATAGTTGTTAACACTTCATCTTGAGTGAAAGAGACAAAGTGACATCTTTGGATTCTCCGGTTTTGGTATCTCTGATACTTTCACAGCTCCAGGCATTTTGGCCATGGTAAACATTATACATACAGCAGATGCTGACTGCTGCTTCTGATAGCTGAAAGCATCGGGTAAAACTAAAACTCTGTTGAAAGACTGTCTTGAACAAAATGCTGTGAAAGCAAATTCTAACAAACTACTAAAGAGCTGGGAGTGCTCTTTAACTCTCTGTGCGGATGGGGATGAAGGAATGCTAATACATGACATGCACTTACATTTTTATATAAAATGATTTTCCATTTTAGAGTGTGAAGTGCAGCAGACAGCCGCTAATGAACAGACAACTTCTCAGATGGGGAAAAAAAATCAAAACAGCTGCATAAGAGCTTCTGTCCAGATTATTGTCTGATTAAATGGTTGCATTCTAAGTAGGATATATAGGCTACTCTATATGGAAAAAAGTATTCAGATGTCTGACCATGACACCAACAGGGACTGTAATGACACGCTCAAGTACATGTAGAGTACTTGAATATGGAGTTGGTCCCTTTTTGCAGCTACAATAGCTTCAAGCCTTCTTCAAAAACTCTCAAGTGTTTCTGAGGGAATTTGTGCCCATTTATTCTGCAGAGCATTTATGAGGTTAGACACTGATGTTGGACGAGAAAGCCTGGGTCATAATCCCAGTTCCAGTTCATCCCAAGAGGTGTACAGTGTGGTTTGAGGTCAGGACTCTGTGAGGGCCAGTCAAGCTCTTCCACACCAAACTCTTCAAACCATGTCTTTATAGTCCTTGCTTTGTGCACTGGGGCTCAATCCTGTTGGAACAGAAAGGGCCTTCCTCAAACTGCTGCCACAAAGTTGCCAAATACTTTTGTCCATATAGTGTATATATCGATGGAGCTATAAAATATTAAGCAGTTGTTGATATCAATGTTTATTTGTTCACATCTAGTTTTACAGTGTAGCATAAATAGTTTTTTTTCCAACCTTGAGTAATGACAGAACAGAAACATTCGAAACATTAAGGACTATCATTATGTAAATTCTAATGTATATAATGTTTGAACTGTGACACTCAAATAAAGAAACACACTGAGGTGAGACTCATAGCATCAGAATACATTTACCGGCCACTTTATTAGGTACACAGGACAGATAAAGTGTCAAAGTAAGATCCCAAACTTGCTGTGAGACAACAGTGCTAACCACTAATCCACTGTGCCTCCAGTAATTGTTGCCTTTCTATCATCCCTGATCAGCCTGGCCATTGTGCTCTGACCTCTGACATCAACATATTTTCTCTTTTTCATATCAAAAACCAATTACCATGACAAATTCAAACTGAATTAAATCACCTTTCCTCCCTATTCTGATGCTTGGTTTAAACCTTTGGCAGCACATCTTGACCATGCTGTCATGTGATTGGCTGATTTGATATTTGTTAGTAAGCAGCTGAACAGGTGTACCTAATATAATGGCTGGTGAGTGTATTAAATATTTAGCATTCATTTTACATCTGAACTGATGAATTGTGAGACAGTCACGGTGTAGCCATGAAATCAGTGGTAAAAATAGATGATAAGGAGCTATTCTATTATTACTCTAGAATGAGGTCTTAAAATAAACTCCTGAAGCCTGTTGGGAATTTTATGGGGGAGGGTGTTCAGATTCAAAAGACTTTTGTGATTTGTTTTTGTCACGTTACACTAAAATAGCCTAACGAATGATTAGATGTGTGCTTGAAACAGATGCATTTTGGGGAATAAAGTTAACTAGGCCAATGCTGGCATCTAGTGGGGCTGCAGCGTAAAAAAACAAACAAACAAAAAGACAGACAGTCTACCTATCTATCTTACTTGCTTGAGCATAAACTTTTAGCTCAAATCTTTGAAAAAGGTGTACTGTACATGACAAAGAGTTAACAGTCACAATGGCTGCTCTGAGAGGCTTAGATTAGGCACAGAATTAGGATTAAATATCAGTAATCTCAGCATGGTAACATGCCAACACACCTGACCATTTTAGTGTGTTTTTGCTTCTTAGTACTGAAGGCAAAGTCATTTGTTTCTACGTAGGCAAGGCAACCTTATTTATAGAGTAAAATACAAAGGCACTCAATGTGCTTTAAAATAAAAAAAGACATATAACATGAATACTAATATAATGATAGTAATGCAGTACCATGCATAAATTGGCCTTAATTGAATTTCATCTCCAGAGTGTGAATGTTCCCCCAATATGACAAGTCACGACTCAAGACTCAGCACCGGTGGAAAAGTCAGGAGATCACCACGGTCAATAAATATGTGGTTTAGGAACCAAGAGTGTCCACTTAACCTCTGCATGTTTCTGGACTGTGGGAGGAAACCAGAGAGGCCCGAGAAAACCCATGCACTCACAGGGAGAACATGTCAGCTGGGACTGGCACCAGCAGCCCTGTGACCCTCATCTGGAGGATAGAGCAGTAGATGATGAATGAATGAATGAATGAATGAATGAATGAATGAAAGGAACCAAGGGTAAAGTTTGAACCAGTTCATTGTATTTTAAAAATAGTTTTCCTTGACCTTGGGTGGTGCCCCCTGACAAATCAAGGGATCACCAATGGATTCACAGTTGGGACCGCTTTTATTTCTGTACTAATTTTCATAAAAATTCATTTCAGTCATTCAGTCGCTGTGGAGACATTTCACTGCTGTTAACCTCATTTTGGCATGTAAGGAAAAGTAGTTGTTCTCTCGGGTTCTAAATACATCAGTTGATAAATAACTTAATAATGGCAACCCACCTGAAAATTGTTGGAAATATTGTATCACATTTATAGACTAAAATCTACTGACTACTACTGTGATGTGCAGCCAAGGCCCAAAAAAATCTGAAACTTAAAGACTGCAGTGGCAACTTTACCCACTGTCAACCTCAACAGAAACAGTCTCCTGCTGCTCCTTTTTATTCTGCTTTGTCTGCGTTTCCTTCATCAAGTAGGCCATTCTCCTCTCCTGCTGCTCTCTGAAAAAAGATGCAGAGATTTTCCTGCGCAGCCGTCTGGCGTAAACCTCGAGGAACACCAGGGAGTAGCTGGACAGCCAGAGACATCCCAGCAGGACGGTGACTCCCAGGTTCGGAGCCGAAGTGGTCACGTCACAGAGCGATGGCTCGGGGCTGAAGCTCCACGTGTAGTCCCTGTGGAAGTTTGTCAACTCTTGTGTGACGCAGTACTGTGGGATGAGACAGAGAGCAGGGGCGAACCACTGAACCTAAAAGGAAACACAAGAACAAATGCAAAGTAAGCTGAAAAGTTAGGGAGTAAATGCTGTTGATGCAATAAAAGATGCAGAGAGAGAGAGAGTTTGTCTTACCTTATAACTGACACTTATGCTGGCAGATGTAGGTGGAAAGTCCAGTAACAAAGGCAAAGTCACCTGAACTATATGATACACAATATGATCCAAAGCGACTATCAAAGTTATCGCAGCGTAATATAATGTTACCACAACCAGTGATATGAAGCAAGAGGTGCATTCCTGTGTTGTTATTCTACAGCTCGAGGTATTGATTTTATTTTTAGTCTGTCTTTTGCCACCAACAGGAGTCGTCAGCAGCTTTTTGGAGAAGTGGCCATTATCAAACTGCAGTGATGTCAGATAAGATTTCAAGTAGCATGAGGATTCAAAGATCAGTAAAGCAACAAAAACGGCAGCAAGAATCCTGTTTGACAGCAGTTTGCACTCTTTGATCAGATTTCTGGCATATGAGAAGTTGACCTCTATCTGCCCAATCATTTTTTTAAACCTGCCTTTAACCTCTGACACATCAACGTGAGCGTAATGGTCTAACTTCCTTAAATTAGTGACGAAGCTCAAGTCTTCCCGTTTCACTTTGATGGTTTCTGCAACAAGGTCTTGCTTTGCCTTGTTCAAGGGTTCGGATGAGTTTAATAAAGTCTTTGTAAATCCCTCAGCGGTGCACTTCAGGATGTGGGCCACTGCCCCAACATTCACTGTAATATTAGGGATGACGTTCAGCACCAAAATCATGATGGAGGCTGAGACAAGGAGTTTGCGGCCCTGTTTGGTGCAGACTGTGGGCAGAATCATGGTCAGCACACAGCGCAGAGGGTGACACAGGAATGAGAGCAGAAACATAGCCACGCTGTAGATGCAGGCGGTTTGAACAGACGCCTCGTGGTCATATCTCAGAGTCTTGAACAGCCAGTGATGAAGCAGGCCGCCAGTAATGATGGCGAGTGTAAAACAGAGAGAGAGCAGAGTCAGGACGTCTCTGCCGGCAGGTGTACGTGCAGAGTAAACATCCCAGAGATAAAGCAGGACAGATTTTAGAAACTGTCTGTGCGATCCTGTTCTCCTCCTGCTGGATTAAAGAGAAAAGAAATATACAGTGAGAACAACATCAGGCTGGGGTCATATTTTCCACATGAGTGTGAAGCAGAGAGTGAAGTTGAATTGTCATCAGCCTGTTTCTACGTTGGCCTATGTGGACCCTATAGTGACAAATCAATCTCACATTCCATTTTAGAAATAACAATTTCTCATTATTTTGCCTTTGTAACTTTTTAATGTGTGGGTATCAGCGGACTTGAGATTCTACCATCTTCACTGACTCGCCACCAACTGGACTGGTAGGTATTACAGTCTATGATGAGTCAAAATAAATAATATACTCAGTTGTGCAAAGTACGATCTGGGCCCTAAGGTAAAATGTTTCCACTATCATGGTAGTCGATTGGTAATAATTGAATAATAGTACATCACTGAGTACTAAGCTTAGAGACTTAAATGTACAGGGTTAGATATGAGACTAGTATTGATCACATTGTCAAGAGCACACTAACCAAGAAGACAAGACCAAGACTTTTAGTGACAGAGACTGAGTCAAGACCAAGACCAGCGCGTTGTATAACCCATACAATATGTAAAGATTATATATAGTCATCTGTAACTGTGCATTTGAGAAAATGAATGCAAAATTGTCACAATTGAAGTAATGTTCTATCTGTTTAAGGCAACACAGACTAGTTAATATTTATTTTGTCATAGAATCATAAGGTGATCTCCATTCTCTGCTGCCACACTTCTGGGTGACTGAGCTGCACTGTGGTGTGCAGTGCAGTGTTTGCTTTACAAAAATGAATTGTAGGTGGTTCAAAAAAAAAAGTGCACTTTAAAGCCAACTATTTGGTGACATGTCAAAGACACAACATCTACTCATAGTGTCATCTTTATATGAAACTTAAGTCAGGGGTAGGAACTGATATCAATGATAAAACATTCAGTACAAATGACCAACATCAAGACTGTCTCTGCCCAAAGTTTAAAAAAATAGCTTACCAGCAAATCTATAGCTCACTAATTAACATATTAAATCTTCAACAGTTGAATCCTACACAAACACTAGAGAAAGCACTCAGAGATTACAAACCTCTACCAAGGCCACTCCATTTCCCACAGTGTCAATAAAATCTGGATTAGGGCTGAAACAATTATTCATTTAACTGATTTGTAAATTAATCGTCAACTATTTTCATGAACTGTTTTTTCAAAGAATCAAAACAAGTTTTTTTTTTTTAGATTTTTACACTTCTTAATGTGAATATTTTCTGGCATTTGGGAACATCGTCATTTCCATGTTTGAGTAATATTTTTCAACATTTTATGGACCAAATGATTACTCCATTAATCTGTGAGAAAATAATCGACAGATTAATAGATTATGAAAAGAATCCTCAGTTGAAGTCCTAGTCTGGATCTGTGTCTGGATCACTACTACAATCAAGTTTTTCCTTGCCATAATCTGCATTCCCCCTTGTCTTTAGTATGACTTTTGAATTTTTTTAATTATAGGCTAACAGACACATTCAAGAGTAAAAACATATTTATAAAATTCCAGTACAATGAAATAGGATTATTATGTACGACTGACTGAGCAGTAATAATTTATAGCATCCTTTGAGGAGTAATTAGGAAAATAATGCTCAAATTAAAATGCTGGGAAAACCTTACCTGAGAGGAGTTAAAACTGTGATGAACTTCATTCTCTCTATGAAATTAGGACATTAAGTCAAAACAAGACTGGAAAGGTTATATTAAAAAAAGGGAACTTAAACAGTCACAGTCACGGTCGCCTACAGGCTTCCACATGAAAATAGAAACATGGCTTTTCTACACTCATGACGCAAAGTCATATGGAGAGGCATGATGCACACACACACACACACACACACACACACACACACACACACACACACACGCACAGGTCACAATGACCAGGCTGCAGATTCAGAGTGATGTAAGATTTGATAGAATCAGCACTGGTGGACGTGAAACAGCTGACATGACATTTTGTTTTAAATGCAGCGACATTTTTTTTTTTTTTTTTGACCATCAGCTGGTATCCATTTAAAAAAAAACAACAACAACAAAAACAAGGTTGTTTTTGTAATTTCCTGGTTATCCGCACTATAATCACTTTGTAAATATGATGTCTGAAGTTGATTTATAGATGAAATGTACTTGCTGTTTACTTACTTACCCAAACTGAGACAAAGCTGCTGCTGTTTTCAGGCAGGAACTTTGCAAAATGGGAAGAACGAGGTTAGTCACGCCAAATGTTGCCTCTTTTCATGTGTTACATTGGTAGCAGTTCAGTTTGTGTTTGTGAACATGACTGAAACTATTTAATAATAACCACAGTATTATTGTCCACCATATTATTTGAGTGTTGATGCAAAGTGATGGTTAGCGTTGATAAACGTCATGTCAAATGTCTGTTACATCAGTGGGCCACTAAATAATTTGTTTTACTTCTGTTTTATTGACTATCAGACTGAAAGATGTTTTATTTTGAAAAAGTGGATTTAAATAACATCTGTCTCTTGCTCTTGACATGTACCTGTTTCAGTCACATGATAAATTCATATAAATTAAGCCCACAAGCAAGCTAAAATTAATAATAAAAAAAAAACAAATGTCTTTGGAAAGGCAAAGGAGAAAAGGCCCCATAATAGACAGAAAATGTGTGGCTGACTGTCCAGATGGTGTTGAGGCAATGACGGCCTAAAACAGTAGAGTTACATATTCTAACCAAAGGTTATTGCTACACTCTGTACACTCATAATTAATTAATTTTGTGAAGTCATAGAGAATGCAGTCTTGTTTGTTTGGACGTTGGGGGAGTGGTAATGTTCCCCTGGTCCCAAAAAATATAAGAACCCCTGCTATAAGTGACTGAATTTGTTGCATTATATTCTGTTGCCTTTACTACCATTGAGTCTCTGATCAAAGTCTTCCTTTATCCTCTGTCCTGATCAAAACTTGTAAAAGAAATTCTTAATCTCAATGAGTTCTTATCCCGATTAAATAAAGGTTTAATAAAAAGATGTTGTGCTGAACAACACAAATGTAATTTGACGTTATGATTCAGTGAAAACGGCGTCCTCATTGTTTGAATCCATTTCCCCAGAAAACTCGTTTGAATCATTCATAAAGTCTCATTGTTTTCCGTCTTTTAATGTCATGTTGAATTTGATTTTCTCACCACTGTTTTATACAACAAACAATATGTTTTTATTTTTATTTTATTTTATTATTTTTTATTGAAAGTGTGTCAGGTTTGCTGCAACAGAACATTAAAGCCTCACAAGACGCATACTGCGCACTTGCTACAGTATGTCCAAACAAAGTTCCAGTTATCACCAATACAGAGCAATTGTAATTACATTCATTATGAATAACAAGTGATGATTCAAACTCACAGTATCTTGACATAAATTAGCTATAAATCTTGGTTGCCAGGTTGGGCCCATCCTGTCCTAATTAGTTGGGTTTAGCTGAGTATTTTATCTTCTTTTATTTTGTAACACTATGGGACCTTTTGCACACTGAAAAACCACACAAACTCCGACAAGTTAGCCATTGTTGATCGTAAAATTCAGCAACGAGCCACAGTTAACAGTTAACAACACCAAACAAATATTGTAAGGAATTTACAACTGTGTGCTCTCTCTGGCTGTCGTTCAGAGGCCAAAACATGTCAAAACATGTTAAACCTGGAGTGAGTTATTGAGAGTTTTACTTAAAAACACAATATAACTTGCAGATAATCTGACCACAAGTTGTCTCTCTCTCAATAATATACCTGTTATAAGAAGGAATTAGCAGCAAAACTTCAAAACAGCAGCTTAACTGTACGAAAGTAAATCACTTTTTTGAAAACAACTACATTCATATGATATATAAATGATTTCAAAATGTTATTTATGGACAATCATTGTGCTCATTTAAACAACAAATAAAATAAATTTGTAAAGAAATATTCACAGACGCCATTCATTCTTTCAGCAGAGGTCAACCCGGTAGTAGCGTTTACATAAACAGCTCTCTGCACTCAGACTGAGTGAAACTCCGTCAGACTGGAGTTTCAGTAACAATATTTAAAAAAATATTATTTCTTGTTTATTCCCATTAAATCCATTAGAGGCATAGGCTGCAGTGGAATTCTGTAGGTGTGCACTGATCAGCTGCCTTGGACATACTGGCATCTCCATCACAGCTCTTTCCCTCTCTCTCCCTCCCTCTCCATTTTCCAAAACACAATCAGTGACAGTGAAAGGATGAAAACATTGAGTAACTCAGTAAGCTCTGTTTTCTTATTCTGTGCGTAATGTGTGTGTACAGTGACAGACGTATATGTTGTGGAAATAAATCTCAAAAGTACAAGTCATGTGTATTTTTTTGTCTTTAAATATTTGTGTGAAGTTCGAAGTTCAATTGATGCAAAGCCATTTTTTTTTTTCCTTTTGTTGCGTTATATCTAAGACAACAAATAGCATCAACATTAATGCCTGAGACACTTTGATTCTCAGCCGCGGCAGAAGAACAGTTAAATAATGTGCGAGAAGATGAGACAGAACCAGGCCGTCTCGCCATGTCTGTAGAAAGAGGGAAAGGAGGTAGACGTCTGATTAGCTCGGGCGTTTGATTAATGCACATCATCATCCATCTTGGTTGGTGCAGGCTCGGTAATTCTTCCTGCACCCAACATTATAGTTAACACAATAAAGGGGGGGCTGCAGCCCCAGCAATATCCCTCTTCCCACATGAAAGAAAACATGCCATCAGTCTATAATTTGAGTTACTGCATTATTGTCCATAAGATACACATATTAATTTTATGAAAAACATGTCCACTCACTAATCGACCAGCAAATAAATTATTCAACCCACAGCAAAACTCCAAAAGTAGACCGGTTCCACAGAAAAATAAACACCTGCTCCAGAAAAAGGAGTACTAGGTTAAGTGTAACCCAAATAACTTTCTGTATTTATTTAGACTTAAGATTAACTTGCTTATCTATTAGTTTTCTTTCTTTAATAATTTATTTTATTTTTTTTAATTTGTAATTATGGCATGTCTGGCACCTCATTAAAAGACATTGTTCCAGGTAGATATTTTTTGTGACAGTGCAGACATCTACAGACAGACTCTTGTCCCTGTTTAGTGTTAAATCTTTAAACAGTCCTGGGATACTCCACTTATGCTGATGCTGAGATCGGGTGAGTGGTCACAGAGTACCATTGAGCGAATGAGCAGACAAGAGATGCACATCTGTAACAGCAGATTTGTTGATGCCGTGAGCCCATTCTGGATATGTGTTCAAGTTAAACATGGCGACACCCCACGTGTTCATGGCCAGAGCAACTGAGAAGATACCCAGGATGTTCATGACAAAGCCAGTCTTCACCTGAGTGGACATGAGAAATATGTGAGAAATATGTGCAGAAAATGTACTGCACTAGTGTCAAATGCTGCCGCAACAGTCTTACCATGTCTTTGACCATGAGATGTCCTGATGCAAATGCAATGGAGTTGGGTGGCGTCGACACTGGCAGCATGAAGGCGTACGAACACCCAACTGTGGCAGGTATCATGAAGTACAAAGGGTTCACTGAGATATGAATAGCCTGCAGGGACACACAAAAAGTCAGTCAAAAAAACAGTTTTTTAATGTGCACTACACTTGCTTGATAATGGCAAGCATTATTTAAACAAAAAGAAAATGCAACTTTAATTCGAGCTAAGAGGTAAAGCTGTCCTGTCTACCGTACGTGTCTTGTAAACGATTGTTTGAATGGATACCTTGTAACATAGACAGCACTGCAAAGTATGAAGAGTACAAAACGTCCAGACAATAATTACTACCAACGGCAGTTAATGTCCAACAGGCTACAGACAAACATACATCTATCACAAGTGCTTTACAAACCCACTCAGCCTTTACTCAACATGAAGAATGAGGTCAGCAACAAATCATTTTCCCTGTCCACCTTGTGAGTGTCCACTGCGTTTCACCAATTATCTACCTACTGGTCCGTGTCAGTCTGTTACACAGTTGGAGCACATACAGCAAGTCATTTAACGTAAACTCACTATGTTTCTCAAAGATGAAGACCAGCCTTTGCAATTCAGGAAGGGGTGAGTGGGAGAGAGCAGTTTACAAGGACGTCAGTGTCAGTTTCACACGTGATACAACCACTCATCAAATAAACCTTACCAGTTCAGCAATGACGGGTAAAAATATGATAATTGTGGCTGTGTTGCTGGCAAACTCAGTGAATGTGGCCAGGAAAGCAGTGATCAGCATCACAGCTGCAGCAGGAGGGACCTCAGCTAAAGGTTGGAGGTGGCCCCCGATCCAGGCGGCGAGGCCAGACTCCTGCCAAATGACACAAGTTTGGGTTAAGGGTTAAACATCATAATGAAAGCAAAATGGACAAGAGAACAATAACAGAGCAGATCAACAGCAGAAGAGGGGAGATACCATAAATTCCAATACCCAGAATTAAGACAAACCTGTGTTCAGCTAGAGGGTAAAGGAGGACCAAACCAGATCATAGAGAAAAATGGAGATTTGGCAACATGGGTCTCTTTACAAGACATATGTGAGAAGGCACATATGAGGGAAGACCAGTGTGATTGACAGCTGGTATTGTCCTATAAATGCCTGGTTGCACAGAAAGTGTATGGATTTCAGGTTTCAAAAAAATAATATGGCACCCGTCAAATGAGGCTTTAAGATGGGACTTTATTTTGCAGCCAGAAGTCTATATCCATTTTTATACACAGTTTGTGCGATGTACCATTTTCTGCCAATCAACAACACTAACCTTGTTCATCTGGCTTGGTTAATCGGAACAAAAACATGTTATGTTATAGTCACTGGTATAGTCCATTAGTGACTGCTCTAGTCACTATAGTCACTTAAAGTTACAGTTCGGTTTTTTGAGTGAGATCTTACACACAGTGTCTTACACAGAGCTGACTGCACTCTTTTCTCCCTGTGGTGAGAAGCTACAGGACACAGCGAGGCAAGCACTCAGTAAAAACATAATCCTCAGAACATCACAAGGAAAAGAAAACAGACTTAAGCCCCTTAAAAGGCTCAACAAATAAAATCTACACCATCTTAAGCTAGAATATTAAAAGTATGTTTGCTGTTTTATCTCACTATTAGATGGCCTAATCTGACAAGAAACTAAATAGGTACTGCATATATAACTAAAATAACTGAAGCATGTAACGCTATGTGAACAACTTGCTCTCCTACACCAAACATCCACAGAGAAAATCATTGATTTTACAAAATACAATTAATGATTCACTGCTTTTTTGCAGAAAGTTTAAGTGGCTCTGGTATTTGAAAAACTATGTTTGCATTTATCTTACTGACACAAACGTACCAAACTCTAGTGTCTCTGTGAGCTAAGAAAAAGCTCATTTTTTTCATAGGACTTTGGTGAGAGGAAGTGGGCAGCAACACAAACGTCAGCCTCCTGTCTAATGGTCGTCTAAAAGTGAAATAAAGCAGCAAACACACTCTTCAGGTAGCAAGCACTTAAGTGGGCATAGGTTATATAAGGTGAGCCTTTTGTGATGAGGCTAAAATCTGCTGTTTTCGACACTGAAAGGCAGTGACAGCATGTAAGTACCTCATAAAACCACACAAACTTGAACTATGCCTGCAAAACATGGTTATATTTTAAACACAAATGCAAACAGATTAATTCTAAGCCAGGCACTGAATAAGACAGAGCCTTTTGTTTGTCAAAAATAAAGTAAATAATTGTTTATCAAAAAGTCAAACGGCTGCTTTAAGAGACACAAGAGAACATGAGCATTTACTTAATGATTATCACATATATTATGCATTTACCTCACAAGCTTTGGCCATAGCGAAGCCGCCTCCCAGTAAAAGAATGATATTCCAGGGAACAGAGTCCTGGGCTTTTTTCCATGATAGGAGAGGAACATATGGAGTGTTTGAAGCTGAGATAAAATGTACAGGAAAACATAATTATATATTAGAATAATAATTATTCTATATCAAAATGTGATGTTTAAATATTAGGGAGAGTTACAGATGCATGAATCTGTATATCTATCGTTTGAAATATTTAGGATGTGTCGTATTATATGCAAGATTATTTTGATATAATGCAAGATTGTGTTTCAAATATATTTCATGGGCGGTGGTCCAAAATTCTTTTTTTTACATCCTCAAATGCATAGGTTGCATTAAGAATTTTTGAAGAATTTTCAATATCCAAAGCAATACTAAAAATATGAGCTGGAAACCTGAACAGCTTTATTAAAAATAAATGTAAATTCTTAAACAATTAATAGAAATTCTCCGTGGTGCTGTTTTCTGTTCTGTTGTTTGTGAGATCAAAGCAATGCATATGGTGATAAAGTTGGATTCTATTTTATTCTTGACCTACATTTAAAAGGAAGAAATGAACCCCATGATTTCTTTTTTTTTCTGGCTGGTCTCCAGTGGTTTATTTGACCAGCTGAACGGGATCTACACAGTCACACTCACACTCGCCTGGATACAAACATCCCTGATGTGTGACAACATAACTTTAAGAGAGCTTATTCTAATCACAGAAACAGAGAAACTACTGTCTCACTCAGTCTCCCTAATCTCCATTATTCACATTCCTAAGGTAATTTCCACAGTTTCACAGCAACAGTTAGAAGCAAAGTTGTGATTCATCAGAATCAGTCACAAATATTGACATTAACTGCTGACTGAGCTCAGAGGCTGCATATCACGCTTGGTTGGATGGTAGACTTATTTTGTCCCGTTGTGCGGTGAAACAATTGAAGGTGTCAAATGGAGCAACATATGTGAAGTCATGAGAATAAAATTAGATGTTAGAACTGTCCTGCCATGCCAGTGATATTTACTTTACCTGAGTAAGGGAAACTCATAAATGTGATGCATAAACCACTGCAGACGAACACTGCAGACATAGCAGAGAGAGTGAAATAATGGAATGGTGGAGAGAGAGTGTTAACATCCTTCCTGGTAAAAGAAGGCCTCCATAATTCCACAATGTGCTTGGTAAATGGGGGAGTGAACAGAGTCCTTCATTTTTTATAATACATACTCTCACCATCACTCTCATCTTTGTTTCCTAACTTCATTCCTTCTAAAGTAAAAGTTCATAGCTGTGTGTCACTGACCTTGAGGGTCAAACCACCAGCTCAGAGAGGGTTTCTGTGAGGGGAAGAAGAACAATATGGACACAATGATCACACCAGTGACTGCATCTGAGACGAACCTGCAAGACGTCAAGAGGTGAAAAAAAGATCATTAATTGAGATAATTCATATGTGTGAAAAGTTATTGTAATAACTGTCTTTCTTACCCTTTTTTAAAAAACACAGACCAGCCAGTGACAAATTTAGGATCTCGTGTGAACAGCATAACAGCAAACAATACAAAAAAGAAAGAGATGGCTCCCTGTGCAAAACTGAAATTGAGTATATGCAGGAAAGAAATCGGTGAAATGTTTTGTGATAAAAATGTACTCAATCGATGATTTTTGCATGAGATTTGAAGACATACACTGGTCCTCACTTTATGGGCCCTAGTTTCTGGTAATCTTCCTCTATTAGAGCCTTGGCTCTGGCCTCCGCTTGGGCTCTCTGGTCATGTCTCTTGAAGCACAATCTGCACAAAATATAAGGATTGCTGTGTGACACAATGCATTTAACATAAAGGCAGTGACAGAAGAGCTGTAACAGCAGATTACTGAATTACAGGCCTCGTAACTGAAAAAAACACAGATATCGGCACACGTATGCATTTCTAATGATTGTACAACAATTATTTATCTGTAACAATATAATTTTAGATATTACCGTGTGTTCAATCCTCCATAGAGAAATGAAATCCAAAGCCATCCCAAAAACAGAAACAGGAGCATGAGTGGGAAAGCAAATGCAAACCAAGAGCCAAAGTTGATCAGGTCACAGTCTGGGAAGTAGCTGTAAAACAAAAGGATATGAGTCGAACAGCTCCAAAAAGACAATTTCTTTGTCCAGTTGCTGCAAAAATGGACGGTCACCTTTTCAGCTGTCCAATAAAGATGAGGTTGGGTGCTGTGCCTGTGAGTGTAGCAGTTCCTCCGATACTGGATGCATAAGGAATACAGATCAAGAATCCTTTCCAAACATTCAGCTGATACACCGACTCTGATCGGATCTCCTCAGCTGTCCTTGTGTCAGTTTGTTCTGTCCCATCCATCCTTTTCAAGAAAAATAAGAGGCTTCTCAGTATTGTGCACTGATCATTTTAAAGTTCAACAGTTAAAGACATTGTTTCATATGCTGGGGAATTCCTGAAATCCCTGAGAGCCTAAAATGCCGACATACAATGACCATGATATGTCATCAGAGATTAAGGAAACATGTCTAATGGAAAAATTGCAGTACAAACTGATCATAAGAATGTGTCCATATAGCCTTGTAACACATCTGAAAAACGGGAAGCTTCTGTCAAGTTTGCCTAACGCTCTCTCTCAGACACTTTGTTGGTGGATGGATTATTTAATTACAAGTTAATAATTCAACACAATGGAAAAGACAAGACAGACCAAAAGACTGCTGAATTGAGCCAGCTGAATATAACAATACTGTGAAAAATAATATGAAAAAAATATCATGTGATATTTCTCCACTGCTGCTATAAAACAGACTCACTTTCACTTTCTAGATGTGTCCTATACCTTAATAGCTCTACACATACTGTAAATAAATGTACAGTATATGTGTTTGTGCATGAACACAGTGTAATATCAGGTAACATTTGGCAACCACACCCCTGATTTGTATTTTCATTTGGGATTGCAGTAACCATTTTAAACCCTAAAGATCCCTGTACACATATTTTACTTTTGTCACATTTAAAAGAAGAGACTGATACCAGTACATTCAATAAAATTTGAAGATACAGAGGGCCGGCTATGTAGCAAAAACACTGGAAACAGCAAGAAACACTTTGGTTCCATGCAGAATTAATCCACCCCTCAGCACCGCTAAAGCTCATTGTTACAAACATCTTATTTGTTTAAGTTTATTTATTTAAAAACTAAAGACCTGAGCTATGCTAAATAGTTCCTGACACTGGGTTTCCCCCAGCCTTCTGTCCAATGTGATCTGGGATTGTTTAAACTCATTTGACAATGGTTTGAATGTGAGGAATATGTGTTTATATTCAGAGAATTCAGTTAGGCACTACAGTTTAAAATGATTGAAAAAATTATGCAAGAGAGCAAGAGAGAGAGAGAGAGAGAGAGCAGGGTCAATAAGCAGCAAGACGTATTTGAACCCAGACAGCTGAAAGCTGCACGACTTCCAGCTCTTCCAGATGAGCTATGCAGCACCTCCATGACCTCCATGACCAAGTTTCACAAAAATGTCAAATTTGCTCAAACATGCCGTCTCATTTGGCATAAGACTAATTTAGATAGGATTCTGTTAAAGGAACTGTTCTCTTCTTACCTTTCAGTTGACAGTATTTGTTTTTCCAAGGGCTCAGAGGGCAATGGATGCAACTTCAGTGTACACTGTCCTGAAAGACAGTCTGTGTCAGGTTCACATGTCACAGTCAAGCTTAAATAAAGTCATAAATCATCAAAAAGTTATTTCCAAAATGTGAGTAAAATTATGGGTTTTAGCTCTTTGAGCAATTAATATATTTAATATATGACTGTAAGTCAATAAAGCGTCATTAATCAATTACCACTTGAATATTGACTAACTTTTTATCTGAGGAAAAACTGTACAAAGTTCATACTGTAGTTTACATATTAAAAGCTTTGTGAGGATCAGTTAAACATGGTGCAAAAATGATGTTTACTGTTTGGGGATACAATTTTGTTAAGTGAGGACAATTAAGCAACACTACTGAACTTGCATGTATTAATTTATCTCTAAACACAACATTTGTTTAACAACCCTGACATTAGAAACATGAGCAGAAACAGCAGACGACTGCTCATTCACATACACATCAAACCAACACACAGTTCACATGTCAGGTATATTATGCATTTTGTCTGGTCTCCACCTAAGCGTTTTGCCTATTAACCTGCTAAATGCTCCACAATAATCAGCAGTTGTAATAACTGTGTTTGCATGCTGTTACCAAAAATTACAGTACTTAATCCAAACAATTAGGTGTTAAATGCTCAAATGCTACCATATAACCAAGGAATGTGCAGCCAGGTTAATAATTCTCTGAGGGTTAATCACTTTGAGGGTCACATCAACAGTGCACACAGAAAACATAACTCTTGTTAATATGACTGGGAGCCCTTACATGACTAGTTAGTCAGTTCACTTGTAAAAACATACAACACACCTGTTATTCCATCACTGTCTGGATCCTCTCTGGATTTACACTTCTGTTTCAGGGTCTCCAGGTCTCCGAACAGACTCTCCAGGATAGCATTAGCAATGGGAAGCATCATGGCTGTTGTGGCGGTGTTGCTAAGCCACATGGATAGGAAGGAGGAGGTCATCATCATTCCTAGAATAAGCCTGGGAAAAATAATATACATGCCAATCTCGTATCAGTCACACTCATCAACATCACGGATGCGGACTTTGAACCCTTGCGTATAAAGATAAAGCTGAGGAATGTAATTTTCACACGTAAGACCAAACGCAACAATGATTTTTTTGTCTCACTGTATTCAGACCTCCCTAATTAATGAAGACTTGTATTTGTAAAGGGCACATTGTTGTTTTTAGCATATACAACCCAAACAGCTCAGGCTTCATCATGTCTTGAGCCATACAATGTTGCGTGAATGACACTCAACATAATAAAAGAAAGTGAAAAAGTCTTAAGGCATTGATCCTAGAAAACAACAACTTGCTTGGGTGTGGCATATTATCCTATAGATCCTGCTGCAACACGCCTGATTCAAAAGAATGGGTCTTTATTAGGCTTTTGCACAGCTTGATGACGAGCTGACCATTTGAATCGGGCGGGTGTGTTGCAGCAGGGCAGCATGTTAGATATGCAGGGCAGTGTGCCCTGAGGACCAGTGACTGGGAGACACTGCTATGGACACTCACCAGGCAGGTTTTACTCCGACAATACTAAGGACCTTCAGAGCAATTCTGCGATGCAGACCCCACTCCTCGATGGATGAAGCTAAAACAAGGCCGCTGAGGAAGAGAAAGTTGGTCTCCAGGAAATACTGAGGGCAGAGAGTTTTGGATGAGAGAATTCCCAGTGTTGGAAAGAGGCAGATGGGAAGCATCGCTGTGACAGCAAGAGGGAGAGCCTCTGTGCACCAAAACATAGCCATCAGCACCACCACATAAAGACATTTTCCCTCCTAAATGACAAGCAACATAAAAAAGGAGAAGAAGAAAAAAGAAGAGAGTTGTATAAACTTCCCATGTGTCCACAAGAGGTTTCTTTTTTAGTATAAAAATTGAACAATCGTTTAGTCAAGTAATTGAGTCACACAAGGAGGAGCAGTTAATGCTTATGCCATCAAGTGATGGACACTAACCTGTGTTTGACTGACTTTAGACACACAAGTCTGCCTGTCCTTTGACTATAATCATATAATAATAATAATAATAATAATAATAATAATAATAATAATAATAATAATAATAATAATACAGTACTGTGACAACATAGTAATAGCATAGTAATATATGTAATGTGGAACTAATGTCAATGTGGAACCATCCTTTTCATTGTAACGTAAACTCCACCCAGGTAATAACAATGGTAATGGTCATGTCCATGTCTACTGTGGGCTACCTTCAGTTTAAATAGGCCTTCACATGGACATTTTTGTGAATCACAATTGATAATACATTTGAAATTCATCCTCCCTTGTGTCACACACGCATTCTCCACCAAACTACACTTGGTCATTACTGCAGAAATAAGATACTCTTCCAGAATGCTTGCTACACTATTGCTGTATTGTGACCGTAGGTACTGTGATTTACAGTGTTACCAACGTGACTCTGTCACCAGAATCCACGCCACTCACCTTCTCCGGTAGAGTGAAGAGCAGAGGCAGGAAGATGAGCGGCGTGAGCAGGAGGATCAGCTGTTTGCGGACGCACCACAGCTTCTTGAAAACGACTGAAATCTTCATCTCCAGGGAGACGTTTGTCTTGTCGAGGGGAAGCAGGAGCAGCAGAGTTTCGCACACAGGAACCCGTGGCTACGCTTTGAAGCCGCCAAGTCTCTGCCTGAGCTCGGAGAAGATTAACTCCACTCTCAACTACAGTTTAACTCCTCATGACCATGGACCAAGAAGTTAAAGGAGACAGTCAAGTTTCAGCGGAACTCACTGATGACTGCCTCACACTCACGTGCGGGGGGGTGGGGGTGGTGACAGTGGCTATACAATATATATATATGCATTTCTTTTACAGCATATTATTTATGTTTACAGTCAAGTATTGTGTCCTAGATTCTTGCTCCAATGAGATTTTACAGTAAATTACTATGACTACTGTTTACTGTAACCTCACAATTATACATGTTTAACACAAGTTAAACAGTAGCTATTTTTCTTATACCAACACTGTGTTTTAGTGAGTAATTAGTCAGTATTTACCGTTATTTCACAGCATTTCACTGTAAAAGTGGTATTTGAATTTGCTTGAACATTTTTAAAATTCTTGAAATAATGTACAGTGCTGGGTTAAAAATGGAAACAAAGAAGGGACATTAGTTTCGTTTGCAGTTGGCAGGGGAAAAAAACAATAAGCAGTTAAGAGAAATAACGCATTAAACAAGTACACAGACACAATTGAATTGAGCTGAACTTAAAACAATCCATTAAAATTTCAAGTTTAGTGTAATAAAGTGCAATGAAATCAAAACAGGAAGGTGACATGCAGCGTCTATAAGTGAGTATTCTGTTTAAAGTGAGATATTCAGTTGTTCATTCATCTGAAGCAGCCACCTGTGTCTGCGCGCTTTTACGCACCGGTGTTCACGCACGTCTGTGCAGCAGTCATAGTGAGGACTCTCAGACAATGCATTCCCTACAGCCCCTTACCCTAACCTTAACCATCACAATTAAATGCCTAACCCTAAAATAAAGTCTTAACCCTCAAAAGGGCATTTTAAGAACACATGAGGACCAGCCAAAGCTCCTCACTTTCCCAAAATGTCCTCAGTTCCTATTCGACTTTTTTTTTTTTGGTCCACACAGATACCCATACCAGAAAACACACACACAACCTGCTGCAGGACTTAATTCGTGTTTATGTCACTGTTTGTCCTTAACTGAATACATCTTTTTTTTTTAAAAAATAACCCAAAATGAAAGCCATTTATTTATGTTGTATGAGTTGTGAATCTGAGCATGAATGGTGTTTTGTCTTTGTATGTTGGCTTTGACAGAAACTACCCATGTTGTAACCTGCCTCCCGTGCTCTGACTCTATATCGCTCCCTGCTGGATGGCTGGATAACACCCACACAAATCAATGCTACTAGACTTTCCATTTAAAGCTTGACATCTGTTTAATCATTCCAGTCACACACTCCAATGCCTTTTTTTTAAATCTACTAAATCTACATTAATCAAATTTAAATTCTACCCTTTGATATTAACTGGAACATAACAGTATTTATAATGTTACCATGTTGTTGTCTGAGGTGGCCAGTAGGTGGTGATCTTTGCACATCATTGCCCCACTGTACTTGCTGTTGAGCTCTCCCCTCATGAATGATCTGTAATCAATGTTTACAAAATCCACTGATGCTTGTAATGTGTGTCCTGCTTTGGTCTTATTGTGTAAACCACGGAACCCAGTGGTAGAAGATGAGCCCAGAGTGGCGATAGGTGCTTTTATTGCAGGATAAAAAATAGTGGAGAGCATGAATATAGTGACAGATCGAGCTCAACCTTCACTTTCACTCTTGTACAGGAAGACACAAGGGTTTCAGCCACAACAAAAAGTCTGAAAATTGCTACTTGCAAGTAAATAAACTCTGATAGTTGTCATTTCAAATAATGTACACTTTACAGGAAAGACAACACAGATGTCTATCTATGCATTATTTGTTTATTTATTTATTAATTTTAGTTTTGCGGGAACCTTATGCAGCTTTCTCTCTTTTTGTCTTTCACCAGTCCTTGCTTGTTGATCAGTGCCTTGACATTAATGTGCTGATTGTTGTTTGTAACTTTTGTAACTTGGGTGAGCTGAAAAAATGCATTGCCATTCTATGATCAATAAAGTGAACTATGCTGCTCACTTTACTGTTTCTAAATTCTGCCATTCTCTTTTAACACTTAACGTGAGACAGGAAGTAAAAGTGCAATAGACACTGAGTGAAAACCACAGCATATTTGTTCAGTTTTTATGCAGGAAGTAAAAGCAAATGCGTGATTGCACTGTTAATGTGATGGAATTGTTTTTAATCTTTGTTGGCAAATGTTGGTGGCATAGAAGACATTTGCTAAAATTATTGAATAATGTAAACAAATATATCTGGCATTACAACATTCAATTTATGCATAACATGCACAACTACTTACAGTTTTTGTTCTGGATGACATCCTCTCATGTCCGGCCCAGAAGTAAAGGTAATAGAAATGAGTAAAACAGGGTAAATAAAGAAATCAAAATAAATTTCCTTCTAATTTTGAATTGACTGGGTAAATCTGAGTATTTACATGATTTCAGAAACATTCAGTAAAGACATTCAGCTTCACCACTGCCTTTTTCTTGAAGACCTGATACGAATAACCTTAAAAGAAAAAGACAAAAGAACACACAATAAATAAATTCAGAATCGTTCATTTTGAAAAAAGGGTCATCCTGGGTCATGTGATGATTTGGTTAGAGTATACTTGGTTAGGGAACCAGAGTTGTCATATCAGTCAATCATCATGGTTACTGTATAAACATCACATTGGTACTTACATATAAGCATATGTTTTGAGGGGTACTTCTCTTTCTTAGCATCAGTTACATCTCAAAATACACTATACAGCACAAGAGTGAGTTGTAACTCTGTTATAAAAAAATTATATATACACTATATACATAAATCAGTAATGAAAATTTGATTAAGTCAAACATTCAATGAACAGAGTTGCATTAAAGTTCTATTTTCTCCTGATCACAAACCTTTGCTTGCACTGACAAGAATATGGATATCTTATGCATCATATGTTACTTTTGGTGTCCCTCAAGGTTCAAGTTTAGTACCTATTCAATACCTTTTAATATACATGTTTCCACAGAAGGCTGTGTAAACTACTTTAAAGGAACTGCACTGTTCACCCAAAAAGAGGTCATTATAAGGTCTGCACATCTGTGGTTAAACTACAAAGAAAAAAATAAAATTGAAATGTCGTCATTTCTGAAGAAAAAGTTCTTTCCTTCTCATTGGTGAGAATATTTTGTTTGTTTTTTAAGCAAACCCACAATAGTTTGAAAGGGCATTTCAGGAGAAACTGAAGGCCCCCACACAAGGAACCTGCACCTGCTCACAGTAACACACCAACTGTCTCACTATTTATCTCTTCCTCTTACCTTTACTTCCTCTTTTAAGTTTTTTACTTTTTAGACACAAGTTCATAATCCACAAGTTGTCCAGAATTATGAGTTGGCAGGCTTGTATTGGACGGTAGCAGCTGTTAATCACACATGTCCACTCATGCCATTTGTGCCATGGTTTATTGTCTATTTTACTCTAAATTAAAACACACTTTAAAAAAAATCTGATATCATGTTGTATTGAAACTTAAATTTGGGTTCTCAGGAAAATGTTAACTCACATTAAACTGAAGTGAGAAGTAGGTTCATTTTCCCATTGTCCTCCATTCAAATAGAGTTCTTTGTGCAACCAGTGGAACCACCCACTGGTGGCTATATGATATATTACTACATCCTGACTGACTTATTTCCTCAAAGACACTCATTCACTTTCTTTTTTTTTATATACTTTCTATATGCAACACCTGTGTGTTGAGACAGGCCTACTAATTTCAGACTGGTCTTTAACAGTCATTTCAGCCATAATTTGTTGGTTTTTCAAAAGTGACCGACAGACCTGCTTGCAAATAGGGGACCACAGTCATCCCCCCCATCATCGCCTTGCAGTTAGTGTAGATAACCCTTTCTGTGTTGGATTCAGTGTCACCTTAAAGGTGTCACATTCCTGCATTAATATATCTAAAACAGGCAAGATTAACATGATAGGCATTTTGTTTAGTGTACTTACATTACAGTATTTCTATTCAAAGTAATGGATCGCTTTATTTTCTTTTTTTAATATCATCATCTGCTTTACTGTCTTTGCTGTGACATTTTGGACAAACGCCCTGTGAAATTGTTGGTACTTCTAGTTGGGCATTGCATTGGCTTTTGCTTTTGTAAAGAGCAAATGCACAGTACAATCAAAAAAGACAACAAGATAAATTAATTCCAATGATCACATTCTGCGTCCTGTTGTAATCGACCTAGATATTTTGTCATTGTTTTGAGGGAGAAAAAAAATACATACTGTGAATTTACTTTCATTAAAAAAACATCAGCAATCCATAATTCGGGTCTCTCACCAAGAGATCTGAGAAATAAGAGATATTTGCCTTTAAATCACTTCAAGGACTGCTACCACTACATGAACCATGTCCAGATCCCTGAAATCATTTCAGCAGTTTCCCTAAAGAACCCTAGTTTGTGTTCATGTGTTCTATCAATACATTCAACATAATCACCAGTGACAAATCAAAACATTGTGTGAAGATAAATAAAGTTTATTTACCCAAATGCTGATTAGAGATAAAATGATTTTAAGGAGCCCCACTGCCACATAGCCAATGATGCTCCACATGACTGGCAGGTCATTGACTTGTATGGACCAAGGTCGAGTGGACTGACTTATATTCAACACAGTTGTCACTTGTGTCACAACAGCCTGAGTCGCACACTCTGTGATAAAAAGAGACAAAATAGAAGAAATCAGTGAGATTTCCCAGTCCAAACTATAAAGGTCTTATCTCATTGACAAAGGTAAACATTAATCAGAACATTTTCAAAGATTTATTTAAAATGAGAGTAGGGAAAATGTGTATGCATGGAATAAAAGCAAAGGTTGTGTTAAACACGTAGGCCGGAGAGGAAAATATGTGTGTTTGAAGAGATGGATAATCTTAAAGTGTTTCCTCCTCTTTGATGTGGCTCCGCACCTTCTGTGACTTTGCTGCAGATGCAGAAATGAGGATAACTCAGACACATTTTTCAGATTACAGTGCTCGTAAGAAAGGTTCTCCTCTTCACACATTATATACATGTTAGAAAAAAAGTGGCTGAGAACATGTGAATTATGGAGTGAAGACAGACAATAATTTTTCCCGTCTTCTGTTTAGGATTTTTTGTTCAGGTGTGTCTAAAAATATGGTTCAGAAGAAAGTGAGGACATTTGGGCTGTATGTCCTGTTGTGTCACCCCTTAAAAGATCTCTTTGAGGGTTAAGACTTGGTTTTAGGGTTAGGGTTAGAATTGGGTTAGGGTTGGGATTGGTGATAAGCATTTAGTTGTGATGGTTAAGGTCAAGATAAGAGGTTAAGGAATGCATTATGCTGATTGTCTTCATTACGAATGCTGCATAAGTTTGTTTGTCGGTGTTCAGCTCCTCCAGTGATATTTATCGACTGTTTCAATCATTCAGATTTGGCAAGTTGGTAAGTAACACATTTTCTTGTGTTGTGACAAGAAGAGATTTTTGTCATTATGCAATGCACTTAGACGTTGAACCTAAAAATTCATAAATAGTTCATGAATGAAAGCTGAACTCATTGATAACGTTTCCAGTTGTAATGCATCTTCAAATGTGTACATGACATTAACAGTCATGAGGGAAACAATCTGCCTCACATGTGGCGGCCACAAATGTTTAATTAAGCATCATGAGTTAAAGATGAAAGATGAGAAAATACATACAGTTTGTGTGCAGTTTTACTGTGAATGCAATTTTATTTGATGTATCTATTTGTGTTTGCAATGTGTACAGAATATGGGTGTGTCATTTCTAGTTCACATCATAAAAACTATTTCTTAATATTTATTTAGTTGATATTTTATTTTCTAATGTTTACCTTCGACGTCAACTTATTTATTAGTTTTTAAATCATGCTTTTATTTTGACTGTCCCTTAGCTGCTTCAAAATGGTTAAGTTTCCTGAAAATGCTGAACATCAGTGCTGAAATCACTGCACCGGCGTTCAGTTTCCTATGTAAATGATTTTAAAACACTGCCCATTTCTGAAGCTCTTCGTGGACAATAGGACGCAAATCTTTTTCTGACCACCTTCAGTTTCATGAACCTCTCAGATGAGCAGCTGTTGTTCTGCTCACTGTTCCCAGAGTCAGAACAAAGCATGGAGAAGCAGCCTTTGGTTTTTATGCTTCTCTTGAACAAACTTCCTAAAACTGAAATCTTTTAAATTAGATCTTAAAACGTTGTTGTGTGTCAGAGTTTTAAAGAATTAGCAACTCTTTTCTCAAGTGTATTCACTTCTATTTATTTTTGAAAGTGTGATTATTATGTGTTATTTTTTATCTTGCAATGTCTATTTATTGTTTTGTCTTTTCTATTCTAAAGCTGTTTTATTTCAAAGTGAAATTGTTTAAATTTATAATTTTTCAATTGTTTTATTTAAAGTACTTTGGATTACCATAGTGCATAGAAAGTGCTATACAAATAAAATTGCTCTGCCTTAACTTATTTGATTATTATACTGAACTGTGGCTCAGTGAGTCAGTAACAGATGCGCTAATGATTGTTGAACTTAAAATAAAAACTCACCATGAACTGTCAGGTTGACTTCAGAATTCAGATTTTGATGTCCTATATTTGCCTTGATTGTACAATCGTAGGTGCCTGAATCATTTGGGCTCACTCCGAAAAGCAACAAACTGTATTTCTCTCCAAACTTCGGGCCCATACGGGTGGTGTCGTCTTCGGGAGCTGTGCTGTCACCTTTTCTTTTCCTGATGATGCCAAATTTCTTTTCGTTGCTGACCTGTTTGAAGTAACAAGACAAAAAAAAATTATCACAAGTTATGTTTTAGATTTTAAATATGCGACATAATATGAAACAGTTAAAGTTTATTTATTTGGTAGCATTTATGCCAGAAATCCAAAAATAAGTCGACTGACCTTGTACCATATCACCGAGATGAAATCCATGCTGTCAATATCATCATACGGACACTTGAGTATAACATCATCATTGCAGTTTGCTTGAATTCCTCCCTGACTCTGGGTTGTGTACTGCACTAACAACAGCTGAGACAATCACACCTCATTATTTACAGAGAACACATACATTCAGACTCCACATTACTAGCTACACCTTCCTAAATTAAATATCAAAATACAACATTCAGTTTTGTTGCCTTGTACTGATAGATTTTTCTATTATTTTGTCCACACTTCCCTCTCTGTGTAAATGTTTGACAGCACCACAAAATGCATCCTTAAAAAATGATTATAAATAAGCACATCAACATTTCTAGCTATTATTTAGGTCTACCTAATAAACTATACCAAATCAGTGCATTTTCTGAACAATAAACAGAGTAGATGAGATTTCTCGGTCAAGTGGTTGATCTTATCAGTAAAATAGTGAAGTAATGTTTTGGGTCTGAGTTTCTTTGTATTTCAAAAAAAAAAGAAAAGAAAAAGGCGGATGTTTGTCTCACCTTGATGAAGAAAAAAACCTGTAGCATCTTTTACATTTCTTCTGGCTCTAGAGTTAACTGTGGCAAATGTAACATTTCTTTCTTCAAATTGTTGTTTCCTCTTTACTGTAAATGAAACAAGCATGAGTGAGAACATGTGCCACCCTGTGGTGCTGGAGAGCAGTGCATCGTCACTGAGTTATTAGTGTAAATCTCTTTGATTCACTGCTTAAACAGAACAACAGAATTGTGTGACTTCCTGAAGACCCACTGTTCAGTTTAGACCTTTACATCTTCATCAGAGAAAAATGATTTATGTAGTTTTAGTGAAGGCAGCTTAAAGAGTAAATTAATGGGGCATTGTAAATCAAGACAGAAACTAGTCGGAATATCTAAGTGAGGTCAGTGTTGATGATATGTCATTATTTTATACTTGCACTTTACTTTTCTTAACTTTAAAGGGAATATTAAGACAATTGTTGACATACATTTGAATATGAGATCAATGGAAAAAGTTAACTTGCAAACATTTACAAAAATCTGTATATAATACAGCAGGATGGAGGATTTTTAAGGGTTTAAATTTACAGCAGTGTTGATTTTACTTAGCGGGTCAGTGAGATGTTCACATTACTCACATTACGCACACAGACACACACACACACAGGTTACAAACTTCAGAGGACATAGACTTACTCTAACCTTAACCACTACCCTAACTCTAACCTCAGCCTAACTTTAAAACATGTCTTCACCTTAAAATGTAGTAATTTACATTATGGGGACTTGATTTGTGTCCCCACAGTTAAGGAAAACCAGGTGTATACACACACACACACACACACACAGTTATGAGGCTGGCTCATCCTGTTGTTTTCATGTCAGGGAACTCCCCATTGTCTCCCATCAAGCATATTATTTGTATGTGTCGCTCTTGTTGACAAAGGAGGTCGATATATGTTATTAATAGCAGAGCGTCTTTATGGAAGAGGAAAGAGTTAGGTCTTTGGATTCCACCATCTGCATTAAACAATGCCACGTTCAGCAGATGCTGGCACAATGAGCTCAACATAGAATTTTACTGATGTTACAACCGAGCATCAGTGGAAATGAGGATTTTTTTTTTTTTTTCGTTGCTTCCTATTGGACACCAGTGCCTGCAGCTGTGAGCGGTCTTTAAGATTTATGACAGGGAGTCAGCTCAGCATGAAAAATAAATGGCACATACAAAAGCATGATACTCCACATTCTTGAAATATCTCAGTTGTTGGTCAGCACAGGTGTGTTGTGTGCCAGAGTCGACAAGGGAGTTTACATTTATACATACAATGTGTTAAAACTACAGAGCACAAACTAAAAAAAAAAAAAAAGTGTCGTATTAAACTTGTGTGTGGGACAGAAACTGCTGAAACTCAGAGCTGTGATTCTGCAAAGGGTTTAAATGTGGGTGCAAGTGTGAGCGAGTGCACATGCATGCGTTTGATTCGTGCTCTCAGTGTTGCAGTTGAAGGGTGTTGCACGCCACAGTGAATCCCAGAGGTTGTTAGCACGCCCAGCTGCATGTGCTGGTCTCCATGTTTCTGTCAGTGAGGTTGTTCAGCACACTCTTTAGCCTCTGATTGAGGAAATCCTCTGAATGTTTGCTCTGTAAGCTGAATTGAAACATCCCAATGGTTCCGCCATCCCTCCCACAGGCCCCGTACACAGACACTTTCCCATGAAGACTGAACATGCTTACTGGGCTTTGACAGATATACTGTGCAGCTCTTTGATGAACCACAACAATACATTTGTTTCAGAGCTAGAGTTGATTGGTAATACCTCTAAAATAGCAAATAAGTAAAATGGTCAATTAAAAAATGAAGCTCTACAAACTACAAACCAGTCTTAGTTTGTTTAAAAATATATAAGGTCTTTATTGTCCCATAGGAGGAAATAGTCTTGGCAACATAAACAATGAAATAAGTAAATATATCATAACTGGCATAATAGTAATTAAATATGCATCAACACCAAACAGAGAAAACAACTAATTAAAAGCCAATGACCATCTTGCTGTGAGGCAATTTCACCATGTGGCCCAATTTGCATTATTTGCTTATAAATGTGCCATAGTGTTATAAAATATGGTGGGTTTTTAGTTTGACCTATTAAAAGGCAACTTTTATTTTACCTCCGTATATTTTAATGATCATCATGTGCAGTTATTTCATCTGTGTGACATGTGTTGAGCGTCTTTTTCTTGGTGGTTTAACTACAGTAAAGGACCTGGACACTTTTCCATCACTGGTGATTGATATAATACAACATTGGCCTGATTTCAGTGTGTTGCCAAACGTATGAGAGAGGATGAGGATGTTTTTTTTCCTAATATATATTTACTAAGAAGGGTGGGGTTTGATCTGACTTTGTTTTGGGAGTGTGTCAATGACTAACTGCATAATTCCTGTCTTTGTGGAGAAATCGTGGATGCAGAGTTGCATCATGCTGCCTGTTCAATTGTTTTTTTAAGGAAGCAGAAACTCCTTCAAGTCTGTGCTGCTGCATTCTCACCTCTGCCTCTGGGCTTTGGCAGGCTGCTGGATTGCCCGAGCCTGCAGGAGAACAGAGCTGTGTTACGATGATCTGTATTGTTCCCTGATTTCTTCTCTGGGATTTCCTCTTAACAGATCCACACATCCACCCCTCCTATTTACCGCACAGCTCTCCATCATCCTCCCTCTGTCTGGAGGCCTTGCCAAACTCTCTGACACATGAAAACAATTGTTCTTATATATGTTTGAGGAGATATAATTGACTCCTCAGACAGGCTTCTCTCTCCCCCACAGAAGCTTGGCCGATGGTCGGGCAGACAGACTTCCTCGTCCTCCTCCTCCTCCTCTTTTGGAAAAGTCATGTTCAGTAAAATCGGAAACAAGGTTTCTGAGTCTCGAGCCACAAAAGTGACTCAGAATCATTAATTTCTTTGACATGCAGGTGGAGCGGGGGGCCATCTCCCCAGCCGCTGAGCGTTTGAAACATGCTGAAACAGACTCTAAGAGAGCAAAAGCTATTAAAATATTACCATGTGCAGGTTTGTTTCTAACGAGAGCTCTCTGGCAAGACTACAAAATCTTGCAGATAAGCACTCATGTGGGAATCAGGCCTAGTCAGGCCTGCTCCCAGATGATGCTGAAAAAATGCTTTACATCCTGCCCCTTTCTGGATCATCTATTTTAGTGATTTTTTTCCTGTGGAAAAGAGAGAACATGTCTGACTGAACAGCCAATCCTGTTTGATTGGTATTTCTTTTTTTTTTTTTTAATTCATCTTCTAGGTCCCATAATTGCTAATCCATCACTATGAACGTTTTTGCATTGATTAGTATTTCCAACGTCACAAACTAAATAATTGATTACAGTCAATAACGTACAATGACAACATGTCATTATTGAGTGACATAAAAACGACAAACACACTTGACAATGTTACAGGTCTACTATGAAGTTGTAGAGTAAGTGTTATTGTGCAAGTGGAATTACTTAAGTGCAGCCACGCTGTATTCAATGCAGAACTTATAACGATCATGAAACGTGATTCCGTTTTATCTGTTTTAGCATCCAATAGCATCCCATTACTGGGCTAGAAAATACTACACCGGTTGTTTTCAACTGTGTTGCTACATTTAGAGGTTTTCTGCCAATTTGAGTTTCTGCGTTAAACTCATGTTGGACAGGTTGCGACCATTTTGACTAGTTTATTTATGTTAAATCAGTTCTCAGGGAGAACAGAAGGATTTTATTAAAGGCCGGGTTCTTTCAAGTTCACAGTCCAGCTTATATAAGGTTGTAGCAGTGTGTTCCATTGAGACCAAGTCCACATTTTCCTTGTCAATTCACAATGAAACAGCTGGGCTTCCTCACTTCAGTGAATCAGTTTGAATTATCCAGGCTCTGCGTTATACTTCGTTTTAGTTATTAAGTTAAGATTTTCATCTGGAAAATGACACACTGACATTTATTTGGAAGATGATACCGTGACTTTTGTCACTCTAATCTGGTAACACATAAAAAAAAAATTAGGTCAAAACCAGTATTTTATTTACAAACTAATTTATTCAGATTTATTAAATCAAACCAAACTATGGTTGTGTTGTAAATTGTAATCATGTCCTCTCCAATCATCTAAAAGAAATTGTGATAGGGTTGTGTTTACAATTACACATAACAGTTTTTGTAACAGTTACAGCACCATGCTAAAGTCTTGGACCACCAGTAGGTTTGATGTTTTAACAATGCTATAATGACGATACAGTATAGATATTTCTCAATCACTTTATTGAAACAAATCGAGAAAATAAGAAAAACATGTATGCAATTTTAAAATGACAAATTCTTCAGACAAAAACAGCTCCTACAGTTTAAAGTGTCAAGTATTTAGTGTGACCTACCCTTACACTTAACTTGTGAGTGAAACCCTAATTAAAATTACTAGTAAAAGATGTGTTTGTCCTACTGTAAGAGAGCATACTACTATAGTATATGCTATACTAATACTACTATACGAGTATAACAACCAATTTGTGTGGTGTAAAGTTGAGTCATTCTAGTGTTGGTAATGTACAGTATGCTGGCCTACATTATTAACCCTGTATTTTTATTGTGCAGGAGAAAAGGAAGGACAGAAACATTAACATCCCTTTTTCTCCCCTTACTTAGCTTTATAATTTTTTTATATGAAGTTACAAGATTCAGTTTAGGTTTCATCCACCAAAGAGGTGACAATGAAATGTAACAGATAAAATAAAGAGAAGTAGCAAGTGTGTTGCTGCTGTTATAATTTTTTTCCTTTTTTCCCTTTCACAACACAACAGGGCTCAGACTATAAAGGTCATTTTTCATCTCGGGTCACAACTGGCAGGAGGAGGTGGAACACCGTCTAGCTTCATTTCATCTCCGCTGAAATTCTTCCTGTTGAAAATCTCTGTTGGGATTAAGAGACACGAGTGTCCACAGAAGAGGAAAAACTCACCAAAGTGAAGCAGTAAAATCTCTGCAGTGGTCCCCAGGTGTGTCCTCGCCTGTCAGACATGTTAAACAGATCCAGTCTGACCTTATTTGCTGTCTTTGTTTTCCCACCACATCTCCTCTGATGCTCTGTGTCATCAATTTATTACCTGTCACCATTGTGGTCGGGAGGAAAAGCTCTCCTTCCGATTTTGTTGAAAACTCGCTATTTGGTTCGCTCGCTCTAAAGAGTACCACCAGAGAGATGTACATCTGGGTCCCAGCACTGGATGATGTCAAGACTGGCGTTGACCCAAAGCCCGCCGCACAGAGAGTTCCTCAGAGAGGTCGGTGGGGCGTTGTTTTTCCTTCCTGTGCCTCCGTGACATCTTCCTGCCGGGGGGAGCCTCAGGGAGCCATTTGGGGAGGCCCGGGTTCTGAGTATGGAGAACTTGGCACAGCAAATTCCAATTAGCCTGACAGTGCAGGTGGGGGAGAGAAGGGGGGAGGGGGAAGCTCAAACCCCCAGCATGCACCTTTAAAACTCTCTTTCCATACAGCCACGTGCGTCTCTTGGGGAGCTCTGCTCCCTCATTTTGAGGACTATGTTTGCGGTGTTGCTAGACAGAAACTCCGGTTCAGCTGTCTGAGTCACAATCTGCCTTTTCGAGTGATCACCAAAGCGTTGTTTTCAGACTGAAGACGACATCAGAGAACCCCACACATCCAGGATTGCTTCTACTTAAGTGCACTTAAGAAATGTTTTCCAGTAAAAATGCATGACAAAACTTTTTCCCGGCAAAGCTATGAAGGTTACAGCTGCACTTCATGAAATTTTTCTCTTGCTGTTTATGTTATTATTTTGCCTTTCTCTCTGGTCTTTGAGAACAGAAACAATGTGCCATTATTTGTATGCTCTAACAGAGAGAGCAATACTATCAGACCTGAGTGAGGCTTGTGTGTATACAGCAGCAGAGCAGGGGTGGACGGGGGCAAGAAACATTAATCCCCAAAAACTGTCCAACAACTGTTTTTTTTTTTGTTTTTTTTTGACTCACTTCTGAAACTTTTCAGGGACACTTGTTGCAGGGTGTTTTCAGTCATACTCCAACCTGTTTGCAGCTGTTTCACTTTACTAGCACAATGTTGCTGTTGCCTCCATCTGTGTTTACATAAAATGAATCACTTCCTGTGTGTAGTTTGGGAATGTCACCAGGAGACACTAGATCTTAACACCACAATTCTGAAAAACACAGAGAAAATTTTGTGGAGCTGACAGGCTAAATAAGAACTGTGTTTCGACTAACATTTGAATGTAATTGGTTAATATTTAAAAGTTAAACATTGTATTTTAAAAAAAAAAAAATTATTTGTCATATATTGATAGTAAGAGTAAGTCAACAAGGTTTTCCTTCTGTGCTCCACCATGACCTCTGACCTCTCACCCATCTCTCCCTGCCCATTGGGCAGACAGCAATGATTTATCCCCCTGACATACCAACAGCTGTGTTGGGGGGCTCCAAGCAGAGAGTGGGCTACTATTTGCCATGACTAATCGATAACAGACTTCAAAAAAAAAGAAAAAAGGAAAAAAGGCAATGACATTAGAACCCTGAACATTCTCTATGGCTCTGCAGGCTACGTAAACAATGTATTGGCAACATTACGCCAAACAATAGTAATCTGTGTGGGTCTTACCATGGAGACTTAAATGACAAGGAGAATCTACTGCAGGTAAGCTAGGGTAGCACAGAGGAACACAATATGTTTACTTGGGTTTTTAGTGATCAAACTAAAAAATGTGTTTCTAAATAGAAATTTTAGGGTTTTCCAAAGTGTGATTCCGATGCTTGTTCAGCAACAGGAAGAGTCATTCACAAACTCCAGCCAACCTGAACAACACAACTACTTCACCCTAGTCATCATAAAACATACATATGTACACACACACACACACACACACACACACACACACACACACACACACTATATTTTAAATTTACATCCCATTTTACATTTTAATAAGTAACTGCAGGAAAATGTGATTTTATTTTGATAAAATATATTTTTATTTTAAACTTTTGAAAAACCAAGTAAACAGAAGGACAAAAACTCATAAGTTTCAAACAAATGCACTGCATCTTTGAAAGGCTTATGCTTAGAGTTCTCAATCAAGTATAAATAGTTTTTTCCTCTCTTTTTCTTCCATCACTTTATCCAGCATGTGTGCATACTGTGTGCGACTGTGTCCGTAACTCCAGCTTTGACTCTTCCCTGAGAAAGTCTTTGATTATTTTCAGGTTGCTGATGTTTCACTGGCCTTCAGTCAACGTCTCATTCGCAGTGGACCCAGTCCTCGTATTTTTAAACAGTCTTTCCCATCTTTTATCTGGAAGAAAAAAATGATATGTCTCAGTTGCACAGAAATTCAACAATATTTAATTTTGGTTTAGCACAAGGTACACATTTGTTTCTTGCATATAGGAATGATTCATTACACTCTACAAATAGATGACCCATTTCAAATTTCACCAATCTATAGGTTAAATTAATCTTCAAATGCAACTTTCAATGTTTAGAGAGATAGATAGATAGATAGATAGATAGATAGATAGATAGATAGATAGATAGATAGATAGATAGATAGATAGATAGATAGATAGATAGATATAGATAGATAGATAGATAGATAGATAGATAGATAGATAGATAGATAGATAGATAGATAGATCTTTATTAATCCCTTGGGATTTCCCCTCGGGAAATTATGGAAAATTATGTTTTGTCACGACAGTGAAGGTCCTCCAATCAAAACACACACACACATATTGTGTGTGTGACTGAATTTACAGCTTGTCAGGACATGTGCAGTGCGTAAACAGCACTTTTACGCACACAGCCTCCAGTAAAACTGACATGACTATGGTCATTAAAAGATAAGCAGATGTTAAACATCACATTAATTTTTTTCAAGTACATTTCTGAGCATCATGATGATGAGTTATTTCATTTTATGTGATGAAATCAGAGAATGTATGTCCGTGAAAATACGTAGCAGTATTTACCCCTTTCCTCTGGTTGCTCAAGCAGAAGGTGCAGATGCTTCGCGGCTGCTTTGCTCCGCTCTCTCCTGGCACATGGACCGCGCCGAGGCACGGCTGTCCGTCCGCGCGGCCGTCTCCAATGAGAAGCACGTTGGCAAGATGGGAGATGTAGCTCGATGCCAAGCGCAGAGTCTCAATTTTGGAGAGCTTTCGGTCCACTGGCTCAGTGGGTATGAGAGTCCGGAGAGCCGAGAAGGCGGTGTTGACGCTCTGCGTCCTGCCTCTCTCCCTGGCGTTGGCGGCGATCCTCTGCTTCACCACCACCGCGGGTTCTCCCTCCAGCTTGCGTGAAATCCTCCTGCGCTTTTCGCTGGAGTCGCAGGAACTCTGGCCCGAGCCTCCGTCGCTCTCGCTGCGGTTTTCTTCGTCCTCGGACATGAGAGACAAGTCCGAGTAGATTAAGTGCGTCGCCACAGGCCGCAGCATGGCAAATGTCATCATGAATAATGCAGACCCAGTCCCAACTCCTGTGTCAGTCAGATTAGTCCAAAAAGAAGAAACAAAACATCACACTCTCCGGGAGTACTTTCTACATCTTAGTTTGGCACAAAAGCTGCAAATAACGCTTGAATGCGATGAGCGTGTTTTCTTGAGTCAGTTTTTACTGACCATTCTGTGGATGGTCAGCTGGGTTCTTATAGCTGGATGGGAGGAGCTGCCAGCTGCACACAGTGTTGTAGCAGCTCAACAAATGCTGGGCAAACTACAGCTCTTCTTAAATGCTTTAAAAAAAACAAATACTGAATCATTTTGAATTGTTGAGTAAGTGATTGTAAACACAAAAGTGATGAATTAATGTATAAAGACATAAAGCTTGAGCTCACACCCATATGCACTTTTCAAGCTTTAAAGCTTTTCTAATTCTCTCACTTTTATTTAATTTTTTATTTAAATAAAATAAATTACTGTAACATGCACAACCGGAAAGGACAAAGGAAACCATTCAATTATAGTCTAAAAAAAAGAAAAAGAAAAAAGAAAAAAAAAGTAAAAGTGGGGTCAGTAAATTGAATATTATTTCTTGCTGTATTATTAGGGCTGACAGACAACATTAGGACACAAACCATAATTGATTGTTTTGCAACACATTTTGGTTTGGTTGTTGGTGCCAGCCGGGCAGGAATGAATACTTCAGAAAATGCCAATCTACTGGGAATTTCATGCACAGTTAGGCACCTCAAAAGGTTTACAAGGGTCCAAATAAGACAGTAACTCAAGTAACAACCAAAGATGGCAAAATACCATCTTGGAAGACACAGCATATCAAACCTTGAAGCAGAAGCTTATCAAGTGGTTTGTCAGTGTACAACTTCGTTGTGTGGCGAGTTGAAGCATAAAGGTAGTAAACATTTAAGAAAATCTACATAACCTATATATAGGGCCTTTATAATGATAATAACTAAAACACAAGTATTATAAATACAACAAATGGAAGAGTACATTAATCCATATCCATAACTATAAGTACAGTATATTGGAAAACTTCTCTGTAAAAAGGGGAAAAAATGCCTCTGGGCCAAGAGCTTGATTATGAACTTGCATATTTCATATACATTAGAAGACAGAAACCCTTTTTTGAGCATTTGAAGTTCTGTGTAAACATCTGTACAGAAATATGAAATAATAGAAATATGCACATCTTACATATTTCTGGTCCCACCACTCCCTGAAGTTTGTTTAGCACCAGTACAGTAAAAAAACAGTACATTAAAAGACCAAACTTGATGTCCAGTAAACTTCAGCTTGCTTAACATCTAAACAATATCTAAACACAAATGGTTGTTTGAAAGATTAGCATCATGGCTATGTATTGTAACCAAAGTCTGTTTGACCTGCAGGCTCTCACATTTCCTACGGAAATGAGTCAAATGCAAGGCTTCCTTTAATTTGAATATCTTTTTCAGAAAGCCTGATTTGTTGTGGATTTGTTTTGTTGATTTGTTATGTCCCCATAATAAATCCTGCTTTTGGCAGATGCTCGTCACAGGTCAGACAGCAGCAAGTTAAGTGTGAGTAAATAATCGCTGACCAGATGATCCTGGAATGGCAAAGATTTATTTGTTTGCTGCCCTGAGTTCAAAAAAACAATGTGGTGGAAAATGGATGATTTAGTCCTTTTAAAGCCACTTTGGCAGACACGAGTCTCCTCCAGCCACAGCCTGCAGCACATTCATCCACTTCAATGTTCCTCAGCTGCATCAACAGTCAGACATCAGACACCAAAACTGTCTGCTGAAGGAGAGCTGAGGTCTCACTGAGGACATGAACCGTGCACAGGAAACCGCAGTGAGAAAAGCTCTGTGAATATTTCAATTAGCCAAAATTAGTCTTTCTCTCTCTCTGTACATACATTTTATTTAAAAAATGCAAAGCTTTGGAAGACTTAGACTCATTTTGAATTGTAATATCTGATGATGTGAAATATTAAGTTATGGTTAGCATATCCTAATGAATGGATGTTCATGCAGTCCTGACAAGCAAAGTTGTGTCTATGAAACTGTTGTACAAAAGAAGTGGATCTATTTATCCATTAGGATGAGGGGGCAGCATGTCTGCTTTGCCACCTGTTGAGTTCAGTGATCTTTAAGGAACTGTAGTTCTCTCTGAACTCCACAGTGACGTGACTGACTGACAGGACTGTATGGCTATGCTCTTATGTTCTTGTGCTCATATTCAATTATTTTTGGCTGCTGCAACTCTGATCTGATGTTTTTCAGGGCTGTGTGGACACAGAAAACCAACGGTCATCTCCAATGTTCAAATCAGACCTGTGTCACTTCAGCATGTGGTCCTGGACACATGCACATGCAACATGAATCAGAGTGGTAGTGTCATAGCACAGCAAAGCCAAACAAGAATGGAGAAGTGTGCACAGGCATGTCGTTTCCAGGGACAGTTGTATGCACATGAATGTCATGTGAAAAACATGAACATTACGACTGCGAGCTGTCAATTCCGGTCTGTATTGGATCAGACTGGGAGTTTAACGATGTGGCTGGTTATAAGAATAGAGCCTTTGATGCTTCACAGTACAGTGGACCTAACGTAAGTCTGTCGGTTCATCATATCACCAAAGGGACGGTCATGATATTTAGTGCAGACATTCTTTGTCCCTGGAGAAAAATCAAATTAATCTGAAAGACCTACCTTGATTTTTCCATTTAGTGCCATCAAAGATCATTAAAATATCTGGGAAATCCAAAAGTGTAGTAAACAAAGGCAACTGGACTTAGTTGAATTTCTTGAAGACGTTTCACGTCTCATCCAAGAGGCTTCTTCAGTCGAACTGAACCTTTGTTTACTACACTTTTGGATACCATGACCTGGATGACTGAGAATCTTCACAGATATCTGGGGAATGTTTTAAAAAGTCTCCCACAGTTATCTGACAAGCCAAAAGGACAGTGATGTTTTACAAATAGTTTTGTGTGTCTGTCTATTTTATGTCAGCCTTAAAAAAATAATATATATATCTGTCATAAGCTATTGGATGGATTTCCATTTGAACATTTTAGAGGTATCAAACATTTTCTGAACATATTGTCACAAAAAACAAACAGTCATGTTTCTCAGAAACTGAATCCTAATAAGCTAAATAATCAGCACTCTAATTGAAGCCCAGTCAAGTTTTATATTGATTGGCATTGATTGATTGTAGATTTCAGCGCACTTTGAAAACTACATGAGAGTTTAAAGGAAGAAGAGGCCCTTCACAAGTTTAAAGCCCACTGCTATCATACAGTACACATGTATACTAAGGTTTATGCACGATGTCTCTGTGGTGGTGAGGTCAGAGGGTGGCTACAGCCGTGCAAATCTGGCCCAAATTACACGCCTGCAACCTCCAGTAGTCTGAGGGAATTCCGGATAGGAAGCTGTGAGAAGCCCTCGTCGACTTGAACTCCTAAAACTTAACTCTTTCAAGAGGATTTGGCTGCAGTGCCTCCCCAAGTGGAACGAATGGGTGAGCTGGCTAACCAGAGATCATTTTTCAGCGTTATTTTAAATGTAGACAGACTCTTCATGAGAGCCACTGGATCATTTTATTGCCCTGACAGTTGTAAGAAGATAAAGATAAAAGCTGTCTCTGTCAGTGTTTACCTCATTATGATGTGCTGTGATAAAACAGAATTTAATAGCAGGCGTGTAAAATTTTAAACAACTGGCAGATTTGTCTCTTTAAAATGCCCCAGAGTCCAGTAACCTAATCTAACTGAACAAAGAGCTCTGTAAATATGATTTCAATGTGTATTAAGTATTAAGCCAAGGGTGAAAGAACAGGATTAGCATCACCTCTATAGCCACACTAGGCAGAGATAATAAAACTACAAATGAATACTGTTTATCAGATGAAAGAGGTGCATTAAACCTAACTCAGAGTATGAGTGCCATCTTTAAAATGTACTCATTTTTAAATATCCATTTGTCCAGAATGTTAACCAAGCCTTTTATGTTGCTGTAACTGTAAAAGTTGTAATTGTAGCTTATTCACATTATGCATAACACAGTGCTCAGAGTTCAAAAGACTCTTCAGGTGCCTCAAAATACCATAAAAAAGGTAAACCTTTAGGATGTGTTGTCTGGTATGATTTAACTTTTTGAAATTCTTGTTTCATTTTGATGTTTTTGTCCTGATACAGGAGAGATAATCAAAAATAATTAAAGATTTTAATTGAAAAGTGTCTATCAATCCTTCGATTCATCCACCCCTTTCCTTTATTTAAGTCATCATGAAAACTGACATGGTCCCAATCCATGTGTGGAAAATTAGCACAAACACTTCCTCTTCTTGGTTCCCCCTAAATCCCCTTGATCTGTCCATATCCCCAAAGATAAAGAGCACAGAACCACCCATGGAAACCACTCTGCGAAGCAACAGGTGCAATATATATATTTTTTCATACGGGTGTTGTGTGTCGAACCCCCTTTGAGGATAAGGTTACTTCAAGACAGTGAGCAAACTACAGGAAATCTTCTCACACGCGACGACTCAGAGGAGAAATTTAGAGTCTTACAGTGCTGCCTGGTAAAAGCTGCCCCAGGTCTCCCTTCATTTCCTCAATGGCCACAAAGGGAGGCCATCAAGCAGCTCTGAGCTCGCCATGTGGAGGCACCGACATCGGAAAGGCCTTGTTTGTCCATAATGACCTCCAATGTATAGTTTACCTACAGGCTACACTGAAATCCTACAGTTCCTTCCTCCAAAACAGAGGGAACAGAACATGTTGTTTGGCTTGACTTAGGAAGAAAAGCCAGACTCCAGGCTCAGTATACAACAAATAAGTCATGATGCACTAACACACACACATACTTTATGTATGTGTATGTACATGTATATATGCATATATATGCATACATTTAGCATTTACATTATTTTATGGAACAACAAATGATTGTATTAATATTTTGTTTCTTTTCATTTCCTGTAAGTTGAATGTACACGCACTGGTAAAAATGCTTTTATCTATTGGGGCTTCAAAGATACAGTGTCTTGATTTTCGTGGGGTTTTATATAAAATCAAGACATGAATATGCCTTTATTACCTCCGCCAAGGAGTTTATGTTTTTGCCAACGTTGGTTTGACTGTTAGCAGAAAAACTTAAAAAGTTACGGACAGACATTGATGACATTTTCAGCAAAGGTGTGTAATGGGACGAGGAACAGATGATTAGATTTTGGTTGTGATCCGGATGTGCCATCATTGTGAGATAGGGCCATTTTTTTTTGTGTATGTAACTCCACAATAAATGACCAGGGCTCTTGGCAAAAAAAAAAAAAAAATACAGGATAAGAGCACAATAGGTTCTATAATATATCAATAATTGATCTGGATCCTGTGAACATACCGGATATTACAATCCAGAACAGGAAAAAATAGGGGGCTTGTGGGATTTTGGGCACTGTAAGGTGACAAACATACAGACATGCAACTAACACCAGTTAGTGTAGCTGAGACTCTGTTGAATCAGGAGTTTGTCAATGGATTTGCAGTATCTGTAATATCTATGAAGCTAGATCCAGAAGAATACTGCCCTTACAGAAATATTCATTTTTGTGAATAACTATCAAATATTATTATTTAGGTGATTCCAAATACTAAGGGTATGTGTTGTGCATGCTCAAGGAATCTAATGTAGATAAAATAATTCTAGGACTAATGTTTTTGGGTGCAAATCACAATATAGGGGACAATGAGCTGCTTGATGGAGGTCTGCGCTCTCCGAGTGCTTTTCTAGTTTTCATATTTCTTCTTTAAATGTGTCGAAGGTTACAGGAGGAATCCTGTTCAGAGACTGCAAGCAGAAAAGACTGATGATGGGCAGAAGGTGCAAGCTTGGCAACACTCAACAGCATCTGACACAAGCCTGTTGTCAGTCTCGTGTTCTCATAAACACCTGACTCCTGCTGCAAACCATCTGGTCCATAGGCTCCTCTCTATTACCTCTTATGCTGTCTGAAACATCACAATCAAAGTTGACTGTGCATTTAAAAAAAAGCACTGCATGTCGCAATGAAACTGGGAACAGTTTTACACCAGAAAAGCGGACATTTCACAAAGTTTGGGTAAATTTAAAGAACTATTATAAAAATGAAAGTGATCTGATGTAGTGCTTGTAAAGTAGATCGATAGATTCAATAATGTGCTTCATTTTCATATAAAGTACATTTAACTCAATGTATACTGATCATTATAAAGAAAACAGGCATCAGTAGCCAAAGCTAGAAAAACCCTTTATGTCAGTGTGCGATATCTAACACATGGTTGTGAAGGGTCTCAGCCATCCAGAGGCCTCACAACTTCATAAACTGTGACAAGTTGCAAACTGCATCACAAACTCTTATGTGGCAATATAAAACACTGAAATTCACCAAAATGTTTCACAATAATGTTTTTACTGGAGCTAAAGTGATATGCAGCTAATTATTGTTTTTAACATAAAACACTATGCAGCCTGGCAGCAGCTCAGTTTACAGCCGCTGGATCACCTAATACCTTTGTGTTTACTGCCAACTCCAGAGAACAAAATAAAACATTTTGTTTTCACCTAAGAAATTAGTACTTTACTCTCTTTACGCTCCAATGTTCCTAAGACAGAAGGCACCAGGAGGGATGTTTTATGGTCATTTGCACATTCATTTTTTTAGTATACAGCCTGCCATATATAATAAGAAGAAACATTAATTTATGTTGTTATGTTGATTGGGATACATGAAAAAAAAGAAAAGGAGTGGGACTCTGCACTCAGTTTTTTAAATCTGGATTGTGTGCATTTGGCGAGTATAACAGCTTTTAATATAAAAGCTGCCAAGTCTTTTATACACGACACTCCTAAAAGTATTTAGAAGATGTAAATAATGTGCAAGTGGCTTTTATGCTGTTTTCTTTTAAATTTTAAGAAAACACAAACAAGTCCAGCTCCTGAGCTCAAACTTGAGACACAAAATTGTATTATTAATTTGCTGTCAAAAAAAAAAAAAAAAAAATTTGGTAACAAATGTGCATTTCCACTTTTCACCTGCACCGACTTCGATTCATACAGATATTTATTCAGTCTAGGTCAGATTAACCCTGACCTTAACCTAACCACAGTTCAAATATTTAGTCTCCATAAAGAACTCCTGGTCCTGACAAGGTTGGTGTATACCAGCAAACAAAACTTAAAACAGAAAAGAAAAATCACAAAGGAGATTCTCATACACTGAACAAGCAAGAATACAGCAATGTTTTGGTAGGAGACCTTCATCAAGCAAACAATTTCACAGTCTCACCCTACTTAAGGCTTCTCATTTTTAAAAATAGTTTGCCTGATGAAGATGATTTTTGCCAGAAAGGGTCCTAAAGAGATAACAATTACAAGTACACAAACACACTCGCACTTTAAATTTGAATGCCACATACTTTAACTGAAGAGCTACATTTCCCCCTGCTGGTAATTATATGCTTTGCAGTCACCAGCTGAAACAGAAGATTTATAAATGGGATGGATCCATGTCAGAGAAAACTCTCCAAGCTACTCCAGCATAACAGATCTGGTGTTGAAGCTCCTCATAAGTGCTAAATTCTGAGATGTTTGATGTGATTTTGGCTGGAGTGGTCGGCATTCAGCCTCTGTTATGCACTGAACCCATGACAACTTTCAAAAGATTAGTAATATTTACCCCCCTCTACCTTTTGATCCACAGCACGTCAGTGGGAGGAACGACGATGTCTGACGTCTCCTAGAAGGAAACAAAAACTGACAATTATTTATTACACCAGATGTGGAGCCGAAGCCGATTACAAAAGAAATTCAACAGTGCAAAAATCTCTCATCTTTATTCATTTATATCATGTCGCAAAACCAAACAGTACAGCTGTAGTGTATTTGAGGAAAGTAGAGTATGAGAGAGAGCAGCTAAACCTTTTAACACATATAGACCCATATAAGAATAATATCAGGTAGTTTATTATAATTATTTTAAAGCTTCCAGGTATTTCTTACAAGTCTAGGGTAGTAATAGAGTTTGGCTTCAATTTGGAGTAAGTGGGTCACATGATTTTTTTTTTTTTTTTTTTTTTTTAAGTTTTATGATTTTATATTACTTTTTAATTTATTTATTTTGGAGAGACACTTAGTGTTTGCAGTCCTCACCGGTAGAACAGTCTTGCCAAAAAAATTACAGTTACCACATTTTTTTAAAGCAGCCAAACAAATACTTTTATCATTTTTCTATATGATAATGTAATTTCATTGCTGTACTTAGGATTTTACTGTACCTTATTTTATGTGATTCTTCATTGAGAAATTTGTACTGTAATTATGAGCAAAAAGTGCAACATAAATAATTGTTTGATTTTTGACAAAAAATTGACAAACATTGAGCCAAAGCTGAAATTCAGCAAATAAGCAAGCATTAAGGCAGAATTAAGCTGACAATGAGGCACATCATGGCTAACATTGAATTAAGAATCATTTCTGAGCATACAGTTCAGGCAACAGAGCAGCCATTAAGCTAACTTGACAAAAGTTACTCACCATTCAACACAAACAAACCATAGCAACACTACACCCGCCATATTGACTCTCGTCGCCGCGTATTTATACACGAACTACTGCACGTGACCAAATTTTCAGCGTCTGACGTCACGCCGTCGTAGTGCGTGTTCTTGTGGTTTCCTACAAACAACTGGATCAGAGAATATAGCGTAACGATCTCCATGACCTGCGGAGGGCAGCATTGCGCTATCTTGCGTACAGTCTGCAGAAACCATATTAGAAGAAGAAGAAGAAGAAGAAGAAGAAGAAGAAGAAGAAGAAGAAGAAGAAGAAGAAGAAGAACAACAACAACAACAACAACAACAACAACAACAACAACAAGTTCTTGTGTTTAAACAGCGTCACTTCTTCGCGTCTGTTTTTCGTTTTGTTGCCCGTTTGTTCGGCTTTTATTCCAAGTAACTGCCCAGAGGAAGCCGTGGATATATGCTTCTGTATGCTATGGATATATATGTGTGCTGTATCGCCATTCAATCAGTCTCCTCTTTTATATGCTATCACAAAATATTCACAATTCCCTCCTTCACCTCCACGTTTTCAGTCATGTTTATGCCCATATGTATAAAATGCATCACAAGTGCCATTATACTTTAATTAATTTGTGATCTTCCGCAAGACAAAGAGGAAAAAGACACGTTCTACATGCTTTTATTTTGATTATTATTAATTTCTTGTTTCATTATTATTTTCTACTTTAGCCGTGACAATATGTTTGATTTTCTTTGTTTGTTTGTTTTTTAAGTTAAAACCCTAAAATAGCGTATTTGTAAGTTTTTAAAGATTTCACCATTGACAAGATTTTCATCATCATTGCCCATTATAATTTATTTATGAATGCTCAGATTTAATACCAGCAGGCTCATGAATGTGACCACAGTGGACATAATGTACAATTTAAAGCATTTTTTTAAAAAAAGTCTAAATTGGAGGGTTTAAAAAATCCAAATAAATAAACACAAAGAAAAAATAATTTTGACTTCATATCATTTTGTAAATATATTTTTTTTGTATCTGAAATAGAAATTTCTAAATATGAGTATGAATATTTAAAAGCATGCTAGATTTGGTAGTAAATCGGCTATCAGACACAAACAGTGTGAAAGAAAGAAGAGACAATTATTTTAAGTTATGTTTCAATGCGAAGCATTGGTTTTAAAAACCCTCTAAAACACAACAAAAGTGAAAAAATATCAAAAGTACACGTTAGAAGATTAAAAGTTTGTGAACAGTTTCCTCATTTTGAAGCACCTCATCTGCACTGATTGGTCATTGTTAAGTGTCAGGGATCCATGGTCATAGCGCGCCCTCTATTGGTGCCTGGGAGACATGACATGACATTATGTCATTAAGGACCAAACTCTTTGTGGAGTAGATCTATCAGTCCCTTAAAATATTTACAGCCGCCATTTTGAAAAATGAACATTTAGCTGGTAAAATGCTGCGTGTCATTTACATCAGGACTACATTGTATTTTACGCGCATTTTGACGGCGTAGCAGCATGTCTGCGTTTAAAAACGAAACAGCACGGTGTGTGCAACTGATTTACTGTGAAATAAATACGACAAAAGCGCCATTAACGGTAAAAGTAGCAAGAAGTAGTAGCTGAGGTTGCTCCAAGTTTCTGAGTTGGAAATCCGAGTTCAGACTACAAATGGAATGAACCAAAAGTAGGGGTGTTATTGATAATATAAACAAAACTAAACTAAATTGTGACATAAATAGTTATGTCAAATAAACCTCAACCTCATTTTATTTTGCTGCAATTTAGTAGAATCTCGATTGTCAAATATTTGTAATGCTAATTGCAAAATCAAGGATTTCTTCCTCTTTATATGGTGTAATATATCTATGGTGAGTATATCTATTAAAGCCCAAGTTAATGTGTAAATAGGAATGACTGATATGGCCAAAAGACAATATTAAATAAAATTAAACAAGTTTCTTGTACCAATAATTTATTAATGGGCAGAAAATACGAAAAAAATTTCACAAATCTGAGGTACGTAAAACAACCATTAACAGTTTATGTCATATATCAAAATGTGTTTGTGCTATATCGATGTACAATATATTAATGTTGTTTATATTGTAAATTATATTGTGATACTTTTTTTTTTGCCAGGCTGTAGTGTAACATAAAGTACAGGCTTAATAAGAGCAAATGTATAGTTTGCAGGAAAGACATTCACAGACAAAGAAATGTCCAAGAACAACATTACAACCTGCTGTAAAACAGCAGTGGCAGCATTTCATTTATACTTACTGGGCTTTGAGAAGGAGAGTAAATGTTGAATCATCATTCTCTGTGGTAGACTTTGCATTACATTATATGTTTCAACAGTCAGACACAACAGTTTATTTAACAGGCCCTCCTTCTAGCCTGCAAACAGCCTTGCACTGAGGGTGACATGTGGATTATTTCATGGCATACAATTAAAACACAGCACACCCTTTTGAGAGGTGACTTAGTATTTCAAGTATTATCAGTTTCTCATTCAAATTCACTCCAACAATTAGTGTTACAGTTGAAACGAGTGACTACAAGTGCAGAGTCCTTTGGTGACAATGGTTCTTAATAGTTTTTTGTGTCGTCGGCTGTTGCATGATATATGTATGTCCTCCTTCAAAGTGCACTACTTGGCGATATTCTATTTTTTGCAGCAGATTTCAAAGAAACAGCGAGATTGCTGTGGTTACAAAAAAAAAAGAAAGGATGTCTTGGCACACAGCTTTGCACAGGTAAGTGGAACGCTTCAAAGACCTGCTGCAGTGGAGCAGAAACAGAACTATTGTCATTTTCTCCAACTCACAGCTAAAGAACCTACTAATGAGACAATTAAAAATGATTTCCTGGACAGAAGAGGCAGACTACTGTTTTGGATTATTATAAAATACTTTGAACTCTGATGGCAGCGTCTTTTATCTTGATTAATTGGTCACACAGGGATCAGTTACAACATGAAGGAGGTCTATATATAGTGTGTAATAATTTATGTGTACCAGTAAATTATCCTTGTAGATAGTGAAAAATGCATTGTGCAACTGGGGTTATTCAGTGAAGATAATTATATATACTTTTTGCATTAACAGCAACAATCTGTTTCCAACAAAACAGCTTAGTTTTGAAGCATGCTGCACATTTTCTGTCCTTTTTTTAAAAAATCTTGACGAGCAATTCAACTGACACCAGCATGATGCAAAAAAAAAATTAAAAATCCAATCTGGCTGTTATATGCTGACACGGAACATGCGGCTGGCGTCATGACTTAGTGCTTCAGTATGAATAACTACAGTATAGTAAATATGTATAGTGACATATCCACCCAAGGGCTTTCACTGCTTTATACAGTGTGTCAAAGTGGAGTCACTGCTTTGCTGTCAATCAAAAGCCACTTCATCACGCACCAAGACAAAGCAGCCTCACGCGAAGAGAAGAGACCCTGTCAGTCAAAGCATATGGACATGTAAATCACGAGCTGTGCTGAGCTGCGTTTGGAGTCCCACTGCACTCTGGGTGACCCTCTGCTGTCACAGCAGGAGCTGCATTCTTGTTGCTAACATATCTCGATTACTTAGATTGAGTTAGTCACACAGGTCGTGCAGGAGCAGTTCCCACATAATGATTTGCTGTTAATATTAGATTTCGGTCCCCACGGGATTGTCACACTTAGAGCAGCTGGAGAAAATTACCTGCCAGGCTCCCGACAGGGAAGTGAGCTATATTTATTTATACCTTCCCCTTTTTTTTAACACGTTGACATCCTTTTAAAGTGATAATTATGCTGACAGCAATTTTCAGTCTTCAGATTTTAAACTTCATGATGGATGAATGTGTCTGAAATCATGACACAGTTCAGCAACAGCAGATGTTTGTGGCTGAGTGTGTGATATATTCAGTGATGTTGATCATTCACTGGTGGCTCTCACAGTTTATACACCTATAAAATTATTTCCTGCCTATCTTCTTCTAGTTCAGCAATGGAATCTCTTTTTTTAATGATCTTCCTTGCCTTGAAATGAATTTGCTTGCACACCATGAGAAAGAACAGGTGGTGCTTTTGGAGTGAGATTATTTAGAAGCAGATATAAGCAAGGCGAGTTTCTTTATATAGCACATTTCCACAGCGAGGCATTTCAAAGTGTTTTACAATAAAAGAAAAAAGGAAAGTGAAATACAACAACAGTAGCATTACCGATATAAAAGGCACAATTAAAACACAATAAAAACATTTAAATAGAGAGGCAAAAGAAAGAGGGGAGAAAAGAAATAAGAGGAACTAAGAGTCGCCATTACAGCTGAGGAGTGATGATAATTTTATTACTATTTAAACGCAGTGGCAAACAGGTAGGATTTCAGGCTGGATTTAAAATAATGACTTGATGTAGCAGATCTGTACTCTTCTGAGAGTTTGTTCCAGATATTTGGGGCATAGAAACTGAAGGCAGCTTCTCCATGGTTGGTCCTGGTTCTGGGGACTCAGAACCAAACCTGACCCAGTTGACCTTAGTGGTCTGGATGGTTCATAGTGAGCCAACAGAAATGCATTTTGGGCCTAAACCATTCACTGCTTTATAAACTAACAGCAATATTATAAAACCAGTTCTTTGACAGATGGGAAGACAGTATGATGTGTTATGTGTTCCACCTTAGTGCAGAATGCAGCTGTCTCATGCATGTTTTTGGGAGGCTGTTGAGAACAGCATTGCAGTAGTCACGGGCATGGACCAGTGTTTCCAGGTCCTGCTGCACCATAAGTCTTTAAAGTCATTATATATTCTTCAGATGACTGTATGCAGACTTTGTGACTGTTTTAATGTGGCCTTTGTGGCAAGATTTCTTGCTTGGTTTTTGGGTTTTAACGCAAGTGACCGAAGGGAAGCCTCAACTTTGACTCTTTCCTGCTTCGCTCCAAGGACAGTTAATTCTGTTTTGTCTTTGTTTAGCTGAAGAAAATTCTGGCACATCCGCTCATTAATTCGCTCAGTCACTAAGCCCTTGTATTGGGCTATAGTTGTCAGATGATATGGTGATATAAGTTTGCGTGTCATCTGCATAGTTGTGGTAACATATTTTGAGGAAAGATATGTGTGGTCTTTCTTTCAATTTACACTCAGTACAGTTCGTTAACTTTACTCCCCCTAAAGAAACAGGCAGGCTAATATTTTAAAATTTATTTATTAAAATTATGTTATTTGTCTCTGAAATAACTGATAAGACCTCGTATCTGTAACTCATTTTCCATCCTTGTTTCTGACTGTATTGTATACCCCTTGAAAAGAAAGCTATTTCAGGAGTGCCCTCCTTGACTTTTCCCTGAGTGCTGATGACAAGTTGGATATCTTAGATGCATAAAAATGCAATTCTGACATGACTTCAAAAAGAGAAGCATACGGATGAGGTGGACCCTCTGCCAACAGAGAGACGAGGAAACAGATGGGTTTTACACAAACAGCACTAACATCAAGAACACTGAGCTAAAGAGCTTGGCAGTCTCTCTTGATGAAACACTGAGGAATGGAGGCGCTTTTAATGAGCATGTCTCCTGTGATGCAGAATGTGAAAAGACAAACTGTTGGCTCTTAAAGGGGAACTTACCGCTGGTCAGTCCTGACTGGTTGAACCAAAAAAGACCCCTGTTGGCAGACTTTGTTATGGTCAGGTTTTTATTTTATTTTATGAAATAGTCTGGAACAGAATTTCTTTTTTATTCAAGGAAACTGATGGTATCAACATTAACCAGCAATTGTTGAGTTACTTTTGCTAACAGTTCACGAGTAGCCAACAGATGGCGCCAGATGTATTTGAAGGGTCAGAGCCAGGGCCAGTGTTGCGTGTGGGGTGTTAAATCAAGTAATGCTCTCAACTGACAGACACCGGACACCTAACATAACATAAACACCTTTTATTAATGTATTTATTCATTGTATTTATTGTATTTATTTACAATGTATTTATGTATTGTCTTTTTAATGCTGCAACTGCATGATCATCATAATCAATTGATCTGTTAGTTACAGTTTTGATGAATCATTTTGTCTGTAACCTATCAGAACATAGTGAATAATGCTCTTCACATTTTCTCTAAATCCCAAAGGATCAGTTTGAACAATAATTTAATCAATTTAGAGCTGCCTCTAACAATCACATTGTCAAATAATCAATTAATCACTGAGGCAATCAAATTTGCTTGTTTTGTCTGTTGAGTCCAAAACACAAATATATTCAGTTTGCACTAACATAAAGAAGAAAAAGAAAGAAAAGATTTTAACTTTAAAGAACTTGAAATCCTCTTTATTATGCCTTGCATTTTATCATGGCCAAAAAATGGATGATTAAATTTAGAAAAAGGCAGCAACGCAACATTACAGATGCCAACTGCAATTAAACACCGCCACCATTTGCAATGTCATGTTTGAATAATGGAAAGACAAAATATGCAGGGAGAATGCCTCTCCCCCTTGAACTTGTCATCTTAACCAATGAAGATAATTCGTCTTAGCAGGGTAGCAACTCAGAATGTGAATAATTACTGTTTTTCTATTAATAGCATGCTCACTGAATGTACTGTATGCTGTTTCTCGTTGTTTCCTACACAGGTGCAGCTGCAGTGACACTGTGACAGCCGGTCACCACATCAGAAGGCAGTTAAACTTTCACTCAGAACATGATGGCATTATCAGGTCGACAAGTGTGGCTCCCTCATTCTGTATTCTGTTTTCGATACTTTATCTGATATGTTCTGTGTGTGGTGTGTGTCCTCCTATTTGTTGCTTTGTAAGAACCAAAAATGGAGTGAGGGCATTTTGGAACAGTGAGGACATGTTGTCTTGTCCTCACATCTTTGAAGGGCTTTTTCTGGGTTAAGACCTGGTTTTAGGGATAGGGTTAGAATTGGGTTTAGGTTAGGGTTAGGGTAAGGGTTAGAGTTAGGCATCCAGTTGTGATCGTTAAAGTTAGGTTAAGGGGCTAGGGAATGCTTTACTGTATGTCTATTAGGGTCCTCACTTTGAATGTTGCACAAACGTTTGTGTTTGTTTACCTGGTATTCCTTCTTCTGTTCTTGTTCACACAGTCACATTATGGGGACTCGTCTTGCTTATGGGGACAAAAATCAAGCCCCCATAATGTAAATAACTACATTTTAAGGAGAAGAAATATTTTAAAGTTAGGCCGAGGTTAGAGTTAGGTTAAGGTTACGGTCAGGGTTAGAGTTAGGACAGTAATTATGGTTAAGGTTAGAGTAAGACTCCAGGAAATGAATGTAAGTCAATACAATGTCCTCTGAAATGATGGAAACCAGACTGTGTGTGTGTGTTACAAGTTTATGTATGCAGGGCCACAGTTCACCATACCTGCCTCCTCGTGCTGATCACTGATCATGCACAACTGTTGTTGTCTCTCTCACTAACACACACACACACAGGGACACACACACAGGGACACACACACACTCAGCACACCCACGGGTCATGTAATTGGATTCCATGGGTTCCCATTTTACAGTCCATTGCCATGTAATGAAATCAGTTATTTACTTTCATCATAAAATCAGATAAAGGACAACATCTGCCGGGGTAAAGTTTGAGCGAGTTCTGCACATGAATGTTGATGTGTGCACACACAAGAATCGGCATTTTGGTTGTCCACCCTTCATGTTGCCAAAGGAGGTGGCAGCGTGTTAAAGCAGGTATAGGCAAAAATGTTTACCTTTAGCAGCCTAATGGAGAGAAGCGGCAGTAAGGAGAATCACAGGCTCTCTACATTCCAGAGGTGTGTGCAGCAAAGTGTCTTGTTTCCGAGCCCATGCTCTGCCCTGTGCTCTGCCTGCTGTCTCATTATACTGCTGCTGCGCTGCTGGAGGACACTGAAGGACACAAGCGATTGAATTCAAGTGTTGTATATTCCCTGGAAACCAATCAAGAAAAGCCCCAGAATAATAATCCCTGTCTGCTGTCATGATTCATTTTTATTTTGTTCCATATTTTTCTCTGGCTTTTGAGTCACTCAGAAAGAGTAGTTCCAGCATGAAATCAATGTTCCATTAAAATTTAATGACCAGGAAGGGCTTAATAATGGTGGTACAGATGCCTGTGCTTTGGATAAGGCTGACTTCTCAGAGGCTGCTTTTCAAGGCTACACTGGTCAGGTCATCTCACACTGCTCCTGTTCCATGGAAAACAAAGACGGTTGCTGTCTATGTGCCTCATCGCCACGGAATCAAAAGTTGGTCAATTTGGCAATGAGACATTCCTAAATTCCCTAAAACACTGACAAAGGTAGTAACTGATGGAACATTATAGCCATAAATATAACTACAGTACTTACTGAATTCATGTTGATAGAGGATCGTTCCATACACAAGCCAGACTCACACACTTTTCCCGTTTAATTATGGTACAAATTATGCTGTCAAAAAAAACAAGAATGTAAAGATTTGCCCATAATGTGTGTGTGCATGTAGTGAAAGACTTATTTAAAAAGAAATAGGAGAGAACGTGTGGGTTCCTTGTGCTATTGTTTTTATTAACGTTATCATCGCTATTGTTGTCATCATTATTAATTAGCAGAAGAAGATAAATCAAAACACCCTTCAGTGATCATGGCTTAGGTTTCTTCAAACTCAGCTGAAACAGAGAGAGAGAAATAGAGAGACACAGAGAGAGAGAAAGAGAGAAAGTGGAAAATCTTAATCAGTTTTTTTTTTTTTTTTCTTTGAGGACCATATGGAAGGTTTCAAGCAGCCAACCATATGTTGAAGGCTTTTGTCATGGAAATCATACTTTTTGGCACTTTTTCATTGCGCAGCCCAGTCGGGCACATAAATAAAAGAAAAACAGGAACAGAGAAATCATACAGAACATGATCAAATCTTTGAGAATACACAGAGTTTGAAGTTTTTGTCTGTAACTTACAACATAGCTTTTTAATCAAGACACTCCCTGATTCACATGGCCTCCTAGACTGCAACTGGTACCTGTATTTGTCTTTTTCTAATTAAAAAAAAAGACAACATGGGTAGAAAAAGAGCAATTAAATGTCTACATGCATTGTCATATTATTGCTGTGATGTATTTACAAATATATTTACAAAATTATCAAAGAGGAACAATGTTTCCCTGCACCTAAGTTCAGACATGTCAAATAGAACTGTGCCTTTCTTTTCTGCAAACAGTATTTTCTCTGGGGAGAATTTGTAACACTGTCACTCTTAGACAACAAGCCTACAGCCAATTGTTTTTAATGACCTCACTACTTTTATTCAACTCAGTCCCCAGATGTTGGAGGTACATTATATTTCTGCTCCACAATAAAATATAAAACATACAAAATAATCTATCACAAGTGATGCTTTCTGCATTAGTCCGACAAAACGGTTATATACCAAAGTGTGTGTTGTCTGAGTTAAACAGGAGGCAGGTGGTTTGAATGCAGTGATTCAGCTGTAGCACTGAAACCACTATTGACGAGATAATGGCGAAACAGAGAAGAGGACAAGGCGCAGGGCACGGCTCTTCTTTTCTGTCTTTTCTCTCTCCTTTGTGTTATTGTGTGTGTTTTTAGGACGAGCTCAGCATTACTGTGATCGTGTCATTGATTTGGAATATGCAAATCGCTGACAGTGCATTTGCCTGCTGGTGCTCGACCTTCCCCTTGGAGGTCGCTCACCGACTCAATTACGCTCCCTATCTGCAGTCTGTCTGCAAACACCTGTTATCCTCCCACACTCCACCACCCACCGTCATTCCCACTTCAACACATCTCATCCTCGGTGCGTCTGTTTAGAGGCAGTTGGGGACAAGATGAGAGCGGATGGTAGGGAGGGGGAGGGATGCCAGGCAGGGAGAGATGATGGGGGAGTTAGAGGTTCATTACAGTGTGTTGTTGTTTTGTTACAGCAATGCTGAAAAGTTTCTCTACAAGACATCATTTCCAGTATTTCTGATAAGAAATGTGGTGTTAGTATTATTGTTTGTCACCTCATTGACTCTTCTAAGATTTGCTGAGCTCATAATAATGTTAATGAAACATTAGGTGAAATTTTTAAACTGTAAAAATGTGTCAGAAAGGAGAATTATTGTGATCCTGTTGTGTAACTTTCCAACAGTTCAGTCAAATCATGCCTCTCCTCAGCTGCCAAATGAGATATTTGTTACCTGGTTGCTCTTGAATTGAAACATAAAAAACAGTAAAAATAATAATAATAGTAGTAAAGAACATTAGAAAGGAACATTAAGTAAATTCAAATAACACCTGTAGCAATTTTGAGCTTGCTGTAAAAGGACTGTGTTGCTCATAGTTACTACATCACTGTCATTATTGCTTCTTCATTTTTGAAAATGTTGGTGTGTAACTCATTTACACCTACAGTATGCTACTGTGTGCACACCGTATTATCCATTTCTGGAAATTATTTATTGCCGAAAATGTAAGGACGAAAAGGGGGCAAACCTCCAGAAACAAGGAGGCGGTGGACTTTTGGGAAACAGCAAGATGGAGAATATTTTAGAGTTTCATTTTCATTGTTTCTTTTTATTGCCCTAAATTGACTGAAAACAGGACAGCTGTGATTGTTATACATGTCAGTTGCTGTGTCAGTAAAGTTATTGCCACGAAAACAAAAGTAATTCTGCATTCATTTGTTTGAAGTCTTCTAGCACTGGTACTGTACATTGTTCCTCTTTAAAGAACAAAACAAAACAAACAAACAAACAAAAAAAAAACTAAGTCCCATGGACTCTCTACAGTTTTCATGCATATAAACATTTTCTTTGAAGATCAGCAGCATCTTACAAGGTCAGTGGATGTTCACTTTTTAAATAATAAGCAATAAATAAAGACATGATAAATAACAAATCATTAGGTCTTCAATAAATAGACAAAATAAATAACAAAAATAAATAGATAAATAGGTAAACAAATAAAGTATTTACATGATAAATAGATAGTATGCATCTAAACCATGGGTGGAGATTAAGCGACATATAAAACAGACAAACAGAATATTTGAATGTCACTTTGTAACTGAGGGTGTGTGTGTCCATACCTTCACTCTGAGGTAACACTGATGGTGTGGGAGCACCTGGAACACTGGGTGAAGATCGCTTGTTAAGACTGGAGGATGCACCATAAAGGCAGCAGAGTTTATACAAGCCACCATGGTGGAGGAAGAACGAGAGTTTTCATTGCTATAGACAAATCAGTCGCACATGGCACTTATTAAAAACAGCAGATCATTTGGTCTGGCTCTCAGTGTGTCAGTCCAAGTCTGTACTTCAGTGTGAGACTGTTAATTTGATCAGATGTAGTGTGTGATAACCTGTTCAACAGGCCTGTTTAATGTTTTAATGTCACTGCTCTTGGAGGATTAAACTGAATGACCTATGGCCTATTATAATGGTGTATAGCTTATTTAAATGCGCTCTCTTATTTTTGAAAACCCACAGTTACAAAGATACTTTTGATCAACAAGGGATAATAAGCACCAAAAAAATAAATTTAGAAAAATCAAATACAAAAATAACATCCATTGAATTGATACATTGGTGTGGAAAAAAAGGGTTTGTCTTTTTACCTTTAAAATGATCTCCCTTTTTTGCAAATACTGTTATAGTTCACATTATCATAAAAAGTTCATGTTGGCAGTTGCAAAAGAATTCAATTCTTAGCAAATAAAAAGCAGCATAAAAATACAAGAGGTCATTTGTCTCTAAAAAACAAAAGAACACTGTTAGTCCTTTTTTATGTTTTTTTTTTTACTTTTTTCATTACTGTTTCCTATAAAATATCAGGAATCTAAATATTATTACTATTGATATCAATATTATTATAGTCATTGATAAAAATTCACATGCCAGGCCTCATATATAATTGTGTAAGTGTGAATGTGTAGGTGTGTATACATGTTTATGTGTGTGCTTGTATTCCTGTCTTTGTGAGGACCAGAGATAAAAAGGACACAAATGAGGACATTTTGGTAAGTGAGGACATTTTAGAAATTGAAGACATTTCAGCTGGTCTTCAAAACCTCAAAGAGCAACTTGAGCATTAAGACTTGGGTTTAGCATTCAGGTTAGACTCAGGTTAGGATTAAGTAATGGCTTAGGGTTCGGTATTTAGCTGAGAAGGTTAAGATCAGGGTGTAGGGCTAGATTTATCTCTTCTCACAAAGAGTGATAAGCACAAGAATGTGTCTGTGTGTATCTGCATACACATACAGTATGTGAGTGTATGTGTGTGTTTACATGAGCTTGCATCCACGCTAGCTCATGTCATTTAATTGTGTACAACTATCATCTAAAGTCTCTATTTGGGGGAAGGTTGTTTGATTGTATGTTTCTGTGGATGATTAGCTACTGTGCAGGGAAAAAATCCAGCATCTTTTGAAATTGTCTTTGCCATAATCATTAGAGTTTCTTCACGTAATCTCAGTGAAAATATTGCTTTCTAAAAAAAGGGGAGAAAAAAGGCATGGAGGGCAGAGTGAACAGGGTTATTAGTGATGAACCTACAAGGGGGGTTCAAAATTTTGCTTCTTCCTCAGGGTTAGTTTTCTGATCCAGAGTCGTCTTCGTCGGCAGAGCCCTTGAAGCAAGCTGACTCATAGTGCTTGTTCAGGTAGGACTTGAGAGCGAAGGTCTTATTGCAGCGCTTGCATCTGTAGTGCTTGAAGGCAGAGTGTGTTTGCATGTGGGCGCGGAGGTTTGAACGGTCAGCAAAGGCTTTGCCACAGTGAGCGCAAGCAAAGGGTTTCTCCCCCGTGTGCGAACGCATGTGACCTTGAAGAAGCCATGGCCGACTGAAAGCCTTGCTGCACACGTCACACTTGTGCTTGAGGTCATGGGTGAGGATGTGCATGGCCAATGCTGGCATGGACACGTACACTTTATTACAGGTGGGACACTTGCGGGCCATCTTGCTATCCAGGCTGCGGTGCGTCTGCTTGTGTCTGCTGAGGTTGGAGGAGGTGGCATACGTCTTGCCGCACTCATTGCAGGTATGGCGAGGTGTGCCGGTTCCCCTCTCCTGAATCCCACCATTGGCACTGCTGCTTCTTGAGCCTCCTCCATGACTCTCGCTGTCTCCCTTTCGCCTAGAGCGCCCATCGGAGATAAAGAAGGCATCCATGGTGTAACCTTCGGCCAAGGCCTCCGATTCACCACTGTAGAAGCCTCTGGCTGTCATGCCAGACTGGGGGCTGTCAGGGTGCTTTAGGTCGGGGTCACAGTACTCCCCTCCACTGCTCACCTGGGTGTAGAGGGGGTCTGACACCGGAGAAGCCAACTTGTGCTCCATCTTCTTCTCCCCCTGGTATACAGACGGTGTGATGTAATCCTGGATGTAGCCTGGGTAGAGAAACACAGGCAAACACAGTTGGCCAGAGGTTGTGATGGATAAGGACACAGTGACACAATGGTGATAACATAATCATCATGGTGGATGGTTGTCCTTTGTAAAATGGCGAAAGAGTGAGCAATAGCACAGAGATGATTGCATTTTTTTTCCCAACAACAATAGTGCAGTGATGTGCACATTTGCATTTCAGAAGGTTGCAATTTAACATTGAGGATGAGTGCTTGGTAACAGCTAATCAAAAACGTCCATGTGTTAGAACTTATATATTAAATTAAGTTGGACTGAATAACATTGATCATTCCTCCATTTCTACATCCATGATCTATCAGTCCACTGTGGCTGAGAGCTGCTCTGTGACCACTTTCATTCTGATTAACTCTACCCAACTACAAACTTACACTCAGACATTTTTTTACAAAGGGATTGTATTTGCAACTCAAACTATTCTCTATTGCAAGGTTGCATCTTGCAATAGAGATATTTATTACTGTTTTTTGCTGAAAATAATTACAGTTTATGTAGCCATCCTGTAGGATTTTGTGCTACTTTTTCAGTAAGTAAGTTTAAACATGATGCACCCTAGCAGTAAGCAACACAAGTGATTTCAATATCCAACTGCACAGAGTGGGATTTCAGAGACATGATATATTTTCATTGGCATCTTTCATGTCTCTCCTTCCTCTCATTCTGGAGCAGCCCAGTGCCAGAGGAGCTAAAAGGCTTGCTGGCAGCTAAATGCATCCACACAGAATTCAATATATTCTTATTCTGTGACTCTCCGGAGCTGGATAAATATTAAATGCATTTTACCTGCAGGTATGATATTGTGCAGGTTGAACATATCAGAGCAAGAATAAAATGTGGTCACATATCTTTCCCGAGAGAAATATAGTGCAAAGCTGTTGTGGTGAAAAAAGGAAAAAACATTCCCAAGCACTGTGTGCAGCAAGCAGTGGAAATTGGATATTGACTGCTTTTTAATGAAATTCAAAGTTTTGAACTGATCAATAGGCTATCATCTGTAAAATAGTGCAGCCCTTAGCCCACTCAAGAGCTGGAGAAGACCAAGTGTCTGTGACACGCTATAATAGTTTATTGAGAATGGTGCACTTGCAAACTGACAATAAGAGATGTGGCATCATACACATTGTTTGTGAAGAGGGTCACCTGCCTACAGCAGCAATACACTGAAGTGCCTCCAAGAAACAGGCCATTAGGAAATCAACTGAAGTGCCCTCTTTACTACAGCATCTCCATTCCCAAGGGTTTCTCTTCTCCCACTTTGTCTCAGACATGAGCGTGACACCTGAGGACAGGGAAACACCAGGCCTGTGCACACATTATTATGCTGCACTGCATGGGTGCACTGTTTCAACCCACATAAATGGTGCTTATATGTGTGGGAGAACACCGCTTCCCTTTAAAAAATAAAAATAAAATAATAAAAATCAAGAAATCTGTCTACAATTATAATTTCTAAAACCAAATTCTTATAGTTAAATAGTACAACATCTAGTCTTTTAGCCACAGCCACCTGTTTAACCATCTCACCACAGACTGCCACAGAATAACATTTACAAAATGTACAACTACATCACCCTTTTTTCCTGAGATTTATTTTTCAGTAAGCAGCGTTGTTTACTGTGTTTCAATTACCCAAGGTCAGACATGGAGCTCATCATTTGGGACTCTCGCTGTATCAGCCCTTTACAGCTCATAGACTCATTTCTCTAATGCAAAGCAAGCATGTAATTAATGGACCCTCTCAGCCACCCCTCTTTGTTGTTCAACAGACACTCAAGTCAAATGTCTCCACAATGGGGGGAAAGAAAATCTCCTGGCACGGCAGAAGTGCTGATGTTAGGTATTTCTGCCTCACAGGGGATTCTTTTATTTTTACCTCTTTTTTGACTCAGCATGAAAAGGACGATTCTTTTGTTTAAATTAAAAGCCTCCTGTCAACATCAGTGTAGCACCTTATCTTTCTTTTTTTAATGCTTATTTTTCATGGTTGTCGAACAATAGCTTCAGGAACAATAGGAAGTGACAATAAAATAGAACTGGATTCTTTAATGATAACATAAATGCAGCAGGGAGCTTGAAGAACATCCACCACTTACTGTAAAATATGCCAGGTAAATACATTTATATATAATGTGTTTATTTATTTATCTTTATCAGTAGGCTGTTTAGACAAAAAGAGAGAACAGTTATAGTTCAGACGCCAGTTTACTCTCCTACCACAGCTAAAATGTTTATTAATCCCCCTAATCCTAATCCATCTAAATTTCAATAGGCGCTGTTATGGACACGGCTGAATAACAGGTGGGCATCATCACAACAAGCCACTCGCTCTGTGAACATATCCTTACAAATCATAACAAAGACACACACATATGGCCCTCTCAGTGTGGCCACAAAATGGAAGCGGCGAGCTTAAGGCAGACCATGAAAGTGAAGGTCGCCTCTCAGCACCGACCGGAGCTTAGTGTGACTGGTCCGTGTGTTGACCACGGTACAGCTATGTGCCTTTCTTCATGTTTACTGTACAAGCCCCGTCACGTGATCAGCCCTACTGCTGCCCCAAGCATTTTTTGTCTCCTTTTTCTCCTTCCTTTCACTATCCCTTCAGCTCCAGCTCCCCACCTCCCTTCCAGCTGTACTGTACAGTGTGTTGATGTCTCTAGTGGCGACGATAGGCCTGCGCGGCTGAAACTCTAACCCCTGCTAGTTTTCAAATGCCCGGAAGGAAGAGAAAGATGTAGTGGAGCGATGGGGGTGGGGAGACTGTGCATGCTCCACTTGGATGGGAAAAGGGGGGCAAGGGAGGATTGGACCGTGATGGGAACCCAAGGACAATAACAGCTAAGGACAAATGTATCATCCGATACTCATCTCTCATATCCATGAATTTTTAAGTGCACATGATGACCAGATATAGTCACTCTATAGGTGTTCAGCTAGCAATTGGCTTGGTGCAATCATACACATACGTAGCTGGAGCTTTTCCTGATTAGACAAATGTTTTGTTTCCTATTTACATAAGCTAATCCGTGGCTGTGACCTGAATTGTGCCTGTCCTTCACTGGAGTCAAAAAAACAAAAGTCTGGGAGCACAGGAGTGGGGGTGGGGTGCCTCTGGGGAGGATTAATCAGGATACTGATGCAAAAATCAGCTGGCTGCCTGAAACATCTCATAATAATTTACACTCAGTTAGAATGTTTAGTGGCTGAAGGAACAGAGAAACTCACCCAACACAAAAACAAAGAAACATATAATCTGTGGTAAGTGTGGAAATAATGCATGCTGAAATAAGCAGTGGAGCTGTTCTACGGGCAGGAGCGCTGGTACATCTTTAACTAGAGCAGGGCAGACTAGTGCAGGCATGTTAACTCACCATTCTCACTGAGGCGAACCCCAAGGCTGGTCACCGAGTCTGTGATGGAGCGTGCAAAAGTGAACGAGTCGTCCAGGTGGTGGTGATGATTGGAGGTGGCCACATTGGACGAAGAAAAATCATCAAGCTTGATTTTCTTTACCAAAAATGAGCGGGGCATGTTTCAATGGATAAAAACACAGAGCTGAGGAGAAAAATGCATGAGAAAAAATGACAGACCCTCTGAGGAAGCACCCGGGCAGAGTTGTCTTGAAGGTAATCCTTGCGGTTTAATGTGAAGTGAAGAGCCGAAAAAACATAAAATAAGAAAGAAAATGGAAACCAGTGGAGAACAAGGCTGACGGCAATGCTGTGTGATACTCTCTGGCTCCCCCAGCTTCCCCAAGAAAAATAAAAAAATAAAAAATAAAAGCGATCCTGTTCAGCACTGGATAGCTCCTGTGATGCAGCAGGCTTAAGGGACCAGTGAGGAAGAGAAGAGATGGAGACAGACAGGGAGAGGAGGGAGAGAGAGAGAGACTGTCAGACTAGCTGAGATCAGCAATCACGCCAGCCTTTATATGGGGCACAGGCAGTGGAAGATCAGGTGGTGCAGCGAAATGGAGCTGCTTAGCTTTAATCCATCAAATGTCCCCGGGGACACACATCAAATTACTACTGAACCGTCTGTGCATTCGCACACAGACAGAGGAGAAAGAACACAGCCAGACCCCCACTGCCCCCACACTGCTGCTCCCCCTTCCCCTCCTCTCTTCTCCCCTCTCCTCCCTCTTTCACCCCTCTTATGCTCCATGCTCGGAGGAGGAGTAAAAGAGGAGGGCAGACAATGGAGACGTGGATGAGAGTGCACACAGTGTCTTGTCCCCCATTGTTTTTAGATGAAGTGGCACAGTTTATGTTTGCCTTGTACAGGCACTGCCTCCTTCGTGTCATCTCTGTTACCTCACACAGCCTCTCACATCTTTGCGTCTTTTTTTGACACTCTGCCCTGTAGTCACATGCACAGAGCACGCACGCACACACACACGCACAGGCAGAACTCTGGGAGTGCTGGACCTTGTTTTTAAAGCTGAAGAGAATACCAGCACTGAATATGAGCAGACAGTCCAGGAAGCACTGACACTGCACTGCTCAGCCTCTCTCTCTCTCTCTCTCTCTCCATAACCACTGCACAGATGTATGTCCCGCCATGCGTGGCAGTGAATTATCTGATTAATTAATTACATCTTTTTTGATTAGGGTGAAATCTAGAATTAGATTTGTGCTGTCTAAATTGGCTAGACATCTCTGCATTGGTTTGTGTGGATTCATTAGTTCATGCTATGGATTTTATGCTACATTATACAGTAGATTACAGTGTGTTTTACATTATGGAGCAACACTTGTTCCCTGGTCAGAGTAAAGCACGAGTTAAACATTGATTTAGGAGGGGAAAAAAAATAAGTTACCATCTCACAGCAGGCTTACAAGTGGAACAGATTTTTGCTCCTGTGTGATTCAACAACTGAAAACAACTTGTTTGATTGATTAATTAATGTCTTGCAGCACCAAACCAATGAAATTAAGGTAATTTACATCTAATCCTCATATTTCACACATTATATCAGAGGAGAAAGTGTAGACATCTGTTTGGTTTGTGGCTGTTCCGGTTGCATGGCTTCAGTGTTTAAGCAGCAACAGTGCAAGTGGTGATTAAGTCATCATTATAATGAATAAGAAAAATATACTATATCTAAAAGTCTAGGTGATTTTTACAATACTATTCTTTGTAAAACTGTGATAAAACTGTTAGTTTGTCAGTTCCCAGATGTATTCATTTGTCAGACACTTCATAACCCAAGTATATTTAATTTTCAGGCATATAAAACAAATAAAAATGTCAGATTCAGAAGTAACATTTGCTTGATAAATAGTGATAATTGGCAAAATTATTGGACAAATTTAAAAAGTGAATTGGTTATGCAGGTATGGCAGATGGCTGTTTTGAATGACTTGGTTAAAGAGGTATTTCAGGTTTGTTTTTAAGTAAAAATGTGAAAGACACTGCTTCTGGTTAAGCATACGCACAAAAGAATACACTGAAACTGAAGTGCTAAAGGAAGGCACAGTTTTACAGCCTATAACCATAATAGTCTAAAATACAACAATCAATACTGAAAATTGCTTGTAGAATCCTTCTTTAAAACCCAGAAAATGTCCTTCAAATGCGAGGTAAAATAATTTAAAGTAAATCTGACTTTTATCCCTTTTCATTTTAACCCAGCTCTTAAAATTGTGTTTGAATGTCATTAAATGTGCTATAGAGCTCTCCAGATGTTCAGGGATGCCGGCTGCCCCGGGTTGCTCTAAATCATCCCCCACCTCCAACAGTGTCCCCACAGCTCGGACAAGACAGGTCTCAAGAGGGGACAATGTTAAATCACTGGAGTCAGGATTCACATCATATATATGCGATTGTTCCTCACAGGACAAATTCAATTGATATCAGCCTATGGTGTAGAAGCAAGGATGAGGAAGGTCAAGATGGATTTCTGTCTAACATAATGAGCTGTAGTGAAGGTTTTTGTTTATCTTCTGTATGTGAGTCATCAATATTTTATAGATCATAAATTCCAATACTTCAGTTATCTTTTTTCCCTTTAAGATTTAACAAACTGTAGATTATGTAAGTGAAATTATTCATGAAATTTATTCCACAGTGCAGGCAAGTTCAATTAGCAATGAACCTTCCGTGACTGGTATTAAACTCTTACAGCATGGTTTCAAATTTGAGTTTGTATCATGCTGAACTACACTTCACCTCTGACAGAAGCTCTCATTATTCTGCTCCTCTGTGCAGCAAAGCTCAGCCTGTTTACTTAAAAAAACAAAAAATACAGCGTAAACACTGTACGTCTGAATCAATTCAGTCTGAGGGGTACATATTTTGGTGGGGATAGTTGCACTGGAAGGAAAAGAAGGGCTGAAAACTAAGAATTATTTTTCAATTATTGCTTTTGATTATTTTATAAATAAATAATTTAACTATCGTTGAGCCAAAGGTCATGGCCACATGTCTCATTTTATTCCCAAAATCCAAATATAACCATCTTAGTAAATATCATTAATCATCTCTGAAGTAAAGTAAGTTTTCACCACACTAAATAAAACAAACAGACAAAAGTCCATAATGTTAATTATCATATAATATACCTGTACTCAAGCTGACAACTCTATAATTTGCATACTGATTATTGCACCATCTGATCTCATGATGAATGGGTTTAAACTTAAAGAATGAGAGCAACAAGTTAGCCACAGGTTAGAGGTGAGTTGTGACAAACAAAAAGAAACCATGCTGTGATTGAATCATGTTTCAGGTTACAAGTATCCAGCAGCAGGACACTCACAGCCAATTGTTTCCACTTCCTCCTCCACCTCCTCCTCGGTTCTCTTATGGACCCCAGACTCCCTTCGACATGTGGTCACTGCCTCAGGATGTTACCATAGCGACTCACCCCTCAGGCTGGAGGAAAGGTTTTTTCACTCTAATTTTTTGTAGCGAAGGCTTCACCCTGGTCAAACTGGGGGTGCTGTGATACAATCAGCCTCATTAACATCCTGTAGGGCTCTCCTGGGTTGTGGAGATGACCTCGCCAGCCGAATGAATGAAGTCAATCTGGTTGATTTGTTCCTCCACGCTGTTCCACTAGAGACCCCTCCACAGACGGCCTGTCCATGTGCAGAAGTTTATTATCTCTATTTACAGACAAGTTAAGTCACTTTAGACACTTAACTTCCTGCTAATTCAGACACCTGACAAAAAAGAAGCTTCACTTGCCAGGAAAAAAAATGATTAAACATCTCGTAACAGGCGCTGCTTATATAAAGACACTTGGAGCTTGTTGGACTAGGTAAAGTGAAGCTAAGAGTCCATTAGGCAGAGCCATGTATAATTCACCTCACTCTTGCTTACTGGGTCACTTCAACAGGGCTTTATTCAGCTGGTATAGGGGGAGACTAATTTATTTAAATATCTAAATAAAAATATTTATTCATTTATGTCAGTGTAAAACATTTATTTAATTTGTCATTTTTACAATATGTTCTGCCAACATTTGGTGCACAATCCTCTTCAAGATATCTTTTTACACAGGCACAGATCACACATGGCCCAGTGAACAAGGCCATGAAGACCACATTTAACATTTTACTGTGGATTCCCAGTCCAACATGAAGTCTGAATGGACCTTAACAGCCTCTCCAGTCGTACTGTATCTAATGCTGTTTGGCAGATAGTTCAGTGTATCACTCATGCCCTATTTGGCTTGTGTCTGCCTGTTGTCCTGTATGCATTTCAGAGCGTGTGTGCATTTGTTGTCCATGGGCAACTGTTCAGTAAATAGGGCAATTAAGTGTGAAAAGCAGAAACGAGCTAGTATGCTCCTATCTCTTTGGTGGGGGAGATAATTTATGTTAATAACATCTCTACCTCTCAAGCTGCCCAAAAATGATAGCAGACCCTTTTGGCTTTAGAAGAATCTTTTCATCATCTTGGAGAAAGAAGAAAAAAAAAAAAAAAAAAAAAAAAGGTTTTTCAGCACCTTGCAAATAAGACAGCTGTGTGGCAGAGAATCAATCTCTCTGCCTTTCATCTGCAGATGATAATCTCTTCTCCTTCACTGTCTTGTATAGTGCTTGTTTGTTCTTCATTTAGCCTGTGGAATACTTGAAACCTGGTTTCCCTGCGACCGACACCCCCACCCCTCCTCGCTCTCACAGCCTTGCATCCTGCATGCAATCTATCATCATTTTTCCTTCAAGAGCCATCATAGGAAGTCGCAGCATGTGTGAATGTACTACTGTAAATAGTGTCCTATGCATGAATGATGCTTCTTAATAAAACCTAAACTCGAGCTCAGTAGGCTGTTCATGTGACATAAATTCCTCGATCATAGTGAGGTGCACAGAGGCAACGGGTGGTGGCTCTGCAGAGCAGGGGCCAAGATGGCAGTTCAATAAATAACCTCAGTGAAAGTGGGAGCAATAAACCATATGAAGTCTCTACCAGCTACTCACTATCACACACAGCGAGCAGTTCTGGTGTCAGGCACCAAGAACAAATGTGTCACCTTCCAAGGCTAACATAATTTCTTTTGTGCACTGGCTTCAAGAATGTGGGCTACAGTTTTTCTTAACACATTTTCTGTGTGTTGGCAGAGGTTAGATGAAAAGCTCAATATCTCATGGCTGTGCAGTGAATATAAAGCCACCACCTACAGCTGTGTGGTGTCATCTTCAACAAAGTTTGGAAACTGATGTTTGTTATCAGTGGAAAGTGGAAAGCAAAGTTGTCTTATACTAATGTTACCCACTCTATGTTATGCACATGAATGACCTGGTTTTGTGTGGAGTTGGAGAGAGTGTGAACCTTTACAGCATGACTGAGGGTCTATAATGTCTGGAGCTCAGTGGGCTGATAACGAGGCTACAAAGTATCTTCACATTCATTCAATAGCTGTTGGGACAGCATCCCAGTGGCCTGGATATTTTATTTAATTTTGCTGCATAATGTACACTTTTCATTATGTAACAAAACAGCTCCAAAGTTGAATAATTACCATTTTTATGTTGTTTTTTAATAAAGCTGCAGTGATTCTTTAGCTGATTTTTGTTGGTGGTGTTATTACTCTGCCTCTGTCTGGCCATCATAAATACAAATGATGTATGTTCTATGTTGCATTCTTCATCTGAAAACAGCCACTGTAAAACAATACTATCAGACCTGACTGAGGGATCATTTGTGTGTGCACTCCAACAGCACTGGGGGCAGGCAGAGGCAGAGAAGCGATTTTCCGTCAAACTGCTGAACTGCCGGTGTTTTCAGTCATACTTCAACCTGTTTGCTGTCGTCTTGCTTTACCACAATGTTTTCTTTACTGTCTTGACATAAAACAAATCCCTTCCAGTGTTTAGTGTGGGAATGTTGCACCGGATCTGAACCCAGCGATACTGAGTAACACACAGATTCATTCGATTTATCAGCATTGAGTGAATTAGGTTGCAAATGTTGAATCTAACAGACATTTGTTTATGTTTTTATTTTCATTTTGAAGAGGATATTCACTGAAGAATCAAATTTCTGATGTTTTTTGGTCTGTCCCCGTGTCCCTCCTGTATCTAAACATCATTAAAGTGTCACAATAAACACTTCAGCCACTTTTGAGAAAAAAAAGGGCTTCTCTGCTTATCTGTGCTCAAGCAAGTAGTTTTGAAAAGTTTAGTACTCCAGGTCACGGGTGTGAACATTCAACCTGAAGAAGAAGAAGAAGCTGAATCGCTTCCGCCATCACAACTGTTGTATCTGTTGAGAGCAACATGTTTTAGAAGAAAGGTTCAGTTCATTGGTGCTCTGTTGCTGGTTGTCAAAAAACAATACCATACACTTACTTCATAGACTATCTGGATATCTTTCATTTTTGACAGTAATATCCCTGCTAAGCTTCCTGAAATGCTGTTTGTTTGTAGCAGTCACTTCAAAGTGAATAGTTATACAAACTTTCATCAGCTCTACTTCATCAGTAAGGAGCAGCTCCAACAATCTGTAATGGATTTCCTGAAGGAAATGTAAGTATTTCCAATATGAAGTAATAATGTCTTTGTGAGCTTGACTGCTTCTTGTCTTGAATAGCAATAGCTAACGACAGCTAATTGCAGCCTCATTTGAGAGGCAGCGTGTGTGTTCGCCTTTTCTGTTTGTCTCGGCAGTGGCAGAAAATGAGTGAGTGAGAGTGAGCGTCTCAGCTCCAGATGATGCTCTTTACAAGCAAAACGCTGCACGACTTGTGTGGAAATGTGTGTATTTTTGTGTCGGCTTGCGAGTGTCTCGGGTTAACATGCATGCTAACTACTGACTGTGGCAGGCAGAGATCGTGTGTGCTTTCTGTTTGTCTCGGCTCGCTGTTTTAAAAGCAAACCGCTGCATGAGCTGAGAAAAACCTTGTGCATAGGGAACAACTTATTAATGGTTTATTTTACGTGTAAATTAAACCACACAGGCACTCAATCTGACGCTCCGTCACCCAATCAGCTGACCGTCATGGGTGGAGCCGGTCTAACTCCTCCCGGGCTGTATCATACCTTTTTACTTTGGTAGAACAAGCGAAGGGTACTGAAAAATGGAAAGGTTGGGGTTAGCTTTTTTGGTATTCTAAAAAATGAAAATGCCAAAAAAATGTACTGTACCAAACCAAACCCTTCCACTCAAACAGTGGAACAATTTGCTGGCTGTAAATTAGCTAGAAGTGGTATTAATCTTCCCATTAACACCCAATGAGAAAGCCTTACGTGCATTTCCAAAAATGTCAGACTTTTCCAATAATGTACTGAATGGTTTCTATGGTGTCATTGTCTGGTTTTTATGAAAGCTATAATATTTTCATTCAAAGCTAAAGACATTCACAGAAGTGTTCCACTGTGTTCTGAGCAAAGTAATTTCCCTTTTGAATGCTGTAATTAAACCAAAACTGTAATAGTCATCATCACACCTTGCTCTGATTAATTGAGAATTGATTGTTCAGATAATGTTCGTCTAAATTAATTGGGTTAATTAATCTCCACTTTGCCGTCGTACTCCCCCCCCCCCCTCCCAAATAAAGCATTGTAGGTCTTTTCACATTATGTTCCATCAAGAAGGTCAGAGTAGTGGGTAATAGACTGTCGTCTCCAATTTGTACTTCCATGCAAAGGAAGAGTGAGTGCATTAGTAAGATGGTATCAGCCTGTTTAAAATTAGACAACAAATGGAAAGATTTGCATGCACATGGCATGGAGGGAGCAGCGCCACAGGAAGATTTCTCTGTATTGTGCTGCTGCAGGAGCAGAAAGGAAACAATTACACACCAGCTACAAATTTTCTTTTTAAGGATTCTCTGCACCTGTTTGCAGCCGAGGAGACAAACAAAGAGACCAGAGTCTGACAACACGGGACAGTGTGGTATTATGAAAAAAGTAAGACATCTGCAACTAAACAAATTTTCCACCAGGTAACACTGTCACAGGCTTTTGCCTCTTATGCATTTTCCCTTGCAATGCATGTCAAGAAGAGAGGTGAGATCAATTTCCACCGGATTAGGCAGCCTAGGGAAAATGATTGCTTTTTCTAATACTTAGTAACAATTTTTCAATTTCCTGTGGTCTTTGTTACTCTCAACATTTTTGCAAATGAGCAAAACAGAGGCAAGCGGCGTTGCTGCTCTGCGTACTTCACCTTGGGACCAGGCATCATTTGCATATATATTGAGAGCATACGTTTTTGGTTTATTATCGTCACTATTCTGGGGTGGGGGTGGGGAACCGGGGGCGGCTGGCAGGCATTCTGTCACCTGTTATGAGGCCCTTGTCCATGAACATCCCTGGGAGACGAAAGCAGGCGATAATTACGGTGCTGGAGCTAAACTGGTGTTGCTCTCTCCCTTCACACGTTGTTTTAAATCTGAAGAGAAAAAGTAAAACAAAGGCGGCTGTGGGGCACGTCTGTGTTTCCAAGCTCCCTGAGATTTTCAGAAAGCTGCAGAACTCACAGAAAATAAAATTAATCTAACAGCACAGTGCTGATCCTGTGTGATTACAGTTTTAGACTGGTACTAATAAATTGACACGTTCCACTCTTTGCACTTTCACAGTGCACAGGGGCTAACTATATTCAGGCAGAATCAGAGGAGATGCACTGCAGATGGTCACATGACAAATAGCTTTATTGCCCCGTTATGGAGATTTGAATCATAATTGAGTGTCTCTACAGTGATGCGTGCACTTGGAATGACTCACAGTGAGTCTCTTGCTAGAGGACAGATGAGCTCTGTTGCTTCTACTTCAATCTGCCACCGCACATTTAGATTTCACCTCAAATCTCTTTAAACCAGCCTCAGTGTGTTGGTTCTTTTTCCCAATTATGGAAGATTTACATCTGAATAAATTCAGCAGGAGAAAGAAAAGTTCAAAACAAAACTGAGAAAAAAAACAACAATTAGTTGTACCGCGTATCGCAAGTTTCAAAACGAGTAATGTGAGCATGCACATTTGCACACTGATACATGTGCACCACGCATCACTGCCTCTGACTGTGTAGAGCGCTTTTCAAAGGGCATGCTTTTGTGCAGGCACAGATGATGCAGCTGGCAGAAGCAGGACTATCGCTGGAAGCATGTCCATGTTGGCACACTTATAGAAAGCCCTGGCTCCTGGGTCATACTTTATATAGGCTACATAAAGGCTGCCTGCCTGTCTGCTGTCTCACCCATCAATAATGTCTCTCACTAAAAAAATGCAGAGAAAGGCAGTTTTCTTAAGTGTTGAGCTGAAACAACTACTGAGCCAATGATTTTATCAGTCAATCTTTCATGTAATTTTAAAGAAAAATGCAAATTCTATGTGACTGTGAACTTGAGGTCACTGAACAAAGAAAGAAGGCAATAAGATAATCTAAAAGGATTAACTTGAGCGTTGTGTCATTGTGATTAGCCTGAGTAACTAATTGAGAAAACATTATTATAAATGATCACCTGTACCAGTGCTACTTAAGCTATTTTGCATTCTTTATCATATACTGTTGGTTTGATTCTTTCTCCTGTACTGCTAGACTTTTGTGTTTGCGTTTAAAAAAGGTAGACTAAATGATGCCAGACACAAAAGTGAACAAAATATTTTCCTCAATATAAAATCAGCAGACACATAATTTACGTGCTTCAAACTAACACATAAGTTGCCCCTTTTGTTACCCAGAACGTCTTCCCAATTCAAAATTAATCTCTAAGGAGAATGAGTTTTTAGAGGATCAATCATGGTTCCCATGTAAAGATAGCTCAATTTATTTTGTAATTGCCTGATAAATTAACCAGCTCAGACACCTGTCAAAACAGCAGACAATCGTTGTGAATCCTCCTCCCAACAGGCTCTTTTTGATGGGCTAAGTTGGTAATGACAACTCTCCAAGTGTGTCCCCTCAGGCTGAAGGATGAGAGCACCAAAGAGTTCTCCTTTCCTCTCCATCCCTATTAGGATAATGCATCAAACAGACATTTTAATTTGAAGTTCATTTTCTCCTCAAGGGAATGTAAATGTCTGCAAGCACGCATGCTGGACGAGATAACCTCTCTTTACAGTATGTCATCTATTTTTTTTTTGTGTGTGTGTGTGTCCTAATGAAATTACTACTCATCATTTGCTGTGTTCTTATCCTTGTGGAAGAGTGTAAACTCGCTTAAAAAAAACTACCAAACAAACAAAAAGTGAATTGTCACAGAGCTCCGTCTCCAGCTCAACTAGAAACAAAACAGCAGATGACTCATTGATTTCCACAAACAAACCCAATTGCCAGGAGTGGTGTACACCAGTGTGAATCGTAGGAAACCTCATCACTCAGCACTTATATTGTTGTGCACCCAGCGACCTTCTTTTTCAACCCAGCTAGTGTGCCGATAATGTGCGTGAAATGAGCACCGCGGCCTGCCAGCGGTGCCTGAGCCCTCGCAGGGCCCAACACCTGCCTGCACTCAGCTGTTCTTGCCACGCTTGACCGCATGTGGCTAATAAACAGACCTGTCCTTATCACTGGAACTCCATTAACGGGGGGTCGCAGTCACCTGAATCCCTCGCTGGGGTGACAGCAAATTACAAGGCAAATGTAATGGGTTTTGCTATATTGCCACACACTGTGATAGTGAATTACACCAAAGGCCTGATGTTATTACATGTCCCCAGGATGCTGGCTCTGTATTTTATGATGACTACAGTGAAAACCAGGTCAGTGCTCAAATTGTCATGGTCGTTGCTGCCATTGCTCCACTTCTATCTACCATGTCCATTCAAAGAGGGGACAAAGACCTGCAGCAGGTCATGCACTTCACATGTCGGTCAGTGTCAGTCCCCTCACACAAGTGCCTCAGTCTGGAGTCTTACTCAGACATGAAATCACTCTCTTCATCTTTACCTCAACAGCATCTTGAAACAGAGATACAACAGCAAACAGGTCACCATGGGGTTCAAATTTAGTAAACCTTGAAGCTGAGCAGGAAGGATTTTTATTGATCAATAATTCCATATTAACCTGTCAGCAAAATATAAATCAAGAAGTAGACTTCTGCACCTTCACTAGGCTCTGTTTACAGCCTTGGAAAAATCTGTCCCATGATGGGAGAAACTAGCCAATCACAGGCTAATTCAGAGCTAGAGAGGGTGACCTTTCAGGGTGAAGGTCGCTATTACAGCATTAGCCGTGTTTCCACCCAGTGGAAATGTTCGGATTGGTACGTTACGGTGCATATTTTTTGTGTTTCCATTAGGAATAGCACCAAAATAACTGTCCTTGTAGAATCAGACTGAAGGTTTGCATGGATTCACAATTGACAAATAACTAACTTTACATCAGGCAGAACCTTAGTGGACATAGATGTGGATGTGGAGAGTATAACCCAGCCCTTAGAATTAGAGTTATTGGAGATTTTTCACTTTTCTAAATGTCTTAATGTAGATTTTTGTGTTGATATGTTTTTACAGCTTTTCTCTCAAGCTTCTTTCTGGGGCTTTGTTAACGAAAGTTCAGTCAGTCAGAAGGGAGGCTTTGAGGCTGGGCAGATCAGTGTATTCACTGCCAGGTAAAGCAACAGTAAATCAATACATAATGAAATCACAGTGTATTTAGACTATATCTTTTGAATTACATGAGCTCTGTTTTTGAATATTAATGTACTGGTGTTTTGAACAATTATTATCTGTGGACCTGAAATTCTTATTGATTGATTGAGGCTATTGATTACGTTTGTTAAGTTTTATCTGAGTTTTATGTAGAAGCCACCTGCCTTTGGTCTTACTTTTCATAAGGTATCACTAGATTACTGCCTCCTAAAATGTTTTCAAGTCACACACTCAACCCCTTACATATGAATGGTACAATGTTTTACTTAAATGTCATTTAAAGGAAACAGTGTCCAAAATTGACATTTGATTTAATGCAGCCTCTCTCTGGTTTGCAGAAAAAAAGATGTGTTCATGTAACCAAAATAATCAAAGTCAATGAGTTTGTTTTTGATTACTGAACCCTGTATCTATTCTCTGGCCATACATCTTTCTCTTCCACGTCTCCCAGGGGTTTCAGGACATTCAACGCCACAGGCTAGCTCTTGAGAAGGAGGCAGGGACACTGATACCTGCAGGTTTCTGCACTGGGCTCAGGAGATACCAGTGGGGCCTCAGTGACAAATTGTCCTTGTCTGGCCACATGAGAGAGTGGGGATTGTAGTAATTGCATATTTCCTAATTGCATTTCTCACATGTGCGGTCTGCTGGTCTGAGGCCCTTCTCACTGATGTGTTAAACCAAACAGCTGAACTCTCACCTGCACCATGAGAATGGGATGTGCAAGAAGAGGCTTGTAAAGAGGGCAATAAATTATGCAGTGGCACAAAACATCAGCAGTGCAGTCGGGCACAGAGGCTACTGCCAGACAGAGACATGCTGCGGGTCCATTAAAGCCTCAGTCATGGTCCTGAAGGACTCTGTGATGATGTTTAAGGACAATCAAGGGCTTCTGCCCGCATGAGTACATGCCATGAAAAGAAGAGGACAGTTTTAATTCTTCTATTCTAACACAACCACACCACTACTAACAGTTTCTACCAAGGCAGTTGCAGTGGTTTTATTATGTGAAGAGCCAAAATCTAAATTAATGTGACTGTGGAGCTTAGATTAGTTCAGCTAATAGAAAGGAACAGGTTTTTCTCATCAGAATAGGATGATGTTAGTTATTTTCTTTTTATATGTATCTACATTTCTTCAATCAATATCAAAATCAATATCCTGCTTTGTCTTTGCAACAGTCCAAATTACAAAGATATTTAGTTTATTAAAATGTGTAAAAAAAAAAAAAAATAAGTGAAATGCAGCAATTCCTCACATATCAGAGACTGTGAAGATTTGGCTTGGCCAGAATCACTGTCAACAATTCATATCAGCACCTTCTTCATCAGCCCTGTTTTACGTTTCAGCCCTAGTTCTCCTGCTTCAGCAAAGTTTAATATGGTGTTGGGGAGGTGTGTGAGTGGGGGGGGGCAATAATAGCAAGCAGTCCCCATCTTGGCTTCTGCTGCCTTGTGATAGGCAGCCAGCCTGCTGCATTATACAGAGGGGTTGTACAACTACATTTTAATCCACTCGTGTTTCTGGCCTGATAAAAGGATTCTCTCCATCTCTTTCTGTTTAATTCACACCATCATCAATCAAATGTGTCCCTCGTCTCCCCCCCTCCCCTCCTCCTGGGTTTTGGGGGTCTGCAGCAGATAGGTTGGGGGTCTCCCGAGGGGGTTAGGGACATGACGGACTGGTCACAGATGCCACAGAAATTAAAATGCAAGAGTCTGTGCAAGGTGTTACATTTCTCAGACATGCTCATTTGCAGTAATATCCAAGCAACATAAGGAGGCTTATCTATGATTTCACATACGACTCTGGGAAGATTATGCGAATATGATAAAAACCGGGGGGAAACATGCTATTTGTGAGTGCTATCTCAATAGTGTGGCTACAAGTGTGGAAGATTCCCTGTGCGGTAGATACACTGTTTTTGTCTTCCACCATTGTCTGCACATGACAGTCGCCACAGGCTACTTAGTAATGAATATGTGCCTGTAGCATGTGTGCTGTGTGGAGCCTATGAATAGAATAAATATGCACATCTCTGCACAACAGGTCAGCTTCTGAACACAGATAGAAGAGAATATGATCAACCACAGAATGGGCTCCTGAAACTACAAAGGAATTATGTATAAACAGCTGCTCAGTCTGTGACAAGAGTGTCACACAATGATGTCTGTTATCCCAGCAAACCCTTTTTATCTAAATAAGGCGACAATTCTGTGTTCTTCATTGTCTTTCATAGATCCCCACGAACCTCTGATGGTAATTCTCATTCTGTGACACATGAATATACACTGCTGTGACAGGTAATACAGACAAAAATAGCATGTTTGTAAAAAGCTTATGTCAAACTACCGCATGGCATATTCACAAAAGAAACACAGATTAGTTAATGGTACATACAGTAGCTACAACTGAGGTGTTTTTGTTTTATTTACTTGTCTTACAGTAAATCAAAGGAGGGAAGCCGTGCACCGCTTTAAAGGTAATGAGTTAGATTTGAAAATTGGTTCTGTGATGAAGTGTGAAGCTTTCTGCAGTGTCTGTGAATTGTTGCCTGTTATTGGGCCATAATAAGAGGATACATGATGTATTCAGCGTCTTTGAAGATCTTAAATAAACAGATTTTTCTAACATTGCATTGATGAAGATTGGATGGCTCTGCTTATATGCAATTCAAAATGTCAAAAATTTTGGACTCAAAATAAATATAATCTTGCCCACCTGTATATGTGTTTTTTGACACTGATGCTGGAAATATTTTATGTGACCTGAATAGCGCCAATTGTAAGAATTGTGAATTTATCAGTAACAATTTTATCTATTTATTTCCTTCCCTGAGGAAAGATTGTTGAGTATCATCAGCATAAAAGTGGAAACATTGTATATGTATAATTTTTCAGTTGCTCATAATTACAAGTTAGGTTTACTATAATAGCTTCTTATATGTTATTAAATGTAAGAATTATGTATACATTACATTGATATTATATAGAACATATTAACAATATATACCGGGGGGGGTATAAAACTGTCACAATGAAAATAATTCAAAAACTCAAACCCATATAACAAAAGAAGCAACACTTATGAAGCATTTAAAAATAGCCCTTACACAGTAAATATCCTTTTTTTGTTTGTTTATTTCTGATTTCAGAGCTCACACAGATCTACTGGCTACAGTTTAGACTTGAATTTGCTTTGAGAATTAGACATGTAACTGATTGTGTCTGTGAATTTTCTGTCAGTTGCTAATATTATTTCCTCCAGTGAGGTTCAGCACTGAAGGCTTTGCACACACTTTCCCTTTCATGTCACGTATGAAGGATTTGTATGCTGTCAACATTTTATCTACATGAAAACAATTCACCCATGCTTTGTGTGGCATTTTTGTGAGCACAAAGGACACAAACGTGCATGATATGGTTATTTAATTTTTACAAGTTGTTTTTTTTTCCCACTCACTTGCTCTGAAACATGACAGCAGGTGCCAGGTGTTAGAAGAGTAGAGAGTGAATGCCTCTTCTTCCAGCTACAATCATTTGAGCAGTCCATTTGAACAAAGGATTAAGTGTCCGTCATTAATCATAGGCTAATCTTGTAGATTTAGGTAAGTGGTTCCAAAAAGTCAATACAGCTCTAATTTAATCAGTGAATGTCATCACATTTTATGGAGCAAAATGGAGAGCTTACAGACAAGGTCCTGTACAATGAGCTTTCAACTGATCACCTCTATGCGCACAAATTACAGACTCGGTGGGAAGATGCTCTGTCAGTTCTCAAGTTTTATGTTTGATCTTGGTTGTGGAATAAATCAGTTTGGAATAAAGACAGAAACTCTAACAAAAGTCTAAGAACAGAGACTCAAATGCAGACTTCAGTTTTAACTGCTGCTAATTCTGCGGGATAATAACAGAAGACTGTACAATACGATACAATATGATACAATAAAAATTGACTTTTATGGGTTAGTGTGTAACCCTGCCTCCTAAAACTGACCTTTCCGCACAACTTGTTTTGTCACACTGCTTAAGAAACACACTGGATTGTTTCTGGTGATTTTTTATCACGTAGATGACCAAGAAATGGACATCCACATTTCAGTTCGACGCATCACAAGCAGTTAAAACAAATCTTGCAGGTAAAACAATATCTTGCTGATATGGACATCTGTAGACATGTACATATATTATATATTTTGATTCATAGATGTGAGCTCAAATGCATCTCTGGTTTGTAGAAAATTACAGTGGAAATTGGTGAATTTGATGACTGGGATGCTGCAGGATAATAACTGAAAACAGTTCAGAATATAAATGTCTTTTTAAATGTGGCTGATGTGGGTACAGTGGAACATTAATACCTGAACCAACTTGGCTGAGTTTTGGACAAAAAGCCAGATAAACAATTACTTTTGGGCTCGGGTCAAGTTCTTTCATACCAATTGACACTATCATTTCAAACAGTTTTAGTGTAATTTCAAGCTCTTTTATTGAATAGAGTAAACATTCAATAAATAGATTTATAACATGTTAAAAAAAAGTAGAATCTGTTTAGTGAATGACCTTGTGTTTCCGTTTAGAACTGGGGTTTACTATTTACTACATCACATTGAATGCAACACACAGGATGTAGAAGTTATCCTCTTCCTCCCAAACAACTTAAAATAAACCACGATTGTTCGGATTATGTAAATAGTTATCAGCGGTTACAGTTCATTGAGAGTTAATTAAGAAGAACTGATGGCCGTTAATGGTGAGGATTACATTTTATTATACTCAAGTGCTCTTGATAATTCATAAGATCTGTGTGTGTGTGTGTGTGTGTGTGTGTGTGTGTGTGTGTTTGTGCTCATGGGGCTGGTAGTTGGTAGTTGCCGTAACCATAAATAAAGACTATAACAACCACCTCAGCTTATTCTAACTGTGTCTGGCTCCAACAAAACGAGTTTGGTTCGATTTCGGTCAATGTTCTCTTGTTCGGGGTTCAGAATGAAAAATCTAGGGTACAGGAGATTTTTGTTGTGGAATCTGTTAAAGTCATATATATAAATTAATTACTGATGAATGTCAGTGAAGCATACAGTGCAATCACTTCACTCAGAATCTAAAGACTTAAAGTTAGCCTGATGCATAAATCTGCTGTTGGTATAACTAAAGCTCTACTTTATATTTGTAGTTAGTAGTTTGTGGGACAAAAGTATTAATATTTCATCAAGAGTAAATAATTCAACACCTGTGTATTCCTCTGTGGTTCACTACTCTGATCCAGTCTCTTCTAGACATCCTTTGTGGATGGAGAGCCCTTCATGCTAAATGACACTTGGCCAAATGGCACTTAAGTACTTGCTCAATATTTTAACAGGGCCATGCAAGGAAGCTGCGGAGTGGCTCAGCTATTCCTGCAAAGTAGAACAGGTGGATTGTTTTTGGTTTAGAGCCACAGGCAGAAAGCTCCCAATCGTGACTGCAGAGCGTCTCGTCCAGGCCTAACAAATGGCTCTATGCCAAATGCTATGATTAAGTAACACAAGAGGTTTTATTAGAATCTGTGAGACGAGACGTTTTAAATAACAAGCACTCTTACTGTCAACATATTTTTTTTTTAAAACAACTTGTTCATTTTGCTGCATCTTTTGTAAATTAATTTGTCTATAACGATTTGTTAGACCTAATACACACACATGACTTCCGGTGTATTAAATACAACAAATACAGTGAAGTTGTGAAGGTTCTAATGCACTTTTTTTTATCTACTTTATAATTACATTGGAGGATGTAGAGTAGTTTGTTGTATATACGCAGAACAGCTTCTGTTGTCAACACGATTCAACATTAAAAGAGCCTTAAATTTCTGACTCAACTGAACATATTAACTTTCATGAAGGGAGCATTTGTTGTGGCTCTTTATTAGACTATAATATTTCAACTAGTAAACTGCCTACTACATTATATATGTCTGTGAAAGACAGCACAGAGGCACGGATCATGGCTGGAGCAGGAGCAGGCCCTAAGTAATAGATCAAGAGAGGATGGGGTCTACCACACCAGACAGGACCCAAGGTGTAGACTGGGAAAAGATGTCCCTGAGACGGTTCAGATATCACAGCAGGGTGTCAGATGCTGGCCGGGAAGGCGTACATGGAACGCCACAACCAAGTGGCTGGAATAGTGTACAGGAACATCTGTGCCGAGTTTGGACTGGCAGTCCCAGGATCAAGATGGAAGACGCCTAAAAAGGTGGTTGAGAGTGAAGGGGCTAAGATCCTATGGGACTTTGAAAACCAGACAGACAAACTAGTGACGGCTAACCAACCGGACATAGTGGTAGTCAATGAGCAGCAGAAGAGAGCTGTAGTGATAGATGTGGTAATTCCAAGTAACAGCAACATCAAGAAGAGGGAACACAATAAGTTGAGAAATACCAAGGGCTGAGAGAGGAGCTAGAGAAGATGTGGCGAGTAAAAGCAACTGTGGTCCCAGTGGTGATTGGAACACTAGGAGCTGTAACCCCCAAGCTGGGAGAGTGGATCCAACTGATTCCAGGAACAACATCTGGAATTTCTGTCTAGAAAAGCGCACACTTAGAAACAGCCAAGATACTGCACAGAACCCTCAAGCTCCCAGGCCTTTTTATTTTTATACATACACTATGCACATGTATATACATATACAGGAACAATAATGTATATATTATTTTGTGGGTTTTCCCCTTTTGTTTCCCCAACATGAGGTTTTGGTTGTCTGATGATTATATGATGGTTGTCTGTCAGCTCACCCCACTGGTTCACAGTAAAGCCTTTTGTTTATGCTGAAAGAGGTGTTAATTTAGGGGACATCGGCAGAGTGTTTGTAGGATCAACACAAAACAATGATCATCATGTCGAAAGAAAGGATCAACTAGTGTGACAATAATGCAGCTGTATATTGGATTATATATTTTAGGTTTTATTGTTCTTTCTTTGGATTTATCTGTATGAAGAGAATATTATTTAAAATCAAGAATAAATAATTGCCAGGTTAAAAGATGTTTACTATAAGAACAGTTTATGCGAGTAATTCTTTTTCCTGCTCCATTAGTATGCTCTGGAAACCAAATTTTCAGTTTTCCAAGGTACTCCACTGAAGAAGCACTGCTTAATGCTTTGTTGATGAGAAAATTAACTTATATACACTTCATTATAAACCCGGCAGACCTCAAGGACCCAGACTTTTATGAGGCTAGGACCAGATGTCATCCAGCCACAGCCCCAATTAATCTCTGGGCCTTGTAACACCCCCCCAGAAACAAAAAACCCTGATTGGGTGTGGAGGGCAGAGACAGTGAGTAGAAAGCAAGGGTGAGAGATGCTATCCGGGGAGCAGCCGGCCCTGGCGAGCCTGCAGAGGGTGAGATAAGAAAGGGGGGGGGGCTGCGGCGGAGCCAGGGTCTCAGAGAAGAGGCTGAGGTTATTCATTGCTCTGCTGTGAAAGCTTGAGAAGATTACCCAGAGCCTGGTTGGCAGTGATACAAGGGGGACAGGCAGAGGGGGCCCCCCTCTCACCCCTTTGTTCCCCATCCATCTGCTTGAATCTCACAATGGCTCATAGGGACCAAGTAGGGTGGAGGGGTGGAGCAGAGGAGGCTTGCAGAAAGGGAGGAAGTGAACGGGTGGGGCTGATTTAACCTGCAAGACACTGGGAGCTAATGTGAGGGAGAATGAAACTAAAAGGATGGAGAGATAGTGCAGGACGACGAATGAATCCTGGAGCGTGGAGCTTGGTGAGAATGAATGAATGGTGCTGCAGCTGACAAGCTCTGACAGACTACACTGGGAAAGGCCAGGGAGGCGGGTGTTCACATTGTTATTTTGTGGAAGGTAATGGGCTGGCAGCACTTCTTCAATCTGAATAATCAGTACTTTGGTTAGATTCAGACACCACTTCAAACCATGATAAATACACCACTCTAAACCCTCGCTACCACGAGGACAGCATTTGTCTCTAAATGCCTTGACCACCATATTTATCTTGTTGAGGAATGATCAGATGATGAAGGGTGCTTTCTTCCATTACACAGGTAATTATAGGTGTTTTTAAAGAGGAAAAACATCAGCAGCAGCTTACCTTTCCGGCTCAGGGGCTTTACAGTTGTCCCATTGCACTGATGATGGCGAGGAAGGATCATAATCATGAAATAGATCCAGTTTATGGTTGTTTAATTCTGTGGCCGCCGGGGAAATGTGACTGCACAAGCACACTATTATTGTGCACAATATTCACTTCACTCATGACTGTTTGGTACTTTAACATGATTATTATTCAACATGATAATATTTTTGCAATACTGCAGCACTATAACTGATGATTCACTGAATACATTTCAAGGTGCATGGCTGCTGCAGGCCCCTCTCAGGGAAAGGAGGGCAGTGTCTTCTATTTATTCCAAGTCAAGCAGGTTCTCTTAAAGGGATAGTTCAGGTTTTTAGAAGGTGGGTGTAAAAGTTACTTATGTAAAGTCACTGTGCTATTGACTTGGTGAGGGAGACGTAAGGAATGATACACAATTCACACATTGTTTTGATGTGAACAAGGAAGGCAGAAGAAACCCTGTTGTAGGCTTACAACACTCTAACTGTATAATGGATTTTAAATATTCTTATGCTGTCAGACAGCTTAGGTATAATATGTTCTCAACATACTGTGTCCCTACGCACAAAAGCACAACAGCATATAACCTTTGTTATGAGCTGTTTTGGGTTATATATTCAACAGGCAGTCTAGTAAACCAGTGAAAATATTCACAATATAGCACACAGTAAGAATTGTACTGATATGTTTGAGTTTATATTACATCATCATAATAGTTCTCTCTCCAAACAGGCAATGCACTGAACCCTGTCTGCTGTATGTAACACACGATTTCTGCACAAGTACCATTTACTCCCCACTCATAATAACCCTGTAGTAAAGTAAAGTTTATCATGAGACAAGATTTTTCATGACTTGCTGTGATTAAATGTTCTGTTTCTTCACCTTCATAGTCAAAGGAGGAGCATGATCTATACACAGTTCTCCTACATGTCTTGCTAAAATGCTGCAGAATTTTATTGATAATGTCCAACAGATTTAGTCAGAGACTTTATTAATTTACTCATGCATTCCATCAAACCGATTAAGATTAGTAAGACTAGTTGCAACACCTGAAAAACTGACACTTTGGTCAACCCATCTTTTGTTTGCTCCCAGTGTAACTAGTTCATATTTATGGATGGTATTACACTGCTGAATATGAATAGCAGACCAATTACTTTGGCCCAGATGGAGCTTTGCACTCCTCAGACAACACTCTATCCCTCCATAACACCCATATCCACACACACATTCAGAACACACACAGAATTCTCGAGACCCTGCACTCTCCAGTGAAAGTAGAAGAGATTGTGAAGAGGTTTAATGAGGTTCACATATGCGAATTCAAACTGATATCATGCTTTCACAAAATCTTGAGTCAATTCATGTTTTCTCACTGTATGCAGGATTTATGTCCTGGCAACAACAGCTCACCAGTTCCAAAAGTGTTTTGATTGTCATCTAATTCCTGGTGACAGGTAACACTTTGCCATTTTAATACATCCAAACCTCGGAGAAGAATAGATGCTTCATCTGACCAGAACTGAGTGAATAGATGCTGCAGTCAAATTCTACTCCATCCCAGAGGAGCTTTTACTGGGATGTTCCCAAAAGAATCTAGTCTCAAACCAAGCCAGTGTAGCTGGCGCTCACACACACTGTGGACATATGGCCAATCTCTCATCATCTGCTGTGCTATTTACGGCTCAGTGGCCTGTCATTTGTTTTGCCTCTCAGAAACCAGTATGACACCTGTTTGAATTCTCAATAATAAAAGGCTTTTTATGTCTGGGAGAAAGCTGTTGTCACTTAATATTTCTCTCTACATCACCACTAATTGCCATTGTGCTTTTCTCATGAGATTTATACCGAGTTTATTGATGAGCTCACATCCATTGTTAAGTCAGCTATCAAAAGTCAAGGAATCCATTTTTCATTTCACACACTGACACCACAGATAATACTATAATACTTAAAGGAACTATATAAAGAGCTGATGACTTGGTGCCAGTTTCACTAATGTGCTGTCCATTATCTCATGCTCTTAAGACACTTCCCACTGAATGACTGAAGACTAACTCAGTATACACCGAGCAAAAGGCAGGAAAAAAATTGATCAGATTTTGGTATGCACTGGAATTCCTTATGCTATCAGAATATAATTATGAAAATACATAATATGTCCCTTTTGAAATGAAATGTATCCTGACATCTTAGCTCATGTTTATTATTAATGCTGGCTGTGACAGACTGGGCTTTGTTCAGGATGTACGCCGCCTGTTGCCCAGTGTGAGCTGGGCTATTTCCCAGCCCCGTGCAACTCTGCATATGACAAGCAAGTATACTTTAGGGATGGATGGATGGATGGATGGATGGATGGATGGATGGATGGATGGCTGGAGTATGATTTCGTTATCAACCCAATTCACTGCAAGAAAATAGAAATCATGTCAGTTTAATACAATGTAGTTGTTGAAGTAAAAGCTAAACATCAACTTGAAGTCAACAGTAAGATTGTCTGTGATGTGGTGACTCAGAGTAAAACAGAAAATCAGTGCGTATACCTGGGATTTCAATCCCTCCTATGCTTATGTTATCATATTTGTAGATTAAAAAAAACAAACAAGGGACACGTGAATAAATTAGAGCATCCAAACACTCTCTTTGATATGTAAACAAAACTGGATCCAGTCACAAACCTCTATTGCTGTGGATGTCAGAGGCGGCAAAAGTACTCACATTCTGTACTTAAGTAGAAGCACAGATACAGATAAAATGACTATGGTAAAAGTAGAAGTAGTGACTCATTTCCTTTACTTTAGGCAAAGTAAGAAAGTACAGGCTCTGAAATGTACTGAAGTACAAAAGTTGTACTTGTGTCATCTATGTTTAGGTCTGTGTTGCTGGGCAGTCACTTAATCACACTGATTAGCATGATTAAAAATAATAAAGGGAAGGGGAAGAGACCAGTATCTCTGGCTTCACGCAAAAATACAGGCTACAAATAGATTGGACCCGTATGACAATTGGTATGGAGACAGCAGACGAGTTCAGATCTGAGGAATAAAGATAATCATTAATACATATATATATATATATATATATATATATATATACTGTATATTATTCCTATTCAGACACAATTAATATGACTCCATTAAAGATATAGGCAGCTCTCAGATAAGATGATACCTCACATGCCTGTTACATGTAGCTCCATTGCAAAACTCTGTCCGCTGTCAATTTTTGAATCTGTCAAAAATTGTTGCTGCTTAACCCCGAATCGCAGCAATGATTGACCCCATTTACAAAGAGCTGAGAAACTGCATTTAACAGTAGAGTAACAGTAAAAGAAGTAGTCAAGACCGACAGTGAATGTCGAAGCTGCAGCAACATAAACAACAACTCAGGCAGCACCAAACATGGCTGACACAACCATGATGCAACGCGGCATAACGACATGGTCCACATTCTGAATTCACTATAGGTGCCATTTGAAATCAAAAATAATATGCTATACTTTTTGAAAAGAAAATAGCCACGAAAAGTATAAAAAAATTCCTTTTAAACATAATTTAAGGAGCCTAATATTAGGCCTACAGTTTAAAAACGAATTGGATAAAGACTATAATTCATGGTGCCGTGGTACAACTGTTGACATTTATTTATACAATTACATTTGGCTTTATCGATATACAAAAATCATATAAATCATTTTCAGTGGAAAGGTGTGGAGAGAGCCCTTCCCCCTCCTCCATGTGTCTGTAGAAACTCTGTGAACTCGAGTGATTTCAGTTGCTCTGGGTCAAGGGGTGACACAGTTTTGGGCCACTTTAGTACATTTAACCGTTTGAATTTTTACCTTGATTTGGGCAGACAAAGACAGATGTTATTCCGAAGGTGTTGGAACATGTCAAACGGGTTGCCACAACCTTACGGCGACAGGCTCCGCTGATCAGATCCGTCGTTAACTAGGACACTCGGCCATTTTTGTGGACTACGTTAGTTTGTTTGGTGGATGTGACGGTTTACTAATTCCCTCAGTCTGAAACTGAACATGTGATACGCTGAGCACACACACACACACAAACACAGTGGTTTCCATGACTTCAGAGTACATTGCATTGACTTACATTAATTTCTTGGAGACTTACACTGTTAACTATAATTACTAGTGCCCTAACCCTGTAGGAATTTACCTTTATTGGGACTTGATTTTTGTGCCCACAAGGCCATAATGTGACTGTCTAAAGAGATTTAGGTCCCCACAACATAAGGAATACCAAGAACAAACACACAAGCTGGTTTCCATGACTTTAGAGGACATGGCATTGACTTACATTAATTTCCTGGAGACCGTAATTACCATAATTGGAGACCATAGTGCCCTAACCCTAACCTAACACTAACCTCGGCCTAACTTTAAAACATGTCCACCTTAAAATGTAGTAATTTATGTTACTGGGACTTGATTTTTGTCCCCATAAAGAAGACAAGTCCCCATAATGTGACTGTGTAAACAGATTTAGGTTCCCACAACATAAAGAATACCAGATACACACACAAGGTGGTTCTCCATTGATTTTCTCTTCTTCAGTATAAAGTACAGAAATATATCATCAAATGTAGGGAGTAAAAGTAAAAAGTCAGCAGGAAAATAAATACTCAAGTAAAGTACAGGTACCTGAAAAATCTACTTAAGTACAAGTATTTGCACTTACTTGTTACTTTCCACCTCCGGTGGTGGCTACTTACATATTAATTGCAAAAGTGTGGTTTAATGAGGTAATTTAGTTGATGTAACCCGAGTTATGTTTGACTCGAGGTTACATCCATGTTCAGAACTACAGAAGTACAGGTCTGAACACACACACACAGTGAGTCCCGAATCATCTTTAGATCTGACCACATTCATATGTGGTTTGAGAACACATGTGGCCACATACATGTGTGAACGTAATCCTCAGGACTGATTAGAAACGCTGCGCCTCCTTAGCTGATGTTTCCTGACCTGCCACAGTGTTTTCACACTTCTCAGCACCCATAGTTTGATTTATTTGTATCCACCGCCACAAAACTAACTCTTATAAACATGCAATTTCTCAAGAGCACTGATTCACACAGCTCCTACCTACTATTATTTCTCTCCTCTACCTGTGACCTATGCTGATACACGGAAATACAAATACACTGACACCAGACACATTTGTTCAGTCAGTTTAAAAACGTTTTCTTTTCATGCAAACAGATTTGATGACTGTACGTATTTGTATACAGCCTGCAGATGTGAGATGACATCTCATTTTAATGCAAGGTGTGAACAGCTGTACTTACTGTAGCTCTATCCACTTATCCATTTGTCTCTCAGGACAAATTAATACCAAGTCTAAACATGGCCTTTGGTACATTACAGTTTACACAGTGATTAGAGCTTATGCTGTGTTCACTCTGGACACAGTTTTCACGTCGCACCCATTGTGTCTATCATGCCATGGGATCACTTTGTACATTTTTGGAACGTGATGGGCGCAAGTCACCATATTTTGGCCTATAAACAAAAGTAACAGGCATTTCATTTCGCCATCAACCAAAGCATCTTTGCACTCGTGTGGTTTCACAACACCATCGGTGGCTGGACACGACCTGGCGAGTTTCACTGTTTACTTCGGGAGCTCGGCATGGATGAGAACCGATCCCACCGATACTTTTGCATGACAAGCAGACACTCCACAGTCGAGATGAAACGCCTGGAATTGGTATCACTCAGAGAAATCCTGGCCTGGCCCCAGTACGAGCTAGCAAGTCGTCAAATTAGCTGCTTGTCATGCGAAAGTATCGCTGGAAGGGCCCAACCAATGTAAATTTGTGTCGCGTCTGTTGTGCACACAGCATTAGACTTACATATGAACGTCTTTTTTGCTATGACAGGCGACACAGGTTCAATGGGCTCACTGGGTAATCATTTCTCCCTCTCTTGCTGAGTGTGGGTTTCCACTAACCTTAAATGCCATCGATCCAGTTTGATAAGCTCACGAGCCGAGGTTAGAGAAATAAATCATCTTTTAACTCACACATGCACGCTTGATCAATAACAGGGAAAGAGACAGCCTTTCATTTTCTGTTTGTAATGATGCCTTTCTTCATTAATTTGGCTGCAAGTCTTCGTTCTGAGATCAAAGGTTGCTTCCGGAGCAGATGTTTGCTCAGAGCTCTGTGGACCATTGGAGGCAAATGCACAAGGCCCAAGGGGCTTATGTGCCCTGGATGTGGAATCATCTTTTGTAACTGTGCTGAAATGCCTTCCTCCTCCACTGGCTATGAATGCAGGAGACAGCCACAGGCAGTATGCACCGATAGAAAGACAGAAAGGACAGAAGATACTCCAGAATGAAGATTGGCATTAGAAATGTGATGGGAAGGAAAGGAGGAATAGTTTGACATTTGCAAAAGAAAGTGGAAAAGAGTGCATCTTCACCAATATTTGCCACTTCCCTCAGACAAATTTCAGCTGTGGCATTATTACATCCAATGGGCTTTTAGAGTTTTTACCGTGAATCTCCTTCATAATTGTGATTAGGGGAAAATGAGACATAGAACAGAAAGGTCAGTCTGAATTGTATCTGAAAATGATATGGGCACTTTGTGTCCTTTTTATAGTTCTTTTATATATATATAGCTATATATATTATAGCTTCCATTTACAACACCATGAAAAGAAGGCATTCACAGTGACTCATCTTGTAAACACAATACAAGTTACAACTTATTTAAAAAAAAATATATATATATTGTGGAAAACAGATTTGAAATGTTTTTCTTTACCTTGTTTTTAGCTCAGTTTGGCTCTACATTCTTGCACTTTCTATCGTGTTTTTAATATAGTGCTTAGTACGTTCAGCCCCACATGCCATGTAGTGTCCTCATGCACTCATGATTTGTTTTGGTGAATGGTTTTGTGTGGAGAGGTGAAGCTGTGGAAACTGAATTGCTCTAAGGGGATAAATAAATAATCTTTCACCTCTGAATTCCCAAGGCTGATTTAAATAAACAATGTTTTTCAGTATTTAAGGATTTGCTGAAACTCTTCTACAGAGGCCTGTCTTGTTTTGGAGGTTAGGGTTAGCGGAATCATAATGAGTTTTCACAATTGATCCTGAGGGGTACATCAATGTCTGGACCCAATTTTGAGCAACCCCTAATAGATAATTAGAAATATTACTCTAAAGTGTGAAATGGTAACTACTGTATATGGTGCAACTGAGGGAAAAGAAGATTAACACTTGTGTTACGCCTGGTTATTGGCAACCATGAAAGTTCCCAAAATGTCATGACAAGTTATTAAATAGTTGTTAAGATATTTTCACCTGGATCAAAATGTTGGGCAACAAATAAGCTGATCAGAACTTTTACTTGAATGTTTGTTTGCATTTGTACATACAGTATGTGTCATTTTGTGACTGTGAGATTGCCTGACGTTTTTTGCTGAAGGTCACTTGTGCTACTTTGTGCTAAAGTGATAGGGACATTGTGTCCACCATTGTTGGGTACAAGCCATTCAACAAAAATAAGACAATAACGCTGGCAAGCGGGAGAACAGCCTTGTCCAAGAGCTCCGTTTAAATGTGTGTGCTGTTTTAGCTTGTGTCTGTGCTGGAATATTTGCAAAATATTTTTTTTGATTGGAAACTTTTCTTGCATGCAACAAAGCACAAACTGACAAACTGCAAAGCCCCATTCAACACACTCAAAAATCTTAATACTAATGTGAAACTAAAAGGGTACAAATGCTTGTTGCTGGTGGCGTACCTTTTTCTATACCTTCTACACCTGTTGGTGTATGATGGAGTATGATTTTTGAGTCAAAAATGAACAATAATTGTCCACACGACAATGAAATTGACCATTTACCTTCAGGAATAAAAAGCAAATTACAAACATACACATAAAATTAGCAGTGATAATGTAAATAACTTTTCTAAGAAAAACCTTTTAAAAGGAATATGTTCATATACAGTATACCCTTATATAAATTTGGTATAGGTAGACATTTGTTCTTTCCTTTTGATTTAATTCACTTCATACCCCTGATTGTCAAAAGGTACATTTCTGGCATCTCCAACTAAATATTGCACTGCTGAGGGAACTTTGTCCAAATATGTACCTCCAGGTACAGAAATGGTCTTGTCTTGTACCCTATTTTTGAATGTGAAGGTGAATAAGGAATGTTTCAGTTGAAACCATGACTGCGTCTATGTAAAAATGCAGGGTTGTAATAATCAGTACATTCATAACAAGCCTGCGTTCCTTTTTTTTATTTCCTCTGTACTTACACTATCATATGGCCACCAACACAGGAAAGACATGCTGTTGCACCACAACCTGTTGTGGAAGGAACAGGATGCAGTACTCGGGTATAGAGTGTCACCCTTCGTCCATAGAGTGCTGAGTCAGTCGTCACTGACAAGGTCTCCTTGCCCTGCTTTTGCCCTGACAGCTGAATTATTCATTAAAGGAGAGAAAAGCACAGGGGACTCTGCTAATTTCTCAATGGGATTGTTGGCTGTCCTCATGGTAGGCTGTCCAATGAAAAGACGAGCCCAGAGGGTGGGTTTGAAATGATCTGTGAGTATTTTACCCAATATATTTATGAAATGGACATCACCTTCAATCCACACAATTAAAAGTGCTCTCAGTGATGCATTGACTTGTGGCACAGTGGGGAGATCTTATGCTTCCTGAACTGATGTGGCATTAGTTGCTTTCAAGGACACATGGTTGGAGATACAGTATGTATGAGTCTGAATCAGACCCTGGCAGATTTATTGAGTGCACTCACACACCATCAGATACATTCGGCAGCAGCTCGGGATGGGGACTCTGCCAGTTGTCGTCATCCTAGAGAGTGTGTCTATGTTTGTGTCCTTTCAAAACTGGCACCAGGCCAGTGAAGCGTGCAGAGGTTAACTTAGCATATGACATTCTCTGCAGCACCAAATCCCCGTAATGAACTAAATCGCGTTAAAGTGAGAGCGTACAGGGACAGAGGGCACCAGCATGAACATGACACTTTACTGTTTTTCTACTTACAAAGCAAAAGTGCATGCAGCCGTGAGACGGATCAATAATCTCTATAAGATAAAACATTAAAGTTTAAAAACCCACACTGCTTCCTGCCAAACAAGAGCAAGTCCTCCGATACCAATTGACAGGGATTACAAAAACCAACTGTCAAAGAGTAAACAGAAAATTGGATTTAATTTTAATCACAAAGGTATGAAATGAAACGAAAAAAAGCCACACAGCAACAGTGCAACACATGCTTCATTTCTATTATTCATTAATTATTTACCAGTTTCTTATATATTACGTACATCAGACATGACCAAGGCTGAAAACAGAACAATCCTGAATCAGGTTACTTATCGCACATCTAAAAGGTTCAATATTTACAAGGTCAGTGGTTACTAAAAGCTCCAGATATGCACTTACTCTTCACAGTTAATGCAAGTTTAAAATGCTTAGATTAAACACTGCAAGTGCCTTGTGTTGTGACATTTTAGATTTACAGAGTTGTTGTCCATTTGTTTCTAGCCTTTATCTCCTTGTGTTCGTTGCATGCTTTTATGTGTGTGTTTTAAATATTTATTTTGAACCTAGAAAAGAATCCTTCATTAATATTTTCTTTAACATCCACCCCCCCCCCCCGATAACAGGACTGAAAATGATTTATAGATCATTTCTTTGTATGAAAATGAAAAAAAATCAAAGTCACCATATCAAATTAACGCACCCTCTATATTTGACGGTGTATGTTTCTGTCATTATCAGTACATTGTTCCACTCTTTTCTCTTTAAAATACATTAAAATATGTGTATACGTTTTAATTCAGAAGCATACATACACAGTACGTGCTGCTGACGGCATTTAATGCTACCTTAAAATGGTTTTTCTAACATTCTCTGAGAAGATAAGGCGCTCATGTAATTGTAGTAGTGCAAACTCAGCAGGAGACCTGTTGTTACAGTATGTTGGGAAAGGACGCATGTTTTTAAGTTCACCTTTACATAAGATATACTTGTATATACTTGTATATAATATACTCGTTTTGCCCTGAATGTACAGATCCAAGTGTTTCCCTCCACCTCTTTACACCCACCTCTGTTTGCACTAATTACACACCTCACATCGTACCGCATGTGTTTGTCACTTCTCACTGCTTTAAATATCACGTTCATGACTACACAGGGTGAGAGAGCAACACCACTGGGAGCAGAGAAGTCAAAACCACAAATCACATATTCTCTGCAACCTCCCACTCCAACCACACACAGCTACATGCCAACCTGTACACTGGCACATGCGTCCACAGCCACACATCCTTGCAGCAACAGATGGGACAGCCTTAAGGCAGAGACAGGGAGGCTTGTGTGTGTGTGTGTGCGTGCGTGTGCGTGTGTGTGTGTAGAGCTGCCGATTGATTGCTAAGATCAGGTATGCGTCTACACAAAGGCACCTCCTGCTCTTTTCAAGTATCAGGGTGATACTAGCCTCAGGACAAATGAAAACACAAAACAACAGTGGCATCTGTGGCAGGTAATGATCCCTTCAACAAAAATCTGGATAATGACATACCTCGACCATTTGTTGCAGTTAAAATCACTGCTGCTCATTTTGGAGCTCCAAGTGTGTCCTGCAGCAACATGTGCCGGAGCAGGGGAACAGAATGGTCCGATTACAGCCCAAATACAGTGTCAGTGCTCAGCAGCTTTTAACTGTTGCTTGTTCAGCCTGCATCAGCCACACAACTACCTCCATCTCCATCTCTTATTTGCATAGGTACATTTTCTGTTTTTAATCTAGTCACAAACAATTGCAAGACAAAATTAGTCACTGCCACAACACAAGAGCCTTTTGTGATGCTCGGTCAAAATACAATAAAAACTATGTTCAATCACTTGAAACTGTATCTAATAGATAGAGGTTACACAAGTAATGCTGTTCTGGAAAACAATTAGAGGGTTTTGTCTTGTAGAAGGGTATGAAAATTAATTATGAAAGGAGCATCTACCAAAGATTTAGTCTTGGCAAGCAAAGACGGGTCATGGCTCATCACTTTGTGCCAAACTTAGACAGAGAGAATTGACAGTAAATTCAAAGACATTGTCTAGAGTATTCAATATGATTTTTCCTTTATATTTCTTCACATTCTTGTATGTTTACAGTCTTAGAGTGACTCAGGGTTATATTTCACTGTGGGTTAAATGAGTGTAACAATCCATGTGACAAATAAAACTCTTGAATCTTGAATCTCAGACCAAATTCTCTCACCCACTACATAATATTTTTTAAAAGATTTAGGGAGTCATGGTGAATCTGTGTGAGCAGTCAGAAGGTTTTGTATTGATGAAATTAAGGGTAATTTGGAAAATCATTGTCACAAAAAAACAATACTTTAAACTTTATTACACAGTATGAAACAAAGAGGGAGCCCTATATCCAGTTTGTGCAGAGACTTAACGGCAGTGGAAAAGTGTTCTGTGGTCAGCTGTGTCCAGGTTTCAGCTTGTTTTTGGGAAAAAAAAGGACATTGGACCATTAAAGCAATTTAAAAGTAAAAGAAAAGATGTGACCAGTGGAAAACCAATTTTTTAAGTGTGTTGCAGGCATCAGCTTATTTCTTTTAAAAAAAGAATTAATTTTCAGCAAAAGCACATACAATCTTTTCTTTGTCCTTTTGGCAGTTAAATATATATACGTTCGAAGTGAATTATCAAATTATAGATTTTGGTTTTTATTTCAATTTCTCAACTTTTCTGGATAAGGGGTAATTGCACTGTAATTGTCTGATTTTACTGAGTTCACTTGTTTCATGCAGCTTTCAGACCTGTAAAGCACTTTTGTAACCTTGTGGTGAATAAAGACAGTGGTGAATATTGAATTCTTTTGGTGGGCAAAAGCTCTGCTCCAAATGAATCATAATGTCACTATTAGATGTCTAAATAGGCAACTGTTTTAAGCAACTGTTTTAAATTTGCAGTATCAACCAAAGTGAAATCTCAGTGTCATATTAACAAGTAAGTTAACAGTCAAATACAACAGATATTTTTAGAATTAAATTCAAGGCATGTGTACATGTGACAGAAAATGCATAAAAGGTTGTTTGGTTTATTGTTTGGTTTTTATTTGGCATTGGTGCCGAAGCATCTGAGAAAAAAACAGTGAGAACAGGAGTTATGTGAGCTGCATAATCTGACTGAGACAGGTAGTAAGTGTTCCCAGATAAGACAGCAGAAAGCAAACAACAACAACAACAACAACAACACATCGTCACACCACACGCCGAATGAATTCTTCACTATAAGCTTGACTGACATGTTGAAATACAATCTCCGCCTGGCTAAGAGTGATCCCGTGTCATGTTTCCCCACAGTGTCACTGCGGCGTGGATCAGCCGAGTACCCCACTGCACATGGACTCAAACATCCACCACCAGTGTCTCTCCTTGATCCCCTCTCCACTGCTTTTGCTTTAGTAAACACGATAATAGCAGTAATGTGTCCATGTGGGCTCCGTGCTAACACTGTGGCTGTCAAAGACCATCATGCCCCTTCAAAGGATGATGGCTCTCTAAAGTGGGCTCTCTTGGTAGCAGCCATTTTCCACTTGACTGGCCCCACACACGAGGGGGACTGGTAGCCCCTAGCAGCTGGGCTGGTCACTGGGGGTGGGGAGGAGGAGATTGAATGGGCTGGATGTTGAGAGAGAAGGGGGCTAATAGCAAGATAGGAAGAGCTTCCATATGCATCAAAAGGTGTTTTTGAGATGTTGTCCAAAAATGCACCCTCTGCTTTTCCTTCTGATAAAGCAGTTACCTCAGATGTGGAGGCTGACTTACACCTCATTCAAAAACATGGGATTATTGCTTTGGGTTTTTTTTTAACCGGTGCTAATGTGTTCAATTAGCAGACATGTTTGCATGTTCATTTTCAGGTTATTAGCCATGAATATTTGGAGCAAACCGTACTTTAAAACTTGGGACAGCGCTTAATGTTTTGTATTTAACCTAACATAATTTAATTACTTTGTTATTATCAGTGTCTTAAAATGTTCAGTCACCATTTGAAGAGTTTGAAGAGTGAGTTGAGTTAAAACATACAAAATATCATTGCTATTTTCTTCTTCTTCCTCTGACTTGTTTTGTTTTCAGTGTGTTTGTGTCATCACAGTTTACGCATGGTTGATACACATCAAAAAAACACCACGGGGCAAAACATCCACTGCTAAGGAGAGTGCTGTTAATCACACGTCCACCTGGTGTCAAAACGTCCAGGTGTATTCATGGATTTTAGTGTGAAAACGGTTTAACTCATTATTACTTGTCATCAAATACCAGAGGTATATTTTCACTCACTAGCACTGACATAAAGCATCTTTTTGCATGTCAGCTGAAACGTTCTGTGGCACTCCTTGATGAGAAATAGACTGCCAATATCTCGCCAGGAACTGGAAACAAAAGCCCTTTGAGATGTTGTGATAATTCAGTGAGTGTCTCTTGGCTGAGGCATACGGGCTTTGTGTCAACACTGCAGGTCTGGTCAGGACTCACTCGGGACAGAGAGAGCAAGATGCATTTTCATAAATCATTTCTTGACACCACATCAAGGTTATGTGGTTGGCAGCCTGTACCTTGTAAATTGCCTTTGCATTGACAATGCACAGGGATTTCCATTGGGATTTATGTAGTTCGGTAGCTATTTATGGCTGGAAAATTAGGTTGACCTTTTCCCAAACTGTGATAATGATGTGATTAATATAAACTAATTCAAGGTAAAGAAATTCCTCATCTCTATTTAGATGCTACGAGCATTCAGAGATGCTGGCTTTTGTTTCCCGTCCATGATGCACTGGCTCTTTACTACCCAGTGTGAAGGTAATAATTAGCTCACTACAGCAGGGTAACAAGTTTGCACCCCCGTCCTGCTGCGCAGCACTGTAATTGGTCCTCTCATGTGGCACAGTCGGGCCCCAGAACAAAGGGTTCCCAGAGGGGGAATCTATGCTGACCCATGCTGAACCCACCACAACAATGACAGGCAGGAAGCATTTACATATGCTGACAGACTTGTCTCTTCCTAGGGTGGAGTGCTAGGCACTTCATTAAAGCAACATCAATACCTGCTGATGGAAAATAGGGAGGGGGCCTGTGTGCATCACTGTCTGCTCCAAGACATGATAGTGAAATGACATAGGGCTGTCACATTCAATTTTGAATAAACAGACAGCATTTATTAAATGAGGTGTGTGTGGAAATTGATGGGAGAGAGGCTGTGAGATGCTGTCTGAGCTGCGGATTGTCTGCATGCATCAGCAATTGGTTTACCCACAAGCTGTTCACCCGAACATCAGCTGCCAAAATCTGTAGGCCTGCGGGTTTACCCAAGTGAATTTTCACAATTTCCGAGCATTGTTTTGTTATTGTTGACCTAAAAATAACTGCTTTCCCCCCCTTAACTGTGGCTGTGCTTCTGCTGTGCTCCGGTAGAGGTTTTCAAGCTGCTCAGACAGCCCTGCATTCATGCATCACAACGGGAAGATCGTGCAAAGTCAGACACAGGTGACATATCTGTCGATTCAGCAGCCCAACTGCTGGAGCGGAGGTGAGTTCGTTCATTCATTGCATTGCGGTGTTGTGAATTCACTCTCTTATCCAGTTACAGGAAGGGTAAATCCTCCTTTCCTTTGACATGCTGCTCATTTAGCTGAGAGGCAGGGAGAATGGCTGCAGGGAGGGGAGCTGAGGTGGTGCTGGGGGGAGTGGGGGAGTGTGCTCTTTGGGAGGTGTCGTCCTGAGCAGATGGACCTCTCAGTGGCGTAGTAAGTGGAGTCTTCACATGGCAGAGGAGACTGCAGGATCTCACAGGAGCGGGTGCAGCATCCAGGTGGCCGCAGCCCCTCCTGTCCAGCTGGAGCAGCGATATGGGACCATCTGACACTTGCAGGAAAACGATACACTTTTCTTTCTTTGTTTTATCCAGACATAAAAGCCCCAAGCCAATCAAGGAGTTCAGCTAATGAAGCTAAGAGAAAACTATTTTGATCACATGTAAGCACTCAAGGTCATGTTGGCAACAAGACCAGCGTTTACTTTCATGCAGGGTGACAGATTTTTTTTTTTTTTTTTTTGTTTCATAACAAAAATAGAACATTTAACACACTGAGGTGATTCAATTTTCATACAAGCCCATATTTCAAATCTGCTTCATTTACTGAGTGCAGTGATTTGTGTACAGCTTAGAAATACTGCATTGTAGATTCAACAAATCCAAGTGAGAAAGTCCCATCTGCTCTCATCCTCCACTGATCTCAGGCCCTGCAGGCTACATAGGGCTAATTGTGGTCCCATTTTCCCTTCCTTATCTTTTTTGTTTTTACTCAGTGCTGGGGTCATGGATGCTCCCAAGTGACCAGCGGCAGGAGCAACAGCCAATGGCCCCTGCTGAGCATCAGTAATTAGAGCCCTTCTCTGCCTCCTCCCTGTGCTTCCCTACAGACCCAGGCCAGGGAACCTCTCGCTCTCCTTCTGAAGGTTACGGGGGCAGAGAGAAGGAACAGCTGTTGTCGGCAAACCATTCTCCAGCTCCCACGGATGACCAGCATCTCTCTCCCTGTTCCTCAGAGGATGTGCAGCAGCATCTCTGAAGGCGATTATGAAGCCTCGATCAAGACGTATACAGCATCATTGTCTTGTGCCATCTGGGTTCTGGCTCACTGTTATCACCTTCCTGTGACTCATTGGTTATGTATATGTTAATCTATTGGTGGTTCATTACTACAAACATTTAAATTAGAACTCCATAGGTGCTGTTGCAAGACACATCCGTGCATCACATGACAATAAATTACAGTAACTGGATAATAGCATTAGCATAGCCTGTGATAAATGCTGCCTTTGAGAAGCTTACAATCACCATTTTCATTCAAAACAAAATCTGTTGCAGGATATTATCGTGAGTCTCCAGGCATGGTGAAAAAAATACTAACGTGGTGTAGGAAGTCCCGCAATAGGAGCTTTAATGTGAATGTAATAACATTAAAAGGTGGTTTCAATAGTACTTTAGAATGACTCATTTAATAATGATGATGTACAACGTTATTGTATATTAAATATTTATGTATTAGTTTGTTAGCGTCACTTCAGATGCAGTTGGTAACAACAGATACTGACTGATTTATACTATACTACTTGGAAGGCTAAATCCATGATAACACATCTATATCATATTTTGCATTATATGAATCTGTAAATTACTATACCTCATCAAATTAAAGTAAAGTTTTTCTCTCTGAAATAGTGTGGTGAGGTGTAAAATAACATAAGATCACAATACTGATGAACAAGTACCATGCATTTCACTTACAATCCTTGAGTTTATCTATGTATTTTTCACCATTTGATAGACGTTCTGAAAAGTATTATTCACAATTTACTTATATATACTCACACTTATATAGACTCATATTGATTACATTCTCATATGCAACTGAAAACAGAAGCACAAGACCTTTACTGTGCATTAAATGCTACTTTTCCCTAAGCTGACATGTGTAGTATACCATATCAAGGTGTCCATATCCTGAGTTTCTCTGTCATATTCTTAGAGGTAAAATGCATCAACAACTTTTTATGACTGTTCCTCCTTTTATATTTACAGGTAAATGTCAGATATTTAAAGGTCATTATTAAATTGTTTGTTATATTTTCTCATGTAGGCAGAATGCTCATATTTTATGTGCAAGGATTCGTGGTCAATGGGTTTCTGCAGTGTGGGGAAAAAATGATGTTGGAAGTGTGCTGGCGCCATCTAGTGGGGAAAAACTAATAGTTTCATTGACGCTGCAAAGCACAGAAGGCAGAATAAAGAAGTGTTGAATTTCTTGAATTTGCTTTTTAATAAAGTCACACCTTTTCCCATCAGTGTATTAAAAAACTTTGACACAAACATTAACTAAATGCACACATAGTTAAAAAAGTCAAAGCTTCAGCGAAATAATGGTTATAGGAAAAAATGTTTTCATGCACTTGCTTGGAGACAGTTTGAGAAAATCACCATCCTCAGGAAACTGAGCAAAACAGCTAACCAAGGTTTGTCTACCTCATAAAACGCGACTGAACATGTTAAGAAAGTTGCACTTATATAGGGAGTGACTTGTGCTGACGGGTGGATTTTGCAGGTCTTTCTGCTTCTACGCTAAATTCCCTGAACCCTACATCTCCCACCACGTATAAAAGAACTGTGTCAATCTTTTCATGAAACTCTTGGCAACAACCTAAATAACACAAACAATATCACTTACATGTGTCTCCAGCTGCCTTTCAGTGGTGTGGTTACCAGATTAAAAGCTATTAAGTGGACAGTAAGTGTTACAACGGTCACCCGGCTTAAACAGCTGGTAAACATTTACCAATGGAAACATGGTGACTGAGCCGACTAGGGAGCCTATCTGTGCTGCAGCTCCACACCAAACCAGGGCAGTGTGGCTTCGGTCTCTCAGGATGACGCCCACCATTACTTTGACATAAGACAGTGTTCCAGTGAAGAGGAGCCATGAAAGCACCTGGTGAAAGCACAAGAACAAAATAGACTCAGCAGTTCACCTGAATGATGATCTCTGACGTTTTTGACATCATCTGAGTCTGGTGAAACCTTTACAGTCGAAAAGGCCAAAGTTGCCAAGTCACCTATTATGTAAGTGAGCACAGTTGCTCAATACTAGTGTTCTGTAAAGGTGGAGTTGAACCTTGTCGCAAGTGTTTCTCCACCAAGGCCACAAATAAAGGATTATTCTTTTTCCATGGCACCTTGCTCTTACAACACTTTTTCTTTTTTTAATTTTTTTTTTACTTACAATGTTCACCTCTCCCATCACAGTGCCTTGAAGCCATGGACATGGACTCATAGCTGCCATAGCCATGTTATAGCTGCCAAATCCTGTCCCCAAGGTTGTCAGCAAACCAAGGAACACCAGTGACCTGTAAAACAAACAGCTATTAACATGTCAGCAGTGGTTTCCTTGTTTTATAGGAAGAGAAACAAAAACTCTAACTCCTTTAAGGGAGCATTTAAAGCAAGTCTCTTCCTGTGCCCATTAGAAAATGCAAACTGGTTGGGCTTGGTGTTAAAACTAGCCCTTAAAATTAGAATTTCATAACAAAAAGACTTTTTTAAAATTAAATGGAAAGAGAATTTCAACTTTGGCTTATTATTTAACTTGGTCCTATAAGGGTTTTGTTCATTGTTTCCTGTCCAATTAGTTCATAAATGTTTTTCTTACAAGAACTAGTGTCATTCAATAAAATTACTGACAGACATAACATTGCTTGACCTGAAATGCATTTTATTTATGAACATGTAAAGCAGCGACAGGTAAAGCAACCCCTGAATAAGACTTCTCAATTCATCTGTGTTTCAAATTATTGCCAAAGATAATGTTTATATAGTTTTTGTCTATTTGTAATTGAAAACAATAGTAGGACAAAACATTTTGATGAACAGTATGACTATAATAATATGTTAACTGCATATCTGAACAGTTCTATAAAACATTTAAAAAAAATGTATATGCTCCCTTAGATAAAACCTCAAAAATAATTAGGGACATTAAATTTTACCTGTTTTGGAAGAACATTGCAAGGGTGCATGCCAGTGGGTTGGCTACTGAAGCCAAAGCAGCAGAGAGGTGATAAGCAAGGTTCCCATAGGGAATACAGGAGTATGTCTGCACAGACGGCAGCAGGCCATTGGTGGCAGCATTTATCCACACCACCAGAAAATAGATGAAGATCATCTGGTACATGGAGTGTTCTGGACCAAACAGCAGAGGCCTGCTCTGAGATGCAACCTCACTCTGGCTTTTTACACGCACTTCTTCAGTATCTGCTCCAGGGTTATCCAGGCCAGAGCTGACAGACGCCCCAGTGTCTGGCACAAGGTTTTCAGTGGACAGCTCAAATATTCGAGGGAGCCTGTTCAACGCGACAAACGCAGCCAGGCTTACGCACATCATGGCTGCTAGGAAGACGAAAAATACCTCAGTGGAAAAGTTCGGAGAGAGATACTCTGTTTGTAAGGACCACACATTCTCGCCAGTGTTGTTTCCTGCAGTCTGAGAAGAGTTGACACACTTGGCGATGCCCACACCTTGTGCCAGAGCAACTACGCCAGGAATGAAACCACTTAACCCTTCTCCAATATAAAATGTTGTGATGTATTTTGCTGGAAGCTGCATCATGAAAGGCAGGAAGGTAACTGAAGAGGTGCAATCAACCAAAGAGAGGAAGAAGGTAAGGATGAAAAAGGCAGTGCTGTATGTTACCCCAGCCACAATCGTAGTCTTGTGCCAGAAGAAGACCAGCAAGATGCAGGACAGGATACCAATGGAGAGGATGGTGTAAATTACAACATGCTCTTTTAGATGAGACGGGCACAGTTTGTGCATGAGAGTGACTAGCAGAGGTCCCACATTGGCCATTTGGATGATGACAGTCAGGTATGAGGGGAGATTCCAGCCCTCAGGGAGAGTATTGACGATGAGTGGTAGTTCCACCCACAGGCCATTTACTGCAACCCAAGATCCCAGACCAAAGGCACAGGCCAGCATGTGGATGAGCAGGGCCATACTGAAATTGGGTTAGTCTGTTGAAACCCTGAAGAAGACTAAACAGTCAGACCAAATGGTTTTAATTCCACTGTGTGTAATGCCTACAAAAAAAGAAAAAAGCCAAAACCATTGTTTTAACAAAAGTGAGCAGTAAATGATATCAGCAAGATGTGTACAAGTACCCACAGATCCCTGATAAATCATGGTCTTCTTTAAGTGCTGCAATAATAAATGGATTAGTGATTGAATATTAAATAATTTGCAGACTATTTTGATATTCAACATGTTTGTTTTACTTTGAATTTTTTTAAATGCTGTGATTTCAGCTCTTAAATGTGATTTTTTTTTTTTTACCCGTCTACAAAAGTAATCAGTAAACTGAATGTCTTGGGTTGTGGTACATTGGAGGATGCTGCCACTAAGAGAGTTGGAAAACATGGATCCACATTTTGATAATTTTCTGTCAGTTTATTTAATGGACCAAGAAATAAGAAAATAATCAACGGTTTAACTGATAATGGTAATACCTGCAGCCCTAATTTGTTGAACACAGAAGCACATCCTCACTCATAACCTCATGTGCATAAATGTAAAGGCCAAATGTGCATTATTTAGAATTTAGTGTCATCTAATGGTGAGACTGCAGTCAGCACAAGATCTCTATAAAGCAAGGCCTTAAGTAAAAATCTTATTCTGAGGCTACAAAAACCAAACAAGTTTTATTTTAAAGCAATTATACACTTGTACAAACATACTTATGTGTACTATATTCAACTTGTGCCAGTAAACAATCTTAAATGTTACACAAAAGACAAGGACAAGAGTCTTTCTTTCATAGATCAAACAGATGTGATGTGAACTCATGATTCTATTGATGGAAAAAAAAAAAAAACAGAATCACTTCCCCTCTCAGATAGGTTGACCACACATGAATCAACCAGCTGATACAGTTTTCACATCCCTTTCTCGTGTCGATTACGGAAACCAGCACACCATATATGCATTTCCCTGCATCTGTATGTGGGCACTGCCGTGTCTGCCCACACTGACCTCACGATGAGGGACAAAACAAGCCAGAAAATGTTGCACAAGGGACCACAATCACATGAGATGTCATTTTTTTATTCAAGAAAGCTGTCACTGGTGCCACTGTGAACAGTGTTATCACCTGAGATAATAGTAAGACAACGTGGTCCCAGTAGAGATTTCTATGTGTACAGTGTTTACCACACAATATTGCAACAAATAAGCTTAGTTTTAGGCAAGGGAATGTACTTACAAGTGTCTTCAGTCCCTGGAGGTGTTGGAGGCGTCTTGCTGTCATCTTACGTAGAAGTCAGAGACAGATCTCTCTCGGCTGCTGTTACATACACACACATGGCCTCTGGGTAGGTCAGGGTCCACAGCAGCCACTGATCAGCAGCACTAGATAACAGAGGGCAGTGAGCTTTTCTTACTGCACCCAAGTTGCTTGAATAAAGAAAGGAAAAGTGTTGTAGGAAGTTAGGAACAGGATTCCACACCCATTTATACTCAGCAGGGGGGGGGGGGGAGCTAAAATGACCACTCCTGTTATACACCCATTTATACTCAGCAGGGGGGGGGGGGGAGCTAAAATGACCACTCCTGTTATATGAGTAAACTATAAAAAAAAATCATATCTTTTTTTCTCTTTTCTTTATTTTTTAATTAAAGACATTGGCAATAGGTAGGACAGCAGCGTCCCCACAGGATACAGCCGTGTGTGGTGAACGTTGAGGAATTCAAGTCAAAAAGCAGTAATACATTTGTAAAATATAAACATATAAACTTTAAACGCCAAGTTTTAGACGTCACTTGATTTTCACCTTCCGGGACATATTTATATGAAAAAAAAATGTCCATAAATCCTCGCAGAAATCGAGGAGGGAAAGACTAATCAAAGCCATCCGCCTGAGAAATTTCACCGTTAAAGATTTTCCTCGCTATTACGGTGATCCACTTGAAGTTGCCTCCACATTCGCTGCAAAGAAGAATCACCAGTGGGGAATTCGGCATAAATTAACTTGTCTTGTACTAGCTTGCTAATACATAAAGAAATAGAAACTAAAAGTCACGTACCGCAAACAAGAGTAAGAGGAAACGCTGCTGCACACGAGTACTTTTGAGCTTTTACCGCCAACTACTGGCCGTAAGTGTCACTGCAGTGGATAGATAGCTATACATTATGATAGAAAGAATCTCTTTATGAGAGATAGTGTCTCCTTATCATGATTTAGTATCTCATTGTAATGACTTAGCATCGCATTATTATGAGTTAGCATCTCATAATTATGACTTAGTATCCAATTATTATGTCTTAGTATCTCATAATTATGAAAAGGTGTTTCATTATTAGTAATTCTATTATGGCGGAATTGGGCTCCCATACTTTTGTAAGTGCTCAATAGTGTAATTAAATACAGTTTTTTGTTGTTGTTGTTGTTGTTGTTTAGCTTTCATGAAACGATTCCATTACTAATTCCTTATTTGTATTGTTTGAAAAAAAAGTGACCCATTCACAATATTTAAACGCCCCCTAATGACTTGACCCTGCTGATACGTACGTAGGCCGGGCTCTGTTTCATATCAAAGGAACGGACTATACGTACGCACAATAGCAAAGCTGCGTAAAAAAAAAAGAATAATAATAATAATAATAATAGCTAAGCTACGTGCGCGTTCCCGCTGTGTAGCGACAAGATGGCGGTCGCCGCCGGATCAGGTAATGTCTTAGAGAAATAAATATCCATAAAAGTCTGTCGTTTAATTATTTGGTCGGTGGATGTTCACGGTCCATCTGTCTGCGTTGATACTAAACTTAACTGTCGACTAACGCGCTTGCTCTGTGTAAAGCGAAATGCTAACGCGGAGCTGCCGACGAGAATGAATAGGAAACAGTGTATTAGCTAAGCTAACGTAAGTTGAGTTGAATGAAAGGATAATGGCAGAGTGACTGTCGACGGGGGAAATGCATGCCGTCTGTAAACCGTATGAATATTTCACACTTCTCATCTACACACACAGCAGTGTGCACCTTTTGGCTTTTATTTAATGAGCATCGTTACAGTGCCCTTCACTGACGCTAGTGAACCGTTGCATTACTACTGTTATGTCCGGGCGATGGTAACTCATTTGCGGCATAAAGGGTTACCGACTCCGACAGCGGATGTTTGGAAAATGTGGCCATTAACGTATAAAAAAAAATCACAATTAAATGATGTTGAATAGACGTTCGGCCTCGGCGCATGGTGACGTTTGGATTATTTGGTTGTTAACGATGAATGCATTTTTTTCCCCGAGGCTGCGACTTGTAGTTTATCAGGAAACCGTGCGTTTTCGAGGAGGGACCCCGAGCTCCACTGCTGCATCAGCTGGCAGCGGCTGTGTCCGCATCTGACTGCAGAGGCCGAAATGATGCAGCACTGCTGAAGCCAGCTATTAAATCCGGGGTATAACATCAGAGAGCCTGATGAAATCTCAAATCAGTCGTGTCTTTGGTCTTTGTTAAAACTGCTGCCAGAAATATTTTTCCCCCCTGACGCATTAGGGAGATCTGTTGCAGTTGCAATCTGCAGTCTCGCCATCAGATGTCTCTAATTCTGACACAATGGACCGTTAAGACAACATTGTCTAAACTAGTGATAGAAGTGGTGGAGGTGACTATAACAGATTGTTTATCAGTATCCACCGTTGCTAAGTTTGTCATGTGATATTTCCATGTTCTGTTGTTCTGTCTGTTTGAAAACCGAGACACACATGTGGGTACATGTAATTTCCAAAGCCACCAGGGCTGGAACTAATGATTATTTTCTATTCATCTGTTGATTATTTTCTCGATGAATTGAGTAATCGTTCCCAAACGATCCCGTTCTGTCCACAAACCAAAATTATTCTTTTTTTTTTCTTTGATATATGGAGCAAAGAAACCAGACAATGTTCACATCTAAGAAGCTCAAAAATCTGGAAATCTTAATTCTTTAAAAACACAAACTGTTTAATTGATTTTTTTTAAAAAACACAATTGACGATTCATTTTGTAATCGATTACCAAGTAAGTGTTTCAGCCCTATGATCATTCTATGAAAATAGGTTGGTTATGTGTAGACACACAAATATGAGTTCAATACTCACCATTAACAGTGTGAATTGTGTCTTTGAAGAAGATTTCATTTCAGAAAAAGAGAGGATTTGCCTGCAGTTTGAACATAGCCATATGTATATGTTCGGCGTGAAAGCTCATACATTTATTTTTGCAAGTCATTTCCATAGCAAGGAGGATGTGTTTGTCCATACACACACAGGTGTTAAAGTTCCTCGCAATTTCCGGCTCTTGGAGGAGTTGGAGGAAGGCCAGAAAGGTGTGGGAGATGGGACAGTCAGCTGGGGTCTAGAGGATGATGAGGACATGACCTTAACACGGTGGAGAGGGGTCATCATTGGCCCTCCAAGGGTGAGTGGAGCCAATTTTTTTTTTTTTTTAACTCTCAAATGTTTGTTACTCATTTCTCATCCGTCCAAGATAACATGTAAGCAGAAGGTCTTAGCTTTATTCTATGCAGCATCAGCTGTCCGTAGACCACATTGCAGTAAAGGAATACTTCTGGTTTGTTGAAATGTGGTCATATAAGGTATTGACATAGTGCTGACTTTGCCATGTACACCATAAGCATGTTTTCTGCACAAGGAATCACTCTGAGACACAGATGCTTGCCCTCTCTCACAGCATAATTATTTCATCTACTCAACAGAAGACTAATCTAATACAATCTACACCTGCATAAGGCTAAGACATCTTTAGAATACGTTTCCTGCTTTTTCTTGCCATTAAACATCCTTTTTCAAATGGAAACTGGAGCTCGCGTTGCATTGTAAACCGCTTGCTCTCTGTACCAAAATCGTCGTTGTCCTTCCTTATACAGTACAATAATCGATATGCCAGGCCAAATATCAATATTTCTATACACAAATTACGGTGCTCTAAAGTAAACAGTACCTGGCAGTTTCATTCACTGGACAGAAGTTACCTGGCTGAAGAAGAGGGAGTTTACAGTGGGATAATGGCGGAGAATGCTACGTTAAAACATGCCCCATCCATGTCCAATACAAAGACTTTATGCACTTGTTCTCTGTGTTGTGAATAGAGAAACCCTGTACATTTAACTTTTTGCAGACGTTTTGTTTTCTTCAGTTAGACAGATATTGTAATGTATTGCTATATGATTGTCTTGCAATATATTGCTTATCATCACAGAATTCAGAAAAACAGAAGTTTCTTGTGGTACCCTGTGATTCCCACCCCTAATTATGACTTTCGCATTTGTTACTTGCACTGTATATTATTTACAGTTTTCTGACTCTGTTGTACAGACCACTCATGTCTTCACCGTTTCTCTGTCCACAGACAAGCTATGAAAACAGGATGTACAATCTGAAGGTTGAATGTGGGCCAGGATACCCAGAGTCTCCACCATTTGTCAGATTTGTGACAAAAATAAACTTGAGTGGTGTGCACACTTCCAATGGTGTGGTAGGTATATTGGCTACACCTGCTTCCATTCTAGCCCAATTACCCATTTTGAGACAGAACTGTACTTAGATTTGTAGAGTTTCTCAAGTATACAGCAGAAAAGCACCAAAAGCATGTCCTAATATCTCTGAAAATACTTGACATTCACTGAGGAAAATTTAAGTAAACACAACCACAAACTGAATCAATAGTAACTAGATTAAGCACTTAAGAAAGTGTAAACCTCTACCAAGGTTGCTCACTTTCCAGTATTGGTACTTCCCGCTATTTTTTTTTTCTTCTAAGAAATCTCTAATTTCTTTCTTGGAACATAACCAGCATTTCTGAAAACCTTCATCCATGTCCTTTTTGAGTCATGATGATGATGGACCAACAGATGCAACCAAAACAGTCTCATCTGTAGAGGTGGTAATGTTTAAAACATAGATATTGATTATTGGCATTGTATAGTAATTGTCATCGCCCATTATTATTATTTGATGAATCAGGTGATTATTATGTGATTACACATTTTTATTCTCTGCTACATCCAATAAGAAAATCATCCACCCAAGTTTATTTGACTTTTTTTTTTTTTTGATTAAATGTTCCCTTTTTTATTTAAAGAACAACAAGTGTTGTTTAGTGTTTGAGTAATGCAATGTTTTGTATCATTTGTATTATGAGATTGTTGTATTTTATCAGATTTTAGGGGGAAAGAAAAGAATGATTATTGGCCAAACATCAGTATCAGCATCAATCATAGAAAAACCTGTATCGGTCAATCTTTAGTTTAAGATAAGTTATTTGATTAGAAGGTAGTAACATTTTGCCCCAAAAAGTAAAATCAGAGATGGAAAATTAGTCTGTGACTGTTCTGAGTTTGTTCAAAGAGAAGCATCATAGTATGTACTTTCCTTCTTTGTTCTCCAGGTTGACATGCACGCAGTGACTCCACTGGCAAAGTGGCAGAACTCCTACAGCATCCGGATAGTGCTGCTGGAGCTGCGACGGCTCATGACATGCAAGGAAAACATGAAGCTTCCTCAGCCACCTGAGGGCCAGATCTACACCAACTGAGCCCCTTCTGCTTTTATCTCTATCATTTTAATTCTACTTCTCTCTTTCTCCCCCCCCCCCAACTGTTCTGTTTTGCTTTTGTCCTCTTATCCTCTATAATCAGCTACGTGACATTCCACCTCCTGTCTACACCTTGGCTAAGCACATACACAGGCAAATTGAGCTGTCATGAAACCCATTCCAGGTCCTGCCTTCCCTCTTTGATCACTGGAGCTCTGGGTGGAGTCCTCAGTCCACACCAGATATAATCATTCGAATACTGTACATCTTACTAATCTTTTTTTTTTATTATTATTATTATTTGTTAAAGAAATGCAGATTGTACAATAACATAAATAATCTTATTGAGTGTACCTCTTTGTCTGCTGCCTTTTTGTAACATTGAAATTACCATTAATTATCACTGCCCATGGTTTATTAGACAGTTTGAGATGACCTTATCATATACAAAAGTCCTTAATCAAATAACACATAACTTGGCAAATGATGGATATCTCATATCTTCGGTCTAATTAAATGTTTTCTTTATTGTGTGTTGACAATGGCTTGTACACCCATAGTAACTCGCATGGTTACGGCTCAGGTGCCCAGAAATGGTCATCTTATTTTCACGTGGCTTTTGCAAGGACTGTCCAAAGTGAACTTTTCAGCTACACCATTATCTCTGATTATTTCATGCATATTGGCATAGTATGTATATCTGCTGTAGGTCTGCAGACATCCCAGTTTAACTTGCTTGAACATAGAAGTGAAATCAGCTACCTCTTTGGTCCAGTGTATTATCAGAAGAATTATAGTATCAGACTTGTGACACTGCCTTTGCTTAATGTGTCAATTATGTTTTTTTCTTTCTTCACTTCTTACATAAATTCTGCTTCATTCTTTTCATGCATTTGTGTCTTTGTGTCACATCAGAGTCTATTCCTGAACAATGACTGATCATATGTGTAGTCTTTATTTACATAACAGCAAAGGCGTGGTGCAAGAAAAGGGCAGAGTTCAATGTTTTTGGAAATAGATTTGTTTACGTTCCTGCTGAGAATTAGATGATTCTTACCGCTCATAAGCTTTGTAAGCGAAATATAAATCTAGCATGTGTCTAGCTTGGCTTAAAATCTGCTGTGCTTATTTGATGAAGTGAGTTCAGGGTAGAGAGCGCTGATCCATGAATCGGGTATGTGGATGATTTAATTTCACCCTAATTAATATCACAAACACAGTTCACCTCAAAGATCACATGGTCAAGTGACAAAGTCAAACTTTTTGAGAAAAACATTGAAATAATGAGGATATTTCACATAATAAATGTGTTTGTTTTGATAGGGAATGATAAATGGTTGACAATTTAAACACATCACATTGAGTAAAAAGCCACAAAAACCCTTAGAGGGAGAAATATGAGAAACCTAAGAACAGCCACAGAGGAGGGATCCGTCTCCAGGATGGACAGACGTGCAGTCAGTGTCATAAGTACAGAAACAAGTTCAGCAGATTACAAACAAAACAAGCTTTACACAGAGAGGAAACAAGTCACAGAATGTGAAATGTTGAAAACATAGGAAATTGTAACAGAAGCTAATAAAAGAGAGGCAAGTTCTTTGCATGATCCTAAACTGTCAAGCAAAACATTTTCTCAGGAAGTGCGAGGAACTTCCTCAGGAACTTCTTTCATAAAAGAAGAGTCTTGCGATTTCCTCTGTGAAGTCAATCAGGTAAGTACAATGAATAGCCACCAGCGGTGACTGCTGATTGCAAAAGTGCAAAAGTGTTTGAATGGAAGTCTATGACAAAATTTGCCTACCTCACACAAGTTATAATAGTTATTTTCCTGAAGAGTTAATGACCTCAAATAGTAGTTTCAGGTCTACTACAATAGCAGAAACCTAGAGGAAAATGGGTGATAGAGCATGATATGTATGATATGTTATTGACAGGTGGCATCATCCAATAGAAGCCTCTGAACTTACAGATGCAAAGCATCAACATGGTGCCTGCTAAATCATGATTTTGGAGGCTTCAAAAACAGAGCTACAGATTTTTAGGGCCACCATTTGGTGTGAAAACATTTGCTGCCTGATCTCTTTCCTCCTCTCACGACGTGACCTTATTATCATTACATTCCTGTTCATGATCCAGCTGGTTCTTAACCTCTGTTGTGACAAATCTCTGGGTTCTCCTACTGCAGGTGGAGGTGGATGGATCTGCAGAGCTTTTCTGGTCCATCATTTTGTTGTCTCCTAACCACAGAAAAAAAGTTCTGATTTTAGGCTGCGCATCTTCATCATCCATCTTCCGTTTTTTCCCCGATCTATGTGAGATGTTGGCCTGGGTGTTGGTGCAGGGATGTGGGTCAGTGTAGAGTTGCTGGACCATGCTGCTGCTCTTGTCAGGTTGAAGAGGGAAAGCGTGTGTGGAATTGTTGCTGCAAATTGATCTGTCTTCAATGCATTTTCTGTTTTTCCTCCTCTCACGATGTGACCTCTCATTGTCATCACTATGAGAGCCTTGATCATGATCCAGCGACTTTTTAACCTCTGATGCAAAACATGTCTTGCTTCTCCTCCCACAGCAGGACATGGATGGACCTGCAGAGTTTCCTTGGCCCCTCTTTCTGCTGTTTTCTGACCCCAGAATGTAGGTTCTGTTTTCAGGCTGCACGTCATCATCATCTGTCTTTCTTTTTTTCCCTGATCTACATGAGATTGGGGCCTGGATGTTGGTGCAGGGATGTGAGTTGGTGATTTGGGGCTGGGCCGTGCTGCTCCCCTCGGTCTGAGATGTAGAATTCAGCTGGGTAAGGTTGGCAGTTTTGAACTGTGGCTGCTGCACTGACCCACACACAGCTTTCCTACCGTCAGAGGTCAGGGAATTCTTCAAAAGGGTTTCCATTATGAAACAACAAGATCTGGCACTGCAACACGATGAATCCAAACATTAGCCAAGTTGATGACACATGTGAGTTAATCAAAGGGGTGATAAGAAATTGGTGCTCAAAATTTTTATACCAAGCACCACCTGAGACAATATGGAGCTCTCAAAGTAACACCGTTATTGCCAACATTATAACACAATGGTGTAAATACAGTGAGCAGAATCAGCTACAGACTTTTTACAGGAGACAGATTTATTCCCAATAATATCCCAATAAAGTTGTTCACTCGTCATCCTCTGCTTCCTCTCAGATAATTCAAACACTTTTATAGTGAAATTAGATGGAGCGAGAGTTAGGGTGACTCTAATTATTATTATTATTTAATAATTTGTTTCATTTTCTAAACACACCGGTCAAAATTCTTCAGCTCCACTCCAAGAACAGTATCATGTACCACAGTTTGAGAACCATCGTATTAAGTCATAAAATGACCATAATATGTCGTCAAACATTAAGGAAACTTTTAAATTGAAATACGGTGTCACTGATAACAAGGTGCAGCCACTTTCTTCACAATTTTAATTTTTAACAAACAACAACAAAGACAACAAATGAAAAATCTTGGACCCAACCAGCCATACATCAAACATCTAAATATTAGTTTTTGCTGTTTTCATTGTCATATCAGTCATTCAACTGCTCACAGGAAATAAACTTGGGGTCACCAAATAAATGTCCTTAAATACTGAACATTTATTACACAACACATGCATCTCTTGTCTGCTTTACCTGTTCAAAAAATTATTGTTGAAAGTGCGGTAAAAATTGTCAAAAATGTTACATGATGTAAACATTTGCTCTTGTTGCATTTTATATTTTTTAATTGGGTCATATAGTTAGTCATATAATTTGTCTTTATAAAGTGCATCCCTGCATAAAAAACACTGTCCTATATAATTGTAAATAATCAAGCTATGGACGATGGTTTGACAACTTGGGTCTGAGTCTGGAATCATTTTAATGAAGAGTATTTTAATCTAAGCAAATAAGAAAACACACACACACACACAAATCTCACCTGCCACTGGATTTCAGTAACAGTTTTAAACTCAAAATGTCTAGTTGAATCTTGTACAGCAACAAATGTAAAAATGCAACAAAATGCATATATATATATATATACAGAAATTCATTTTGTTAACTTACTATTTGCTGTAATGGCGCATGGCATCAAAGTGCTGCATGCTGATGAACGGATGCTGCAGCGCCTCCTGTGGTGTTATCCGTTTGGTGGCATCAAGCTGGAGCATTCCCTTCAGCATGTCCACAAAGGCCTCCAGATCAGTCATTTCTACAAATGCATCCACATAATTATGTGACCGGACGCACCAGATCTAAAACAGGAAGACAGAGCAATGACAAAGGTCAGGGGGTCAACTTCAGTTATCTACACCTCTCATGAGGATGTTTGATTGCATTCTGTCTATGCTGAAGTAATGCGCTAACATTCGAAAATGTTTTAAAGCAAAGAATGAAAAAAGTCAAATCTACATTCTCAATGTCGTCCAGAGATCGTAACTTAAGCCTCCTCCTGGTTTCCACTGACTGAACTCCCCACTCACGGGAGACCTGTTTTGGTGACTGATCAGAAATGTACTTGTTAGCAGTGGCCTCCCAATATTGTCAAATTTAACACACAGTAAATGCTTTTACTGAAGAACCAAGCATACAAAATACATCTAAAAATTACATTGTTGATGGATTAGTATGATTTCTTTCATGTTCACTGATTAAACATTAAAGCCAGCATGGTGGTAATGTGAGAAAGAAAGCCATCAGGTGGTTTTAGGTACCTTGAGCATCCAGACACTTGTCGTAGAGTTAACATTTTTCTGGAAGAATTTGTAAGTGTTACATCCAGCAGAGAGCATGGTGTCAGGTGGCTGACCCTGAGTCTGCACAATGAGCCTCATCTGTAAATACAACACACTTTAAAACTGTAATGCGTAAATATAAACAAACGTCTACTCCTTTAGTTAAAACTAAATATTAAATATTAAACATAAATGTTAAATATCAAATCTAAATATTAAATGTTACATATAAATGTTCCGGGTGAAACTAAATGTTTAGCCGACAGTGGAGTGTACCATTATAAAGGTGGGTGGGGGGTGGATCGTGCTGCTCAAAGTGAGGCCACACGTTAAGAACATTTCTGCAAATATGTTTATTTTGTTACTTTAGGCAGTTATTATTACGATAAACTGTGTTGAAGCGTTCAATGTCTCCGATAAGTTAATTTCCCATATTTTAATTCGTTATCTGATTCTTCTAAACTGAGTTTTACCATCTCAAGGTGTCATTTTGTTACTTCCGGGTACCGGCCGTGTGAATTTGCATATTAGCTAAATATTTACTTTCACCCGGAAAATTTACATTTAATATTTAGATTTAACAATTTTATTTCTATTTAATATTTTTGATTTAACATTTATATTTATATTTAACCATTAGGTGTACCATTTAATGTTTAGATTTAACTAATTGATATATTTATGTTAATAAATATTGGTGTAAATGTGGAAAAAAGTTATGGTTAAATAATTCGCAACACTTTTTTAAACGTTGTTTGAAGCTAAATGTTATTTTCAGCTTGAGCTACTTTGGAAACAGCACCTTACATGCTGCATCTGGATCCAGTTCTGTGCATTTACAACATTCTTCTGCTGAAAAAAGCTGGTGGTGCAGCAGTTTGATAAGACAAAACCCTCTTGTCCACAGCTGCCCCAGTGTTGCTGCTGCTGTTGCCGTGTACACACAAATGTTCCCTCAGTCAGGTCCGACAGCATCGCTTGAAATAACCGCTTTTTCGCGGATAATCTGATCTGTTTCTGTTCATGAAGACCAAACAGTCAGAATAATAAAATAACAATCACCAAAGATTACACACACTAGCTTTCAGGTCACCCTGGGTGTTGTGTTATGTCCATCTTTAGATTTTATTTCAGTAAAACATTAAAAACAAATACTTTAATCAGTGCGCACCATATCATACTCATTCTTGCCAGGGTAGAGATGTGTGCTGAGGAACATTGTAGCCGCCAAGCAGCCCAGAGACCAGATATCTATGGCCTCTGTGAACGGAAGACCCAAAATAATCTCTGGAGACCTGCGAGAACACAAGCAAACCATGATGACACATTGACCATGAATACTATTTCCATGACAGCCATATAACTCACAGTTTGGAGCCCCATGATTTTACTGTTACGGAGGTTACGTTTTCATCGACATGGGTTTGTCTGTCCTTCTGTAAGCAACTTGCTGTCTACAGTTTTTTTTAACAGCTCAATCTGAAGTTTTTGTGATGGTTGGGTGATCACCCACATATTTTCCCATTACATTTTGGTAAGAATCTACACACTGATGACATCACAAGGTTTTATCATATTTTCAAGAAATAGTCATGTCTTTTGTAATGAGCAAAACAATCAAAAATCAATTTAAAAAATTTTTTTTTTTTAAAGTTTAAAAAAATGTTGTATGTGCACGCAGGGTCAGATATTCATCAGTTCCAATCGGATCTGATCACAAATTCAGATCAGAGTCTGGATCCAGATTTTTATGGATTTGGTGGCAATTTAATTTAACATGGTTAAGTCCCATTAAACAAGGTCAGGTGTGTATGTCTCGGTGATATTTTAACGGATCAGGATGAATTTTGTCAGGTGCTGGTATGTAAAACACAGGTGACAAAGTGTTGCTTTGGTGGAGGTCTGCGCTCCCTGAGTGACTAACACGCCACCAAACAGCTCTGATATGTTTGCGGTTATGTCATCTTACTCACCGGTACGGACGGGTCTGGAGCTTTGTGCCAACTTTGGTGGCTGACACTTCACAGGCAATGCCAAAGTCGATCACTTTGACTCTGTATGGCTCCCGTAGATGGTCGACCAACATCACATTTTCCAACTTGATGTCTCCATGAATGATCCCAGCAGCCTTCAAGTGACTGAGTGCGTTAGCGAGCTAAAAGTTATCAAAAAATTCATGTCACCAGTGTTTATATATTTTTTCCAAGCAGTTAATTTAATGTTAGGTGAAGCGAGGTTGGGTTTGGTAAGTAAAGTTTAGGATAGGTTTGGTTAGGTAAGGATAAACAAGATTAGGTAAATTTAGGTTAGGTTAGGCTAGACTTTAATATCCATAAAGTGGAAAACTGTCTTTGGTGCCAACAAAAACAACAACATAGATTAAAAATAGAAAATGTAAACCCTAAAAATGGCTGGCTTTAGTTTGGCAAGATTAGATAGATTAGATTAGGTAAATTAAATTTAGGTTAGATTAGGTTAGGTTAGTTTGGTTAATTTAGATAAGGTTGGTTAGGTTGTTGATATTAAAGTAGAGACATTAGAAAATTAACATCAACATTCTGCACAAGTGCAGGGCCATAGCAATGGGACTAGATAGAATAGATGATTTTGTAATAATTCTATTATTATTATTATTCTATTTTAACTTCCCCTGACTCTGGCATGTAGTACGTTTTCTATTTCAACATAATTTGTCCACTATTGTACTTTTTCCTGCTACTTATCATTTTTGAAGCCAATCTCTCAACCCCTTTTTCCTCCACTGAAAATGATTGGAGACCAAAACAGCCAGAACACAGCACAGTAGTAGTAATATACATGTACCTGCAGGATGATGGGTCGGATTTCTTTCAGAAGTAGAGGATTGAAACGCCTTTCCTTCATAAATTCATACAGAGTTTTGTCTAAGTGCTCGAACTCCAGGAAAATGTGCCTTCTGTCAGTGAAAGCCCGGTACCAGTGGACCAGGTTGCATTTGTCCGACTCCAGTGATTTGAGTTTCCTCATCATAGCCACCTCTTTATTTGCAGGCTCCGCATCCAGACCCTGTATCTTCATCATTTTGATGGCCACAGTCTTCATGTCGTTTATCCTTGTGCATTTTACAACTTTTCCAAAAGTGCCTGACCCCAGGAACGTCTCCATCAGGAAGACTGTGTACCCCGTGGTGAGAGGGGCGCCCTGGTCAGGTTGAGCCACATCCTTCTTAGAATCCATCGTGGATTTGTCCTCAAATACTGTTTTTACTAAAGTTGAAGAAGAAATAGAAGTGTTGTTGTTCTGAAATCTTGGCCCAAAGTGACGTGAAGTAATTCATCCTCACTGTGAATGTGCAAACTGCCAAGACGAACCTGTTGACAGCCACAGAAAGGTTTGCAAAGTGTTATGACTGATTGGTAGTGGTATATGTTGTGGTTGGTGGTGGTGTTTTCACTGATGTCCTGTCGGGGACACAGGGCTCAAAGGAATGATGGACAAATGCAATACTAGGAAAAAAAAAACAAAAAAAAACAAAACAGCGAAGTTGAAAGGTTAGGTTCAAAGATTGAACGTGCCTGCTGAATGACACATCCTTTGATTTGGACACTGGCTGGAATTACATTAACTTTGATCTGTGTGGGGTTTTTTTTTTGTTTTGTTTTTTAATGCATTTTTTTCTTTCTTTTTTGCCACGTTTACTCAAAACTCCAAGAAAAGACACTTTCTCAGCATGCACTACTTATTACATTACACTACTATAACAATATGGTAATCATGTGCTAAGAGGTTAGTAACAGGGAAGTAATAGTGTGGTATCACCATCTTATTTTTATAGTTATGACCAAGTAATAGCTTGATATTAATAATATTATTATTGCCAAGCCAGAAATTGCATAGAAATAAGTTGTTGTTAACTAACTAACTAACTAACTAACTAACCTGTATGTCTACACTCCATTCTCATTATTGCTATACTAATCTCCGAAGCCCAGTGTTTTCCTTTGTTTTCATGGGGACCCACTTTTTAAATGCAAGGCATTATTTATATAGCACATTTCATACACAAAGGCAACCCAAGTGCTTTACAAAGGCATCATATATTACTGCTCAAAAAATAAAGGAAACACTGAAATAAAACATCCTAGATCTCACTCACTCACTCATTTTCTACCACTTTATCCACTGAGGGTCGCGGGGGGCGCGGGTGCCTAACTCCAGCTGACATAGGGCGAATGAAATATTCTTATTAAATACTTTGTTCTTTACTTAGTTGAATGTGCACAACAGCATGTGAAATTGATTGTCAATCAGTGTTGCTTTCTAAGTGGACAGTTTGATTTCACAGAAGTGTGATTGACTTGGAGCTACATTGTGTTGTTTAAGTGCTCCCTTTACTTTTTTGAGCAGTTTATATTAAAATCACTGAAAAAAATAAAAAACAGATTTGGACAAAAAAAAAAGACAAAAAAAGAAAAAGACAAAAAAACAGTGCAGAAAATATAAACTATACAAAAGGCATGGGGAAACAGCAGAGTCTGCAGTTTAACCTTAAAAGTGTCTAAAGTTGGGCCACATTTAATATAATACTAATAATAAAGATGGGAAACTATTGCAACCTAATATAAAATAGAAACCATGACAAGAGCAAATTTGTGTACATTTCTTATTATTGTACTCTAAATATTTTCTTTTAATTGTATTATTTATCTTTATGTGTGCTGTTATTGTTGTACCTGTTGTTCTGTATATTGCTCCATACATTTGATCATCAATAAACAAGTCACATTCAAAGCTAAAAAAAAAAATCCCAAACACTGTGGTATTTACTCTTGTTTTAGTTAAATTTCCTACTGTGACAAATAATTATAAATAGTTTTATTTAACCTTTCAAATATCTAAAATCTTTTTTTTTTTTTTTTTAAATTGTATTTCATTCAAATATGAGCTCGGTAATAAAAACAGAGAGACTAACTCTGCAACCTATCTTCTAAACGGTACAAAAGTAGATCAATAAACCCTTCATCATTTTTTCAATATTCTCATCTGTAATTTTTCTCACTCATATTTATGTAAAAGACAAACTTAATTTAATGGGATTAACTGATTTGTTAAATATACTAAAACATCCGACTTTAAGTCCTTTAAATAAGCTAGATAGAAACTGGTTTACAAACATGTACTAGCACATATTTATACATTTATATAAGTGATAGGTCCTTTAAAACAAAATACTAATGACAGACAATGCAAACTGTTTTTCTTGCCTAAAGATTTCAAAATATTGTCTTGAAAAAAAAAATAAATAAAAAGATCATAGGCTTTTTCCGCAGCAGACATTTAGCATTAAATACTACTAAAAATGGCTTAAAATGGCTGCTATGACAAGAAAAAGTGGAAAAGGGCTGTGAAATTAAGATTGTGAAATCTAAATGTAGAGCAAAACACTAAGGCAATAAAGAAAGAACACAATGCAGGAATTATCAACCGTTTATTTAGTTTATTTATAAATACAGTTTAATATATACATTGGAAGTCTCCCACATGGAAGACAACAAAAAGGCATCAAGGCATTTTTTTTTTTCCCTCCATCACCACCAGCAAATGTCACCAACATCCACTTGGATCCTGACTCAGGAGAAGAGAGACGAGGCAAGTGAGGGGCAATTTAAAGTGAGTCAATGAGCCGTTTTTTCCCCATGTCACTGACAAGACTTACAGGAAATCAATCAGGGAGAGGATGACGCAATAAAAAAGTCCAGGGATCAGTACAAAAGCCATTGCAACAGTGTGTGTCAAAACATACTGACAACAACTGCCTAGCCCACTCACTAACAGGCATTTCCACAATACTGTTTCCAGTGGAAACATACATTATTTACTGAACCACGACCGACCAGGGTCACAAAATAACCTTCAAACCCACAAATGAAAGCCCATTGTCTCCAAGCAGGAAAACAACCCACAGCTTAATCACAAATTCTACATCAAAAACCTCACTGATATACAGTATAATGTTAATGGCTATGACAGAACCTCTCTTTGCGATTTAGCTATTTTATTAAAAGTAATGTGATAGAAATAACAGCCTCAACTCCAGGAGCAGGATAAAAAAAATGTTTTTTGTCCTTTTTCCCCCCTTCTACTAATTTTTTTAAAACAAATTTATGTTTAAAAGAAAACTTTAAATGACCCCATAACTACAATCCAGAGATTTTACGGAGAATAAAAATGAAAAATAAGTGATATCCATGTTCAGTCCTAACAACTACTGCCTCACAAAGCAATCATAGCAAGTCTGTCTCGAAGCAAAGAGTTTACTTTCAAAGATAAACAGTCCCTCAATCTTCAAATTAATCGTGGATGTAATGTCTCAGCTTGTCCTGTATTTGCAGTACTACAAAAACACAAGATACCCTTATATTTTCTTTAAAATTACCACAAAAAAAAGCAACTAACTAAAGCACTGAAACATCACGCAGGGCCAAGATCCAAATCCCTACTTATAGAAGTGTTGTGTCAAAGCTCAACTGTACTGAACAGTGTTTTGCCTTATACTGAATTATAATTATATTTTATTATTTTATATAATTAAAATTATGAAATTGTATACTGGGGTATTTGGTCTTAAACTGTGATGCTGTAATTTCACTACCTAGCGAGTAAGAGTAAGGGATTCGAAAATTGGAGTATTACCTACTATATAGCATAATTTTGGTTTCAAAAATCAACTTTACTGTAATTACCTACTATACTTGGGAGTACAACAACAGGAGCTTAATAATTAAGCTGTTAACCTGGTCAGTCCAAAAAACATCGGCAGGATCTCCTTGGAATGAAAATAACATTTTGGTAGTTTGAACCTGGGACCATTTGGTCAAAAGTTTTGGGGGTTCACTCGTGAAAGAGGTAAAATGAAGTCCATTTGGAATAAGCACAATTCTCATTGGTCAGTATTTGCTGGACACCAACACAAAGGGACAGCTGGTGACCCAGTAATGTTGCTCGCACAAGCCAACACGCGCTGTGCATGCATGCATTCTTTACGCCTACGCAAGTGACATCTTCATTAGTTACACACAGTTCGTAAGTTGGTACATTTTTTGAGCTCCGGTTGTCCCGCTAGGCTAGATATGTGTAAACTATTGAAAAACAGAAAGGCATTGAAACCCAATCATATTGAATTAAGACGTATAGTTAAGGGCCTCTTATTACACTGCATAGTCACTTGCTGTACAATACATTTACATTTAAAGTACTACTTCAAAAAAAATTAGTTCAACCTTTTAGTTTAATTACATACACTCATGTGTAGGAGCGTTTATCGCCGAAGCCCTTGTAACATCACCGACAGTCACAGTCACCGAGACAGTAACGCAACTCGCCGTGGTAACATTTATTCACTGGGAATGTTACGCTCTGAAACCAACGGTTCCTTTCCTACACGAGAGGAATTAAAACAATTACTCTCTTTTACACCTGGCATCAAAGCACACCTCATATATTATGTACAGATTGTATCTAAAGGATTTTAACCTGATTACATTTACACCTGGTGTTAGGACGCGTCTCCGGTGTCCACAAGGAGATGTGATCACTCAGTCCGGCTCGCATTCCTCTCTGCACAGCTCCATAAAAAGAACAACAAAGGACGGTTGGTAGAAGGCTGTGTCTGTTTTTCGACTCGTTTTGTCTTTAGTCAATCCACAGGTGCCTTTAATAACGTGAGAACGGAGGAAAATTTAGGTTTTATGTGTGGTTTTGACCAAGTGCACCAGTGTTTCCGTGAATCCTCCTGGGAGCTTGACACTCCATCTTATGGAAAACAGACAGGAAACCCTTTTTTAAAATTTAGCCACCAAACAAAAGGCTCACCTAATAACTTTTTATTCCTGGTGGCATCTCTGATACTGCATTGGCTGCTTTATTTTGCCATTGGACAGCATTTCCAGCTAGAAACTGAAACGTGTCACGATCTTTTACAACCATACTTGAATAAAAACCTGTACAATCCCTTCAATGGCTGACAGTGGGTACCAGCTACTACCTGGCCATACAGTCGCACAAGGTTACTGTGATTATGGTTATTACAGTGACACCTGCATGGACACTTGTGTTCAATGTGGTGACAGAGCGTCTCTGACCAATGTCTGTCCTCAGTGTGGTTTGGGTGCATTTACTGTACATTTACTGTACATTTACTGTACATTTATGTGGTCAAGCATCGTCTGATCACACTTCAGTCCCCAAAAAAGAAAAAAAAACTATTTTGCTGCCAGGTGTAAAAACAAAAAAAGAGTAAATGTTATATACAGATGGCACAAAACCTTGGAGTATCTGTGTCTGATTAACTCATACACAAACTCCAGAAAGATGCACAAAAAGTGCGGCAAATAAAAGAAAACCAAAAGTAAGACACAAGGACTGCATTTCCGGTGTGTAAGGCAACCAGACGAAACTGCAAATGCCTCTTTTCCGCAGAACAATCTGTGTACCACGAGTCGAGAACCCCAAAAATGCTGTTTGTCTCTGGACATAGACATCATCTACTTAACATGTCTCACCGACTGTGTTCACGGCACAGTAGTCAAATTACATAAACAAATTCAACTGAAAATACCTGCTTAGTATCTGACAGCAACATTAGCATTTATTTATTTTGTTTTTGGTTTTTTTTTTTTGTGAAATTTAAAATGTGTTTGTTTTTGTTATTCTTTTCGTTCCTTCATATGCTGGTGACACATTTGGCTGCAAAATCACCACTGGCTCCTCTACTGTAACTGTAGTCATTGTCCTTGTTGTGACTCAACCATTAAACATGGCCGCATTGTGAGTGGAATCAACAGTGGGTGCTGGTTAATACTGAATGAATCAATGAAAAAGAAAGCGGTCAACAATTGTAACAATAATCTACCAATTTGTTCAAGAGCTATCAACATTGGTAAAGCATCCTATACTGTATATCAACCCTGCCCTACTACTCAATATGGCCTAAATCCAATTTTATTACTCCACAATAAATAGATGAAAAATAAATGATCCAGAGTATATAAAGCAGTGCTAAATATGCCCTTCATCAAATGTACAAATGAACAGTTCTTGACTCCAAAAGAGAGAGAGAATGAACAACAAGTGTTCACAAATTCAAGTATTCTTTCATGAGTGTGTTTAAATTTTCCAGAAATATTTTAAATCACCTTACACGGTGATCTCAAATTATAAATCCAACCAAATCCTCGTAGCAAAAGACTTCACCTCCAAAAAGTGATGAGTGGTATTAAACACACTGGGAGTTGAAGATATATTGCATTTTTTTTTTAAAGAATGATATCCATGAGTGTGTAATGAATGTTTCATTCAACAAAGCCCTCCTCTTAAAAAGCAGACAAAAAAAATGTGCAAGACTTAAAGCTATGGCATCGAAAACGGTTAGTTTAAGTGAGGCAAAAAATGGGATGAGAAGCCTGGACAGAGCCAGAATCTTCTGAGGTAGGGTGCAATTAGCCTGCAGCGTTACTTGACTTTTTGAGCCCATTTCAGGTCGTCGGCTCTGGGCTTCTCTCCTGTCACACCCTGGATAAGATCCTCCAGGTTCCTCCAGAAACCCAGCTTCTCCAGTGGGTAGTTCAACCAACCTGGAGAGACAAATGCCATTGACAAATATCACTTTTTCCCCCCCATCTTCAACAACTTCCCCATATAATGCCTGGCATACAATCTGTGATTTGAGGTCGACAAAGCCAATGACTTTTGTGAGAGCCTACGATTAATACGATTCATGCTTTTATTACGACCCCTCTAGCCTATTGTAATGCCCTTCATGTTTGGGTCAGCCAGGCCTCCCTTTACCACCTTCAGCCTGTCCAGAATGCCGCCACTCGCCTTTTAAGAAGGACACACAAGCGTGAGCATTTCTCCCCGATCCTGGCCTCCCTCCATAGGCTCCCGTTGTGTTACAGAATATAATCTAAAATCCTTATTTGTGTACAAATGTCTAAATGGTCTTGCTCCGCCCCACCTCTCTGACCTGCTGCAGCCACATGTGGCTCCTAGTTGTATCTAAATTGCAGCTGAATCTCAGAAGGGATCGGGCTTTTGCAGTTGCAGCCCCTAAGTTGTGGAATGGACTGCCTTTACACATGAGACAGGTCCCTTCACTATCACATTTTAAATCTCTTTTAAAGACTCTCCTGTTCTCCTTTGCATTTGAGACGGCGTCTTTTCTGCAGTTTCTGGGTGAGATGTTGTGTCCACTCACATGTTGTATGCCTTTTAGGTTTATTAATTTGTTTTGTCATTTGTTTATTTATTAATTATAAAAGTACTCTGCAGCACTTTGGTCAACTGCTGCCACTTATTTTAAATGCGCTTCATAAATAAATTATATCAGATTGGATAAGTGTCAGCATCACACAGTCTGTCTGTGTCAGACGAGATTATGACTGTATAGGACTGCTGAATTCCCACAGTCCGCAGGAAGCACGTGTAGGTAAAAAGACAAACCTGTAGTGATGCAGAAGTATGTCTCATGGGGGGAGACGTGGTGGATGCGGTGGTGCTTGCGAGGGAGGATGATGTGGCAGTCCTGCAGGAACACAACCCAACGAGGAAGGCCGAAGTACGTGTGTGACCACTTGTGGATCTGGTTGGTGAGGGTCACAAAGATGGCAAGTGCAAACAAATAGCAGTACCAGGGGTAGATATGGTGAATCTCCACTGCAATGAAAGGAAGAAAAACAACGCGAAAGGGAAGCCTAGATCAGATTACGGTATTTTCATGTAACTGAAAATGTCAGGCTCTGTTTGTTGATATAAAAACACACCAGGGCTGAGGGTGAGGAAGTTGAAGGCCATGTTTGCTAGAGGGACTATGGTCAGCATGCAATTGTCACCGTTGGTCTCAATGAAGTCGTGACGGGTAATGGCTGTGGGGTCGATATGGTGCTCTCTAAATGGTCGTATGAAGGCCTGCAGGTAAGATCAGATCAGGTCAGAACAAAAATGGATTCTAGCTTTTAAAAAAAAAAAAAAAAAAACCTACTTAATTACAGCATACTTCACCTTTCCAAAGATGGGTAGATCCACTGATCCCCATGTATCAGCACCCCAGTGAACAAGTCCTGATGCAAAGTCTGCTGTGAGTATTCCTGCGACTGAAAAAAGAAATGAGTTTGAGGAAGAGAGATGAAGAAATCCTTTTTCCATTTTTTTGCATTGTTGTATGTTGTTGTGTTAGTGAATATTGCATTCCCCCCCCCCCCCCCCCCCCCCCCCAATCTGTAGGACTTACCAATGCCCAATGGAATGTGCCACAAATGACCCAGATGGAAATTGGCAAGGAGGTGAATGAAATTGAAGGCCATGAGAGAGAAGCAGAAGACAACACTAAACCATTCTTGGCATCTTTTACCTTAAAGGAAAAACAGGAGCACAAATATTAGTATAACTAGATCAGTGGTTCTCAAACTTTTATACCAAGTACCACCTGAGAAAATATCAAGCTCTCGGAGTTACACCATTAGTGCCAACGTTAAAATACAGTGGTGTAAATAGGCCAAGCAAAGTCAGATGTGGACTTTTCACAGGAGACAGATTTATTCCCAATAAGACAATTTGCTCCCTCGTCACCCTGCTCTTCCTCACATATACGTCAGACACTGGTGTAGTGAAATTAGATCAAGAAGGAGCGAGAGATAATGTGACTCTACGCACTCAAGTCAAAATTCCTCAGCTCCACGTGCCCTGGTATATACAGGAGAACAGTAATTCTGATTTACCTCCAAGTACCACCAGAGGAAGCTTGCGCACACACATGAGATCATTATGTAATTGAAAATAAAATGTCAGTGAGTACGATTAATGATCAGATGCTCAGTGAGGACACATTACCCTGGACTTTGCGAGTTATAAAACACTGTTGAGCAGCTGGGTCAAAGATCTTAAACAGACTTAAGGGTCTGATCAACCTGCAGTAAAGGCTGTAGGAACAGATTGACCGGCACAGGGCAAACAGGCACGTGTGAAGTCACAATCTCCTCCTGAAAGTCAGAATTCTGCACAAAATGCAAACCAATCCAAAAGAGGCACAAAATTAATGGAAGCACAAAATCAATTCTGAAATCTGATATCGAGGACATAAGTACAAAAAGTATTATAAAAGATAAAAACACAGTTACTGGTGCACAAAGATTAGAGTCCACTGGGAATCTAAATTTGTTTTTACACTAATCAGCACCTATATGTTAATTTATCTGCCATCAGCACAACAATATTAACATGACGATCACACGACTTTTCTTGTCTAAAGGGTCAAAATTCTACATCTCAAGCGCACACACACACACACACACAAACAGTCAGACTTGACAAAAACATAATGTTTTCCTGTACAGTCAGTTTGCATTTAAATACAGCGAGAGTGAAGCCAGATCTGTTGTAGTCAAAAGAAACGCATCCTGGATGAACTTTAATGCCAGGTGTGAACAGTGGTACTTAACTCTGTCTGCATTTGATTGGGTCTCTAAGGACAAATGTTATTACCAGGTGTGAACCGGGCCAAGAGACATGGCAACAAAAGCCTCATTGGTGATAAAGTGCAGTTCAGTTCACCACAGTGCGGTTTGGAACAGTAAGGCCAGATCTGACACACGTCTTCCACCGCAGTCTGTGTGTGTGTGCCAGATACAGAACTTATGCAGATACTTACACAGCTGCATCAGCTGTGTACATAGTGTGACGTCATACCACATGTACATGAATTCCACAAAGACGAATATTGCAAGAGAGTAAACAAAGAGCAACAATGGAGGACACCCAGCATTTCAGGTTCTTTCTTACTGACATTTGGCTGTTAATCACAACAAAAAGAAAAAAGCTTATGCTTTTCTTTTTGTTGGAGGGGGAAAAACAGCCTTTTTTCACCCCCCCCATTCTCCTGTCACACATAAGAGATGACTCTTTCTGCGCTTTTCTGCTATACAGTTCTACTATGGCTAAGGGTTAGGGTTAGTCTGGCATCAGGCACGTCATTTTCCATGACTATAGTGCACAAAACTGCCATGACATTGTTTTATAAGTGACACACACCAACTAGTGACAAGAGAATCAGTTCTTTTCGGTGTTCTGAATCAATGGAATGAGTTAATTAAAAGGATCAGTTCAGTACTTCCTGCATAGCAGGAGCACAGACGCCATCTGACACAGTCACGGAACTAAATTACAGCTGAACGGGTTGTGATTCGGCTCACAGGTGCCGGATTTCAGCAGTGCTGTCACCAAATAAAGAATGTCCCTGCAAGATGTTGGAAAGTACCACCTTTCAGGATTTTCAACTCTTTAACTGATCTACAGTTCGGCATTGTCCGGTTTGACTTCTGTGTCGGATGTCGCGCTCATGGCTCTTCCGGTGACTACACTTCCTGACCAATCAGTGGCCGCCTGTTTGTCAACGTCATGTTTTAGTGTCATCTCAACTCGCTTGGAACCTCACCAGGGCAGGTACCACAAAAGTACCAGGTATTAGGTACTAGCCCTGACTACTGACACTACCGTGTTTCTGGTTCCTGTAGGAGGTGAACCACTGTGCATGGTATCCCAAAGGAAGAGTACCAAAAACTAGGATGGTATGGATCGGTTATTTTGGCACGCTTCTCTACATTTAACAGTAGAAATGCAAGTAATTGTGTTTTCATAATGAAATGAACAGAACTGTATCACTTGGTGGAAACAAGCATCAAGAGAAGAGACAACTCATGCAGCCCCTGGTCATGGGGGTGGGGTGTATCTGTCTGTGCCCAAGGGCCAAATATCTCACACTACGCCCCTGCTAATAAAGCCCTCCAGTGTTAGAGAGCTGCTTATATATACGTATTTGTATAATGGGTGGAAAGGCCTGTCACGTTTCAGTGGTCAACGCTAAATGACAACAGTGGTTGAGGAATGGCTGGCTCTGTGGAAAAGCCAAGATATAATAATTTTAAAAGAAAACCACCCCAACCCTTGGCTTTTGGTTCTAAGTCAGATTCACTTAGCAACAAGAGTCACGCTGTCATGAACGGTCGCGGAGGCTCCGTGGACATATGCAGCCAGTGGATTCTGCACGAGAGCGTCATGTCAACCAACCAATTTCACATGATTCACGTTGTGTAACAACAAAATAACATTGACGTGACCACAGCTGTCGTTGGCTGCTCGGTGTCACCTGATTCAGCCATTTCACCATACACTGGCGATTTTTTTTTGCGGTTTTACAAGTGGTTATGTTTAAGTCAGTTACTTGTTAACTATATAAGGACACTGATGTTATATCACGCCACTCGCGTTCACTTGAACCGGGGAGACAAGCGCATTGGACGGAGCTGCTAAAAGATCTACTCACCTGGCGAGTACAAAGTAGCCAGTTCCCGGGCCCCGGCGTGTTGTGGACCCCATCTGACCGCTCCTCGTCCCGGTCCCTGTGGCTCTGGGCTCTGGTTCTCTTCTCCGCACTCGTTCTCGTTAACCATTCTCGCCATTTCTCCCCTTCAGTGTCTCTACTCTCAGCCAGGAACCATCGGAGTCATCAGTTCCCTCAGTCCACCGTCAACGCAGAGACTTAAGCCAATCACAAACAACTCGGTGAGCGCCATAGCCAATCAGCGGAAGAAATAGTGTTTCGGACAACGCAATGTGACCAATAGGGGCTTGCAGCGGAAAAACCGCATTTCCCGGCCCCACCCGTCGTGTCAGCGCTATCTACTTTCACCGGTAGAGGGCGCTCTCGGTTTATTAATGAACACCGGAAAAGGTGTTACAGCGACTTCTCTCCCCCGTTTGTTTACGATGATACAGCGTCAACTATAGAAACTATAGAAAAGAGATGAAAGCTGACAACTTTAATTGAGGTGGGTTGTGAATTTGTGTAAGTACAAGCTGCTGGAGAGTTAAGAAGTCAATTGAAATTATGTAACTGTTAAAATAAGCCATGAATTTAGACCGGCGTATACCAATTATTTTTTCTTCAATTAGTTATTTGGGCCCAAAATAAATCAGAAAAATGTCTCTCAGAATTTGAGCATGTTCTCAAATGCATTGTTTTAATCAAACATTAAGTAAATACTAACATATGGTTGACTTTAATTAAAACCCCAAATTAGCTTATACATGTTATTGTGATTAAACCAAATTAATGGTACCTCTGCTGTGTTAAAAAGGAAGACGAGATCGCGGGCCATGTTTGCATTATAACATGATCTCCAGTCACATCTGGGTTAAAGTGTCATCTGTTTAGTGTGGCCTAACTTTTCACTCAAACCTGAAGTGGAACCCCAGTAAATGTCATCTGTAAAACCCGTTTGTCTTATAACTGCTGCAAACGCTCTATTACACTAGGTGTATTCAAGACATTCCTGAGTGTTACAGACACATGTTGTATGAGGTAACTTGCTAATATATAAGACCAACTTTCTGCCACGCAATTCCAATCCAAAAGCCAATGATTACATAGTTAGACAGATATAGAAGCAACAAAGCTGGTGACACCCTAAGAATTTTGCACAATACGGCTGGCTAATTTAGGAATCAGTTAATCATTGGTTCATCGAATAATCATTTGCAGCCTTAAATAACTAATAACCAACCACAGAGGCAAAGCTAAGTTCATAGAAAATTAAAGCAGCCTGGATAATCTATGGATTATGACAAAATGGTCCCCTGGTATAATAGGCCTACAGTTACTGGTAAAGAACAAAAGAGCCAGATTAGAAGAGGAAACAAGACAACATTGTTTTGTGCTTTTGTGGTCATACTCTGTTGCATTGTTTAGCATTTGAAATGAGAAATAATGAGAGTTGCTTTATACAGGGTCACAAGACTGAAATAGACACATAATAATATAAGTTGATTTTGTTTTGGGATAGTTTTTTGTGTCTTTGTTGATATCTTGTGTCTCTTTGTCGTCATTTTATGTCTCTTGATGGTCATTTTATGTCTCATGCTCAACTTTTTCTCTTTATAATCAAAATATATCACGTTGTGTCTCTTTTTTGTGACCAAATGACCACTGTGGTCATTTATCCTCGCATATTTTTATGTTTTCAATTTTAAAATTTACTTTATTTTGTTTAACTCTAACTTGCTGGAAACAAGTATTATTATATGCCGTATCAAACAGAAAATGTGGCACATGCCTTTGTCTATGGCCTATAATCCTGGACCTGTGTCCAGTTGGCATTTGGTAATCCATCCAAGGCCCTGCTTAATTCATTGTGTTTGAGGGGTTTACTGCCACAGTCTAAGATGACTATGGCTTTCCTCTACAAGTAAAGTTTTATCAGGGGAAATAAATGCAGGGAATTTAAGTGTGTTTACTTATGGAGTGGTAGTAGTAGTTCTTTTTTGAACTGAGTTCTTAAAAATACTGTGTGTGTCCAAGTCTGAACTACCCGTCAGGCAAGGAAAGCAACTAACCACCAGGGGGCTCAAAAGTTACAGAATAATATGGGCTGTAATTCATTTTCTTTTGATATAGAGATTTTGTGTGAGGATATTTTTTTTATCCTTTGAAGACCATGATTTGGAAACACTGGTGTTTTTATTTCTCTAGGGCCTGTGAACATAATTATGCCACACTGTGTACATCCCATCCATGGAGTGATTTCTTTATGGCAATAACAGTACTTAGCAATTCATCCAAACCAAAAGGGAAAAAAAAGAGACAGTCAAAATTCCTAGTAAAACCACAAAAACTAATTAGTCACAAAATAAAATGTAACCTCAGATTGGGCATAATGGAAGAGTGTATGTTTCTGGGAAAGGCAAGTAATGTTTTGAGGACATACCCAAACTAAAAAAAGTGTTTCTGGCCAAACACCAGGGAAACACTTATTGAGGAGATACACACATACTAAATATTTACACTGACTTACACTGACGCTGTTGTCCTAATGCGTACATTTTTTCAGCTCCCTCAAAGATTTTAGTCTTAAACTCATATGTGTGATACCTAGATGACATCAGAGTGAAGTAACTGTGTCATTTACTTGTTTTTGATGTTTCTTTTTATCATGGAAATGCATGGAAATAATTCCCTTGACAACACTGATAAACCAAGCTAAACATATTTGACCAAACACCCACCCTGACCCTTACACAGTATTGGAGTGCATGCATCATCTAATACAACTCAACCACAACACAACGCAGACAGACTGGTTTAAACTAGTCTGTTTGTGTGTGTGTGTTTGTGAACACTGTGGGGGAACTGCAGTGTGGAGATGTGTCCAGACCAGGGGTTCTTCCACGAGCATCACTGCTTTCAGATTATTACACATGATGGTAAACAGGCTGCCACTGAGTGGTATTTTTCCATTATAGTCGAGTTGATGATTTGTGACTGAAGAGGGCGTGGATGGACGTGTTGTCAACATAAACTGGTGGAAAGTGTTCAGCAGTTGTTTGGTGCTCTGAGTTAAGGGGCTGAGCTGTCGTTGGTTTGTGTTTTCACTTTGTGTTTTCATTTGAGTTGTCTCAGTTTTCTGCTTCTTATACATCAGTGGAAGTCAAAGAGACATTTTGCCCTCAATCTGCTACAGAATCTCAGTATTTGCCACAACCATCTGTATCAATGTCTCACAAAAAAATATATTTCAGCTTTTTTTTTCTATAGTGTTTCCAAATAAAGTACAAAAATCAATAATATGTTGGGGGGGGTCCTGCACCTTGACATTTTTAGACATTGTGTATTATCAAAGCCTTCTTAATTGTATTCGGCATTCATTTTGTCATTAGGTTGAAGATATTCTGGGATGTGGATTGTACAGAAGAGACACAAAGAAGGCTCAGGCTTCAGGGTATTCCTTCTTTTGGTTAATGATTGTGGAGGAGTATACTGTGTGGAATTGATCTGTGTAAACAATATGGATGAGCTGATATGATCAGTATCAGTAGTGGTCCAAGATCAGCACTGGTCTACATGTCTGGATAGGACATTGGAAAAAGAAAAACGCAAACTCCAACGTGATCCAGTAACCTTAAATATCACATCATTTCACAGGCTGTAAAGCAAGTGTCTCGATCTCAAATGACCTGGGGGCCACTGTGTGTCTAGTTTGGTCAGTAAGGGGCCAGTCAAGTAAAAAAAAAAAAAACTTTTTGAGAAAATAACATCAAAATAATAACATTTATAATGCAATCTCACAAAAGTCTTTCTTTTGATATGGAGCGATAAATAGTTTACAATATAAATGTATTTATGGTGCAAAATGAATCTATTCATAAAATAAATAAGTAAAGAAATAAATCATATTGATACTTGATATTAAGTGGCAGGCTGCATGAAATTGATTGGGGGGCCGTGTGTCGCCTACAGGACGCGAGTTTGAGACTTCTGCTGTAAAGAGAGATGTGTGGCATGAATATCATGTGATCAGAATGTGAGTAAGTGGCGCACATGTCCACCACTGTGCACTGATCATTCAACTCAGCTGTGTGGACCTCTTTTAAAACAGAAGGAAGTAAAAAGTGAGACACCAGAGTGAGATTTTGTTTGTGAGGATTTTTTACTGAGTCATATTGTGGGTTGTTTATTTCCTCTTCTTATAGGTGCACAATATTTGTAACACAGTTGGAGCATTATGCTTTTGAAATGACTGGTTGAGACTATATTTGGTATAAATACATGAGCCCCGATGTGTTGTTAAAGGTCCAGTGTGTAAGAGTTAATGATATCTTATCGTGAGACATTAGAATGTAACATATGGAGGATTCCTCCACTCACGCCTCCCTTTCCTTCACATAGTAGAAACCATGTTGTTCCGCTTCATTTGACAAGTAATATCTTCAGCCTGACAATGTGAAAGTTGCAGTTTGGTTGGTTTGCCTCTTCAGGCTGCTGTAGAAACATGGCAGCACAAGAGGGCCACCTCCATTAATCAAGGGCCCTGCCTAAATACGTATAAAAGCCTTATTATAAGGCAACGAAAACCAAACCAGAGGTCTCAAACCTGCGGCTCCCCACTCGATTTTATGCGGCCCACCATTTAATATCACATTTCAATGAGAGCTGGCCTACGACCTCCTCCACCTGCAGCTAAATTATAGACAGAATATAATACTAAATATGATTGTCATGAACACTGAGCAATATTTTTATAATCATAATACCTTAGGCTATATGAATCACACTTTTAAATGTATTTAACATAAATTACATATAGTATATACACACTTTTCATTACTTTTATTTTATTTCAGTGAAATATCATCATGAATATCAGTATTACATTATCGTGATGGCTACATTATCGGGATAGCTTAAAAATAAATCATAATATTGATTTATTTTTAAGCTAATTTCCCACATAGTTTAACTTTTTTTTCCCACATGACCAGTCTCTAGTGACCAGACTGGACACTCCTTGGCCCCTAGGTCATTTGAGTTTGAGGCCCCTGGCTTAAATAAATATTTATGAACGGAAAGTTACAATTTGGCAAAAATAAATTTGACAAACAAGTGGACACAATTTGAAAAGTGCAGTAGTAGGCAGCCACCAGGGGGCGACTCCACTTAATTTTTTGATGTAAGTCTATGGTAAAATGAGCTTGTACTTATCACTTGATTTATAACAACAGTCAACATTTTCCTGGGGAGTTATTGGTCTAAATTGCTATTTTTCAGTAGAATGTGATGTCAATTTTGTAATAAGGGAAAGAAAAAGAGATGATAAAGCTTGGTAAATATAAATGGACACCAGAGTGATTGACAGCATTTATCATCCAAATAAAGCCTGGTTGCTTGTGGCAGTCTATGAATTTCCATTTTCAAAAACTATCATGTCACTGGTTACAATGGGAGTTTATGAAAATGATTATTTTCATAATTGACTGATGTATTGACTGAAAAAAATGTTTGAAAAACTTATGAAATTCAAATTTTTATTCAAATTTAATAAGCTGAAAGATCAGAGAGCTTCAGAAACAAAACTGTAATAATCTGTAATAAAGATTAACTGTAATAAAGTAATAATCACAATAGGTTGACATTCATTTACTAATCGATTAATCAAATAATAGTCGCAGCCCGAGTTCTGTTTATAAACAGTCTATGACAGTTAGGTTATTATATTATTATTAATGTAAACTGCTGTAAAACATCAAGAACAAACAAGCAAGCAACATATCAGAGTCTGGACGTTGTCAGACACACAAAAAAAATGGTGAGATGTAAAAATATAACTTTATTTTTTTGTGTCCAAATGGAAACAGTCGAATGTCGGAAATGTCCGCTCGAAGCAGCTTCAGGTTGTTCGCGTGGCTCCGCAGCACACACCTGCCCAGCTAAGCCCCGCCCCTCCCCTGTCATAAAACCCTCCCGAGACGCGACGACCTGTCAATTCCTACCGACCCAGGCGCGCAGACTCTCTCAGAGTCCCCCCCCCCCCCTCACTGCTCAGTTTTGTTTCGGGCAGACAAGAGATACGAAGGGATTTAAAGTCAGCACAGCTCGACAACACAGAGTCAGTGAAGCAGATCAACCGTGAGCGTCTCCTCAGCGCTCCATGCTCCTGCAATCCGGCGGGTGTTAAGATCCATGGAAGTGGCCGGCTTCTACGACGAGGGCAGCTTTGCTTTCCACAGTCACCGAGACACCGCGATCAGTCCCGTCAGCTCTTACTGGAGGCTCGGCGACTCGATGACGGAGGTGGGCATTGAAGAGCCGGAGAGAGCGATAGACTTCAGTGTTTACCTGGACACGGCTCTGCACTGTCCGCAGCTGACGCACCAGCAGCAGCTCCAGCAGCAGCAGCAGCACCAGCACCAGCAGCAGGGGAACGTTTACTCTGATTACTCTCTGGCGGAGAACAAGATCAAGAGAGTTTCAGCTCTGCAAAACTACAAGACCTACTCTCTGCTCAACGAGCTGGAGGCGAGTCAGTGCGACAACTTGCGGGACCCGAGAGAGTCCTACTCTCTGGGCTACACTGAGCTGCAGGAGACGCGTGTGGACAGCGTCCTCAGCCCGGATCTCATCGGGAGTCGCTACCGATCCGCTGCTGCTGCTGCTGCTGAGAGAGACGACATCCAGGAAGACGTAAAGATGGAGAACGGGTCGTCCGGCTTTGACATGAGGTCGTACCTTCACTACCAGTCCACCAGCGGCAGTCTGGGGAACATTTCCACCGCGTCCTCTACCTGCTCCAGCCCGCCAGGCACACCTGCCCCGGCAGGTAAAGGCAGATCGCCGTCGCACGGCGGCAAAATGTCCAGCGGGAAGGCGAAGAAACGACTGGACAAGGACAGTGAAGAGTACAGGCTGAGGCGGGAGAGGAACAACCAAGCCGTGAGGAAGAGCAGGGACAAAGCCAAAATGCGCAACTTGGAGACTCAACACAAAGTGCTGGAACTGGCCGCGGAGAACGACCGTTTACAGAAGCGCGTGGAGCAGCTGTCCAGAGAGCTGGCCACCCTGCGCAACCTGCTCTCTGCCACCGGACAGTGTTAGAAAACAGCGCCAGCTCAGCCTGACCTGCGCACGGATCACATCTCCTCTGGGCTCCGTTCGTCTAATCACTGATGGACTTTATCTCCGGAGCTCAGACAACTGAGCGAGTGTGTTTAAAAACGGTACGCTTCACAGGTGAAGACTGCGGCTGACCACCGGTTTACAAGGACACTTTGAATGGGACTTAAGAAGTGGGTGCATGGATTGCGCAATCATTCTCGATTCTTCACATGTCACCTTCGTTTTATTCTCAGATGTCATCTTTTTTGGTGTATGCAGTATTTCTGTGCAGGTTTTTACATGCGTGCGAGTGAATTAGTACTTTTTGTGTGTATTCACAGCAGTGGTTGTCAAGGGAAGAGTTGTGCTGCAGTGAAATGATGCAACTCTTTGTAATAGTATTGGCAATGAATGAAATAATTCTAATTATTTAATATTAAAAGGTGAAATGCTTTAATTGTACTTGATATTTTATTGAATTAAACAGATTTATACTTTGTCTTAACAATTTCTTTGGCAATTTTCTTCTTTTTTTGTGTGTTTTGAAGATGTAGGCTGAGACAGATGGCTGCAGTGCTGGCTTTAAATATTCACATGCATGCTAGTCAGACAGTGTATTACCATGTATGTCAATTACAACATATTGCAGATGAGGACTTACTTGACAATAAGGCAAAAAATTCAACCTTTTATTTCAGGCCAACACACAAAAACTAACAAGAATTGTATGTTTCCATTTGGGGAAAGGAGTGAGATTTATGAATCCATTCACCACAGATAAGGAAAATCCAGACAAAATACTCATATTAAATCATACAATGCAGTACCATTAATTATAATTTGGGCAGTGTTTTACATGCACAGCTCTAAGTATCAAACAATTCCAATCTGTTTTTTTCCATTGCTAGTAATAGAAATGTGAGGCAATTCCTTTAATTCACAAAGACAGTCTCACCACACTGTTACTGTGTAACTCAGCAACAGCCATTTTTGTTCCTCATGTTTACTTAGTGATTGGACACAAAAGTCATCAAATCCTGAAATTCATCCAAGCGATTTATGCTGAAATGATACTGCTGCGAGCAGCAAACAGAAAGAAGAAGGAAAAAAAAAAAAGACCCAGTCACGCAGCACGTAGCACAGAAATGTTAGTTTTATCTTTAGCACATGGCTCTGTCAATAGTCTGCTGGGTCCACTGGCCTAGTGAGGGGTTCAAGGTTGCGTGGAAATTAATCAGCAACTAACCTCCTCACACCACTTCAGGTCACGCTTCAACAGCCAAGAATTGACTGGGAGACTGTGTGGAGTGAGATAGGATTAGTTCTAAGCAAACCCTCAAGTGAATAAACACTCAGCAGAAAAATGTCGAAGTTAAAAAATGGGAGTGACAAAGAAGGTTACAGCAGACATAATAGATAAGTTGACAGTTGGTTTGCTGAGGAATTTACCAAGCCCTCGGACTGCATTTTCACTGTGTGCACAACGTTAAACATATCTGCCACAAGCAAGCAAACCCCAGACAGGGAAGATAAAGAGAAGGAGCACACTGGGATTTGTATAGGTGATCCATAACAGCATGGGGTGGGGGTGTTTTTCTAAGTCTTACTTCAAAGAGCAGACCAGAGGAAAAACCTACTCTGCTAGTTAACAGAGGACATGTTGACTATTTCAGCACCAAAATACACAAGTATATGATGTTATGTATTGTTACATAGGCTGAGTAAAGTATGGAAACTGTGATCTTGTTTTGGTGGGCAGGGAGAGTTGATATTTTGAATACACTGGGATATTTCAACACACTCTGTGATGAACACTCAAGCTTGTAGCTGTTGTGCAACATCCTCCCTTTCCAACACATAACCACTTGAAGAATGTTACACCCACTGTTAAATAAGACATTGTTATCCACTATGTACAAGACAATGGCTCAGACTAGTAGTTGTGGTCTGGCTTTAGTTCTCACTGGACACAAAACTGTTCAAGTCAACAGTAATCAGTTGTCATGAAAAGTAAACAAAAATGTAATTCAGTCCCAGGAAGTGCAGATAATCTATTATCCCACACTCCCCTGTTGTGTTTATTTCAGCATACGTCCTCCTCTTGCTGTTCTTGCTCACGTTGGCACAGATTCAGTGAAACATTCTAGGCATTCTTTCATTGATGACCCTCACGTTTCCTATTTGAGCTCCTCGCCGCCTTTCCCTGCTCCTGGCTCAGATGCTGACAGGAGACAGGGAAGTTCCCACACAGGGTGACCTCTTTTCTTCAAAGTTTAGCCCAGCCCCCTTTCCAGCATTTTACCGTCAATGGGCAGTGTCTGTCCGTAAACTCCTAACTGCATCATTGCTCCCCCCACAGTCCAATTGGCCTCCTAAAAAACTCCTCTGATAAAGGACAGCAACATACACACCTGTCATTTGGATGTTCACTGTGTGCCAGATGTTGTGAAATTGAAGACTTTTTAAAAACATCAGAGTCATGTTCTTGTTACACTTATTTTCAATCATTTGTTCCTTAAAAGGTTTCATGTCTGGTATTATCTTAACACTTTCACTCATTTAATCTGAGCAAATAATATTTGTTTTTTTAGTCGATTAAGCTGTTGATTACTTTGCCAATTAATCCCAAAACCACAAAATGACATCCACAAATGTCCACAAACCAAACGTTGTCACGGAGGAGCAAAGACACCAAAAATATCAAAATAGCTTGCAATTAATTTAGTCATAATTTACTAACCAATTAATTGCTGCAGGCGCAGTTGTGGCTTTGGTCCAGTTTGTGTCCAAAACACATTTGTTGCCATTTTACATCAGCAAAGTGTGTGTGTTGAAATGAAAATACAATGACCGTGAATTGAATAGGTTCTGTGGCTTTTCAAATCAGAGACATTTTTATTGCGAGGTATTAACATGCAAGGAATTTGCTTTGGGTTTCTGGTGCATAACAAACACAGTAAGAGAATAAGATTAAACAAGGTACAGGATCAGTAGAGTTGAAGCAGGTTCAATGTCTAAAGGCATTACTGTACAAGAATGAGGGAAAACATAATAAATAAATAATACGGTAACATTAAAACTCATATATTTAAAAAATAACAGTAGAAATATGTACAGTATCTGTGCAGGACATTTGCAATTGTAGTGCAGAACAGATGTGCACGTGTTAATGTGACGGACAGTGTCCGTTAAGACAGTTGGTGCAGATCAGAGGTCTCAAACTCAAATGACCTGGGGCAACTGAGCTTCTTCTCTGGTCAGGAGGGGAAAAAGTCCAGCTTTTTGGGAAAAGCCAACTGCTGAGTAGGAGTGAGCTTAAAATTCTATCACAGTATTTCATCAAGATATTGGAATAAAATTATTTGTGATGATGTTTCCCAGAATTACAGAATTAAAGTGTCTGTGTAATGATATATAATTCACAATAAAAACTTTTATGTTGTAGAATTAATTTATGGCTAGAACAAGCATACAGAAAACAACTCATTATAGCATCTATCAGAATAGAATCAGAATAGATGTTTATTGCCAAGTACATTTACACATACAAGGAATTTGACCTGGTGTTTTGGTGTATTTAAATAGAATAAAATAAAACTAGGTAAGAACAATAAAAACTTGAGATAGAAAATTTATACGGTAACAAAATACGGACATAAGGTGCAGTGTGTTCTGCACCTTATATATATCGCATTTTTAATGCGATATATATATATATATATATATATATATATATAAATCTGCAAGCTAGCATTAATATAATATTGGCTGTATGTATGACATGTTACAGAGCAGCAATTCTAACTCAAATAGTTGATTTAAGTAGTTTGTTCCTGTCATTTTGACAGTTGAACAACTAAGTAAATATCTATAATATTTGCTGATGCTTTTCTTCTCTACACATAAGTAAACTAAATATGTTTGAATTCTGGACTGTTGTATAGATGAAACAAGACATTTGAACATATTATTTTATATCACTTTTCAGGATTTTGTGGATAAATAATTGACAAATAACAGGTTACCCTTTTTCATGTTGAACTCCTCAAACCAAACATGAATCACCTTAAAAATCATGTTATTTACAGGGTCTATACTCTATTAAACTTGTTACCTATTGCCATGTCAAAAATGCAAAGTTTGTGTTCATTCAGGAAAAAAAAACTTCAAATATGATCTGTTAAAAGAAGTCGAGGAATGCATAAAGTGACGTTAAGAATTATAAATTACAAATTGTATTTGTAAATTGTATTTGTATTAGTGTTAGTAGACCACAGGGAGATAAGCAATGGCTACATGATCAAGATACAAAGCAGAAAATAACACATTACAGCTATTGCAAAGTAATTATTTTAAAGTAACATGGCTAACATGGCTTATGATGTAAAACAGAGTTTTTCAAGGCATCGAAACAGATGTGGCTGTTGATGTCCAGTATGTTTATTTCAGCAATAACTGATATGAAAAGCACTTTATTTGTCTATCTCTTCTAACATTTCTACTTCCCTGTGACATATCTGTGGACCCTGAACCTCATTGGCTCTTTCCAAAGACAAAATCCTTCAAAAGGAGATCACAAATATATGCTTTCATTTTTAAAAAAAAAAAAAAAAGGTTTAGTAACATCCTGAAATGGCTGGCTGATGTAGTTCTGGGCAAAATGGTGACTATTTCTAGCCATACATGCACATGTGATGTTCTAACAAGTGTGTTCCCTGGGATGATGAGTCAACATGAACAGTGCCTATGTTTGTGGCAATCACAGAACACTGTGTTTTGAAAAACAATGGAGCTTTGTGGCTGCTCAGAAGGCAGTACACAGACTGTACATATGTGTATAATCAGCGTGTATTGTTTATAATTTGCTGGTGTTTCGATGGGTATATAAAATATAAAGTACACAATATCATTAGTAAGTTACAATTTAGCTGATAAAATGTTACAGACTGGCCCCGCCCTCATTTAGTCTCATGCTGTTTATTATTCTGTATCCACCAGACCACAGGGCAGACATGGAACACCTCAAAGTTCTATTCTGGGCCCTGTTCTGTTTTCTATTTATATGTCCTTTTTGCATATTATGTCTTAAATTTGTTTTGCTGACCGAAAGGATGTCACACCTCAAACTGAATGTAGATAAATATTTTCTCTGAGGTATTTTTTACTAAAATGTGTCAGTGACTAGCCACCAATATTAGACGAGAGATAATCGTGATTCTGGTCTGAATGTTGACAAATAGGAAATCTGGAAATTTTGGAGATTTGCTTCGTTATGCTGCCGTTGTTTCTTCTTCCATGGATCCATGTTTGATGGCATAACCAGAGCAAAAAAGGTTTTGCCCAAAATGTGCTCTGATTTGCCTTTGAGTAAAGTGTGGACACTCTGATACTAGAGAAAAATGTTTTGTACAGATATTTTCCTCAGAATTTGAAAGAAAACTGTGAACTGACCATATTCAACTTTTTTAATCTTAAATTTCATTATATGAGGATGAGGATATCACAACAGCCACTAAGCCTCAAATATGTATTTTCGTCATCTTTAAACCTGTTATTAAAACAGTAATTAATAAATGGTGTTCCGAAGTAACTATGTGATCTTTGCGTGTTTAATTACAGTTTCTTCTCTAAGAGAAAGGGAGCACCGGACATCCGGACCATGGGTTGTAACGGGAAGCCAGACCGCCTGAGCTACGGTAAATGCATCAGAACATGATCTGTCTCGAAGTTAACCAAGATTTCAACATCTTTGTTCACTTCTGCTATTTTGCTGTAGATGACTGTGAAAACACAAAACTGACTAGCAGAAGTGACTTGCGGTCACTACACAGTAAGTACCACTGCCCAGATCTTGTGTAACATCAGGTCCTCCTTGCAAAATGGTCATTGGTTTATTAGAGTAACATTTGTGTGTGAGAAAGAGTTTATTTCAGTACAGTTGCAATATGTGTTAAAAACCTTACATTGACCTGTCCTTTTTTTTTCTTTTTGCAAAATGTTGGAATCTTACACGTAAACTGTTAATCATGGACATAAAACGTGTTTAGTGCCAAGGGGGACTAAACACGCTGTGACAGCGTAAAATGTCACTTTGAGTAACGTTCTCTTATTTTAACCTCTTAAATTTAAAGTTTTGGTCATAGGAAACACTATACAATTGCAAATATAGGCCTTTATGAATAATCCATCACTACCAGCTGCACATTTCAACAGCACACTAGAGGAGATCAGGTCTTTATTTTAGTATTGTAAAATTGTGAGGAAATACTGACCTTTTGTTGTCTTGTGTGACAATAAAATAGATATGTTTAATTTTTCAATCTCAGGACGTTTCCTTAGACGTTGGTCAGGTTTCCATGAGCGTTTTTGCCATTCTCTAACATTATGCCACTATAACTCTAATTTAATGATTTAAAAAAAGTAGAAGTAGAATTTTATTTATATCGTTCACTTTAAAGTAGCAACACTGCAATAAAATCACATCCCAACACTGTGAAGCAAATCCTGAATTTAACTGTAGCTAAATGTTATACACATTGTGTTATTCTGTTTTTATAAACAAGTACATTTCATTTTACTGTTGAGTTTGTTCAAACTTACATAAAATAGTTTTTGAATACTCATTTGTAATAACAGGTATAATCAGATATTTAAAATTTTCTGTGCTGTTTTCAGAATTAATCTTTAATTTTAATTTTAATTATCCAGTGTTACCTCACACACAGAAAACCTGATCCTCATCCATAGCCTTGTGTTCCTCCCATCTTCATTAATACTAATATTGATATTAATTTTAATAGCAGTTTATATTAGTTATTATAACCATCTGCTGCTCTTTTCTTAGCTTCTAGATTTTACATTTCTGTATTTTGGGCTATATAATTAAGTTTGACTTGATTTGACTCATCAGAAATGAGCCAGCATTGATCCAGCGCTGATAAAGTTTTATCATTCTGCTTTGTCCGTACACAGTTCACTGTTGCAGGACTTTAGACCAAGGAAGATGCTGAAGTGATCTCTCTAGGCTCCAAATTATCCACCCATATAGAAAGTTTTGCCTGTGGCCCTGTTCCTCAAAGCTCCCTCTCAAAACTTTCCTAGATTACCAGAACTGTGTCGTGCTGGTCGATGAACAAGTGAACATTCAGTTTTATTTCGACAACTGGGTCCTGAAAATTGTGAATATAATGGAAGTGAAATTTTGTCTTAAACCATACTGAAGATGTTGAAGAAATGATCCTTCTGACTGCACAAACGTCATGGTATGAGCTGGACAGTTGCACTCAACAGTATGTTTTCATTCAATCAGTAGGTGAAAAGATTGTAATAAGGTCTGTTAGACAGGTAGGTAGAGGGAAGATGTGAATTTACATCAATGACGGCATGAAAAAAATATTTTCAAAACAACTGAATTCTTTGTTTTGTTGAAGATGTTGTACAGTATACAGTAACATCTCAGCTGTACTCTTGTGAAATCATTGATGTCAGACACATGAAACAATATTATTAATGATGAGTGGGCTTTGACATGCACAGATTACGCAACAGGAAGTATAGGTGTGTTGACGGCAGTAGTAGGCATAAGAATATTCACCACCCACAATAGCTCAAGTTTCTTACCATCCTCACGTTCAATGTTTTTACCTTTCACCTAATTACCAAAAGTTGTTGTTAGAAACACAGAATCACTGGCAGGTTCACAAACACGCATCAGATGCAAGAGTGTGTCACTTTTTCCTGCTTCTGCTATGATGAAAACATCAACATGAACCCAAAAAGTACATCACAGTGGCATCTGTGGTCAGGCAGACAGGTCAACCATGCGTTGTTTACATGTGTTGCCGACGACGTCAAGCTTTCAGTGAGAGGAAGTTTGCGGCAGCTTTGAAGCGCACCGAGGAGGAAACGCCATCTCCAATCTCTAAGTACGCTATGACCTACATGCAACCAAGGCTATGACAGTGGAGGTAGAATGTATCACATCAGTGTGTTGTCTGACAGTTGGTCCTCAACAGCAGCAGCCAGGGGGGGACAGGAAGAGGAACAGGAACTGTTCACGGGTGAATGTCTTAACAGACGTAACCAGAGACCAAAGACTGAGAGGCTGTAATTTAACGAGAGCAACAACACAGTGCTTTTCCATTTCCATTCAAAACAAACAATCAGCTTCCTTAGGAAAAACACACAATACACATACTATATATATATATATATACAGTAATACAGTATATATATATATATATATATATACAGTAATACAGTATATATATATATATATATATATACATAGTATATGTATATATATATATATATATATATATACATAGTATATTTACTTGTGACGTTTAGAGGAGAAATATATTTTGTTTTCATCATTGAAACAGTTGCTCAACCGAGGTCTCCTCTGTTGTGCTGTTTGTCGAGGACACAAGCCAAAACATTTTTGATATCACTGGTTTAATCTTTACTAAGTCGTAGTTTTCATATTTTGAAAAGCATGTTGCAAAGACTTAGAAGAAACTTTCAAATTCCCTCTCACCAGCAGTTAGCATAGCTTTGCACAAACTATATGTACTGTGTGTATAGATATACCTTATGTACATATAGACATACTCTTTGTGCATGTGTGTGTGGGTGTTCTTGTACTTGTTGCAGAGTGAGGACCAAAAATCATATAAACCCTACAGAGTGAGGACATTTTGACTGGTCACTTTTGTGTACTCACTTTTCTCACACCTTAAAATGGCTTTTTCAGGGTTAAGACCTGGTTTTAGGGTTAGGGTTAGAATTGGATTTAGGTTAGGGTAAGGGTTAAGGTTAGGCATCTAGTTGTACATGCTCTGTGTGTGTGTGTGTGTGTGTGTGTGTGTATATACATGTATTTGTTACCTCTTTAGGACCTTTCTGGCATAAACACAGACTCTGTCAGGACCAGTAGTCCTCACAGAGACCAAAACCGGGTCCCAATGAGGCAGAACCTCCTTTCTGAGGAACTGGTTAGGTTTAGGGATAAGGCTTTGCTTAAATGAATGGAAGTCAGTGCAGTGTCTTAAGGAGATTAGCTGCACAAACCTGTGTTTTGGTGTGTGAGTGTTTTTTACACAGTATAATTTTAATGGAATGATGTAATATATTGGACTAATAATATAAAGAAGGATCATGGAATTACTCCAGTCAAGACTTAGAAGTGTAGTGTAGAGTTACATTCCAGCTGCGCTCGATACTGAAAGCTGTCAAAGTCTAACTCACTCCCACGGCTTTGTGGAGTTTTGAAATAATAAAGACATGAGGAGACATGGTACACCTGACAGTCTTAGTGTGAAGTGTCCAATGTATTGCGTTGGTGTTTATGGTGACTCAGACTTTGCAGAGTCATGCTTGGAAAGACTTGACTCCCCTTGCCTTCAGGAATTTCCTGATCCCTGTTTGACTCGCTGTGAAAAAGATCTGTATGGTACAAAAGAGAGTTACAGTCAAAGATACGTAGTCCTCCCACCCCCCCAACAGCTGGCCAGCCTTTGGGAAGTTCCAGGTTAATAACTAAACTCAGGACACATGTTGGAAGAGTCAGCAGGGCAGAGCAGATATCCCATTTAGTCGATTGTGAATGTGGAGTCAGCACTTGTCCGTGCGTAATTAGGCCAAGTAAGAAGTCACTGTAACATATGTGGCAGTTAATTTCCTCAAGTTCCTTTTTTTTTTTTATGCTAAACTGGAATTTCACACCAAAATCAAAAACATGGTAGACAACCTGAATTCAAACTACCATGTCATTTGTTTATCATTACGAAACAAGGATCATTTTCACCACAGCCATGAGTCATGGTCAGACAGATTATAGATTTAATGAAAACAACTGTGGCTTTAAACAACTTCCGGTCCCTGGTCACACCTTGATTGTTTTCCCATTGCAGCTTGTTCTAGCTTGCTGGCTCAACGTCAGCAGAGCACACTGGGAGTGCTATTACTCACTGTTGAGGTTGCATTCCTGTACATACAGCACGTACCAGTGCCTGCTGCCTCTCATTTCCCAAACAGGAAGTTCAAGCCAAGTTTCTTGCCAAATCATCTGTGCTACACCCAAAATGGAGCCAAGACTTTACTCAAGCAATACATATGTCTTCATACATGTTCTTCCTTCCTTTAGTGTAACTGTGGGTTTCTGTACACTAAAATAAAACCAAACTCTGATTCTTTGGGGTGTGTTTCGTGGCCCAGTTTGTGCTTTAGTCTCAGGGGCTGAAGCACAAACTGTGAGTGAACGCTTGTGTAAACAAACTTTCAGAGGCAGATTTTAAAACAGACATTTTTATGAAAAATAATATTGTATGAATGTAACCAGTCAGAATTAAATGGTAACAAAATTCATAGAGTCGCAACACTAATCCCTTAAAACCTGCCAGTGCTGTAAAAGAGGAAATCTTACGATTCCACACAACTGACAGGTAAACCGTGTTACAACATAAAGAACAGGAAAGAGTGGGCGGCAACAAAAAAGGCAAGGCTTCATTATTCAGAGTGAAGCAACAGAGCCAGTGAGTGTTACAGTCCCACAGAGCCACCTGCTGGTTTAGAACATAAACCGATGGCACACAATTATCATTAAGTATTTACCTCTTGAAAAGAAGTGATGAAAATAAAATAATCCACGTCCTTGGATATCTCCCCTTACCCTGTATAACTTCTTGACAAACACAAATGAATGGATTGAAGTTTATTTTGGCATGTAATACATGTGATTACTAGTGTTTTGTATCAGACCAAACTGCCTGTATTTTACTGCACTCCCAAAAATGAATGGTTCCACATTTAAGACGATCCCCTGATTTACTTGAATCAAATGTATTGACTTTTTCGATTTTCTATTGAATCAAATACAGATTTTCCTTCCCTTTCCATTCCCTCCATTTAAAATAAATTGGGACATGACTTCTGTAGGATTTTAAAGACTTAAGCTAATAATTTATCATTTGTTTCAGACTCAAATATAGCTGTCTATGTCAGTCTGCTGTAAAATCAATGTTTGAAAATACAATTCTAAGCTGCACAAAGTAAATAAAATTCCTGACACATACTGTATTTAGATTTCAAATCCATTAAAATTTATTTCTGTTAAACCATTAATAGTCACTCTACCTACGTCTTGTAGACCAGCTTGGTAGCAACATCTCTGAGCCTTTAAATGTGGTACTGTTTACATCAGCATTTCATTGTTCATTTAAAGGACAAACACCAAGAATTAGTGGAACAGAAGACATCATTAGTGTTGATCAGCTATGGACTTTTAACAGGAGGCAGATTTATTCCCAATACGATAATTTGCTCTCTTATCATTCTCCTCTTCCTCACATATACTTCAGACACTGATAGAATGAAATTAGATAATATTAATAGAATTTCTTTGGTTATTTGTTTAATTTTCTTCACACTCTGAAGAATTAGAATACCACAAATACCCCAATTTGAGAACCGTGGATCTACAATATTCTACAAATATTTCTGTAGTCAAAAAGGTTTTCCACTTTTCTGTTCAATTTCTGACCCACAATCCATTCCACAAACCACAAAAATACAATAGTGTACTTATTTTTTTTTTATTTAAAAAGGAAAAGGAACAATTGTAAATAAAAAAATACATGTTTTTGAGCTCAGCATAAGTATAGAAAAAACAGGAAAACCTGGTGCAATGGCTGCACAGGTGCTGAGATATAATCCCTCACTAAATCAAAAAAAAAAAAATTAAAATTAAAGAAGAAAACTCAGCACACTGAAACCTGATTTGAAAAAAATATATATTTCTAGTAAGGGTGTGTCCCCTGACGGGACGTTCATACATTCTAAAGGAAGGTATACAGCTGTTAGACTCAAGCACTGGACTTTGTCATGTCACAAAGGTAAACTGAAGGCTTGCAGCTTAACTAATCTCTTCTTAGGACAAACCTGTTGATTCACAAATGCAGCATGCTAATAAAAAAAATGAGAAAAACAAAACTCCAATTATACAAAACACTGCCAGCTCAAAGCTGCTCCATGATGCAACAGATTATTATTACAGTGATACTGTTTTCATCCCTGTGCTGGTGTTTGATTTTTGGTTTGTTCAAAGTCCTTGTTACTTGTAAAACTGAGGTTGTTTAAGTAAAGGGTGACACATTATTCAGTATTTGTATTGCTGGCGAGAAAGAGTTGGGTGTTAGCTACTTTACGTCTCTGTTCATTAAGCTGGACTCAACACACGTTTGATTACTTTACAACATGCATCAGCTGCTCTCAGGTTATGGTACATATTCTTTTGGCATGAAAAGCCTCCACACACTTTTTTTTTTTTTTTTATCCACTGTGACAGAAAAGTTGATCTCCCAAACCAAAAATAAAGCCAGGTGTCTCCCTTAAAAGAACATCTATTATCCAGTGTCAATTTAAGAATGCCAGGCAAATGGACACAGTCGCATATCCCTCTGTTCCGGCAACATTTTCATTTTCATCAAGTCTTTTGGTGTGTTACTGTTGAGCTCCCAGGGAGAGAAAACCGGTTACTCAGTCTACATATCTCACATTTTACATACTGTAAATGTTACATTAATATTTCTCACCGAGTAGGTTTAACTCAAGCATCAGTAGAACATTTCAATAACTAACACTTGCACTAATATATGCACACAAAGACACACACACACACACACACAGTATGGGCTCCACCAGCATGCCTCCTGCAGCCCGACACGAGCCACAAGTGATGACAGATTACAATTCAGTGCCCACCCCAGCATGCATCTCCTATGTAGTGGACACAGGATTGTTTCCCTCTTACCTTCATACACTTCAGCTTAATGTTGGGTTTAATATTGACCCAAAACCAAAAACACTTTATTTTTTCATTAACTGGCAGGCTGGTCAAAGATCTGGATTAATGATTTCTGATCCATTTGTTTAAGCAGAGGGAAGAAAATGTGAAATCATAACGGACACATTCGCAAAGGATGAAATGGAAGAACTCATACAAGTATCATTTAGTAAATGAGAGACGAGGGGCTTGTAAAGTGAGCCAAGTGGCCATTCACCCCGGTACATGGAAAATGGGAGCTAAAGCAAATGCTTTTCCTCTGCGATATGTGTTGTTATTATTTTAATTAAACTGCTGAGTCTGTGTTTAAGTCAGTGCAGACGTTAAACATGTGACACCTGAAAAACTGAGGCCCTGAGAGCATCTGAGATGACACATTGAAACAATGTTTGGGTGGGTAATGAGGATTGGCGGCAGTTTGTCCCAGCCAGCCACGCCCCCACGCACTGAATATGAAAAAATTAAAACGAGTGAACCTGAATCTGCTGAAGTCCAGATCATTCACTCACTCGCAGAGTAAATACCAGAGTCAAAGCAGGCTGATTGGCCAGTGAAGTCCACTTGGCAGCATCAATGGAGAGACAGGGAAACACAGAGGAGGACAGGCATCAGTGGAAATAGACTCGATAGCAGACATAAGCGCTGAGAGCCAGCGCTGTGCACAGGCACACGTTGGCTACGAGAGGGGACCAGGCCCCTGGTACAGAAGAGATTTCCTTTGGCTGCTCTGCTGCTTTGGCTGAATCCTGTTCACTGGCCTCATGATGCTGCTGCTGCTGCTGCTGCTGCTGCTGCTGCTGCTGCTGCTGCTGCTGCTGGGATTCGGTTGGAGCTTCAGCAGTTAGATCCTGAATTACCATGTGGCCGTCTGGCTCATCGACTTCACTCGGAGGAGGCTGGGGGGCAGCGATGTTCCTCTTTCTCAGCTCTGATTCTTGTGAGGAACTGAATAAGTAGAGAATGCGAGAGAGAGAGAGAAAAAGTACAGTTAAGTGTAAAGTATTGAAATGATAAATGTGATAAAAATCAGTTTACCTACTGCCTCTCTCTGGTCAAACACTGCACTGAAATTTAAAGATTGGCTATTTTAGTCCACTCAACTCAAGTCAGATTTAACTACAAGGCTCCCTAATTGTGAAAAATCAGAGATTGGGCAGAGCTGCAGAACAAGGGATTTAGTTACAATTTCCTCTACACCAACAACATCTTATATAGTGTATATAGCTAAATATTTACACGCATTACAACTGTACAGCATAACTATTTAAAATTACTGTATGTCTGTTACAGTCAAACCATTGTCACACAATGCTGGTTTAAAATATCAGCTCCACACAACTCTATGCATTTCTCGGAATAGCAGTGTTTAGATCTTGTGTCACCAATGACATTCCAAATTTGCATATGGAAAGTGATTTGGACAAATGGAGGCAACAGCAACGTTGCAAACAAGATAGTCCCTGCACTGCTGGTGTACATACACAACTCTGTCAGGTCTGGTAGTATTGCTTGACAGAGCCTGTTTTCAGATAAAGGACACAGCATAGAAATTATGTTGCATTATTTCTGTTCAAAGACCAAACAGAGGCAGAATAATAACATCAACAACGACAAAGATCACCTCAACTGACGCACTGCAGCTTTAGCCACTTTGTTGTGTTCACAACAAACGTGAAGCAGGTTTTTATGTAACGAGTCTGACCTGTGATGAATCAAGATGTACTGATAACTGTTTTATAATCCAACTGTAGCCCTCAGAGTCACGGATGAAAAGACATGTGAAGTACCAAGAAATCCCACCCCATCATGTTCAGAAAAAAGAAAGATATTTTACAAAAGGCCAAGTTGTGTCAGGTTTTAATTTTAATTATACTAAACATGCCTGGCCACAACTTGTGCTACAGTTACTTTCTTTTGAATGACTGATGACTGGTTTTCTGCGGTTTGTACTGTTACCTAACTGCAGGAAAGTTCTGGTTTGAACCCGACAGCTAGCTGGGCCCTGTCTGTGTCTGCATCCCGTTGGTCTGTGTGGGTTCTCTCTAGTGACTATTGATTCATCCAACACAAATTAAGTTTAATAAGCTGGTAAACTGTCCGGAGTGACTGTACCTTATACTGTCAGGTGGGATTGGCTTCGGCTCTCACTTTGTTCCTCAAAGAGTAAGTAGGATGAAAAGATCTAAAGGATCTAAAAGTGCTTACTTGAAAAAAAAAGCATTAGAATAAATACTAATAAATACCCCAAACTCCAGATCTCCACATGTCGAGTGATCTCCTCATTCTCTGAGAAAAAGGATGGCTCCACTTTGCCATTGTGTGGGTCTCTGGGAGGAGGAAGAGGAGGAGGAGGCGTAAACTCTGGAGGATCATCTTCCTCATTTGACAACTCCTTCCATGACTCCTTTAGAAAAAAACAAAATTCATTTTCAGTTAAAACACTCAGCTATTTAGAAGTAGATGACATATTTGTCATCTATTCTATAAGTAGATAAGTATGAGTAGATGACAGATCATCAAAGTGAAGAACAGAGTGGAATAGAGGGGACGGACTTGCCTGCAGAGAAGTATCACCTTTGATGTACTTGGCACCTTCAATGACAGCAAGGTAAGAGAAGCGAAGCTGATCTGCTGTCTGAATCAGCCCCATTCGATGGCGTCGCATCTCCAACAGCACATCGCGAATTCGGACCGTTAACGGGTCCTTACGCATCGCCATCTACAGTTAACAGTGAATACAATGATACGTTGAATAAGCCTTAATCTTAGGTTTGGTCTACTTTTAAATGTCAACCTTATAATCAACATTTCAAGACAGAGCTAACAAGTTCTGGGATCAGTTATTATAAATGTTCCTTATAACGATGATCATGACAGATCATTCTCTACAGATAAGTGTAAGGTAATCACTGTACATATACAATTTAAATAGAAGTGGTGCAAAAGATGAAGTCTATTAACGTCATGAGTTCTCAACAGCAGAGCTTTGTACAGACCAACAAAAGGCATGTATCCACAAGACAAAAGGTCCCCGAGCGGCCGATGCCAGCACTGCAGTGTACCACTACTGGTCCCTGATCAGAACTGAGGCACCCAGCCTCTCGGACCTTGAACAGGAAGTTAAGGAAGGAGGCAGGAGACTCTGGTACACCAAAGTCAGGCCAGGTAGTGTAGTGAAACTGTAGAATCTCGCGAGTCTCTTGAGTCTGCAGAGAAAGATCAAGTCAAAAAAATAATGCTGACTCAAATTAGAAGGTATATGACATGTTGGCACTCTTTCTATAGCTTGATAGCCCGTGGTGTTCCACCATGGTATAATTTGTCCCAACAAGTTTTCACAAATTTTACCCAGCTCCCAGCAGTGCACCAGAATGTTGCATCCACCAAGAAAACTTACAGACAGATTTTCCAACTCCAGCTGACGGACTGTGTAGTAAGACTTGATGTCTTCTGAGACAAGGGTGAGCTTGAAATTGGTATCTTCAAAGATGGCATCTTTCTCTTCTTTGTGTGGCCAGTATTGGGCACATTTTATCTAAAAACCAAATGAAAGTTTACATTAACAAAGTGTAAAAGAGAGAGAAAAACAGTAGGGTTAAAACGTTACACTGTGAGAAAACATAAAAACACTGCTTACTGATCCTTTCTCTATGACTCGGTTCAGCATCACCACACCGCGGCTCCTCTGCTCCCACACCATCTCCCAGAAATGGCCACATGTGTGAGGAAGGGGTCCCTTAAAAAAACATTAACCAGCATGTTTTTTGACTACACGAACAAAAGCAATTGTTCAATTTGTTCATCATACAATCTATCTATAAATGCAAGAAATGTTCGTCTGGCTGTTAATCACATAACTGTCCAACAGGTCTGGATGATTCTGGTGAAAAATGTAAGAGATAGCGGTACACGCTCAATTGGTACTGCACTATCTAAAAGTACCCAAAAACATCACTATGTAAACTTCTGTAAAAATACTAATGCCCAAAGTTGCAATTTAAACCTCGGCCTCTCACTGTCCAGACGCCAAACCAAGACGAGATGACAAAAGCTGATGACAAAAGGCCCAGTGTGTAACTGTAAGGAGGGTTTTCTGCAGAAGCTGAATACAATACCTATTAGTATGTTTACAAAAGTGCATAAACTGCTTTAAAATAAAAATTTGCTTCCGTAGGCTTAGATTAAGCCTTGTCTTGTTCCACCATGTTTCTACAACAACCCAAAAGGACAAACCAGCTGGAGTATGCCTTCTACCATTTGTAGGCACTTAACAAAGTCCTCAGTTTGTAACAATCTGTGGTGTCTCATTAGATGTCACTAATTCTTACACACTGGGCTGTTAATTAATGGCGTATTATATGCCAGCTATTTACAATTACTCCAATGGCAACTTATTTTCATTGACTTGATACTTTAATTAATTATCTGTTTATACCTTAGCCACATGATCATAGATTTTGGGACACATTAATAAACACACCGAGAAAAAAAAAAAAACTGATTAAGTCAAACAAAAGTCTCCATCAAGACAACTGTGATGTTGCTCTAACTGTGTGATCACTTTATATTAGGCACTTTACTGTGCTGCGGATCCATTTCACATCATGCAAAATATTGTTTCTCTTAAACAGGGGGATTATCTTCACAGTTACCTGAGTGAGAATGTACTTCCTCTGCGCCTCTTCTACTGTGATAAGGCTGGCGTTAATGTAATCATTCGTACCCAGCTGCAGACATATTCTGCTGTGGTCAACTGAGGAGGAGACAAAGAATCATGTAAATACTGCATGTGTGTGCGTTTGTCCTATGCCAGAACCCCCAGGGATTGTCAGTGCACTTCTCACATCCACAAACAGCTGCTGAGAACAAATGGCTCGTCTGTCAGTCATAACACAGGTGTTAGTTTTCAGCTTCAACGCTGAGGTGTCAATGTGTTTTGACATCTACTCAAAGTGCATCTTAGTTTAAGGTGAAGAGCATGTGAGTCACCTTCATGTCATGTTAAGTTAATTTAAAAGAACCCGTTTGCTGACATTTACAGTAACTATATGCAGCCTTATCTCTACAATTTGCATTTCTCATTTAGTGTGAGAAAGAGGAAACCACATAGTTAGCTAAGAGAAAAGCAACCTGACTGATAATTCGCTTCAGACACTTCACTACATCAGCTAGCATCAAAGAAACATAATCAGTCGAGGGCAGGATGAGTCAAGAGGGGCGAAACAAGATAGAATTTAAATTTATTATCAAGTTTCCCTTTTTCAACACGTTTCATAGTAAATTATTACTTTTACATCAAGTGGAACTTTACTAGCTCTCAACATTTTTGAAACATGCCTAACAAGAGTTGAGATCTGCATTTCTTTTTGTGCTCCAACTTGCATTATATTACTTAAGTGTGTTTTAATACATTTTTCTCATTTTCCATTTTAATAGTTTTAAAAGGACGCTTATTAGTCTTTTTTTCAATTTGTGGTTGTGGTTTTTCCAATTTGTGGTTTCTGGGTTTTCCACAAATGCTACTTTATAGTACAGCATAAAATCATCATAGATTAAAGCCGCCTTCAGCAATGTCTTCTTTTGGCTGACATTCTGTCAATGGCTACATTGTCCTCCCTCCATTACTTCATTAACATGTTTGGTGGAGGAAAGAGCATTTATTCACCAACAAACCCCCATTTTGAAGTCTTCTCATTCCTGATTGATAAAGTGTTGTGGGATACTAGAAGTGTTCCTTATATCGGATTTACATGGAGACACCTAAAACTGGGAGACCAACGTTTAGCATGTATTTCAATTTTAGTATTCCACTGACAGAAACTTTACATTGAGACTTTACAAACATGTATGTGTCTAAGAGAATGTGATAACTGTATTGCATTGGCTTTTTGTCCACACAGTACCAGCACTTTGGAAGCCATAATATGCCGCATAAACGGATGCTAGAGAGAGAGAGAGAGAATAAAACTTAAGACTCCACCTTTGTGTTTACGTGTTGTATTGGTTGTATACTCGTGTCTACCACTGGTGGTACTTGAAGGAAAATCAGAAATACACTCCTACTGTATATACCAGGGTATGCGATAGAAGTGGAGGCTGTAGCTGACTTTGCTTGGCCTATTTGCACCACTGTAACGTAACGTTGGCGATAACGGCGTTACTTCAAGAGCTCAGTATTTTCTCGGGTGGTACTTGGTATAAAAAGTGTGAGAACCACTGGTGTAGGCCTAAATTTGCGCTTAAGTGTGAATATGACCTGTCCCGGGTGAATCCAGCATGTCAGTGTCATCTAGGATTGGATTCTTCACTACTTTCAAAAGATATGTTGTACAGATTATAAATAGATGGATATCAGGTTCTATCCAGATTGGTGTTAACAAGTCTGGACACAAAAAAAAAACAATACATGAAAAGCATTTGGAGATGGTTTGTAATGTGAATCCTTGAATAGTCACTAAGTATAGTCACTGGTCAGTCACTTGAAATCATAATAAATCATAATCATTGAAATCATAATAAACACATTTAACCCAGTGTCAATATAGCTACACAGAGTAACGCAGCATTAAGCTTTACCTACATGTGCTATCACCACAATGACAACTTCAGTAAATACACAGCAATAACAAAAGTTATGAATTGGAAATGAGATCCTTTTTTGAACGTCACTCTGACCTCAGTGAAGCAACGTTCTTCTTCTTTCTTTTTTTTTTTTTTGCTGTTGTGTAAGACCAGCACAGCGTCATTGGACATAATTATTAGAATACCTGACATGAGATCAAAAACAGCTGTGGAAAAAAACCACTGGTTATTTGAAAAAAAAAATCTGTGGTGTCATAAAAACAGGAAAATGTAAATGCTTAAGAGTTCTTATAAGTGCATGGAGGCAGAGGAAGAGCAACTTACATGGACTAACATCTCTGTAACGGTTCCGAGTCTTGTTTTCAGGTAATTTGGCAACTTTGCAGGGGAGTTCACAAGACTGATGACGAATCTCCTGTAACAGAACAAAGATAATAAATAGCATTACATATACATTAGGTCACATTAAAGTTCTAATGTAACGAAAAATGCAGGCAGTGACTTTCAATACAGAATCCAAATCTTTGCAGGGAGGGTTGGGAAGGTGTTGAACATGTTAGCACACACACACACAGGTCTGTTTATACTGTAAAACATTTGGCAATGTAATAATAACTACCTTTCAGTAATTTATCCTGATTGATTGTGTAGTCAATTTATTGGTCAATCTTTGTTTAACAAAAAATAAATCAGCTGTGTTGTTATAATGGTGGAACTCTCTGAAGCGTGAATGATGTGATTATTCCCCAGTTCTCTTTATTCACTAATAGTTAATAATTGCTGTAAAGTTACAAAAAACGTGCTGTTAATGGTGCAGCTTTGCAGTGCACATTTTGTATTGACAACAACAAGAATCTTACTAATAAAATTGTTTATTCTATAAAATGTCATCATAGGATTCAAACAAACCTTCCTTCACCACAGCTTGATGAGAATCAGACATTATTTGTTTTGGGGCATATACATGAATGTGAACAGTATGGATGGGACAATATCATTGCACATAATGATGAAAAGCACTCACGATAAGTTGATTTTGGTGAATTTCCATTATAAGAACAGTCACGAATTGAGAAAAACATTAAACATAAAAGAAATAATCTCATGTGGAGCATTATTTTATAATGTCCCGGTGTTTTCTGTAGCACAATTAACATGTTTTTATAAGTTGTGGTTCTTTTTTTTATAACATGAAACGTGACAACATTAGCGGTTAAACGATGTCCTCTGAATTTGTAACTTTTTTCTCTTTTTTTTCTGAAAAACTCACAGATATGAACCAAATGTTGGCGGCGTACACCAAGTAGCCTCTGCACATTTACATTTACACATCCACGACAGCAACAAAGCATATTCTAGCAATAACCGCGATGATATCGCAACTGTTTTTGTCACAATAATCGCCACATTTTCCTGCCGTTCCACATGCCTGCAGTGGTCGGTAAAGGGACGCGGACAGACTCATCGATCATCGGACTGATATGAGCAGGCGGGACCCGGGCTACACTACAGCGGTCCGGCTGACGGACTGGAGGATCGTTGCTGGTGGTGGAGCTGTAGAAAAGCCTCAGGGCCTGTAAAGGTGACAGCTCCACCGACGGACGGTCTATGTCCGCCTTCATTTACCGACACCTCCTACCTGGTAAACGCTGTTCCAGCTCCCGTTCTCATCGATTTCCCGAAACTCGGCTTCCATTGCTGACAGTCCAGCTGCCCCCTCCTCTTCCTCCTCCTCTTTCTTCCTCTTCTTCTCCTCGGTGTGAACACCCACAGCTCCCCGGCGGTCGGACTGACTGTAGTCTGTGGATCACAGTCCCCCCCCGGTTTCGCACAACTGTTCCGCCAATCTTGTGTAATTTCTCCGCACGGCCGCGTAGATCACCTCTGTGGCCTGTTCTGAGCGGAAACACGCCGCTGGCTCCGCCCACTCCGACGAGTTGCCTTCCTTGACTGTTCCAAAAAAACAAACTAAACTGTGAACATGATCCGTTTTTCCTCTTTCATTGGTGTTTTAACTGATAATAAATATTCCACTGTGAGATGGTTGGGTATGAAACAGCTCCTCTTTACAGCCGGAAATGTGACTTTATTACGGGCACTTTAACAGCTGCACTCAGGAGGATGTCTTTTTTTCTTTTCTTTTTTTTCTTCTTTTTTTTTTTTAAATAACCTTTATTGAACGTATATAAAAATACAACGGACACTTACTGACAGGGAACTATAGAACAAGTCGGAATATACAACAAAACAAAATAGGGACATTTTAAAAAGAGACTAATAAGGCAACCAACGCCTTTGTCCATAATGTTCTGTCTTCCTATCTAGTCTTGACTTAAATCTATAAACGTGACTTTTAAATTGAATCAGTAAGATCTTTTAATTTCACCTTTATATCTTTTATTCCTTCATTTTTATTTTAAAATAAACTTTGATCTTTCATTTAACATCCCAGGAGACTCAGCAATGTGGCAGCATGAAGAGGGTATGTAGACATAATTTGTACAAGCTAATAAGTAGATGTTTACTTGGCTAAAAATAAGAGTCAACTTCATGACAACATTATGTTTGTAGGTACAGTAGATATTTATTTACCGTGGTGTCTTGGAATTGACCTTTGTATGTTATATGATAGATAGATATTTTTATTTTATTTATTATAATGCTGTTCTATTTTTTATCTGGCTTACGAATGTTTGTACTTCATCTAAAACATATGCATTTCTATCTTAACTTAGGATTCTTTTTCTTTTAGGCCATACAGTGCACCAGACACCAGTCCCAGCCATGGTCACAGATAGGGCAGTAGTCGTGGGCACAAACATTGAGAGGAAGGAGATGTTGTCCAGCAATGGCATGGAATACCCGAGGTCGACCCAGACATCATCCCTCATCCACTGAAATTTTTGCCCAAAAGAGGTCCTGGTGTTCAGCCACCAATCAGTGGCCGCCTCTCAACTCCAGGAGAAATGTTCTCTTTCTTTTCTGATGCAGAGATTTTTAACATTTTGTGCAAAAACATAAACAACAATGCAGCCAGAACTCAGCAAAGAGGGAGAACATTTCCTTGGAGAGAGAGATTACCACAGAGGGGATGAAGAAATATGTGGGCCTGTTGCTGTACATGACAGTGCTGGACCGTGTCAGATCTTTGGAGGACATATACAATTTTCCATGTGGGCTTCCCCTCTACTGTCATGTCCAGAGGCGGGTTCATGGCAATTTCTTCAAATCTGTATATAAGTGATCCAAAAGAGGATGGCCTCATTGACCAGAAGAAGGGCACAAGGAGTATGACCATTCTCTCGTCCATCAGAGTTATACCTCTCCTGGAGATGATGAAGAACGGCTGTATGTCCTTCTACAATCCAAAGTAGCACATCTTGATGGACGAGAGGATGGTTCCCACAAAAGCCAGGATTGCCATTAAACAATATATGAAGGCCAAGCCGACCAAGTGGAGGATAAAATTCTTTGTGCTGGCTGATGTGAATGGCTACACAGTACACAAGATAATGTGGTGACATCACTAGTAAATAAAGACTTCCTGGGGTCAGAATACATAGTTTACAGTGACAACTTTTTCACAAGACCCCTATTCTTCCATCCCCTGGTTAAGGAGTGATTTGGGGCATGTGGACTTTACTGGCAAGGGAGAGTTGGTTTTTCATCTACCACTGAAAATGCTCTAAATAAAAAGGTTATCAAGAGGCTCCATTTGCTGGATCAGGGATGGTGACCTTTTATTTTTAAAGTGGATGGACACCAGAGAGGTCTCCGTGTGTACAAACTGACATTCTGCTTACAATGGTGAGACAGTGCTCGGCTGGAAGAAGGCAGATGATGGGCAACACCAGAGGGTCCATACCCCCCGACCAACAGCTGTGGGCAAGTGCCATAAGTACATGGCAGGGGTGGGCACATCGGACCAAATACTGGGAACCAAGGAGAACCATAAGGTGGCATGTCACACGGCATTTTCTGGACATTGCTGTCACTAACAGCTAAAAAGGCTCAAACCACGCCAACAATTCCAGGAGGAGCTTGCTGCATTTCTCCTTGGAGTTTCACTGGACGGCAGGCCACACAGGACCCCCTCTATAAGTCACTTCCCTGTCCCCACAGGCCAAGGCATAGAGAGCCAGCATGGGGCGATGGCAGTGTACTCTGCAGTATGTGGTGTGCAATGTGGGAGTCTGTCTACAGCTGAAGATGAACTGCTTCAGGGATTACCACACCCAATACAAAGGCCTAGATATGTGTTATAAAAACATGCAGACAATACAAGAAATAAAATGCCAGGACTGATACACATTTTTGTACATATGTAAAATTGTTCAAAGTTCAATTTGTTCACATGAAAATGTTCCTATTATAAACAAATCCAAATCTGGTTTTAGTCCTTTCCCTTAACACATATTGCACAGTCAAAACACAGTAATATTAAATAACTGTCAGATATTGAAAGTTTAAGTTATTTTGGGAAAATGGGCAGGAACGCTCACTCATTGAATTTTTTTTCACATTTCTATAGCAATAAAATCAAAATAAATCCAGGGGGCCTGTATATAATTATGGTTATAAGAGGGGTGTTTTTCCTGGCTAATCTTGCAGGCCCATATTATATTATAAGTAGACTGTTAAGTAATGCCACAAGATGGCAGAAATACCATGCAGAGGTTGCCAGCTGCTGTTGGATCTTGAGGAAAAAGTGGAAGCAGAAGCAACAAATAAAAGCATTCAGGTATTCTAAATAAGAAATATGGCCTACAATATATAACACACAGGATATGAAAATTAATAAGATACCAAAAAAGTATCTGTCATGTAACCCACTGAGGATACACATATTAGAATTTGAAATTTTCCAAAATTAGATAGTTAATAATAGATAATTAAATTTATTATGCAAAAAGTTACTTTTTTAACCAGCAAAAGTGGTGGGCCACATGTAATCGATTTGGGGGGCACAGGGTTCAAGTTATACTTTGAATGTCAAACTAGGACTAAGATGAATAAGTAACACACACAGTTATTTAATTTTTTTTTTATTTTTTATTGGTTTGTTTTTGTGTATATACATAGGTCTGTGTGAGTAAGAGAAAGAGTATGTGTGAGTGTATATATATGTATATATATTATGCATATGTATGCACTGTGTATGTAGGTATGTATGTTTCTTATGCATGTCTATGCATATGTATGTGTATATAGCCCATTTCATCTGCTGCACGGATGTACTGTATATATGTGTACATAAGTACAATCAACAGTGTTTTACGTTTTGTCTATCTTTTAGTATGTTTCAGTAGTTTATCTTATTCTTCTCTAATGTACAGCACTTTGCCTCAGCTGTTGTTGTTTTTAAAGTGCTTTATAAATAAAGTTGGATTGGATTGGATTGGAATTGAAATATGAAACAAGACGGTATGACAATGCACACCCATAGACCTTATAATGGATTAGAGAGAGAGACATCACTATTAATAATGCATTCATTCTAACACTTAAACACACAAACAGCAGCACACAATTATATTACACACCATATAACACAATAGCCCAGTAAAATGTAAAAGCCTTCCTCTTACCTTTACGCAGGCAAAATAGACCACAGTGGCACACCTGGCACACAGTGCTCATTATTGTAGAGCGCCCCACAGTGGCTCGCTGAAGGAGCGAACTCACTGTCACGCATTCTTGAGCGACATTATATGTTCTTTTGTAAAACATGTTTTTGTCAGCCTCTTTTTTCTCGTGCATGTAAAAGATACTTTTTACATGGAAACAAATGCATTAATGGTGTGTTGAAATAATATGATAATAACTTTAATAACTTAATTAATATTACATTTTAGCGACCCCACATAGATGCATAATATACTACCTTCGTGGAAGCGCAACCTCTACTTATAGGAGCTCTGCTCCCATTGGCTCCCACATATTTCAAACCAAGGGTTACCCTCGGGCCTCCAGTTTGACTTCTCTAGTGTCCAATTGGCCTAATCCCTAAATCTGCATGTTTTTGGACTATGGGAGGAAACCAGAGAACCCGGAGAAAACCCACGGACACACGGAGAAAACATGCAAACACCACACAGAAAGTCCCTTGTTCCGACTGGTTCGCGAACCCAGGACTTTCTGGTGCTAACCACTACACACCAAACTTTGAGTGTTATCAGAACTGCTAAAGGAAACTGCACATGGAGCGCGCACGCACAGAGCGCGCACGCACACGCACAGACACGTACCGTGGTGGTGTGTTTATCCGTGTAGCTGATGTGATCCGCTGCAATGCAGTGCAGTCCCCGTCTTAGCTAGCCTGAACTCGTATGGGGAATAATATGAACGAGTAGTAACACTGTAGACATGTGTGACCTCGAGGAGGCCGCGTGCTCGGCGACCTAGCATGGATTAGCTGTAGTGAGCTTCTGACTGACACCAAGAGCGGGAGCGAGACACGCTTGGTGCTACTGACATTAGCATGCAGCTAAAGCAACTTTAGCATAGACGTCTTTGAATCAGCTTAACTGCAGCGACAGGTATTCTGCAAACTCACGACAAGTCCTCCTGTGTGTGTCGCCTCATGTCTTGTCTCTTTGTGACCGCCAGCTCACTTTCTATGGCTGTGTTTTCTTAGTTGTTGCTGTTGTTGTTGTACAGCATTAGCGTTGGTCCTCAGCTGTTGTTGGCCCCTGCTAGCTGATGTGTAGTTATAGTTCATGTCTCCCAGTGGTGGAAAAAGTATTCAAATCTTTTAACGGTAAGTTTCACTTGCAAATGCTCATGTAAGAGCAGAAAACACATACTTTTGGTGGTAATTCACTGTATAATATGACATTTATGCACAGACATAAGCCATTGTTACAAGTATGGATGCACAATATGATCTGCATTATTCCGGTATTGGCTTTAAAATGTGTTATCGGGTATCAACAAACACACCAAGATCAGTTAATATGACTAATGACTACAACAGTGGAACTAGACCACTACCTTCTTGACTTCTATGCTGGTGCTCTCTACAACTATTATTAATATTATTATTATTAGTAGTATTATTATTTTGCTCTATGAAGACAATTTACAATCTACATCTGCTGTGATATGAGTAGGCAAAATATGATGTTAATTTCACTACAGAAGATACTGTATGACTTCTGCATTTGGGTTCATGGAAAACGTATATACATTATATCGGCACTGGTTATCGACCCAAGCTCTACCGATATAGTGGCATATCGCATAATGGCAAAAAGGCCAATATTGTGCATCCCTGCATAATGCAGTGGAAGTTTCCCGCACGTAACAGATTAAAGTAAGCCCAGTACTCAAGCATTGCTCATGTACAGTCAAAACAACTGGTGGATTATTTAATAAGCCAATCAAATCAAATAAAAAAAAATGATGAAACACGTGCAACTATTTTGAAGGTTAATTTTAATGTAAAGCTGCTGTGCATAACGTCTGTTGTTGGTGATGTTATTGTTCTGCTTCTGTTTGGTCTTCATGAACAGAAATTATTTGCTTGCTGTGTCTTTGAAAGTGAAATTTAGCTGTGTCAAGTAATACTATCAGACCTGACTGAGCGTGTTTTTCTTTATATAGTCGCAGCACAGAGGCGTCATCTGTTAGTAAAGGCCTTGCTGTATTAGCACAATGTTGCTGTTGTTTTTGTCTATCCTGACAGAAAATGCATCACTTCCTGTGTGCAGCCCGGGAACGTTGCCGGGTGACACAAGATCTTATCACCACTATACTGAGAAACATTTGGAGTTTATAGGTTTAATCATCAATGTGTGAACGTATTTGGTAATGGTTTAAATCTTAATTTTTTAAAATTAAGTGCTACAGATTAAAGTCATTTTTAAAGTGAAATAGCCAACATTTGATTGAATGTGCTTCTTTACCAATCTAACCAGCCTTATATTGCGGTAAGCATTACTGATTTTTGGCCCACTGATTAACATTTAGACAGTTATAAAGCTACCGTAGGCAGGATGGACTAATAGTTGAGTGTTTTATTGGCAGGTTATCATAATACCTTTTTGTTGGATCACTGAGCTCCTTTCATCATGGGGACACGGTCCATACACAGTGAAAACCTCTGAAAGGTTCTGCTAATTATTTAATGTTTTATTGTACTTTTCTTTGCTGCACAGGAAGTTTTTTTCAAGGCCTTTAAAGGTTTTTGAAAATTGCCCCAAAATAGACATGGGTCATTGAAAGTACTTTTCTTGTGCAAGAAAAAGTTCTGTTTATATTTACGTAAATGTCTCCCTTGTTTCCAAAAGTGTAGCAAAAAAAAAGGCAACTGGACTTAGTTGAATTTCTTCAACTAAGCCTTGGATGAGAGGCGAAACGTCTTCAAGAAATTTAACTAAGTCCAGTTGCCTTTTTTTTGCTACACTTTTGGATACCATGACCTGGATGACTGAGAATCTTCACAGACATCTCCCGTGTTTATTAAATAGCCACCTACTGTTTCATGTGTCCTGCCTTGCTTTATGTATGTAGACTACACCTACTGAGCACAAACACCACGTCGTAATGACATTCGGTGTTGTGGACACTGTACATTGTCTCCACCATTGACGTGTGATCTCTACTGCAATTGATTTTGTTTTTGTATTTCAGATTCCTTGAGTAGTTTGAGATCCTTGAGGGATTCTCAAGGCATCATGGCACCCAAAGACATCATGACCAACTCTCATGCCAAATCCATCCTCAATGCAATGAACTCACTTCGCAAGAGCAACACACTCTGCGACATCACCCTGAGGGTGGAGAGCACAGATTTTCCAGCTCACCGTATTGTCTTGGCTGCCTGCAGTGACTACTTTTGTGCCATGTTCACCAGTGAGGTAAAGATTAAAATCTTTGTTTGATGTGTACTTCCTATAATAATTTTCTTGTCCTTTTAAGCCTGTCTGAGTTTCTAAGGCACAGCTAAATTACTTAATACTCTAAGGTAAATCCTTAATGATGTGTTCCCAGTCATTGCACGTGACACATTTTTTTTGTTGTGGTTTTGCAGCTTGCAGAGAAGGGGAAATCTTTCGTTGACATTCAGGGGCTCACTGCATCAACTATGGAGATCCTGTTGGACTTTGTCTACACAGAGACAGTCCTGGTCACAGTGGAGAATGTACAAGAGCTTCTCCCAGCAGCATGCCTGCTGCAGCTGAAAGGTGGGTGTGGGGGAAGCAGAATGTGATGCTAAGAGTTAAGAGTTGTTAAGAGTTCTCTCATCCTGACTGGTTTTCCAACTAACTTTCATACTTTGTGCAATGTAATCATTAAAACATAAAAAAAGTCTTAATGTATTGTAACTGTGTGCAACCTGCACACATTTTGAGACTGGACATGGCACAGTTTTTTAAATAAAGAGATCATCAGTTACTTGGAAGTATTTTTCTGGATTTGAATGTTATGTGTAACAGTACTGTCCATAAAACAGTGTACTTATTTTTTTTCTCAGGGGTGAAAAGAGCATGTTGTGATTTTTTGGAGAGTCAGCTTGATCCCTCCAACTGTCTGGGTATTCGCGACTTTGCTGAAACTCACAATTGCCTTGACCTTATGCAAGCAGCTGAGCTTTTTTCCCAAAAACATTTCTCTGAGGTGGTTCAGCATGAGGAGTTTATGCTGCTGAGCCAGACAGAAGTGGAGAAACTGATCAAATGTGATGAAATTCAGGTAGGAATACTCCACGTCATGAACTTTTCTCTTTTTTTATCATCAGGTGGAATCATGGTGGGTACCTGGTCTGGTGTCAATGAATACTGGAAAACAAACTGTAAAATATCTAAAGCCAGTTTCTATTAGATGACATATCAAGCACAGCTGTATACACCTAAGGGTCTCAAACCTGCAACCCATAGGCCATATGCGACCCACAAATAGATTTCATTATGCCCACAACTTAATATTAAATTATAATAAAAAAAAACAGGCCCACGACCCCCTGTTCCTTGTGAATATAGCATTTGTGACTGAGGCACAACTGCCAGCGAGGTAAAAAGGGTAGTGGGAGTAAGAGACAGAGCACAACTTGCAGTCTCTGATAAGATAACTAACCAATCAGAAGCAAAGCAGTACATTCATGTGGCCATGGCTTATCACATAGCAGCAGTGGGAAGTTAAAGTGAAACTTAACTCACAGCAAGTTAAATGCAGTAAATGTTTCTCAAAATTAAAGATGAAGATGAATCTAATGAGGCCAAAATATGAGTTTTTATAAACACACGGCTGCAACGGAGAGACTACAGAGTTGAATTAGCATAGAGTGACACAGGCTTTGACCCGTCTGAGCTGTTAGAGAATAAAATACTCGCCCTGGTCCTACAACTCAGATGGAGGTGAGGTTTGGTGTGAAAATAAATACAAATATAAACCTAGAATGACTCCATACAATCTGTAGCACTCGCACCACAGTTATACCCAAAGCAAAGCTACTTCATGTGCACATGATAATGAAGCGATAGAATAAAGACACACCATAATAATAAATGTTTGTTAGCAATTAGCGTATGTGTTGAACAATGCTTATGATAATAACGGGTAGGTCCAAATATTTATTTGGTGATACAATATATCACTGTCCTTCCATGTACAATACGAGAATCAGTATCAATATATTCAATATATAATATATTCAAATATCTATATATTTATTAATAAATTAAAGCTCTTTAATTTCAAGGTACCCTGTGATTCCAGCCCCGAAATATTTTTGTCACTTTTCACGTTACCATTCCTCTCCTGACCAGACTAGTCTTGAGTTTAAGACCCTGATTCACCTGCTGTACTGCAGTGTTCAAATCTGGGGTATTATATACATTATGTGTTTTAACTTACATATTATGAATTGAGCCCCCCCTTCAGTTTTCCTACTGTCTTTCCAACACCTGAGTGTGAAGCCAAAGTGAAGCAAGTACCGACCTGCTGTTTTCTTGGTGTGTTACACCAAGTAGTAAGAAAAAAGCAGGTCCCACGCAAGTTCCAAGTTCCACTCAAGTTTGTGGATTAGCCTGACATTGAAATTGCAGTGAACAGAACCTGATTTAAGTTTTACCTTCATGCTCAGAAAATTCCTATTTCAATCATATGCCTTGCTTGATAGAGACATAGTTATTATTATAATTCTTTAATGTAGTTCTTTTTTTTTTGGTTTGTTTTTAATGAAACAAAAAAACAGGTTTTATTTGACCTCTGTAAACTGTTGGCTTTACGTAATTTTTACAGTTTATATTGGCTCAGCTACAGAGGTTGCATCACTAATGAATATTGCTGTAATTCCTCTCACTGTATATGGTGTCTGTACAAAGGTGGACTCTGAGGAGCCTGTATTTGAAGCAGTGTTAAACTGGGTCAAGCACAACAGAAAAGAGCGAGAGCCATATCTGCCAGACATGCTCGAATTTGTCCGAATGCCGCTGCTGACCCCGCGCTACATAACAGATGTCATTGATGCCGAGGTGAGCTAAGAAGTTATTTACATAATCACACACTTATTCTTATTAAAGAGTACCAGTTTACTTGTTTATGTAAATAAATAAATAATACATTTAGGTATGTTTTGGCACACTATAGCCCCTCATTCGGTGTAGCTTGCCTTGCCGGGACCTTGTTGATGAAGCCAAGAAATTCCACTTGAGACCGGAGCTGAGGAGTGAAATGCAGGGCCCACGCACACAAGCCAGATTAGGTGGGGATCTTTTTTTCCAGCTGCAATTTAGCTACAATTGCAATTCTTTAAAAACAATTTTTTTTTCAGGTGCCAAAGAAGTCCTGTTGGTCATAGGAGGGTTTGGCAGCCAACAATCCCCAATAGATGTAGTTGAAAAATATGATCCAAAAACACAAGAATGGAGCTTCCTTCCTGTAAGTATTAAATACGTGAGAGAGAACTGGTGAACTCCTTATGACATCAGTAAATTTGGCAAACACAGATAAACGTGTCTTGAATAGAACATTGCACGGAAAAGGCGTTACGTTGCCACAGTGTCTCTCCACGATCGGGTCTATGTGATTGGAGGATACGATGGTCGGTCCAGGCTCAGTTCTGTGGAGTGTCTGGACTACACGGCGGACGAGGATGGTGTTTGGTACACAGTCGCAACCATGAATGTGCGTCGTGGCCTCGCAGGGGCCACAACCCTTGGAGGTGAGGAAGATTTTTCTGTCTCACACCATTGGCATTTCTTCTTTCCTGGGTAAATGTCACTGTAATGATACATGTTTTCTCTTTCTGCTCAGACATGATTTATGTTGCTGGAGGATTTGATGGCAGTAGGCGTCATACCAGTATGGAGCGATATGACCCAAACATTGATCAGTGGAGCATGCTGGGAGATATGCAGACAGCTAGAGAAGGAGCTGGTCTGGTGGTGGCCAGTGGACTTATCTACTGTCTAGGTATGGAGGAAGAATCCTGTAATATAAAAGCGACACAAAGCAATTTTAGTTTTCCCCTTTTTATCAGTAGATTATTGTCATAACCGATCTATTCGTGTTAATTGACAGTTTTAAACCTGAGGACGTTAGGTTTACTTTTATAAAAATTATTTTTCTATATTTTTTATAAAAGCTTTTATCAAAATACAGTTGTGTGACTGAAACCAACAAATGTTTCTCACTTCCCCGATCCATTCTTTCACAATTTGAACTCCAATGAATCATTGTCGGATTATGTTCTGAAATCCTGGTCATTCAGTGTATTTAGAGTCAGCGGACCTCAGTATTTTTGGGGATGTTGCTGAATGTCGGCCGGACCAACTGAAGCAACTGTAGATCATAACACTGCCCCCACAGGCATGTACTGTATGGTAGGTAGCAAAATATTGGAGTATGTGACCTTTTTCTTGGCCTGGCAGTGTGGAATGACCAAACTGCTGTGAACATTTCCCTGAAATACTGTGGCTGCATCCACATGGCTTCAAATTCCTTTAAAAAGAAATCATAAGTTCTGGTCTGGACATGTCAGCTGTTTACGCTGGAATTCAGTTAATAATATATCAGGCCAGCGTTTTAAGTCTAGACAGGCAGAAATGGAAACCTTTGAAAATGCCACCTATCCACAGACATTAAGTTATTCATTCAGCCAAGCCAGCCGACACAGGGCAAAAGGCATGCTACACCCAAATATGACAAATATGACCAAATTTACAGTGTCCAATTAACCCCTGCTCATTCACACGGGGAGAACATGCAAACTCGTAACAGAAGGCCCTCAGTCATTTTGGAACACAAACCTTGGTCTTTTTGCTGTAAGGCAACAGTAATAACCAATACACCACTGTGTGGCCCTCAATTAAGTTATGTTCTTTAATTATATGATTTTAAGGAGCAACTGCAGTTTTATCACTAAAAAAAACCTGGCCTGTATTTTCTTCTTGATAGAGTAGACAATCGCCAAAGCTCTAAACATGTCACATCACTATTATTTCCCAGGTGGATACGACGGACTGAATATCTTGAATTCAGTTGAGCGGTATGACCCACACACTGGCCACTGGACAAGTGTTACACCCATGGCCACCAAGAGGTCAGGTAGGTGAGACACAGAACACACTGTGTGTGTGTGTGTGTGTGTGTGTGTGTGTGTGTGTGTGTGTGTGTGTGTGTGAGACTGTTTATCTGAGACTCGTGTTCTGTTTTCAGGAGCTGGAGTGGCTTTACTCAATGACCACATCTATGTAGTGGGAGGCTTTGATGGTGTTTCACACCTCGATTCTGTAGAAGTCTACAACATCAGAACAGACTATTGGACCACTGTAGCCAGTATGACCACTCCTCGATGTTACGTAGGAGCAACTGTTCTTCGAGGACGTCTCTACGCCATCGCCGGGTAAAGGAAATGTCAGTCTTCCTGTGGCAGTGGGTTTAAAGGACAGGTTTGTCTTAAGAAGCCTGTGTAATAATTCCTCCTCAACACAGCGGCACAACCTTGTAAGAAGTGAAAGAGAAAATCCGCAGTTATTGTTTAGCTGAACACAGTGTCCATTTTGGTGATGCAGCTGTCTAAATAGCTGTAAACGCAAGCCAGGTCAGGGCATACCATTCCAAACTGTGCCGTGACAAGCTGAACTGTACCCTATGTACCCCACTTGGTGGCCTATTCCTGTTAGATTTGTTTTGGAAATTAAAGCTCAATGGCATTTCTACTGTTTTTCTAACATTTGTTGCACTGAAATTTAAAATAACTGCGAATAATTTCTCCACAATCTTGAATCTTAAAATCTAAAAATTGTTGTGCAATGATTTGGCTTCTGATGATCCTCAATGTTGCTCAAACTGGATGGGATTACGATTAGGTTTCCCAGCTGGATGTGGGAAACCTGGATGTGAAGCAACATGCCCTTACCAACACAGGTGTTTTTGATTTTATTGCAGATTTTTTTTTTTTTCTTTTGTACAAATAATCATTAACACGTAGCATCACGTTCATCAAGCAGTCAGATTGCCAGGCTGTACAGCATCAAACAAAACAGATCTGCTGAGGTGCTTTGTAATCAGGTAATAAGCAAAAAGAAACAACAGTGTAATTATATACCTCTAACATTGAAATTCATGACATATATAGTTAATGAACTATTTAATGTCCAGTGTGTAACATTTAGGAGAGTCTTTTGGCAGAAACTAGAGATACTACCATAAATAAGTTTGTTTAAGTGTGTAATTCCTTTAAAATGAAAATGATTTTGCTTTCATAGCCTTAGAATAAGCCTTTAACATATAGTTTGGGCAAGGTCTTGCTGTATGGTACAGAATGAAGGGCCCGTATACACATGAATTAGTTGTGGAGAATCTACAAAAAAATATTTCTTTAGCCACACGGAACTAACGTTTTTTTGAGCCCGAAAAATCTATTTTTGGAAAACGGGTCCCAGAGTGGAAAACTCCCAAACTGCCACTCTTGCTTTGTCATGTCATGTCAACCAATACACACCTGTGGAGAAACAATGATGTCATAGCCCCAACACCTTCTTGCTTTTTCACTTGCATTTGCCATGTTTATCATCGTCATCCTCTTCCTCGTTTATACACATGCTCCTCATCTTTTTGGATGTTTTTGGTGTATCTATTTATTTAGCAGCATTACAATGCCACATACAGGTCTGGCATATGTACTACAGCTTTTAGAGTCATTTTGGGGGATTAAGTGTTAGATTTCTTGAAACAGCGTGTTTGCAGTAAACTTTTTAAGAACGGAAAAGAAAAAGATCATAGAGGGAAAGTTCTGCTTCCATGTCGATAAGGTCTAAGTTTTCATTTTGAAGCAGGAGCCCAGTGCGTAAATGAAGGACTTCTCTCATGAATGTGATGTGTCAACTAACGAAGGAGTGGGAGAAAACTTCTAGTATGTGAAGGCCACCATAGTTCCCTGACATTCTTAGGTAAGGGAGGGGTGAATTGAAGATTCCTCCGTTTGTTGTTATCTATAGTGTCACCTTTTTAGATGTCACTACTTCTTACACACTGGACCTTAAATTAAGCTTGTGTTCAGTTGGTACCACAGGCTTAAACCATTAACAAGACTTTGTGAAATGGTGTTGATTGTTAATGTTCAGTCTCTCATTTCCTTTGTGATTGTCTCTTTTTAGATACGACGGGAACTCTCTCCTTAGCAGTATTGAATGTTATGACCCGGTTATTGACTCCTGGGAGGTTGTCACTTCAATGGCGACGCAGCGGTGCGATGCAGGCGTCTGTGTTCTACGAGAAAAGTGATCTTGACATGACCCACAAGAAGAAAAGCAGGCAGAAGGTCATGCAGGTAGACTCCGTTAAAATGGCTCTGAAACAGAGTCACAAAGGGAAGATGCTTGTTCCCCAGTATTCGAAGACCGTGCAGCAGTTTGGGCTGCCACCACCTCTGGATGGTTGTCGTTTCTCCAGTTGGACTGTTGCAACAGAGATTCAGCTTCACTGTGGTCGACTTCACCTGAAAAGAGGCCCTCGGAGCCCATCACCACTTGCATGACTCTCATTTGGTGGTACTTGTTGCTGTCTTTACCTGTGAGATAATTCTTTTTTTTTTTTTTAGTTCATTTTCAAAGTGCAATATATTTTTACCCATGATAAGAAAACATAAAAAGTTGGAGCACTGTTCAACTTCAGTTGCTGCTACATGCCTTATGACTTTGGCCTCCATCGAACAGTGGACATTCATGTTGCCTCCCATCTGACCATGACAGTAGTTATACTACATTGTCTTATCAAGTGTACTCATTTGACATTTGCAAGGTCATTAATGGGTCAGTAATCCAACCACTTTTTTTGTATTTCTTCCTGTAAACAATGCTTTTAGATTCCAATCACTTTATAACAAAGAGTTTATTTCTTATTGTTGCACACAGAATATACAGTATATTTAGAGATGAATATTGTTTTAGAAAATGACTAAATTATAACAATCACAGAATGAGAAGCATGTGATTTGTTTGTTTTTGTTTTTCCTCAGCTTATAAATTTGAGCATGTTCACAAAGGACACAATGTCCAAACATCACTTTTGCCTGGAAAGTGAATAAATACTGAAAAGTGACACATTTTCTCTGTGGTTCATTTGAACACATGTTAGTTGATGCAGCAAAACTTTAAGTACACTCACTTCACATATTAACATCCTGGATAGTGACGTCTCATTCACCTCCACAGGGCGAAAAATGTGAGGAACCATCCAGCCACTTGCAGTGCTTTAATTACCCAAAATGTTTCAGTTTTATTTCTGTATGACTTGATGTCTTTATTGGCATCATGCAAAAGGTGAATTTCAGTGGGCCACCATATTACTGGTTTCATTCACCAACCTCCCAGTATGTCTTTTTTAATAAAGGTAAATGATTTGTCATACTTGCAGTCTTTTTCTCGTGTTTGCTTGTTCTTTGTCATGCTACCTTGCTCATTATATTGTGTCATCTGTTCTCTTTGGTCCAATCTGATCGCAACCATTATTGCCATGAAATGTTGAAACATTTATGATCACAGAGGTTGAATCCTCATGTCGTTATGATCCCCTAGCACCACCATCATTTGTGCTTTTAAGAGAAATGCCTCAATATTAATTAATATATTGCAAAAGGGATCATTTTGGAGAGTTAGAATCTGCAGCGTCATCCAGCTTTACAGAGATTTACAGAGCTTAACACACTTTGCTCCATATACAATATGTACTACTGCAAGGTCAGTGCCACGTTTATGCCACGGCAACTTTTGTTTGTGGAACACTTCCTGAAAAGCTGATGTGCACTAACCTGCTCGGCATCAACATGAAAATAGACACTTATTAAGTCTCATGTTTAGTGCAGCCTTTAGCAGGTATACCTGTTCAACTACTAACTAAACACAAATTGTTATGACCCCAGGATCGTGTGTTCCTTTTTCCTTGTATGTATGAGTCTGCATGTGAGTGTGTGATGGTTGCAGGTGTGTATGTTTGATTAAATGACATGTGTGAGTGTCTAGGTGGATCCTGAGAGCTGATTGGTCCTACACAGAAGGATCCAATATAAGAGGCCTGATCATCCCAGCTGCGGTGGACTTCCCTTTAACCACTCTCAGCCAGACTGCCAGCAGACATCTGTGTACTTGTTCTTAATAAACCCTATAAAATGGTTTGTTTAGTGTGTTACTGCTGGTTTTGTAGGGAGTTGGGAAGAGGGAGTCTCCACACTCCAGTTGTGATCAGGTTTACCCCTAGGCCTGGTCGTAACACAAATCTATTCAGCCAATCACATGGCTGCAACTCACTGTAGGTGTTAAGTTTATTAAAAAGTTCTAACTATTCCATTTATCTTCTATATATTAACGCATTTTCTGCTTAATGTTTTTGTTTTGTTCTATTATTACTGTTATTATTCAAATAATGATTATTATTATTTTTATTATTAATGAAGAGAGATCCCTTTTAGGTCAAGGGCTGGGGTACCCCTGAGAAACCTGCCCAATCCCCATTGTTAACTGGACACTCTAAATTGTAAAATGTAAAATAATCTCTAACTTCTGTAATGAACTTGAGTGCAATAAAATATTGGATAGACTATTGCATCTGAAATTGTTTTTGTGCCTTATAAAAGCATGAAGGTTGACCACGTTTTGTGCACGACACATAAAAAAAGAATAAATCAAAAATATCCTAAACTTTCAATTGATCCCAGTGGGTTGTGTCAGGAATGGCATTTGGCATAAAAATTTGCCAAATCTGGTGGCGACCCCTAGACAGAGGGAACCTGAAAAGAAAAAATTAATAAAAACATAAAAAAATAAGTCATATACTTTAGCTACACCATTATAAAAATAAAGGAATATTCTAGATACTCTGTTCCATACTTTACACACAGTTCCTTTCTAATTCTTCTAATACTGTAATTGTACAGTATAATAATGAACAGTATGACTATGAAGATGTTATATACAAAAGAAAAGCAGTCTTTACATTACACATTTACACATGCTGTGTTTGTTTTGATGCAAATATGGTCAGGTCTGACAGTTTGTTGCTCTCACTAACCTTTTCTGAACTAAATCTTTTGTTTTAGCTGAAGTGAGGGTTGGTAAATACAGATATCTCTTCCACCCCGAGCAGCTGATGTCTGGCCAACAACTATGATCGTGGCCATTACACTGTCGGGAAAGACATCATTGACGGCTTCATGGATCGCATTTCTACAATGGTCTGTAATAAAAGTTTATGTCCTCATGATTTTAATATACATGTAAAACCAATCCACATTTAAATTTAAAATACTTCAAAATAAATCATGTTAAAAAAAACACAAACAATATTAAAATAAAGCAAACAATAAAACAACATTTAAAAACAACAGGGGCATAGTGAACCAAGAACATGTCAGTCTTATTATAAACTAAAAGCCAAAAAAGTAAAAATGAGTTTGAAGACCCCTAACAAGGAGCTGCCATTTCTGCAGAGCAAGTTTCACCCCTGGTTTTCATATGTGTTCAGGTTTGACAAGAGAGAGCTCCTGATCTTTGACTCACAACGCCTGTTTTGAAGCCTCCAGATTTGTGCTTTGATACGACACATGTCCACTCACGTCATACCTTATTGTCTGTTTTACTCTTAATGAGAACATAACTTATAAAATTGATTTGCCCCCCCTGGAGGCTATTCAGTATACTTTTGCTTCCATTTTGGCTTCAGGGAAAACACTGAATGACCCTTTTTTATATAGAGTCTATGGCCATGACACAATCAGAGCCACCAGGGGGCGACTTTGCTTGTTTGAATGAATGTCCATGGGAAAATAAACCCAAATGTATCCTTTTTCTGGTTGTTTTTTTAATTGATTTGCACGCTTTTATAAGTCAACAGAGACCATCCTGTCAATTGTCCCTCTCATCAGACGGGCCAGTGTTCTGGACTGCAGGGTTTCCTCAGCTTTCACAGCTTTGGAGGTGGCACCGGCTCTGGCTTGACCTCACTGTTGGTGAACAACCAGGCCATCTACGACATACGTCATGACAACATGGAAATCGAGAGTCCATGTTACATCAACCTCAACAGATTGGTCAGTCAGATTGTTTCCACCATCACCGCCTCGCTTTGTTGTGATGGTGCCCTCAAAGTAGATCTGATGGAGTTCTAGACAAACCTGGCGCCGCTTCCATGTATCCACTTCCCCCCCGGTTACTTATTCGCCCACCATTTCTACAGAAAAGGCCTACCACGAACAGCTGACTGTGTCTGAGATCACAAGTGCCTGCTTTGAAGCCAAGCATTCAAATCATGGAGTGTGACCCTCACTGTGGCAAGTACATGGCGTGCTGTACGCTGTACTGAGGAGAGGTTGTCCCCAAGGACGTGAACAGTGCAATCGCAAGTGTGAAAACCAGACGTTCCATTCAGTTTGTCGACTGGTGCCCCACTGGTTTCAAGGTGAGCATCACTGTGTAGTAAACATGTAAAAACACAAGATACTTCAACTTCCTGATCATTCTCTTTGCAGCAACAGGTAGGAATTAATTACAAGCCTCCAACCGCAGTTCCTGGTGGAGACCTGGCCAAAGTCCAGAGAGCTGTGTGTATGCTTAGCAACACCACTGCCACTGGAGAGAGGCCTGGTCTCGCCTTGACCACAAGTTTGATCTCATGTACGCTAAATGTGCCTTTGTCCACTGGTATGTGGGTGATGGCATGGAGGACGGGGGGGTTCACAGAGGCCAGAGAGGATCTGGCCTGTCTGGAAAAGGATTACATGGAGCTGGGTGAAGCAAATGCTGACTCTGAAAATGATGATGACGACGACATTATTATATATATCGTATATATATACATGTATGTATACATGTAGGGCCACATGGTTGCTGTAGTGGTTAGCACTCTTGCCTTTGCAGCAAGAGGTCCTGGGTTCGTGGCCCGGTCGAGTTTGCATGTTCCCTGTGTGTGCGTGGGTTTTCACCGGGTACTCCGGCTTCCTCCCACAGTCCAAAAACATGCAGATTTGGGGATTCAGGCTAACTGGACACTCTGTGGACTGGCGACCTGTCCAGGGTGTACCCTGTCCCTTGCCTATGTCAGCTGGAGTTAGGCACCAGCGCCCCCCGTGACCCTCTGTGGAGGATAAAGCAATAGAAAATGAGTGAGTGTATATTAGCTTTAGAAGAACAATACTGTAAACAATACAGTGCTGTGAAATAAACTGTCTTTACAGTACCCTGTGTTAAAATAGTAAGAGACTCTGCTATGTGGTGGTCACATGTGATACCACATAACCATTTCCTGTGGGCTTCTCTAATCTATGTCACAGAATGACAAATTACCTTTAAATTAAAAGAAAAAGCACGACATATTGATGAGCTGTATGACTGGGTGTATGAAAGTATGAACGTCTGCGCTGTGGTATAAAGCACTTAGAGTGTAAGGCTCTATTTACAGTAAATACAGACCATCAATCATTATATTTATCAATCAATCAAACCTTATTTGTAGAGCACCTTTTGTGCAAAGGTGGAAACCAAAATGCTGGAAAAAAAATAGCCACATATAAGAAGAAATTGCATAAAGTACCGCCATTTAAGTTAACAATTATACCAGAAGAATATTTAAGTGTTTAGGGTCGAGTACAAACTGACCAGTCATTTTTACTTTCATTTCCTTTGGGTATATCTATAAAATGCAAAATGTTATTTTCCATTTGTTGGGAATTATGTGTAACTTCATACTTAGAAAATTAAAGAGCTAAAACTTGGTGAAAACAATATTTGGTGTGTTTGGTGTGTGTTAAGGTCTCCAACATGTTAATTTGAGCACAGTCCTTGTTCCAGGCATTTTGTACAACTTTTATCTCAGTCTAGTCTCTTCATGTGGTCCCACACACGGACTCCATGATGGTGAGGTCAGGACTCTGAGGGGTCCACACCATCTGTTGCAGCAGGACTCTTTTGTCTCTGTCCTTCTTTGTGGCAGTTTCTTTGGGGTCATTGTGCTGCTGCTGTAGGATGAATGTCAGAGTCCTTCTGTAGGTATTGATTAATGAGTTATTTCCCCCCCCCCCCCAAACAAACTTGAAGGAGGCTCTGACAATGGATGAGCAGTCGCTGTTCAAACCTTAACAGGAGACAACCAATCAAAGTGCACAGACTGGCTATTTAAACAAGAAGGCCCGGTAGCCGTGAAAGTGTCACCTGAACATATTCATCCGCGCAAACATTGTATAAACATACGCCTGTTTAAAGGCGAAACATGAGGACGGAGTTTTTACTAACCGTGAATAACGTGATGTGGGAAATGTTCCGTGATCTAATGTGCAGTTTCCTGTCCGTTTTGAGATGTTTGGGCTCCAGCCTGCGCGGCATCATCATCATCACACGCTTCCCTGCTGAAAACGAAGACATATTTACTGGCGGAAGAGACACTCGGATATTTCACTGAAGTAATAGTATTGATGATAATAATAATAATAATAATGATAATAATATTAACGCGACGTAGAAATCCTCTAATACATATTACATTCATTTCCCCCCAAAACACAAACGTAAACAGCCCATTTCAGAATAATAACACAATCCTTTATTAGTCCCATAAGGAGGTGATTTACAGTGTTCAAGCAGCACAGATAGGTGACAAGTAATAAACACACATTATAAACACCACAAAATATATAGAACAAACATTAAGTGATATAATGTAAAATGGAATAATGACTACAATTTAAACAGTATGTAAGTGGGGGTGTATACATGGTCATATATACAATGTGACTGGTAAGTATGGTAAATATGTTCAACAGGATCAACAGTCTTATCATAATCCATAATAATACATCACTATTGTATGGTGAAAATGGTGATGAATACCAATATTATTATTATTATTACAGTTTTTATTATTATTACTCTGTCAGATTGCAATTCCCGCAAGTTCAATGTGCACACCAAGTTTTCCTGCATGGTACGACCACTGATAGTTAAAAAGGAAGGTGAGGGAGGCGTATGTCTCCGTTACACAAAATGTGAAAATGTGTTTTTAACTATACTCCCTGCAAAATTCATTTTCCGCAGGCCCTGCTCACCATCAGAGGCCATCGCCATCAGGGAGTTTTCATGGCAAGGGCCTCCAAAGTGCACTCAAAGAGTAAGTGAAGACAAGGGCCCTAATGTTGTAACGTTAACAAACATGTAAGTAATGTGACCAAAAAAGTACTGAAAAATGATTACATTTCACAAAAACATTTCACTGTGGGTAAGCATGTTTTTAGTGAACTTTTAAAATTAAAATTATATACATATATTATGTAACATCATTATAGATAATGCCTACAATGACTGGAAAGATGCAGACTCCCCCGTGGCACTTGAGAATAGATCGCTAGGACTGTACACTGGAGAGCAAGCATGTCCAAAGTCATTCAGTTCAAATAAAAGTTCTCCTCACTATTATCACAGCAGTAGAAATTCACCATGATAAACTTACTGCAAGTAAGTCATATACTGGCCCAGTTCTGGCACCAAACCTTAAACTTTTAAAGCCCCGTGCACAGTTGGTTTGAGAAGACTAAAAAACAAATAATGTGACAGTATGCTGCTTGTACATACTAGAGTGAAGTACAAGAAAAACAGTGACAAAATGGAAATAATGTCTGTAGTTACTCAGTAAGAAGCCGACGAAGCAGCAGAGCTCGTGGAAACAGAGAAATGACATGAGCATTCTCGAGAAGTGTGTGGTGTCTAGTTTTTTGAGCGGACGTGCTCCCTGCCTTGGAACATTCCCCTCAATGTGAGTGGATGTGTGAGTGTGCGTACGTGTGTGAGTGAGCGTGCATATGTGTGTTGCCTCCTCCGGTGTTGATGTCGACCGACTGCAACTGAGTCTGAAGCAAAGCAGGGGGTTTTAAAGAGGGGGAAAAAATCGCACCGTGTCACCTTTGTGTTCTTTAAGAAGCGGCGTGCCGTCCTGTTCGAGCCTCCGCCGGCTCTGTCTGAGACGATGAGCCAACCTCGGCCGGACGAGTTTAAGCCTCCTCCAGAGTGCCCGGTCTTCGAGCCGAGCTGGGAAGAATTCGCAGACCCGTACGCTTTCATTAATAAGATCCGTCCCATCGCTGAAAAAACTGGCATCTGCAAAGTCCGCCCGCCTCCGGTGAGTGCGAGTAAATGTGACAAAAACCCGCCGCGGATGCTGAATTCGTTGACCGTTACGACGGTTGTGTGGATGGACCTGGGGATTTAAAGGGACTATTCAACATGGCGGATGCTCGGTTATAATCATTCTTTGTGCTGCCACGGTTAGCTCACTTGTTCTCCTTCATCAATGTGATTATTTTTCGTCGTGGTCGTTTTATGGCCGTCATACAATGGCGTGGCGGCAGTTTAGATATGTCAGTGGGTTAAAAGTGGATTATAGTCTCGGAGCAGCGTGTGTCAACAAAGCCCCGTGGTCCAGTCATTGGGGTGCTTAGCTGCCATGCTAACTAACAGCTAGCAGCTAAACCTGTCATAATTTAGCACTCGGCTTTGACTGAGGTGACTATGCGGAAGCCGCACGGCTTGGTGGGAAATGATATTACGATAATGTGATAAACATGAACGTCAACAAATTTTTCTTCATTGTCCTTGAGTGCCCGACGTCAATGTCCGCAGTTATTATGGGTTATTTGTTGAAGAGCATCATGATGCAGTTGGGTCCTCTAGTGTGTGTGTGTGTGTGTGTGTGTGTGTGTATTTGTTTGTGTGTGTGATCCATCACTTTTCGGTCAAAGTGGCCTTTTGTAAAAAGCATAATTTATTTATTTAACCAGTCGAGCACACTATATTGAAGGGTGAAAAATATTGCCCCATCGTTGGGACAAGAACACAGTGTAATGATGAACAGAAAAGACACAATTCTTGTTAAATAAGAAGTTGTGCTTTTTGGAGTTGTGGTCGAACTCGCCTCATTACCCAACATTAAGAGTTGTGTTGCAGGTTGTCATCAATTTTTCTCAATGATGAGCCACTCTTCATGTATGAGCCTGTGTTGTAGTAGGGTGTTGTCCTCCATGTTGGCTTTGTGGTAAGCTGGGCTTGTGAGTGAGTCTTCCATCTGGCCATTTTGTGTGCCGGTGGGGGATGTTGGCTACCCACTTTAATAAAAAAAAAAAATGTTTTCCCTCCTACTTTCATAACATTGTGCTATTATTGTATGTGCTAAACTGTATTTAAATACATTGACTGGTGTTGTGAGCTATGAAATGAAAAGGATCACTGTGTTCTTTTAGCAAGAGAAAAGCCTTGCTTTTCCTCCAAACTTCATTTTAGACATCAGTAATAAGAAACCATGTTGACAAATGCTTAATTTACTCAATTTTACTTAAATTAAGTCTTCAAGGAAACATTTATTTGAAAATATATGAATTTGCATAATGCTGGAAAAACCACATAATTTTGACTTATAAAAAAAAACAGCCAAAGTAATAGAGTCTACCTATTATAGTGACCTTCATGTGCCATTGTGTGTATTTTTGTTGCTCTTCAGGGTTGGCAGCCTCCATTTGCCTGTGATGTTGACAGACTTCACTTTGTTCCTCGGATCCAGAGGCTTAATGAACTGGAGGTAAGTTTTGTTAGTCAGGTTATACCACGGGTTGTTAGACTGTGTGTTTGCACATTTCATTTAACTGTTTATTTAATTTAATTTTAGGCCTGTGTAAGTTAATGATAACAGATATGGAATAGTAACAGTGTTGTTATTATCGTGTAATACTTATACACAGCAAAGGATGAATTGCAAATGTAGACTGATAAATAATGTGGGACATCAGTAAAAGTATATTTTAGTATTAGGCTTGATTGCTACTACCCAGACTTAAAAATGTAGCTTATTGTATTTATGTTTTATAAAAGTACACATGACCCTATGTTTTTTGGGTAAAATATTTGAACCTACGTTGTATTTTTGTCAGGCTCCATGTCTGGTATGGTGTTAGATGAATTTCCTTGAATTTAACCCTTTTTTTGTTGATGTTTATCATTTCCCCATGTCTTTTTTTCTCAGGCACAGACCAGAGTTAAGCTTAATTTCTTGGACCAGATTGCCAAATTTTGGGATTTGCAGGGATGTACCCTGAAGATCCCCCATGTGGAGAGAAAAATTTTGGATTTATACAAACTTAATAAGGTTGACAATTGATATCACTGCATATTGTCCCATATAAAAGTTATCATACAATCAACTGACAATCAATCATTATTGTATCTCACTGACATTTCAGCTGGTAGCAGATGAGGGTGGATTTGACATTGTGTGTCAGGAGAGGCGATGGACCAAGATCGCAGTACAAATGGGCTTCTCCCCGGGAAAAGCTATCGGCTCACACCTCCGAGGGCATTACGAAAAAATCCTCTATCCCTTCAATCTCTTTCAGAGTGGAGCAAACCTGCTGGTGAGTTGGACACTCCTGTTCCTGTTGATACACACAGAGAGACATTGTTGTGCATACAGTCACAAGTGGCTCATCTGTAATGCTAAGCCATCACGTTTGTTACTGCCCATTATTAAAAAATATATTAAATGAAATTATAATGCAATGTTTTCTTAATTGGAATTATTCTTAATTAAGTGTGGAAATGGTTAAAAACAGATGACTGTAAGCAAAGGCATTATTGGGATATGCATTTTCAGTTTTCAACTGCAGCTTATATTTATATTTTATGTTATTTTCTGAACAGTGGATAATGTTTGGATTTCTTGAGTCTGCAGCAATGTCTGACTGCTCTGCTGAGTGTGAATTTATTGTTTAGCTTCATAGTTTTTGCACCCTAATATTCTCTAATATGTTGAAAGAGAGCTTATCCAAGGTCTTTGGATTGGTACTGTGTGACCTCCAGTATAGGTCACTCTAAAATGTTTAATTACCCAAGCTCTCTCTTGCCTCAGGCACCAGAGGCAGCTTCCAAACTGATGGGTTTGGAGGTTTATCCAGAACTTGAAGAGGTATGTTTGTGTCATGGTTAGGAGGCCACTTGGCTAACAACATGCATGTTTATGTCATTGGTTTAATATTTGCTGACATGATATTGTGAATTAAACCCCTTTTTAAACCGTTTTATTTTCATGCTCATATCCAAAAAGTGGTCTGTCCCTCTGTAGGTCAGACTACATTTAAGATGTATCTGTGGACAATACGGATGTTTTTTGTCTGTTACAGGCACAAAACAGCAAATATCTGTTATATATTATAAAAATAGTTGCTGAATAGTTATAAATATATATATTTAACAGATTTTTCAGTTTTCTTCTGTCCTTTTCAGTGGGCTACAATAATCGAAGAAAAAAAACTTAATCTTGAGTTACCTGTCCTCTACTGCCTCAGCTTAATTCTGACTTTCTGCTCCTAACGTGGCATGCATGTTCACTTTCAGTTTCAGTGCTCATGTTTGTGGTGACAGACTATAACTAACCTCAACGTTCCTCTAAACCTCTGGCCATTTAGCTCCAGGAAACTGTGCTCATATTAAACAATATCTTTGAGAGAGTTTTTTTTAAACACATTTGATAGCTGCTATAAGTCATCAGGATTGTTTAATTTATTTGGTCTTCATTAATAAACTGAAGTAATAATCAAATAATACATCTGCTCACTTTAGTCTGTGTTACTCTCTCTCACTCACTCATTTTCTACCGCTTTATCCTTTGTGTATTTTTATTAAAAGTCTACACAACATTCCCTTGATATCTACTGGTCACTGCTTTTGACTGTACAGGTATTTCCAGTTACTCACATAAAAGCTGTTGTTTTCATTTGCATTTTGTCTTCCTAAGTGTGTTCAGAAGCCAGTCCAGTCAGCGGAGAGTAAAGGAGGGATGGAGAGCGTGGACACAAAGGAGCAGAAGCTGCAGGCCCAGACTCAGAGACTACCTGCCCTGACGACTGACACTTACTCTAATGCTCGCAGAGGCAAACGCATGAAGTGTGAGGTGGGTGTTGTTGAAGAAGAGGGCTTCACACACCGGTTTAAAGGCCTGGACACCTGAGAACATGTTCAGGAGAATCATGAATGTATTGTATATTGGCTTCTTATCTGCACTGAACAGGCGTTTTCGGAGCCCTAAAAAACTGGTCCCAGAGTGAAAAAATTCACAAAATGGCTTGTGTTTTTGTGTATACAGTAAATACACAGTGTTTAGGAAAATTATGATGTTATAGCCCCACCTCTCTCTTGCCCTTGCATTTGCTGTTGCCATCTTGGTGACCAGGCATATACTGTATATGCTACAGTGTTTAGAGTCATTTTAGGGGTTTAGTGTACACTACCAGTCAAAAGTTTGGACACACTTTCTCATTTAATTCAATGAGAAATTGTGTCCAAACTTTTGACTGGTAATGTATATGAATACATTTCTTGAAAGGATGCTGTGTTTATTGAAGTTTAAGAACCAAAAAGGAAAAGGTTGTATAGGGAAAAATTCTTTTTCTGCCTAAAACTGTCCCACATCTTGCAGTATACAATTTATCCTTATCCTTCTCTAGTCTTCTCCCATTTCCACACTTATCATGGTTTTAGCAATTTGTTCTTATTGTCACAGGCTGTCTGTGTGAAGATTGAACCAGGAGAACCTGGAGAGAACCGACCAAACCTGAGACGGAGAATGGGTTCTTTTGTTGCCAAACCAGAACCAGGTCAGACTCTACATACTGGATTGACAAAAATCATTACATCAGGCCAATCTTTGCCATTTTTTAATAATCAACATCGGAACATTAATATTGAATAAATTGGTGTCACTTATTTGTGTATGTTTACACAGTTTTGTTCTTGGAAATTTGATTAAGTCACTTAAAATTAATTTATCTCAAACATTGTTTGTCAGTGCTTTTAATGACCTGGTCCATTTATTAGATATTTTATTTAAAATGTTTACAATTCTCAGCGCACTGCAGTGCAGACAAGATCCAGAGTGAAGGCAAATAGTGTAAATGTTATTAAATAAGTATCAATAATATTTATAATGACACTTATTTAAGTATATTTAAAACAAAAAATCATCATATATTAGCCACGTCAGTGCTAGCCCTATTTATACATTTTGATAGAGTGTGTTTGTGTCATTTGTTCATCTGTCAGTGAGGTTATGTTTTTTGCATGTGTCAGCTGACTGTAATGATGGCAGTATTGGTGATGATCCCAAGCTTCTTAACTAATTCATCAAAATCTATCTTTTCTTATGTTTTGATCTAAAGACCCGAGGTAGCAGAAATTCACATAAATTGCAATTAATTTATGCTAATTAGTCTTTATAACCAGCATATTATAATGTAATAAAAGTCCATAATGTAATTGCAATAGATAGCTAGAGATAAAGGGGAACTGTATTTACTGAAAATGTTCCTATTATGACTTGTGTAAAATCACCTGTTAAAGTGTTAATATCTTCTGTTGTCTTGCAGAAAAAGAGATTCCCATTCCAGTAAAACAGGAACCAGTTGAAATTAAAGAACCGGTTGCTGAAGCTGACAAATTCAAATCACGGTACAAGAAATTTGTCCCGCCCCCAGTTCCTCCAAGTCCAGTAAGTAGAGATGTCTTTTGTATGAAAAAATAAATAAATAAATACTTTCTAGACCTAATATTAATTTTGGATTGAAAATTAATTAGGATAGTTAGTCTAATGTTTCATCCGTCGTTTGAATTCAGCTTTATTCACCTACTTTATAATCTGGCAGCTGAGTTAATGTTTCAGTGGCACACTAATTTGGTATGACTAGTTAAAGAAATATATGTATAGTACTAAAAAGCTGAGTGCAAATTAGTATTATTGACATACATTAATTTATGTTACAGACGTCAGTAGATGTGGCTCTGAAACTGATTCCTTCCAAACTCCTGTGTTTGTTTTCTAGGTGGATCTGGTTGTGTGTCTGGTGTGTGGTAGTGGGGGAGTCGAGGAGCGGCTGTTGTTGTGTGACGGCTGTGATGACAGCTATCACACTTTCTGCCTCATCCCTCCTCTTCATGACGTTCCCAAAGGAGACTGGAGGTGCCCCAAGTGTCTGGCACAGGTGCGGATGCATTGCAAAGCTGCAAACTGACTCCTCTCCTAATGAGCAGTGCAACATATCAACAAGCCTGTCAACCTCTACAAGAAAGTCAATAGAAAAATATTATGATATAAAAATATATGAAAATCTTTATGATTGCAGGAATGCAGCAAACCTCTTGAGGCCTTTGGCTTTGAACAAGCGTTCAGAGACTATTCCTTGCGTGCATTTGGACAAATGGCAGATGCTTTTAAATCTGATTACTTCAACATGCCAGTTCATGTAAGTATAACTGATTTTAAAATTAAATGTGCCACTATCTGTGTTTTATTTATTTATTTATTTTTTAATCAATTTTCTTTCATGTGTTACAGATGGTTCCCACAGAGCTGGTGGAGAAAGAGTTCTGGCGTTTGGTTGGAGCCATTGACGAGGACGTTACTGTGGAATACGGAGCTGATATAGCCTCAAAGGAGTTTGGGAGTGGATTCCCAATTCCAAATGGGAAATTTAAGGTTTCCCCTGCTGATGAGGTAAGTCTCATCTGAGCCATTCAGAACCTTTTGAGCTGTGTGTATGTGAAATCACAATGTAGCAACCATGTTTTTTGAATGTATTTAATAGTCTATTATAAAATTACATGGTATGATTACTCTGTTATTAATATATGTCATCCCTCTTACAGAAATACCTCAAATGTGGCTGGAACCTCAACAACTTGGCAATGATGAACCCATCTGTACTGACACATGTGACTGCTGACATCTGTGGGATGACACTGCCATGGCTCTATGTTGGCATGTGCTTCTCCTCCTTCTGCTGGCACATTGAGGATCACTGGAGTTACTCCATCAACTACCTGCACTGGTACGGTACTTAAGCAAAATATCTCATTCACAGTTTTCTGCTCTTATTTTTTTCCTCTAAATTTAAAACACCTGTGATAATTACAGGTCCATTCATGTAGCTGTCTGTAATCATTTTATTAACAGAGCAGAGCTTGAAAACCAGTAGGAGGAAAGTAATTTCCTCTTTACACTTGTTGTATTTACTTCAAGGGGTGAACCCAAAACCTGGTATGGAGCTCCTGGTTTTGCAGCAGAACAGCTTGAAGCAGTGATGAAAAAACTGGCTCCAGAGCTGTTTGATGCTCAGCCGGACCTGCTGCACCAGCTGGTAACCATCATGAACCCAAACACCCTGATGGCCCATGGAGTTCCAGTATGTGTTTATATGGCTTTCAAATAGCATTATTCCTTTATCATTTCTTTAACACGGGGTTAATGAACAGTCTGGTCTTTCAACCTAAACAACAATTATCATCTTTTGCCCCCCTCCCAGATTTATAGAACAAACCAGTGTGCTGGTGAGTTTGTCATCACGTTTCCTAGATCTTACCACAGTGGCTTCAATCAGGGCTTCAACTTTGCTGAGGCAGTCAACTTCTGCACTGTGGACTGGGTATGCATCACTGAATACTCTCAGCATAACTAGGAGAAGTTTGTTCTTGTAAAAGATGTATGCACTGCTATTATTATTTTGGCAAAAGTGCTCAGATTATCTGCCATATTTACATATGTCTTCACATCATATTTTCTACTTGTCCATCTGTCCCCCTTTGTGAATGTAATATCTCAGTACAATCAGTACATTTTTTTACATTCAGTAACAAAGATTATATTTTAACCAAAATATTAGTTAAAAAGTCACTGTTGACCTCAAAGTCTGTCCCATTCTTGTGAACTTTTGTCTGTCAAACAAAACACATGTCATGCTATAAAACTTTCAAATACACTTCATTTTCTACAGAATTTACCACAAGGTGACTCCAACAATAGCAACCATTTCCTTTTATTTTATAATGAGTACGATATGGCATAGAGCATGAATTGAAACCACAAAGTAATAGTCAAGTACTGGATACATTTTTGAAATTTTGTCTTCATATATTAACTGTCCTTTAAAGCTAATTTTTCTGTCTGTTTCCAGATGCCTCTTGGCAGACAGTGTGTTGACCATTACCGTCAGCTGCACCGGTACAATGTGTTCTCCCATGATGAGATGGTGTGCAACATGGCCTCAAAAGCAGACACACTTGATGTGGTGTTGGCCTCAGCTGTCCACAAGGACATGGCCATCATGATCCGTGAGGAGGAGGAACTGAGAGAGAAAATAAAGAAAATGGTAAAATAGCTCTCTCCATACACCATCATGCTTAGTCTATACACAACCTAAATAAAGATGGGTTGTGTACACATTTATCTTGCATTCTTCTTTCTTATTTGAAATTAAATTTTTCTTTGTTTGAGTGCAAAGTGCATGAGACATGAACAGACTTGGTTGTCGTTCAGACGCGCTTGGTTTTCTGGGTGTGTCTGCATTTTTTTTGAATGCAGCGAGCGCTTTTAATGCATCTGTAGATACTCACTGGATGTTCACACTCTGAACCTCTGTCATCCAGATGATGCTCCTGAATCAGTTGGTGAAAGAGGGGATGTGCCACAAACACTGACTGACTGACTGACTGACTGACTGACTGACTGACTGACTGACTGTCTACTGCTTACTGCTTACTGCTGCTTTATCTGCCACCTGAGGGTCACTTGTTGACTGGAGCAAATCCCCACTTACAGAGAGAGAGAGAGAGAGAGAAAGGCGGGGTACACCCTGGACAGGTCACCAGTCCTTCACAGGCCAGCATACAGAGATGAATATTCATTCACTGTCATATTCTCACCTATGTTCAATTAATACAATTTACCTCTGCATGTATTGGGAATGAGGGAGGAAGCTAGAGTATTTGGAGAAAACCCATGTACACACAGGGAGAAACATGCAAACTCGAGAAAGGCCCTAATTCAAACCCAGGTTTGAACAGGGGACCACCTTGCTGTGAGCCGAAAGTAGGGCGCACACAGTCACTGTGAGAAAAATATGACTTCAGTAACTCTTCACCAAACCTTCACCAAGTAGCTTCACCAAACCTGCTATGAGAGAAATATGGTGCCGCTAATCCATTTTTGTTCTGATTATATTTCTTAGTTCAGTTTGTTAATTATTTCACTGAGGCTAGCCATCTCAGCAGCGCTCAGGTTTTGGTTGCTTAGTAACAACAGATGTGACAGGACAGTGAGACCCTCGGTCAAAAAACCTCAGGCCTGCTCTGCACATTTTTCATGTCTTTTTTTATGTGCTGCACGTGTAATTCTCTTCTATGATTATAAATAGCATGTTATGCAGGACACTTTCTTTATAACAATTAAGTGTCTAACAAAGTCTTAAGAGAACTTAAGTAACAGAGTTACTTTTTTGGTCTGAAACTTTCAGGGGATAATGTACGTCAAGCAGGCAAAATATGATCACCTCCAGGACGACGAGCGGCAGTGTGCCAAGTGCAGGACCACCTGCTTCCTGTCTGCCATCACATGTCCCTGTAGACCAGGAGTTCTAGTGTGCCCACACCACATCAGCGACCTCTGCTCCTGCCCCATCACCAGCTACACACTGAAGTACGTCCTTTTTGCAGTTGATGTAGAGACGGTTAACAGTTTTTGTGCAAAGACTAGTACACAAGATGATTCATTGAAATTAGTCTGGGAAAATACATATTTTTATTACTGAAAAATGGTTCTTCTGGACTAGAATTTTGTGTTTTCATTAACTGTTCTGTCTGTTTCTGCAGTTATAGATACACACTGGAAGAGCTGTTCCCCATGATGAATGCAGTGAAGCAGCGAGCTGAGCTGTATGATGAATGGGCCACTCATGTTTCAGAGACTCTAGAGGCTAAACTGGAGAAAAAGAAAGGTAAACATCGAATGTAAATAAGGAAACCAACCATTCCAGATACCATTGGTTTACATGTTAAATCCAAATAAAAAAAGTCAGCAAGTTTCAGGTGCATATGCTGATTTCAAAAGTACTTAAAACTAGAAAAAGGATTCAGAGAGCACAAATCTGCCCTAAGGCACATCAGTTTCGCACAGTGTCAGTATAATTAAAATTTAATAATTTCTTCTTTGAGTCATAAACAAACTGCTCACTGACAAGCTGATGGATAAACACGGCCAAAAACATAATCTCCTTGGCAGAGTGCATTAAGTGAAAAAAGAAAATAACAAGTAGACATGCTAATTGATTGGCTGTTCAACAAGCTTTTAGGTCTGACTGTGATTAACCTGTTCACTCTTTCTCTTCCTTTTCCCTCAGGCCTGCCAGTCTTTCACTCTCTTCTTGCAGAATCAGAGGCCAAGATGTTCCCTGAAAATGACCTGCTGCGTCGGCTACGTATGGTCACACAAGATGCAGAGAAGTGCTCCTCGGTGGCACAGCAGCTATTGAATGGCAAGAGGCAGACCAGGTACAATTAATTCTTCTACTTGAGTATTATTCTGATGGAAATAGTATCAGTGGATTAGTGGGATTTGTTTTTTTTTCCATTCATTGAACACTCTGCCCTAGGTATCGGCGTGGAAGTGGGAAATCACGGAGCCAGTTGACTGTGGAGGAGCTAAGTTCATTTGTGAGGCAGTTGTATAACCTCTGCTGCAGTCTTCCTCAGGCTCCCAAATTGAAGGTAGGCTGAGGAGAGGAAGAGAGAAGTTTGAAACAACAACCAATCAACCAATTGAAAATAAATTCTCAATTCTGAAAGCACAAAATAGGACAGAGCAACTATATTTGTCAATTTACTATATAATGAATAGGATTTTGAAAGTTGTAGCTCACTGAATATCAGTGTCCCTTTCTGAAACAGTTCACTCTGAATTCTTTTGACTCTACTAACATATATGGTGATATGTTTGCTCATATACTGTACCTTGAGTGAAGCTTCTGCTAAATAGTTAGTTTGTTTAAATTTAAACATTACCACAAGCTACCATCAGAAGTATAACTACTGTATTCAAAAGCATAAGAAGTTAAGATAGGTGCATTTTTTTTAATTGGCACAGAACATCAACCGATAAATTAGAACAATTATTAAGTTCAGCCTTTGTGATTTGCTCATTGTGTTGAATTGTTATTTTGATTAGAAATCAATACATTGTTCAGCCCTAGTCTGAAATACAAACATGTTGCTTCTGTTATTCTTAATATGTTAATGGCTGATTGATGAATATAAAACCACTCATTTTAATTACCTGTATGTGTGTTTTGATGTCTCCATTTAGGAACTATTGAACCGCATTGAGGACTTTCAGCAGCACAGTGAGAAGGTGCTGGCAGAGGAAGTTCCTAGCGTCACTGAGATCCAGAGCCTGTTGGACATTAGCTTTGATTTTGATGTGGAGCTGCCGGAGCTTCCTCGTCTCAGAGTGCGGCTTGAGCAGGCACGCTGGCTGGAGGCGGTGCGGCAGGCCAACACCCAGCCAGCCTCCCTAACTCTGGAGACCATGAGGAGGCTCATCGACCAGGGAGTCGGTCTGTCACCACACCCGTCTGTGGAAAAAGCCATGGCATGTCTTCAAGAGCTGCTCACTGTGTCCGAACACTGGGAGGACAAGGCGAGCAGCCTCCTAAAAGCCAGGTGAGGGCAGCACTAAGTGATCTATCATTATGCTATCTTTCGAACTTCAGGGTCAGAAGAACACCTCAAACATCAACAAGATGATGTTGTGATAGGTTGTTATACACTGAAGATTTTTCCTCACATTTAATTTTATTTAACAGTCAAAGCTTCAACTTTCTGTTCAGGTTTTTGCACTGACTGACAGCAAATGATTAATGTAATATTATGTCAGTGCTCCTGATTTTGCTTCATTTTAATTACAGCTAGTGCAAAATGCTGCCGCTAGAATATTCACCAAGATCAACAAAAAGTGAGCATCATGTTTAGTTCTGCCCTCATTCCATTGGTTCTCAGTGCTGTTCAACATTAACTGTCACAAGTGCTTTTCAGAGGCTTTTAATGGCATGACTGCAGGAATGTGCATCTTCTCTTCATTATTAGAAAAACGTATTTAACGTCAATTTAAATTTATACATGTTTTAAAAGTTAATGATCCTTGACCATTCTTAGCTCACTGCAGCTTTTGGGTTTTGACTGCATTAAAATGCTGTTTATAACTTTGTGTTTAGTGTTGTTGCAGATTTTTTATACTTCTGAATAAAGTTATATATAAAAAAAAAAAAAAGTTTTTAAAAGAAATTGTAGCGTTTAGATGATCTGATGAAAACACCCTGTCCAGGATATGTTCAACACTGGTAAAATATTGGTTTATATCTTAAAAAAATGCAATGAATGATATTGTAGACAGTCATACATTGGAGATGATACAGGGATTGTGTCCACATTTGTTACCTACAGTATATAATTTGTATTCTGTTGCCCACCAGTCCACCACACTCCATAGAGACTCTTAGTGCTGCTGCTGAGAAGGCATCTGGTATCCCTGCTTACCTCCCTAACTGTGTCATCTTGAAGGACACCATAAGAAAGGCCCAAGAGTGGCTTCAAGAAGCTGAGGAGCTTCAGGTAATGAAAATCTTTACAGGGAATATCAGTGAATGTTTTTCCCTGTGTGGGTTCAATTTCATTGTGTTTGTAATTCTGAAACAATTTGCCAATTTCAGGCCAGTGGTTGTGTTCTGCTGGTGGACAGATTGTCTGACATGGTGCTACGAGGGCAAGCCATTCAAGTCCACCTGGAACCCTTAGACAGACTGGAGTATTTAATGGTAGAAGTGCAGGAATGGAAAGAATCTACAGCTACAGCTTTCCTTCATAAAGACTCAGACTGTACCTTGCTGGAGGTATCACATACATTTCTTATGCTGATTGTATCCTGTTTATTCACATACTAGTTACGTCCCAGCTCCTTCTTTGTTCAAATGTGTTTTGCAAAAATATTGGAAACAATGTAGAAAACATTTTAAATATCAAAATTTCCCGTCAAACAACAGTTTGTTTTTCAGACTTAACACAACCTGTATTCACATTAATATTGTCAGTTTTTACAATGACGATAAAATTAGAAAAATTAGATCTGCAGGGATGCAGCTTTGGACTGACTGCCTGAATAAAGCAGGTAGCATTAAAAACCGTTAATTTACTCTTTTTTATTTTTTGTAATAATTAATTGATTTTGCTATGAAACCATTGCAAAAACCTCAGTAACTAAGTAAATATTCACCACAAGTCATATTCATGCCTCACCGTTGTAATCTGCCTTCTGAAAGAAGTAGTGGTGGGCAAATGCAAAATAAATATCACATCTATTTTGTTCATCACAGGTTCTGTCTCCAAGATGTGAAGGTGGAAATGTACGTTCTCCGAAGAGGAAGGCCAAGAAAAGCAAAGAATCGCCTAAAAGTAACAAAAAGAAATTGCTGGGACTCAACACTGTCAGTGATGTGGAAAAGGTTCTTTCAGAGTGCAAGGATTCTACCTCTGCAGTAAGTGTGCTGTCTTTCAGAGACTCTTTCAATGCAGATATTGTGGCAGGTGAATTTCACAGGTGTCAGTCATCAAATTAAAGATTCGTTTCAAGGAGCCTGCTGCCACTTTGTCCTGACTCATCATCATTTATGTTATCACTAACACGTTTCAAAATGTCCTTTCCTACACTCACTTTCTGTTGATGTTGATAGAGAATGTCACAAGGTCAGGGAAAAGTGTGAAAGAGAACTCAATCAGGATTTTAATTCAGCTAGACCATGAATATGCGGCAACGACACTACAGACTGTTGTGATGAAACAGTGTTTTAAAGATGGAAAAACAATATAATTTGAAACTTAACCCTATGTAGGTTAAGTTAATGTGGATGAAAAACATAACCCCATCACTGGTGGTAAAAGTAGAATTTAAAAAGAATGAGATATATCACTCACCCATATCACCATTATGGACTGCTGTCACTTAATAGATAGAGGCTGTATTGGATTGTGGCTGCCACTGAGACTCTTCTCAGTCACATCACTCAGTTAGGAACCTATCTAAGAAAATGTGTTCTGTTGCACCCTATGTTTATATATTGTAGAATTGTTCAGATTATGCCTTTATTTTATTTACCAGATGGCAACGCTGGAGGAGCTGCGGGTCAGGGAGATGGAGGCTTTCTCTAATCTCAGGGCAGCAAATGAGTCAAAGCTCCTTCCCACAGCAGACTGCATGGACCTCAAGGTGTGTGTCTGTCAAAAGGCTCCCATGGGGGCAATGCTGCAGTGTGAACTCTGCCGGGACGCCTTCCACAGTGTATGTGTCAGAGACACATCACACTCCTCCCAAACACAGCCGTGGCTCTGTCCGCAGTGCCAGCGATCAGAAAACCCCCCTTTAAACAAAGTACTCTCCCTGCAATCCTCCTTACGGCGCATAGGGGTGCACCTGCCGGAGGGCGATGCTCTGCACCATGTGGTTGAGAGGACAATTAACTGGCAGCACAGAGCTCAACAGATTTTAAAGACATGTAATCTTTCAGAGCTGGAAGAGAGACCAGGAACCCCTCCTACTCTAACCTGCTGGGTATCAGGCAGCCATGATGCACACAACAACACTCAGGTAACTCATCACAGGCTTGTTTTACTTATTTTTACATAGTATTTGCAAATTTGAGTAAGCACAGATAATTAAAGTTAAGGTTGGTATTTGATTTGTTTGACACAGGCGCCCTCCTTGACTCCAGAGTGGAACAGGACCAGCCACGCTGTCTTCTACACTGAGCAGAGATGCATACCGTTACAGGGTTAGTATCTGACTGAAGAAATGTCTCTTTGTACATTGTTTGAAAGTCAGTCATTTTAGATTATTGATGGAGTATTTTTCTTTCTGACAGGCTTGAGCCATGAGCTGGAGGAGCTGATGGTGGAGGGGCTCCTGCTGCAGGTGGAGGTACCAGAAGTGCAGAGCCTTTACCACATATTACTGGACAGGGCCATCAGCCAACAAACAGAAAGATGTGTGTCGCCACTACAAGACAAGTCCACAGACTGTGACAAACCAATGCAGTTAAACTCTCAGGGAAATATTCTGCCAATCAACCAGGTAAAGGGCAAAACAATCAGTATTAACACACATCATAACAACCGCCAAATCAGTTTTAATGCAAGTAATTTTTATATTCAGGATGGTGTCGACACCATGAGGGAAAAAAGGCCAGACTCAGGAAAGAAGATGAAACGGCATCTGGAGAGAGAAGGTTCAGATGCAGAGCGCAGGAGGAAGGACAAAAAACACTCACACAAAAGACAGAGGATAAATAAGAAGAACCTGCAACACAGACCAACCTCAATATCATCCTCCCCGCGCTCTGATTTCTCCCAGTCAGATGAGTCTGATGAGGAAATGGCTGTTTGTCCTGCAGAGAGGTGTCAGCTGCCAGAGGGAGATGAGGTGAGAAACGTGTCTGCAAGGCCACAGTACAACCTTTGAGATACAGTCTTTCTTTTCTCTGCAGAGGGCTGCATCCTTCATGTCACATCATGTGACTAGAGCAAACTGTTTACATTTGGTGAAAAAACACATACATAGAAGGCAGCTGAATGTTGATGGCATTTCAGCAGCATGGTTTAATCCAATCAATTGATTATGCCCCAAATTTATAGTACCTAACTGCAGAGACTGACCAGATTTACAGTATTTGCTAAATTTTTTGGCTCTTTTAAAAAAGGTTAAAAAAAAAAGCTAAAGAAAAAAAAAAGTATACAGCAAAAGTTAGCCAAACTATTATGTGTGAGGTAAGTTAACATGAGGATGGATATGTACCAACCCCTGTTTAGTTAATGAACGACAAAAACCCTCTTAAAGAACAAACTGCAGCTCATGTTAGCCAAACTCCCTCCTGTGAGGCATGTGGGATTTTCTCTTTTCTTCAAAATGAACAAAACACAGAAATTGACTGAACACTGGAGCAGATGTGTATGTTGCACTCTTTGCCTACAGACTGGGATGTAATACTGAAAAGCCAACAGGCCCTCCAATTACATTAGCAAGCTGTAAGTAAAAGTAATATATACTCTGCCTATATTTACAAGTACGTATCCTGCTAGCTCTGCCTACATGCATTTACTTGGTCTCCATATGTGTAAATGATTTCAATAATGCAGGCCTGAAATGAAGTTGTGATATGTCTTGGAAAAGATTGTTTTACCTGTCTTGTAAGTTGCTCTTGTCACAATTTATATTGTGAATTGGGTCACGAGGGTTTCTTTGTCAGGTGTGTCCCCATATGAAAGGTTTAGAAAACATTGCTGTATGGAAATTGCAGACCTTGAGAAGTCTTTAAATCCCCCCCAAAAACGTAGGAAGATATTAGAACTCTTAAATTTCACTGACAAGGGGTATTTTTCTTGTCTTGTTTCTGCTTTTAAGGTATTTTTTGCAGGCTGTCAGGACTAGTAAATGTACTGTATATGTAGCTTCAATGGAATAGTTTTATCAGTGAATTGTGGGTTTCAGCACCATCACCACACCAGCCTGTAGGAAACACTGCCAACACTATGGTTTTTTTGTATTTTTGCTCATCAGGGCGCAGTCAAAGTGGCAAATACTGTTTTTATGCTGAGTTCTTCTGAGAACAATACAAACTCAGTCACAGTGTCTGCAGTGGTCAGTCTAAGTCAAGGTTAGGGAGCTAGAGAAAGAGGTAGAGTGAAGCAACGGCAACAAACACTGTTTTGCTATTGTGAGAGAATTTTAGCAATTTAAAATAAACTATGTTGAGAAAAATAACACTTTGTGGGCTGCTACAGTCTAAGTAATTAACAGTTAACACTGGCATTTCTATTAATAACACATCATATGGGAGCACTTAAAGAGAAGCACCCACAGACACTTACCTCTTTTTTTTCTTAAAGAGGGGAGTGAGTTAGATTCATCAGGTGGCCAAAACTTGATTCTAATTCAGAGGTTCCCAATTATTTCTGAGCCAATAATATTATACTAGATGATTTTCAGAGCCACCCTTGTGTAAGTCCTTTAGAATAATTTGGATATAAAATGTTTGTCTGATAATGTCTCTATCAAGAGGATGTGAGCCAGACCCACACAGTCGTTCCGTAATCGTTCCGTAAAATTTTTTTGAAAGTAGCTCTTTCATTGTATCTTCTGATAATCAGGAAGAAGAAGTAGGTCAAACTGGACTTTTCCCACTGTGAAATAAACTCTGATCCTCCATCATCTTGACTTCAACCGGTTGGTGAATGATAGAATTAACCCAGACACGCTTCTTACTCCCCCCCACACACGTATCAAACAGCAAAGCTGGGTTGAGGGGAAATTGGCACTGCTAACCCATTTTATTCCATTCTGTGAAACTGCAACAACTTGAGTAATTTCTGAGGCACCCGGATATTGGTTGCTTACAAGGGACGTGACAAAAGTGCAATCTCCACAACAGCATTAGTTAAACGCAGCAGGAAGAATCAGATGTAATGTGAATATGCTTGTCTGCAGGTTGACTGGGTCCAGTGCGATGGCAGCTGTAACCAGTGGTTTCACCAAGTCTGTGTCGGTGTCACGCCCGAGATGGCGCAGAACGAGGACTACGTTTGCGTCAAGTGTACACTAAGCGACGGACACTGAGGAGAGAAAATGAAGAGAAAGCAGAGGTTTTACTGAAGAGGTCTGTCTTTCCTCAGCCCGTTAATGGAGCCATCATTCTGGATGTGTCACTGATCCCACCCCACTTGTCTGACCCTTTTGTAACAACGGTGCTATCTCCTCTTTAACTTGTTGTCCACAACTATAATGTTTAGGGTTTTTTTGTATTTTTACATATATTATATAAATATATATACATATATATATATTTCCTCTTATGAATTTGTGGTTGTCTCAATGAAAAGAAAAAGAAAACACATGATGTGAAGTGTGCTGCATGGGATTCCGTTACATTGGCGCAAAGGAGTCTTGCAACATGAAGCACTCTGTAAAGAGGGTTAATCAAGGGTTAATATTCTCTTCTCTGGAGCCTCCTTGCATGTTAAACGAGAGCAAAGGGGACAGAAGTCCACGTTTTCATCCCCTTTTCTCAAAACAATTACTATAACTGTTTTTTTTTTTTAATTATTATTTGAGATCCAGTGTTTAGTACATGCTTCTTAATATAAGTATTCCCATTTGTGGTTTTTTTTGTAGAATAGGTTTATTTATCTGAGCAATAATTTTTGTCTGAGTTGACCTAACTGGCTTGATCTCTATTGAGTTGTGTTGGTGTGTTAGCAATGGCATGGTGTACAGAAAACTACACAGGAGGGTGGTTCACTGCCGTGGAGTGGAAATATAGTAGATTGAAGGAAGAAGTCTCTGCTGACATTTTCATCCACAGCAGCTTAATCTGCTAAATGATTTGCTGGGAAGAACTCGGGGAGTAGCTGAAGATGTTACAAGTTTATATTGTGGAATAAAGCCCTTTTGTTTTATTGACGTCTCATTGTTTGACTTGAACACGGTAGAAAGAAAGTACTAGTTGTTCTTATAAGCCTTGGTCAGTTTTAAGAGTACATGAGATTAATTCAACTCTAGTTTTATTATTGGTACTCAATATACCTCATAAAAGCAGGAGGGACTGTAGTTTTATCTTCCTGTCAGCTTTTAACACATTTAGAATCTTTTGTTAAACTACCAACTCAATTTGAGGGATTATTTTCACAATTAGGTATAACACAAGTCAACTGTGGGTCACAAACTTAAACTATCAAGTTAAAATGGGGTTTTATGCAGAACATAATAAGCTTTAGTCCCATTCTTAATGTATGAAGATTGCAGCTGGAACCAGCGATGGCAGGTAGTGCTAGAATCTAATCTATTATCATGTGCCTGTGAAACATCTAGTGAAAAAAGAAAAGAAAATCAAATAGAGCACGTGAGCAGCTGAGCCTTTCAGAGCAGGTGAAGAAAAACAGTCGACTGTGACACGAATCAGGCCCTTCAACAAAGGCTATGTTATCAGAGGGTTCAACATTTTCATTCATCTACTGCAGGTAACAATGTAAATAATGCCCTTATAAAGTCTTGTAAACAAAATTATTGATTTATCTCAAATGCATACTAATAATAGTTGAAACTAATAATTCTACACCAACAAGAGTTGTGGAAGTATCTTACAGCTACTTATGGGAAAGCACTTTATTTCTAAAGGTGTGGTCTTTATGAAAGTTAAATTGTTCAGTTTTTCAAAAAGGAACAAAATACATTGACAACACAAAAGGTTTAATCTCCACTGCACCATGAAATAAAAGAAGGTCAACAGCAGCCTCTGCAGCCACAAATGGAAATTAACAGTTGTCATACACTGTCATGCAGTCAGAGCAAACACGACTCTGTGTGCTAGTTTCTGTTTTGTTCTTTATCTCTAGTCTTATTCAAAGCAGACAGGCATTTGTTTGGTTCTAAAAACAGCATAATGAAATCTTTGATGTGATGAAAGTGCCTTTGTTTCATGATGCATTGCATTAGTGCAGTGAAGAGCAGTAATCAGATGAACTGTATGGATGTGCCATCACATCCCGTTGTCTATATAAGAGAAAGAAATCATATCATAAAAACTAAAAAAAGATCTTCACATTTGACTGCTTCAGTACATTTAGTCGTCACTATAGGTGACCATAACTGTGATGATGATATTCCTCTCCAGCTGTGACATACAGTTGATTATCTTCACAAACTATTTTAAATGAGAGAATGGCTCAGCAAGAAATGACCTTCTAGGCATCTCCAAGCCAACGTCACAGTAGTTCTTCTGTGATCATGTCCGTCAGCTTTGACACAGTAATGAATTAGAAATACATTTACTTCACTCATAATCCAATGTTCATAACTACTTTATCTGCAGTATGATTTTATTTTACAATGATGACTGGCAATAAAGCGTTGTTTGTTTGAATAAGGACAGGATGATTCATTTGTGTAGCATGGCAACACTGACTCAGTCCACAGTCCTTTTTAAACGATCTTTGCGGTCATAAATCATGTGATGATGAACAGCCTCTGTGTCTGCCATGAACTCCTTGTCCATATATAGAGGGTTATAAAGAAAATAACGGGTTGAGTCCACCCAGTCGTTGAGGTGGTGACCAGATGGACGGCGTGCTTTTTCATGTGATGCCGACAGCCACAGAGACGAGGCAAACTCGCACTGACAGAGGAAATATGTAAATATAAAGTGGATGAGCAACAGTCTAGTTCCAAACAAATATGTGACACACCTTCATACTGTAAACGTAGCTCAGCTCAGTAACACGGCCTGATTCTGAGAAACATGACGTTCCACTCAGGAGAACAACAGTGACATCAGTTTTTTAAAGCTGTTTACAAGTTGAGCATGTTCTTCCTTGAACAGATTACCAGCTCAGAGGGATACAGTTCAAAGGGCGAAAGCCAGTATTTTAGACTTTTACTGGGTCAAACGGGCACACTGAAACATGTTAAGTGGTTCACAAAGCCTGATCCACCTCAGGTAAAGGGCCAGTGTCTAAAATTTGGGTGAAACTATTTTCATTTGGTAGAAATTGTAAATAAAATAATTTAAGTGTAGGTACAATCACCTGATTGTATAATCGTTGTTTTTCATTTCCTCAGAATGTATCTTATTGAATGACTTTTAGTTTATATGATATTGACGATGCAAATAACTCCAGCCTGCTGTACATACAGTACGTACGTAGGGCCTGATTCGTGTCACACGTGGTCTATTTGTATTTCTTTTCTTTTTTTCACTAGATGTTTCATAGACGCATGATAATGATTATATATATTATATACACTACCAGTCAAAAGTTTGGACACATCTTTGCACCACATTAAATGAAAAGGTGTGTCCAAACTTTTGACTGGTAGTGTATTTTTTTATATTCTGTGTACACTGTTGGATAATGAATGGCAATAAAGTAAGTCTAATAATCCACACAACAACAGCTAAAGAGCATCAAGTGATTTTCATCCAAAAATATGAAGAAGTGTTGTTTGGATTCTATGAGAGAGACTTCCTAACCTCCATATTCATTCTGCAGCACCACAACAGTTAGAACACAGAGTCCCAGTGCAGATGCTCTGACTCCCAGAGAGCCAAATTATAAAGCACTCAGTATTACAGAGTCAGTCTGGGATTGGATGAAGAGGCAGACGGCCCTGACACTGACTAAAATGTGACATGTCATGCAAGATACTTGAAGAAGATGAAGAGAAAACAATTTAAGGGCATGAAATACTAATTCTATCTTCAATTTTTCCTCTCTCCTGCTGTTTACATGGATGAAGTTCATTAATTCATTCCTTCATTGTCTACTGCTTTATCTTCCACATGAGGGTTGCGGGGCCACTGATGCCAATCATTGGCCCCGCAACCCTGGACAGGTCGCCAGTCCATCACAGGGCCAACAAACAGAGACAAACAAACATTTACCTTCACATTCACATTCACATTCACATCTACAAGCAGTTCAGAGTGTCAAATTAACCTCTGCATGTTCTTTGACTGCGGGTGGAAACCTGAGATCCCAGCGAAAACCCGTGCCCCCAGTGCGGAGAACATGCAAACTCCATGTAGAAAGTTCCAACCAGGTCGCGAACCCCCGGTCTTTTCGCTGCATAGGCAACAGTGCTTTACCCATGTGACCCACATGGATGAAGTTGATATACTTTTCTCTAAGTGCCTGAAAACCTTTGCAGAGTGCTTTATTGTCCCTTGTTGCAATACACACACAGGGCATACGGTACACCCAATAAAAACAAACAAGGAAAAGGTTGAGATAGGGTTGTAAAACTGTGCAGATGCGAGTTGTGAATGGGGAGTGGTGGTGGTGGTGGTGGTAGGGTGGAGGAGAATCAAAGCATCTCCTACTGATTCAACTTCCAGCATCACAGCAAAAATCACCTGCCAAACAGACATTATCAGTGCAACTAAGACATTTTCTCTCAGTCTGCTGAGCAGTTTCTGCTTAAAGTGTTTGAAAACCAAATGCCATTTTTGGGCTGTTGTGAGATGCTCCAGCTTTATGAGCAAAAAAATATTCTTTAAAAGTTCCATGTATTATTTCCTAAAATCAAACCATGGAAATCTGATTTTTGAAATTCAGAACAGATGGGGGAGGTTTCTCTGCAGCCTTTTTTTCAGTGCAGAAGCAGAAACCCACAATGTTTCACCTTGGAGGATTTTTGTAGTAATGCTACAAAGCTGTTGTTCCCAAAGTTACAAATTCCAAAGATTTTCAGTTCACTGTCATCTAATAAAAACCAAAAACTGTAAGTTATGATATTTGGAAAACTGGGGCTAGTAATTTTGGGGCATTTTTCAATCTCAAAGGGCTTTATTGTCATGGGAAACATGCGTTCACATTGTGCTAAGACTGTGTCAGCAAGTGCAAGACATGCAAAAAAAAGAAATGTAAACATAAATATATATCCAGTATCTATATCCAGAGGACAAAGAAATACTACATAAAACGGCTATTATCATGGAACACTAGAATGACAACAGTCCATGACTGTACAAGTTGGACTGGACATGTTGTCTAAACTAACTAGTGTTAAAAGCCAGTGAAAGTGTTTTTCTGTTGTCACCTGTTTTTCTGTGATTGGCTGATTGTGGTCCAATCAGCGGCTGCTCCTCTCCGGACCCTTCCGTGAGTCCTCGGTCAGATTTAGAGCACACACACACACTCGGGGAACACGGTGAGTGTTAATCAACCTCTATCTTTCCGTAGAATAAGAAACTAATTCTTTAATCTGAGACTTAATTGGTTAATTATGAACATGTTCGAGCCTCCGATGAGACGCTAAATCGACTTGTGGCTCCAGTGTTCGCTGACTAATAACTGTGGGTTAAGTTGCTTAGCTTCCAGGCTACATGGGTAGCTAATGTCAGCTAATGACTTAACTATCGAAAACTCCTGATTGTGGTTTAACCATTAATGCTCGCGGTTTGTGTCTCATTTGACTTACGTTTTGCGGCAGTTTACCCACATGTTACCCAAACTTTATTAGTCTGAACAAGTTTATGAACGATTTGAGAGTTCAACCTTGCGTTACTGGCTAACTTATTAGCTCCCGATAGTCGGTCAACACTCACGTCAACTTTAAAAGGAGTTTAGTGAGAATTAATGTCAAACATTAATCCTGGCTTTTCTCCGCCAAGACGACGCTTGTTAACTTAGAAGCCGTGCGTACAAGTTAATCCGTTAATTTAGCATGCTGAATCTCAGGTGTTTTACTTAGCAGTTAGCTTTACCGCTAGCCGAATGCTAACTTTAAAGTTGTCAAGCTTTATTAAGCAACTTTTTTCAAACACCGCCCGGACTGTAGATAAAGCACACGTTAGGTGTATGTTGGTCCGTTAATGTGGTTGACTTGTAACTATTTTAAACGGGTGACCAGGCACCGACCGTAGCAGTGGAGAACTAATAACCACACCCTTCCTTTCGAAACCAACTACGCTAGAAGTTGTCACGAAAATAAGCGTATCTTTATTTCGTGTATCAGGCGCGAACGATGCGCAGTTCGTCACACTTAACAGCCGAATGTGTGCAAGATGGACGTTTGACAACTTTTATTAATGTTTTTATTATGTGTGTATTGGAAGTGTGTTTGTCTTCCTGCTAACTTATAACTCCTCCCTTTCCTTTCAATGGAGATTTGCTGTTGTTGACTTGATCTGAAGAGTAGTTTGACTCGCCCAGTTAATAAAAATAAAAAATACCAGTAAGTATGATCCAAAGTTTAGGCTATCACGTTACATGAAGTTTAACCCTTTTGTGTCGATCAGCAAGTCTTTCAAGAAGTAAAGTCAAACTGTTTTGTTTATGCAACATGTGACATGGGCTTAACAGTTTTAGGGAAACATGTAGTTGTGATTAAATATAAAATTCTGTTTATTATTCATTTGCAAAGTAATTGAACATGTGGAGCATTAACCTAACATGCACAAAAGATACATAAAATGTTCTGATGCAAGGAAGACAAACTTAAATATATTAATGGTTTCCAATGCGTTTATTACATTTTTAATAAGTGTAGAATATGTATCAGTCAAAGTATCTTGTGATTATGCACACACATTAATCCTAAGAAGATTACAATTCTTCCTGCTGTGCATTTTTCTAGACAGTTTTATGTGTGTGCAAACAAGTCCAGTTCTATGTAGAGAGTTGACATGAATGTTTCATTGATTGGGTTTAGGACCAGTTTCCTGTCTGAACAGTTTGGTGTAGTCGCGCTTCCTGGCTCCCAGTCCACCCGCAGCACCTGCCCACTGACTAACAGTGGACCAGAGGATCTGCTGGACCTCCTCTCCTCCCCAGATGTAGTGGGAGTTGCCATCTGCAGTAGCCTTTTACACAGTAGGTTAAGCTATTTATGTTTCACAGAATCAGTGCTTAATACACTTTAGTGAAAGATTTTGTGGATTGCAAGGTGGGGATTAGGGTTAGGTTGGATTCTCTTTGGCAAAGCCAGCAAAAAATAAGGAGCAAGATTTAAGTTTCCAACTTAAATGTTTGAGTTTGGGCTCATATCTATTCAGAGGATGCTTAGCGTTTTTTTTATCCAACACCTACCTAAATTTACATCTTAAACGCTGTACAATTTGCCTTTACATAAATTTTAGTGTGCCCCCTTGCACTGGTAATGATTTCAGAGCAGTGGTGGAGCCTGCACTCTCTGATCTCTTCTGTTTGTATCGTGCGCTTGAGTAGAGGAGGGTCATTACAGTGGCTCTTTGTAAAGTGCCTCATGTGCCTGTCTCACATTGTGGGTTTCTGGTGGTGCTTCATACGTCGTCGTTAGAATTGCAAATGCCAGTCGAGTGTGACAGAGTGGTTTTTGTATTGTTTGGCTCAACATTCGACAAAGGTCCCACAGATGTAGTCTGATTAGTTGATTCAAAGAGATTTTAAATAGCATTTTACTCTGCATCTCACCCTCTGTGACATTTGTACATCAAATGAAGTTTACATTTGCATATCAGAATGCCATTTAAAACAAAGCTTCTCCAGTGCATCACTTAAAAAAAATCTCACCACGTGTGGCCATTGTACATTTTTGAACAGTACTGTTATTTGAATTTTGGCTGACCTACACTGCTTGTTTGTGCTACTTACTGTTGAGAATAATTTCACACCCCAATTCATTGGGGTGTGAAATTACTGCAACTGCAAGTTACGGCAACTGCAAGATCTACATTTTTTTTCCTCTGACACAGTTTTCCTCAAAAACCTCATACAATGAATGTTTGTATTGTTAGTCAGAGGAATCTGCTTCACAGCATTTGTTGTTGCACATATCATTAGCATTCACAAGTCCGAAAAACAAAAACACATTTTACAAAAGTTTTTCCAAAGAGATTAATTGTGCTTTTATAATGGTATGTAGATTCAACAATTTTTATTCTCTTCTAATAATTGGGGTCATCCCCTCATCTTTGGGTGATCATAGACCGATACTAGAAAAAATTAGTTTACACTTTTTTTTATAAATGACTTTTTTTACCGCTGACATTTTCTTGGCAATGTACCCTGTTCAAATTGTGTCAGGCTGATGAAGATGATGGTGGGTCAGTCTCCATTGGCCTTTTTTTCTTTGTTTTGTAATGAGATAAAAATTTATTTATGAATTTAGAAGAATCAATGGTTGCATTTTCACTGCGGTCAGTCATTTGAGCCACATTTGAGACATTTTTTGTGATGGATACTATTAATTATTTCCGTCTAGATTTCTATGCACAGTTAGGCTGAGCTTTGGCTGCACAAAGTCAATACTGTGCATCCCTAATATCAAGCGCCATTCCAAGTCTTCTTACAATACATGAACTTAAATATCAAATTTTTTAAGCAGATGGGGCATCCAATCAGTCTTTTTAACAGTTCAACAAATATATTGGTCTGAATTTGTTTTGTCGCTGTAGTCTTATTTTTCTTTTTACTGACACGTGCGCAGATTGTCCAATTGTGCCATTTAAGTCAGACTACATGTATTTTAAAGGTCCTTTTTTTTTCTCATGCCATGTAAACTTGCTGTACTGACTGTCAGGCTATAGTTTCACTTCTCATTGTTTTCTATTTATTTTTAGAGGCTACGCCCCTATCTTCATGACAGCTAAAGTCCCATGGTAGAGGGTGGGAAGTGGAGCTCACTTTTTGGCATTTTAGTCTGTTGATGTCAGCAGTGATTTTTTTTCAAGGTTGTTGTAGCTACTGTAGTGTAGTGTACAGGGCGTTCCCACTGACAACATTTTATGTTTATAATATTGTGTCCTGCTGCTGCTGCTGCAAAAAAAAAAATTCTTTCAGTCAACTTATTGATCATATTTGAAGACTGTTTCACTAAACTTTTCTTTGAACACCTAAATTAAAAAAACCTAAAGATTATTGGATTATAGATGATAGATAAGACCATTGTCATTACAGGAATAATTGATATGTTCTTTGGCACAGGGTCAAAACTTTCAAAATTTTCAGCTGACTCTGTCTCACTTTAATCATTCTTCCTCTTTGCTACCACAGACTTCTGCACTGTCCAGTGAACTTGCCCACCATGCGTGAGTACAAGCTCGTGGTGCTGGGATCAGGAGGTGTGGGTAAATCGGCACTGGTGAGTGATCGATGGCTGTAGTAGCATCAACCTGAGTCAAACATCTGTTTTAATGATTATAATGGTAATTATAAGAAGTAATGGTCAGGTACAAATTAGAAGGGTCAACAAAATGTGATGAAAATGTCAGTACATTTATACTTTATATTATACTAGTAAATGTTTGTGGTGTATGACTGAAAAATAATTTTCATAGCAGCAGCATTTTGAGAATTTCTTTCAAACCCCTTTAGGAGCAATTCACTTATGTCTTATTTTTTGGCCAATTTCTTCAGACATCTGATGATACTTATTCAATTGTGTGCACATTTGTTTGCACCTCTGAGGCTCAGTAGATTTAGAAGTTATCTATTAAATATTTTTTGTGGCTCATATTTCCACTGGCAATAAAAACATCTAAATGTTGAGAAGTATTATTATGAGGTTGGACTTTTGGGAACAGTGATTTCTTTTAAGAAATGAATTGTGCATTAATCAAAGTTTGGTCCCTCTGTTTGTAGTGTTTCGGAGCTTGCATCAACTTACCAGACACGTTTACAAATGAGTCATTTCTTAAACACAGTCTTGAAGGGTTTCCTTCCTTTGTCCATTTCAGACAGTCCAATTTGTGCAAGGGATTTTTGTTGAGAAGTATGATCCCACAATAGAAGACTCCTACAGGAAGGTAAAAATCACTTCATTAATGGGCATTTTAAATCCTCTGTTTGTTTCATGCAACCACACTACATGTTTTTTCCTCCAACAGCAAGTTGAGGTCGATGGGCAGCAATGTATGCTGGAAATCCTGGACACGGCTGGAACAGTAAGTGAAGTCATACACAGGTCTGAGAATGAAGGTCGTGTGAGGTACAATGCAAACACACTTCTGATTGGTCTGGTTCATCTGTTATCGTTGTGTAGGAGCAGTTCACAGCTATGAGGGACCTGTACATGAAGAATGGCCAAGGATTTGCTCTTGTGTACTCTATTACAGCACAATCAACGTTTAACGACCTACAGGACCTTCGAGAACAGATCCTGAGAGTAAAGGACACAGAGGACGTGAGTGTTACACTCATCAAAACATTTTTAGATTTAGAAATCTTTAAGCACTCACTCAATCTTTTAACGTATTAACTATAGATGTACTTCTGTATAGTAATTGTTACGGAACTGAAAAAGGATAGTATCCAATTTTAATACTGCTGTCTTAATTGTATAATTCTTTTATTCACTCAGTTGAATTTTTGAATGACTTTCACCATCATTGTGAACTAAAACCATGTCCCCACAGCAACTTTTGTCAAGTGAGTTAAAAGAAATTGTTACTTTAAAAAATTTTAGCATTTGCCAAGAATTTATCACTTCTTACAAAATTGTCTTACAATTGTTTTATATGGTCAGCCCCCAGCTTCTTATTTTCTAATTTTCCATGGTGTTTTGATAAAGTTTGTAACAGCTGAAACTGCTAACTTATCTCCTTGTCTCCTTCTGGTAAATTTTAGAATTAATTTAACATGATTGCTGACTTTTAAAGCTTGCAGCTATAGAGCTCTGGATGTCACATTTACACCACAAAATAATGAAGTTAGGTTGTGTTGGATTTTGTGCCTCAATACACAAGCTAGATCTGTTGTCTGTAGGTTCCCGTTTTTCCAGCTTCTTTGAGTTTTATGGCTGTGGTCCAGTGAAATTATGCCTCCTTTGCTTGTCCTAACTGTTTTGGCAGCAGCTGTCTACCATCTTCACTTTTTATGAAAACAGCCATTAAAGAGTTGCATGACATATTGCCCGGTATACATGTTGCTGTGTATGTACGTCTATGGATTTTAATAGCACAGCTTCCTGGCAAAATGGTGCTGTTTTGGTTTTGCATGGAGGATTTGGGTAATCTCAACTAACAGAGCTCCATTCTATGGTCTCAGGCCTAGGACCAAAGGTGACTGGGCCTTTTCTCTTTTCTGATCTCGTTTTGTAAAACAGCCTAACAGACAAAGGAACCACAATCTAATGATTTTGATTATGTTTTTTAATCAGCTCAATTCTTTTTGTTGGTGATACAGCCTTGGTGTACATTCTGAGTGTGTTTTCTAGTTATTACTAATAGTAGTAATGATGATGATGATAATAATAACGACAAAAATATGTCATTTAATCTGAATAGCATTATTCTAAAACAGCTATTCTTTTGCACCACTTCCTGTTTTTAAAGCTCCTCCCAAGACACACCTCTTCTCATTGGCCTTTGACACAGCATGAGCTGATGGCTAATTGCAGAGCTGCCGTTTTTTGTCTGTTTTTAGTTTTTTATGTATTTGACTTGGTATTTATTTTATTTATTGTACTAACTGTACAGCACTTTGCACTGTGTTGGCTTTTTTTAATGTGCTCGATAAATAAAGTGGATTGGATTGGACTAAGCTCTGCAGTGCTTTAAGATGCTCCCTCAGTGTGTGGAGTTTTTTTAGTGATGAGTCTTTGGTGTTTCCCTGTTTAATCAGCCTCTCAGACTCATCACTGCCTCATTAGAGTGAGAGGGCAGTCTGAAGGGGAGGAAGGAACCAAATGATGTGGTGGAAATGTCAGCGCTGCTGTTAGATGTTATCTGTCTCCTTTATCCTCCAGATATAGAGCAAGAAAAAAACTGCCTACTGAGTGTGCTTTATTTAATCATAGCAAACTGGTGATTGGCCTGTGTGTCTTGGTTAAGGTTGCACACAAACTATATTTATTTGTTTAGGAATCATATTAGCCTGTTTAAATCATCAAACAAAAGTTTTCACAAAGCTCAAATCAGAAGAGCTGGAAATGCTCATTTGAGGTATATGTCCTTCTGCCTGTGTCACTGTAAATCTCTTCTCACTTGTCTCAGTAAATTAACTCTAAACCATCTGCTGTGGATAGAATGTTAACCAGAGTGACACACAAAACACCCATTTTACATTCTTACGTTAGGTACATGTTCTCTCATGCAAGTGCACTTCATTGTCAGGTACCTAAACACTTTAGTGACCTTCTCCCTCTCTAATGTTGTCTTTGGTTTTCTGAAGTTCTGGTTGTCTCATGCTCTTGACTGACAATAAATGTTGATTTTACATCTTAAAGTTTCAATTTCAACATGATGGAAATCTTTGTCATTAGTGATTTGGTCTCCAGTCTCTGTAGAAGCTGCTTTTTTGTTTGTTTTTTTGGTGTGTTTCTTTTGGGGTCCTGTGGTTATAGTCTGTTTTTATGGTCTGACTTTTAGCTTTCGAGTGATGTTCCTATTGTTGTATTGCTTAAATGCCTTCGTTTTTTTATAGATTTTATTGTAACGCCCTTGTGAATCATATTTCTGTGAAAGGTGCTACACTATAAAACACATTTATTATGGAGTAGCAGCAGTAGTTGGTGATTTAAAAAAAAAAACCAGCATTATACTGCTGAAATAATTTATTTTTATTTTGGCTGTATAACTGCAGAGTTAGTCAAGATTTACCTTTTGTACAAGTTTGAGTCTTTCTTATTTGTAATCAATCAGGTTCCCATGATTCTGGTTGGAAACAAGTGTGACCTGGAGGGAGAGCGTGTGGTCGGCAAGGAGCAGGGTCAAAACCTTGCCCGTCAGTGGAACAACTGTGCCTTTTTAGAAACTTCAGCTAAATCAAAGATCAACGTTAATGAGGTACGTTTATTACATAAAGAATCTAACTTATTTAAAATAAAAAAATAAAAAGTTTACATGACAGAATATGATAGAATAATATAATATTTACTAGGAACATTGATTGTATCATCGTAAAATTTGCATTTAAGTTGCTGAACATGGCCAAAAACGTCAGGTTATTAGAAAAAGAAAAAAAGACGTCTTTTATTGTGGATCTTTATGAAAGATTTTTTCAGTCTCTTTGTTTCATATTGAGAACTGCATCTTTCATATTTCACATATTATGCTCTGCTTTCATTTTACAAGGAAGTGGCAAAAATGATATTAGTTCTGTAAAACCACTGAAACCATTGCACTTTCTTGTTTAGATTTTCTATGATCTGGTGCGACAGATCAACAGAAAAACACCGATGGAAAAGAAGAAGACAAAAAAGAAGTCGGGTTGCACGCTTCTCTGAAATCCCCCTCCCCCCCATTTCTCAAACGCCAGGTGAGTGGGTGGTAGAAAAAACCTCCCGGTCATGTGCAGGACTCCTGCTGCTCACTGAACTCTGTAGTCAGTGAGTGTTCAGATGTTTTACATTGTAAAATTTCATTCATTTCATTACTCTTGACATAAGGCCACAGAACGGGATAAACTCTGCAAATATAATACGTTTCACTGTTTTACTGACACAGTGATGACTCCTTAAGTATCTCTAGTCCTTAAAGGCTCATAATTTTTACAGCCTCATTTTGTGAAATCGTAAAAAAAATCATACTTACTGGGTCTTATTTAGAAACTTTGATATCAGTGGTTCATGTGCAGAGCTGGAATAATAAGGCGCAGTTTTCCCTACAAAAAAATCACTATCGCATTAAGAAGACATTAAAGTACTTATACCGTGGTTATAGGCCTCACGGTTGGTGTAGTAGTTAGCACTCTTGCCTTTGCAGCGAGAAGACCAGGGTTTGCGACACCCCTGTCTTGCACTCTGCAGACAGACCGTCTTGAAATGTTAGTTCTACATTAAACTTAAAGGTACAGTGTGTAAAATCCAGCAGCATTGACTGGTGACGTGGTATGTCAGGGTTGAATATCACCCTTCACATCACCCTTCCTTTCAAGCGTGTTGTACAACCTTTGTGCCCTTTAGGTAGCACCAAACTCCATTGTGCTATTTTAAAAACACGGTGGTCCAAAATGCCTTTGTAGAGCTAGACAGATATCTCCTGATGTCAAAATAAAAGTTTCATTATGGGGTAGTAAAAAAACAATTCACTCAATCATGTTTGATTTTGAGTTTGAAAGTGAAAAAACACACATGCTTGACATTTTTAAATGTATTGACTTTTTTTGTACCTACAGAAACTTGTAACAGTTTAAGTGTTTCCCAGTGGATTGAGCCAGCATCCAAGTCCTCTCCAGAACATTTGAAAAACCCTGACATGGATACACTCACAAGATGGCAGGAGACGGCACATACTGTCAAGATCATCTGCTTTTTAAAGGCAAAGAAATCTGACTCCTTTTTTTTGTCAGTCTGTTGACGACTCTTTCGTCTTTTTTTCCCTTCCTTTTCTTCTCCAATGTGTCTTTCTTTTGGAGACCAGGGGTTTAATCCATATATTGGGACTAAAATGTTTTATTAAAAGTAACAACAGTCTTTGGCATATTGTGACAATTCATTTACAGAAGTAACGTGAAATGTTGGCTTTCTCACACATTTCTGCACTACCTGTTAACGAAGACACATCGTTGTCCATAAGTTACTCGTTCCTACTTACAAGGACGTGTGCTGATAAATTAACATCTTTCCTAAGTGACTTTGTTTTATATTGAGAGCTACAAGCCTTCCATATTTCCCATAATATATTCTACTTCCATTTTTGCATAAGAAAACTAAGAAAATTAGTATTTTATAGACTGATGGGGAAGTGGTGTATTCTAATGTCTTTTTGAGGCTGAAAATATATTGTACTAAACCAACTCTAATATTGCTTCTTGTTACTCTGTCACAGATGATTTTCCAGCTTTTATGAATGATTAAATTTTAGTACATTTTCAATGTTTTTTTCTCTCTTGTTTTTCTTATTGAAATTGTTCCAGAGTTGTATGTTTTCACTTTTATAGTAATGATTTTCTGTGGGCTAAAGCTGTAATGTATCGAGTGGTGTTTTCTCGTCAGCGGAACCAAAAGTGAAGCAGCTAATGTTCTGGTAAAGTTCCTGTCTTTCTGTTGTAGAGGTCACAAAGAGGAAGAAAAAAATCAATAACTCCGCAGAGAGCCTCGGCAAGCTAAAAGCATAATCAGAATATTTTTTTTTCCAGTCGGCAGAAAAGACACAGATTTAGCGGAGAAGTTGGATCAGCTCATCTGCTGCAGAAAAGGAGGAACTGAGACTCCAGACTCTCAGATGCAGAGACTCATGCACTCACACACACACACACAGGAAGTGAAGTGAAGGCGGTTTAAAAGCAGAATAGAAAATCATCAGATATGAGCAAGTGAAGGCGGAAAGGGCTTACTCAGCTTCTACACCTCAAGACCTCGTTTAATGTGTGGGAACATTTAATCATTGCAGTTTCATCTTGCCTTCATCACTGTAAAATATAGAATATAGAATTTCGGCTTGCCACTACACATTTGATATCTATAGATGTAACTTGAAGTTGTATTTATGAGCGTAAAACTACAACCTATTTTAATTATTAATGACTTCCACTTGTCATTTAGTTTAAAAAAAAAAAAAGTTATTTTTCATTAGTCAAAACTTGTCGGTTCATCGTCCATTTTGAGAGTTTGGGCCTCAAGATGGAGGAGTGTCTTTGTGACTTAATTTATATGAAGTAAATCTCACACTTAAATATTGCCAGACTTTCCCTAATCCATCTTTAATTTTATCTGCTTCAGGGAAACTGACCAACTGTGGTTGTACTTCTAGATGTCAGTGTGTGTGTGAGTGTGAATGTGGTGCTGGGACATTTCTGGTGTAGGTAGATGGATGAAAAGAGATGGTGGTAATTAACCTTTCTGACTCATGGACTCTCACCAGCATACAATTGGGATCTTGGCCCTTCCATTGTATCTTGTGACCCTTTAATCATGGATGCCTTCAGAGGAGCAGTAGAGAAAGTCTGCCGACACACACCCCAATCAGCTACAACAATAGAACATGTTCAAATCTTATGTGTCCTTTTCATTCTGCACATTATGGTTAAATAATGGTAGTATGGTAATTATGCCATTACATTTATTTCCAATGTAACATCAAGTAAAAGCCTTGTAGTAACAATGTAACAGTGTAGGGAAAAAGCCTTTTGGGCCCTGATTCATGGTTATTGCATAGAAATATCTCTGCATTCAACATAATCAGTATTATGCTGAAAATAGAATTTTTTTGTGTGTGGGAAATATGAATTTAAACTTTATATCACGGTGTTTCTCAAACATTTCCATATGAAAGTATAGTGAAAGTACTGCTGAAAGGCTGCAAATAATACAAATAGCAATTACATTTTATTTGCAAAAAGCTTTTAACAAATGGTCATATAGACACTTAAAATATAGTCAGCAAATCTTTTTTCAACATGATTTAGCTGTCTCTGCTCTTGAGTGACGACTTCACTCAGCAGGTGACAAGCAATGAAAAGTCAGTGGATGCTGAGAACATGGTTCCTGTAAAGACGTCATCATCATCATCATCATCACCTGTGATTGATGCGCCTGTCTCGCCTCTCTGCTGCTCCTCCCTGCCTCCTCCTCCTCCCCATTCCCCTTCCTTCCTCCCTCCCTCCTTCTCTCTCTCTCTCTCTCTCTCTCTCTCTCTCTCTCTCTCTCTCTCTCTCTCTCTCTCCCGCACGTACAGACGGAAAAGCTACGCGACCCTCCCCCTCCTCCCCCTCCTCCCCCTTTTCATCATTTTCCCATCTCTTACCACTCTCTTCCCTACAACAAACATGGCCGCGAAATCTGACGGTGCACCAGGCTCTCAGCGAAACGAAATCCCACCGGAGTGTCCTTCCAGATTGGATCCGCGGCCGCCGCCGAAGCGCCTTCTCCCCGAGCAGCGCTACTCTCTGTCGGACTGCTGCTGGACGCTGTGCGCCCTCCTGGTCTTCTTCTCGGACGGGGCCTCAGACCTGTGGCTGTCCGCGGACTACTACCTTAGGAGCTACTACTGGTGCTTTGCGCTGACTCTGGTCTTTGTGGTCGTCCCGTCTTTGGTCGTGCAAGTGCTGAGCTTCCGATGGTTCGCCTACGATTTCGCGGAAACCGTCGAGAGTGGTACGGCCGCGGCCGCCGTGGTGGCAGCGTCGGGAGCGGAGGAGAGGGACTTCAGCACCAAGGACAGCGGCGAGCAGGGCGCTGGCTGCGGTGCCGGGGCCGCGGTGCTGCCGCTGCCGGGACCGCCGAGCACCGCGGGAGGAGCCCGAGGCTGCTGCAGAGTCTTCATGTGGCTCTTCCAGGCCGTCATTCATATCTTTCAGCTGGCGCAGGTCTGGAGGTGAGTCTCAACACTCAGAACGTGTCCTGTCTTTGTGTGTACCTGGTATTCCTTATGTTGTGGGGACTTGTCTTCCTCATGGGAACAGAATTCAAGTCCCCATAACTTAAATTACTACACTGTAAGGTGAAGATGTTTTTTTTAAAGTTAGGCTAAGGTTAGTGTTAGGTTAAGGTTAGGGTCAGAGTTAGGGCAGTAGTAACACTGAGTTTGGACCAGTAGTACTCATCTATCTATCTATCTATCTATCTATCTATCTATCTATCTATCTATCTATCTATCTATCTATCTATCTATCTATCTATCTTTGAGGCATTAAGGTTGTCAAAATGAATAAATGAATAGAAGTAATTGCATATGTTTATATTTGTATGTATATCTTTGTGATGAGCATTTTGACTGGTCTCCCCTAAAGGCCTGATAAGACTTGGTTTTAGATTCAGAATTAGGTTTCGGTTCAGGGATGTGGTTGTGACAGTTAAGGTTGGGCTAAGAGAATGTGTTATGTCCTTATTAAGATAGCTGTACAAAAAAGGGAGACGTTAGAGGAATAATGTGGCTAAGTTAAGGTTAGGCTTAGGTACTAACTGGTTTTGGAATAAGGCCTTTAGGCTATACAAATGAATGGAAGTCACTGCAGAGTCCTTACTAGAATAGGGCTGTGTGTGTGTGTGTCTATGTCACTCACTCCCTGTAGCTAAATGATTATGAAACACAATCATTCAGTGGGAGGACTGTGCCCAAAATGCCAGCATGCCTTTTTTCCTGTATTGTTTGACATTTCTCCCTGCCTTGGAAAAGGAGAATTAGACTCCGCCCACCCGCTCCCCCAACCCCCTGATGCGCTTTTAGGTCAATCATCTCCCACTGAAATCATCACCAATCATCTTACATAGAAAATAAAAATCCCTTTGCCTTTTGGGGTTTGTATGAGAAAGACCCAGAATACTGATGAGAATACTGTCTCAGTTCTTATCTTGAGGCCCCTGCTCCTATCCTCAAATCTAATCCAGAAAGTCTTAATTTTCACTCAGCCAAAATCCCAAAACATGTTTAAAAGGCAGGCGTGCAGTGAGATAAGCACGCTGCCATTACTTTCACATGGATGGTTGTAGGTCTGTAGGTCAGCGGCTCAGTCAGTGATGGTGGAGCTGTGCTCGAGCCTGTGGTACTCTGATGGGTTTTGACAGGCTTTGAGCCGCTGCCAGCAGAGGAAGCTCGAGCTGATCTGTGGTGGGAGGAGGGTTAACTTCAAAAAAGGGGCAGTTTGTGTTTTTATAGACATATAGGGAGGTCACAGGAAGACAAATCATGTGTGATAATGAAATCAGATATGAATTGATTGATTCACCTGCAGGTCTACATAATCTCTCTGTCTGTGTCTTCTTTGTGGTCTCTTTCTTCCTGCCTCTTTAGACAGCCACATGGGTAATATATATTGATCCTTTATTTCCTCCAGGAAGACTAAGACCTCTCTCTCTCTCTTTCTCCCTCTATATGTGTGTGTGTACATGTGTGTATATCTTTGTGAGGACCAAACGCTTATAAACCTAGGAAGTGAGAATATTTTGGGAAAGTGGTGACATTTTGACTGGTCCTCACTTTCTCTCACACCTCTTTATGGGTTAATACCTGGTTTTAGGGTCAGGATTAGAATAAGGTTTAGATCCAGGTTAAGGGTTGGAGTAGACATTTATTTGTAATTGTGCTCACTAAGTGGCCCTAAAACCTGGCCCTAATGAAGCAGAACCTAATTTCAGAGGAACTGGTTAAAATTTGAATTGTTATTAGGTTAGGGGTAAGTATGAACTGGTTATAGTTAAGGTAAGAGATAATGCTTTGGTAAGGCTCCCCAAATGAATGGAAGTCAATGAGAGTCCTTAAAAGGATAGCTGTGTGAACCTGTGTGTGTGTGTGTGTGTGTGTGTCCTAGCGCACATTAAAAATTGTGGCAGCACAGAATTACCGGTAATGCCATTAAAGCTGCTGTGCTGTTGGCCTTGCTGCTGCTCTCAGATCAGCATGTCTGCACATTAAGAGGATTAGTGCTGTGTGTTTTACCCTCAGCTGTTAACTCAGGACTGATCTGTCACTGATACACAGGTAGACAGGTGAACTGGGATCAATTTTGCGTGAGCTACCAGAATTAAATGTCAGCACATGTGAGATGAGATGTGGGGTTGTGTTACAGACAGGAGGAGAGTGAGTGTGTGTGTCTTCCTTTGTGGCTGAGCCTTTGAACCTCATTACTGCACATATGCTCTATTTTCTTAGTGCATTAATCCCGAGGCACACTTTGTGAAGAGCAAACCAGAATAAAAGGATGGTTACACAAACTCCCCTGTGGTTCAGTGGGCTTGTTGACACAGGGTTGTTCTGACCTTTCTCCCTGAGGCAATTACCAAGACATTTATAGCCTCAGTCCTCCGTGGCAACCACCAGTCAAGTGATGATAACCATAATGGTTCACACATTGTATACACATGTGCAGAGAATAGAAGATGTCACATGTCAACACATTTATGCATACACGTGTTTGCACTGTGTCTACAAAATGATGTGTTAGAGTTGCAAATGGTCCTAATTGAAGAGGTCAAGGCAGAAGTTGAGCTCTGGTTGAGGGATTTACAGTAAGTTAACCCTCTGGCTGATGTCTTTTCTTCGCAGTCCCATCATATTTTTGCCTTTACGCAACGCAGTTCACTAACTTACATTATATTAAGAGAGATTTCAGACAAGCTCTTCACTCTCCCCATCCTCCAACCCCCACTGTCTGAACTAAAATTGAAACCACAAAGTTTCAGTCTATTCTAAATCCCAGCAGAGCGAGCAACCATTTATTCTGGTGCAAACTGCTGACAGCTTCCAGAGTGTGAAATACTAATTAATGACTTCTGAGAGTCTGTATTTGATGTCCAAAAACTTTTGGAACTTAGTGTTAAATCTTGAAATTCTGGGGAAAAATAGAAAATGCAGTAATGAATATTTGTGAACCGCATCTGTTTGTTATTCACAGGTATGTCCACGCTTTGTATTTGGGTGTGCAGAGCCGCTGGCACGGGGACCCAGAGCGCCGTCACTACTACTGGCGCATGATGTTTGAGAGTGCTGATATCAGCATGCTGCGCCTGCTGGAGTCCTTCCTGAAGAGCGCCCCTCAGCTGGTACTGCAGCTCAGCATCATGATCCAGAGTGGTCAGGTGCTGCCGCTTCAGGGTGAGTGCCCCAGAATGACCAATCATCAGTGCCTTGTCAGAAATAAGCCATCATTCATTCATTCATTCATTCATTCATTCATTCATCTGCTGGCCTGGCTGTGTGTGATGAGTCACTGGTGCTTCCTTTAATCAGGCTCTTAGAGTGCAAGGAGATGTGCAAGCACCAGTCACTTTATTAGGTTTTATAAAGTGTTTATTTCAGCTGTTGTGGCACATTGGCTATGAAGTTTAATGAGCTGCTTGTTCATAGATGGTTTTCTACATTATTTAAATTACTGGTGCCTGTGGATCATTTCGTTTGATCATTTTCCTCTGACTATACATCAACAAGGCATTTTCTTTTAGAGAACTGTTGCTCAATGCGTATTTCCTCTTTTTTGGACCATTCTCTGTAAACCCTAGAAATGGCTCCAGTAGATCAGCAGTTTATGAAAAAACGTTATCTAACACAACAACCCTGCTACCATGTTCAAAGTCACTTAAAGCTGCAGTGAGAGTGTAACCTTTGCTGATTTTTGTTGTTGTAGTCAGATTCACCTCCAAATGGGATCTGTCAAGTAATTCTATAGCCCTGTTTCCACCAAGCGGTGAAGTTCAGTTCAGTTTGGTACATCATGCAATTATCTGGGTTTCCACTGTCAAAACCGAAAAAATAACCAAAATAACCAAATAATGGAGCAAGACACACTGCAGTCCATTGATTTACTGACAGGGAATCATCACTTACTTATGACAGTAACAAACAATGGCTGTTTTTATGTGCAGCCTACAAAGCTTGTCTTCTCCTCATGATAAAACAGTGACATGCCAAGCAGAACGATGTTCTCCATTGTTGCTCTTTGTGAACTATGTTTTGCTCTTTTTATTTGTGGAACTTACTGGTGAGCTACTGTGCACTGCATCCTGCTGGTATGACGTCACTCTATTTACACAGATAATGCAGGAGGGTAAATAGCTACGTAATTTGCGTATCCAGCCCACACACCCCGCGGGGGGAAACACTATTCATATCTGGGTGTACCATTTCTAACTTCACTGTGGCAAGCTAAATTATTCAGTACTGCTTGGTGAAAACAAGCTTTATTAGACCTGACTGAGGGAGCATTTGTGTGCATACACAGCACAGGGACAGGCGGGGGTTAAGAGGTGTTTTATCAAACTGAATGACCAGGTTGTTTTTAACAATAGAATTCTCTTCTAAGACTTTTCATGGGTGCTTATTTTTATTTTCAGTCATACTCCAATCTGTTTGCATCCATCTCCCTTTACTGGTGCAATGTTGCTGTTGCCTCCATCTGTCTTGACATAATATGAATCACTTCCTGTGTGCAGTGCAGGAATGTCACCCGGTGACACAAGATCTAAATGCAGCTAAATTCAGAAACAGATTTAATCAGCATTGTATGAACCTGTCTGACAATGGTTTGAATGTAACAGACATTTGTTTATGTCTGAAAGTGACACGCGGCAGTTTTAATTCACCTTTCTTCTCCACTCTGTCCACGTCATGCCTTAATGCATTGAGATGCAAAGTAGTTGAGCAGGTGAACCTAAAAAAGTGGCCTGTGTATATTCTTACTGTGCTAAATGATTTAAAAAAAGTAATCCTAGTGACTTTTTCACCCTCTCTAACTTCTCTCTCCCTTCAGGACTCTCAGCTTCTGCTTCACTTATATCTCTCTCCTGGATGATCTCCTCCTACCAGAAAGTCCTGAGGGACTCCAGAGACGATAAGCTCCCCATGTCCTACAAGGCCGTCATCATTCAGATTCTGTGGCACCTGTTTACCATCGGGGCCCGCGCTCTGGCCTTTGCTCTGTTTGCCTCCGTGTTCCAGCTTTACTTTGGCATCTTCATCGTGGCCCACTGGTGCATCATGACATTTTGGATCATCCAAGGGGAAACAGACTTCTGCATGTCCAAATGGGAGGAGATCATCTATAACATGATGGTGGGCATTGTGTATGTTTTCTGCTGGTTCAGTGTGAGGGAGGGACACACTCACTGCCGTATGCTCATCTACAGTCTGACTGTGTTTGTTGAGAACGTGGCACTAACCACTGCCTGGTACCTTTACCGCGGCACTCTTACCTCAGACTTCTATGCCGTCATTTTGGTGTGTGTGGTGGCCAGCAGCTACGCTCTGGGCACCTTCTTCATGTTTGTGTATTACTGTCTGCTGCACCCTGATGGGCCAGTCTCAGGATGGGGCTACGTCGTAGAGAAGGAGTTGCCTGTGGAGTTGCAGGCCTCCCCAGCCACGAGCCTCCCCCCTGACCTGGTCAGCAGCCCCCCCAGGACCCTGCAGAGAACTAAAGGGTCAGAACGAGAGCAGGGGCCTGGGGTAGATGGAGATGTCTTTCAGGTACGGCCACCTCGGGGAGCTCAGGTGCCAGCACAACACCTCACACCCAGGACGGAGGGGCCTGTCATCCGAATAGATCTTCCCAGGAAGAAGTACCCAGCTTGGGATGCTCACTTCATCGATCGTCGGTTGCGTAAAACCATCCTGGTGCTTGAAAGCGCCGCTCCAGTCACACCAAGAATTCAGTACCGCTGTCTGGGCACACCCAAAGAAGTGATGGAGTTTGAGACCACTGTGTGATTTGCTGAAGGCGCTGTGACTCAGTTTGCTGCCAACATGGACACCCTGCCTTAAATAAAATGGCAGATGGATGACTCTCACTGAGCAGTCCGTTTCCGCTCCACGTCTACTTCTTCGCACGCTGTGCTGTCGGGAAGTGGAGACAAATGGAATGGAGTGTCTTTATTTTTTACATAGGCAAAATTGTGCGATGTTGTCGAATAATGGTGCGTATTTAGTTTCTGTATCATTTCTCAGGTCAGGACGTGGTACAGGAAGAGATAAGCAGCAAAGCTCGCCACCCTGCTGGTGAACTCGGAGAGAAGCACAGACGGCCAGGCGCAAAAGTGGAGCTGTGTGATGATCAATCAGAGGCGAAAGTCCTCCTCAGTGAAGGTGCCTCAGTTCAGAACATCCTCTCAATGCCATCCACAACAGAGGCAAGCCTTCAACATGCATGATTACTTATGGCAGCTAGACGTGAAACATCACTGCACAAGATGTACTGTACTTAGGTGGGAGACATTTTAAGACGTGTCATTTTCAACACAATCCACAGAAGATACAACACAGGCACTGATCATCACAGTCATTATTTTCCATAGATACTCACTCATGTTGAAGGACACTCTCCAAATGCTGCTTCAAAGGTGAAAGCAGATCAGATCAAAAGCATCCTTTTAGTTGAATGTAAAAAAAAAACTGTTTAAAATGTGATTATTTATGACAAGACTTCAAGGACTTTCATGCTGTTAGTGGTATTTATGACATCCCTGTGGTAATACTTATATATACAGTATATATTTGTTTTTTTTCTTTGAGGTATGATAGAACAAAAAATGAGATTGTGTGTTTACAAGCAATCTGTTGTTTTTGGGACACGCCATCATTCTTATTCTTACCAGATGCACCTTCCAACAGAATGTGTATGTACAGTATAAAACAACAGGTTCATTATGATTACATTTCATGTTAAACAGCAGTGATTTCCTTCCGCACACATTAATGTCCATGTTAATGCATCTGTGCAGTGGCGTGGAAGTTACGTAGACAGGGAGCGCAGCGTCTGTGGTTGTGCTGTATCCATACTTTGTTGTGAAAAGAAATTGAAATGATAGAAATAGCTACAGCTACTCCTAGTTTTGATATTATTGTTGGAACAGGCATGTGATACTTTTATCGTGAACACTTTATTTTATAGGTTTGCTATTTCATTATATTTTCCTCAAAACTTTCCTGGGAAGAAAACATTTCATTTAGAATGACTTTTTTAGAAAAATACAGGCAGTTTGGCCATGTTTAAAGCAGTTGTTTAAAAATAACTGATAATTGGAAACATTAATCTTTGTAAAATACTGAATGTCAACAAATGTCTTAGGGCAAATTGCACATTTGTGCATATTCAATGGATATAGGTCACAAAAAAAAATTCGTTTTTTATTTGTTATGTTTAATAACAGAGCAGACACATGAACGTAATCCAGTATTTCATTTGAAAAATTTTGAAAGAAAAATTGTAAAACAACATCCAAATATTTGCAGATTTTAGGATTAGGCTTCAAACAAGAAGAGTTGCTGCTTTTCTTTGTCACATATTAGTGTGAATGAAATATTTAAAGAAGTAATTTTAAACTCAAAATTCTTTTTTAAAACGTCTTTTTAATTGTTTCATTGACTAAATGATAATCAAAAATGAATTGCTTAAAGTCTTTCAGCGTTAACTGAATTTATAAGTTGGTAGGTTATCAATTTAACATTGTCTGTACTGGTAGGTAGAACTAAATGATTTGATTCCTCCCGGGAAGCTTTCCAGAAAGTGTTAGGGAATTTATGGAGCCATAAAATAAAATAAAAGTTAGTAAAATAAAACTGTGCTTTATTTTGTCAGGGTCACTTTTAGTCACAAGAGGAAATCTCCTGATCTGTGTGTAAGCGTGTGCGTGCGTGTTCTTGTACTTGCTGCAGAGTGAGGACCAAAAATCGTATAAACCCTACAAAGTGAGGACATTTTGACAAAGGGAGTTCATTTTGGCTGGTCCTCACTTTTTTCACCCCTTTTTTTCAGGGTTAAGACCTGGTTTTAGGGTTAGGGTTAGAATTGGGTTTAGGTTAAAGTTAGGCATCTAGCTGTGATGGTCAAGGTTAGGGTAAGGGACTAGGGAATGCATTATGTCTATGAGGGTCCTCACTCTGATAGAAGCGCAAATGTGTGTGTACGTGTGTGTACTTGGTTTTCCTTATGTTGTGGGGACCTAAATCTGTTTCCACAGTCACAATATGGGGACTTGTCTTCCTTATGGGGACAAAAATCAAGTCCCCATAATAAATAAATGACTCCATTTTAAGGTGAAGACATGTTAGGGTTAGGTTAAGGTTAAGGTCAGGGTTTGTGTTATGACACTAGTAATTATGGTTAAGGTTAGAGTAAGTCTCCAGGAAATGAATGAAAGTCAGTGTAATGTCCTCGGAAGACATGGAAACCAGTGTGTGTGTGTGTGTCTGTGTGTGTGTGTGTGTGTGTGTGTGTGTGTGGGTGTGTGGGTGGTGGAGGAGGTTAATTTGAAGTTGTGTCACAAAAAAAAAAATACACGACAGTCTTGTTCTAAACACGGCTCTTTTTTTTTTTAGAGACGCCGCTCACAGTGCACCCGAACCACACCTGAAACGGGAACAAAGCCAGTGTCTATGGCTAGTTATGGTGCTAACTGTTTTGAGTCCATGGTGTTGTCACAACCACACAGTTTCAGCAATCGAATGAGCTTGTCGTGGCGAGACTCGGTCGGGGCTGTACCTCAAACACAAACACAAAGCTAGAATCAAAAAGCCTTAAACTGGTCACGCCAGACTGTTGCTGTTCAGAGCAAGAAAACGGTAATGAGAAGGTGAAGACAATTTCATTATGTTGTTGTTGCTACAATAAAGACCAATGTGTTTACCTGTAGTCTGCTCTTCCTTTTTTTTCAACACAGAGAACCGGAAGAAAATTCCATAACAATATAACGTGTTAGTGAATTACTGCACAGCCCAAATATAAAGATAGATAGAGAGATTTTGATTGATATTTTGTGACCTATTGTAATCCTGTGAAGGAAAGCAAGCCCAGGGTTTCCATCAATCTCTCACTGCCTTTCACGATATGGAAAAGCTTTTACATCATCAAACTCACTCAAGCTTCGTGTTTACAAGTCAATGGGGTGTGAGACCAAAAAAGAAAATTGTGTGCAAACTGTTCCATTAACTCCTTTTGCACCAGTGAAATGAGAGAACAACAACAGCAGCTGTTTGTTGGAGCTTGTCTTTCATCGCAGGATCACAGTTTCACACTAAATTCTTTGCAAATGCCAAACCGATATACAGTAGCTGGTGCCACACTCTGATGTGAAAACACTGGTTACAGAGTACATACCTGAAATGAACATATAAAAGTCTACAAAAAAAACAAACAATACCCATTTTAAAGTCATTATACTTTAGGCCTTATGCTTATACAAACATAAGTATCCTCAAAAAGACACATTTTAGAGGAAGAGCTACTTTAATAATTGATGATAGATTATAAACAGCATTTATTGATCAACGTTATTATTATAATCAACAATACAGAAGCACATACAGTGCAGTTAATGTTCATGTTTGTTCAAGGGAATGTTTGTTCAAGGGAAAACAAATATGATAATTTCATGATTACATGTTCATCATTATAATCACCAGGGACCTCACACTCAAAATAACCTGCGGCCCAGTGAACTTCTGGTCTGGTAAGGATGGGGTTAGGGGCCGGCCAAGTGAAAAAAGTCCAACAGATTGGGAAAAATGAACTGTTTAGTCATTAGAAATAATAATTTTACCTTGATAATCCATCATGATCCATCATCAATCAAAATATGTTTGATTTAATATTTAGGATGATTTTGCAAACCATTTTAAAGTGTTTTTAAATGTATAGTTCACAAAAAATTAAAATTAAAAAGGAGTCGGTTACGTTGAATTTAGTGATTTTAGTTCCATCCACCCAATCATAAAAAAGCGCCTGGAATAGCTTTTGCATAGATTATCTCTTATCCAATCGTTTCTGAGCATTTAAAAGTCAATGGTCATTTGATTTGCATAATCACTATCAAAGCCAATCAGCACACGAGGGGGGAGGGGCTTAGGCTCAGGGTGCCGGTGTCTTTTAGGTTTCTCTTTCAACAGTCACATTTCAAACTAGAATGGCGACCGCTGTATGCGGTGTTCAAACCACCGGCAGCAGCAACAGTAAACCAGTGAAAAATCACCGAGAACACCGGAGAAAAGCTAAAGATTCCCGGCGGAGGCAGGCAGCCCTGTTGTTCCTCACTAACATCTCACTCGACGGACGGCCTCTGTGTCACATAAGCGATGGAAATACCGAGGAGAAAGCCGCCGAAGAGCAGCGCCTCGGCCACAGAGACGGCGGTGCCGCGGTCCTGCTGGCGCCTGATAATCAAGAACCGACGGCCCAGGTGACAGAGCCCGCCTCGGCCGCCGCCGGCAGCGGCTCAGCCTCCAGTTTTCCCGGGGTCCTCAGTCCAAGCCGACCTCCCTTGGTAACGTCGCCGGGACCCGCCGGGGCAGCTGCTGTCGGGGCTAATGAGGTATTTTTCGAAGGAGTCACTGCGGCCGAGATGCCGGACACCCCCGTGTCTCCCGTGGCCAACGGCCACCAACACTGCTCCCGTGTCAGGTCCACACCCGCTGCCCTGAGCCCGGCCCCGGCCACTGCTGCCCAGGAGTCACGTCAGAGGTGAGCATGTTAGTGGTGTGTGAGTCACCATGGACATTTCGGCAGGTTACTGGTTAGGTTGTGTATTTACATTGAAAATTATACATTTAAAAAAAATTAAAACCAGAATCAACACAAATAAGGTATTAAAATATTGCCCCTTTTGTATAATTGGGTTTAATTTAAGGATCAGGGAGTATAGAGTGATGGAGTGAGCCATATCATGAATGGCAGCTTATTTCTCTAATTTTAGATGTTTCCCAAACCTCAGAAGAGAGATTCAATGTCATAAAGAAACCAGAAACAGTATTATTTGGTAGATTACAACATTATCACTTACTTAAAGTTTTTGTATGGGTGTTGTTTGGGTTTATGTTGAGAAGACATTCAAGTGGGTTTTGTGTCTTTCTGGCTGCTCAGGTTGAGAAATGTCTCTGGTTCCCCTGGACCCAAGGTGCCAAAGAAAGTCCATTTCATCAAGAGTTTGAGGCAGTATGATACCAGAGGCTGCAGGCAAGTCCGTCTCCATTACATTTACATAAACACATTTACATGCAGAGTACAGCAGCGGAAACATTAATGAATCTGACCGACTTCAGAATTTCCCATCATAGAAATTCTCTAAAAACAAAGGCTGTTTTTATTCCGGACTCTTAAGTAGGCCTTTGTTAGCAGTTGTATTCCTTCTGCCGGTGTTGTAATAAGCTGCTTAACTCTGGCAGAGATGTCCTGTGGCCTGCAGACATATTACTGTGGTACAGCTGCTGAGCTGAAATTGCTACAGTGAATTTAATCACCCTTGGGAGCATAGCAAAAGCTAATAAGAGGTGCAATGTGGAATTGTAGCCTCCTGTTGCACCAACACTGAGGCAACACCAATGTAAGACTGGACAGAAATATCACACTGCTGAGTCTGACTGACTTGTTAACCAGTTTGACTAGTGCTGTTTTGTATTTGTTGGGATTTAATTATCTGTCTCTAATTAGTGTCATAAACATGCCATGGAGTATTCTTTTTTTCTTTTTTTTTGTTCATGGTTGTTTCTCATTGCCCTCTACATGTCACGTCTAAGAGAACGTCATAATCATACCACCCACATGCTATTGTGTCATGTGTTTTCTGCTGATGTGTGCTGAACAGTGACAGCCATGGCAATTTTCGCTCTGTTTGTATTTGAGGCAGTTACACACATTTTATGTTCTAAAATAAAGGATCTGGGTTAATATGTAAGCTAATTAACAGCAGCCGACTGTGTCGTCCCCCATTAAAGAATGGATATTGCTTGTGGTCTGACCTGGGTGCTTTCTGCCGAGTGTCCACAGCTGAAACACTGATTCCTGTTTCGTGTAGGTTTTAAAGAGAAGTTGGTTGTTGGTTTTGATGCCACCCATTACTTAGACTGTGAGTGCTTAGTTAGTCCATATTTTGGTGGCAGAGGGGTTTAATACATATATTTTAGTAAACATTTTCGCTGTGTAACATTAAGGAGGGTTTATTGGCAGACATTGATTATACTATCCATAGGTACATTTTTATAATAGCTTTAAAATAAAAATTGTTTGGTTCTCGTTGTCTCGAAATAAGTCTTTTAAGTGTAGTTTTTGCAAGGGGTTTGCCAGCAGCCTGAAGAGACAAACCAGCCTTGAAGCAGAGGCTCTTGACACAAAGAAAGAAGGATGACATCCCTTCTGCTGTGAAAAAGTCACCCCATTGTTGTGGCACTTTCAAATCACTTCTGAAATATGAACAAGATTTTAGATTAGAGAAGTTCCCCATAATCAACTTAACTTGAGAACTTTTAATCCCAGTGTTTCGATAAAATTGTCCTGTCTCCAGTTGCCAGATGTTTTTCTGTCAAGAGACGAGTCATTCAGTTTGATTTGTTGTAGTTCTGTGTCTTGAATGTAGCAGTAATATGTGAGAGATATTTGCTTTTCCATCTCTCATCAGTAGTTCTTTAGCTTCAGGAGTGATGGCTACAAGTAGCTCAGTGACTGATTTCGCAGCCACTGCAGCTCCGGTCCTGATGGATGCGGTGTGTACGGTAGCTGTCGAGAAGCGGTGACTGTGGTTGTTGCTCGTGGACTGACACGTTTTGTCTGCCTGTACTTGCTGTGTTCTGCAGGATCATGCTGATTTGTGCCAAGCGGTCGCTATATGCTGCTTTCTCAGTGCTGCCCTATGGAGAGAGTGCTCACCTCAGGTACTAAGAACAAAGCACCATCCCAAGCAGAAAACACAGACCCCTCACTTTTATGTTTTCATCACCCTCTGTCATTCTCAGGGAAGGTCAGTGAGAGTGTGTATGTGGCATGTGGTGAGAAATGACATGATGACTGTGACTCTTTGTGAACAGTGATCCTAAGCTGGAGGCTCAGCGACAAAGACTGTCTTCTGTGGTGACTGCAGACCTTCTTCCTTCCTTGGAAGGTGTGGAGCTGGGCGCATATGGCAAGGTAAATGTTCGTCAATCAACTGAAAGTCCAAACCAATGTTGAACTCAAGCTTCATGTTGTAGTTTGATCTGGCTTGTTTTGCATTTCAGTGTTATGAGCACTTAACTGTCTATATTTGTTTACTGACGAATGTCGGTATAATGCTGACATGTTTGTCCCTTTAGTGTTGTGTTATTGTATATGTATTATTATTTCATCATCTGACAAAATTACACTTATATATTTTGTCCTCTCCATGCATGGCTATACTGCTATTGTATGTTAAGCTGGTTGATCAATGTTAGAAAACAAGTGTAACAAATATTGTTGCTGAGGACCACCCATCTGTGGCAGTGAGATGCACTTGCTTGACACTCCGTGAAACATTTAGTTAGTTACTAAAGTTTATTCATGATGGGATTTTATACTTTGGTTGCGTTGTTTACCAGAGACTGTAAACAACGTCTCTGGTAAACAACCAGTCAATCAGGAAGTGATAATATATTTAATGGCCACTAGGGGATGATTTTGCTGGTTGCAAAAAGAACTGTCTTTGATTTGAAGTCTGTGGAAAAATGAGCCTTATATTTATGCCAGTAGGCATTTTCCTCAAGAGTTTAAGGTCTTGTGGCTAGTTTCAGGTCTTCTTCAATAGAACAGGTCAGTTTTATAATATATAAGTGGACACCAGTGTGACAGCTGGTATCATCCAATAGGAGCCTGGTTGCAGGTCAGTCCTTTTCACTTTTGGAGACTTCCAATCTCGAGTTCAGATTTTTATGGGTGATGCCATAACGAATCCTTTGTTGTCCACTACAGAAAATGGATGTAAGGCTATGTCTTATAATTCACCAATACATTGTGTGATCTCATGATCACTTCCTGTAGAATTTCCGGTCTGGCTTCTTTTTCCTGGCATCCTCTCAGATCTTTTCATGGTGACAGTTTGCCAAGTGGCCTTTCATTTTACCCATATTTCCTGATGTGTGGGTTACTGCAGTCTGACATATTTTTTCTCCTTTCTCATTTCTTTGCACCGGGAAGGAGACATGCTCATGTTAGGTTTAAAAGTCACTGAAGCATCCACAGGCTACACAGCGGAGTAGTGGTTAATGCTGTTGCCTTGCGTGGGTCTCCAGGTTCTTCCGTTTCCTCCCTCAGCCATCTTTTTACCATATGTCAGCTGGAATTGGCACCAGTGGCCCTGTGATCTTCATGACTAGGATAAAGAGGTAGACGATGGAGTGATGGATGAAGCATCCACAAAGTAGTAGTCTTCCTCTCCTACACCCAAGTTCTGTTCTCCTTGGCTCCAACATCGGCATCCACCATTTTCACAATACTAGCTCTGTACAGGCAGCAAGCGTAGTGCCAAAGAAGATGGACATGCAAGAGATGGTGGTCTCTGTTCTCGCCTCTCTTTCCACAGCGACTGAAACAGTTTTGTCCATCTGATACTGTTACAGATCCATGAGAATATCGACACTTTTGTTCTTGTGATATCAGGAAGTTGACAAATCCACAAATTACAACCTTTTCTACTCACTGGTTGGTTGAGCCTTTCTGTAGTTCCAGTTAGACTGGCTATTCTCCTCCTGACCGTTCATCAACTGGGCATTTTCTCTACCAGAACTTCTGCTCAATGGATGTTTTTCCTTATTTGCACTGTTCAGACGTTTTACTCTGTCGCTGAGATCACATTTTCTTCCCTCTCTTTGATGTTTGATGTGGACATTAATCGCAGCTGCTGATCTATATCCATATAGTTAGGTTTCTGCTTCATTATGTCAAGTGTTGTCAATATACAAGTTTTATTCAACCTGCTTTATGTTTTTCAGTGCTACCATATGATGGCAAATTGGTCAATTGCATAAGCTTGTGTATATGAGCTGCTCAGTGAGTGTTAAGTGCTGTTAATGAAAGTCATAAATACTCGGACTAATGTTCTTGTTTTACCTCCTCAGACGGTGTCATACGCTCAGTTCCTTTATCCGACCAATGCCCTGGTGAGGCAGAAGAGCGGTGGCGTGCAGGAGAGCTGCAGCTCAGCTCAGACCCCTCAGCCACGTTACCGTGGCAACGGGCAACAGAGGACCGTCACCCTGGCTCGTTTAAACAACAGTGTGGCACAAGACCCATGTATGTCCCATTCAGTCTCATTCAATCTCACACACACACCTGTTTTTTCACTCTCTCTGTTAGTACACGTAGTGTAAATATTTCTGGTGTCATACGTTTCTCAGATATAGAGGAGGTTGCAGAGTACGACCCAAACCTGCTCAGTGATCCTCAGTGGCCATGTGGCAGACACAAGAGAGTTCTTATATTTGCATCATACGTGGTGAGAATTTGTTTTTTTTTTCGGTGCATTCCCATGCTTTTATTGTGGTTTTACATGCTGCTAATGAGGTTGCACTATTATATTTCCTGTTTGTGTGAGACTGTGGAGGGTTTGGGAGAATAATTCAGGGGTCTACTTGGAGATCCACATGTTCTGCACTCTAACTTTAAATATTAACCTGATATTAAACTGAAATGAAGCAGTTCTCAAATTCTGAACCTACAGTCACCTAAATTAGAGACTTGCGTAAATACATCCATTATGTCCCAGTCACACAATTTCACATAATTGCTGATCCATATGCTGGTCAGGAGACTGTAACCTCTGTGGTGTCAACAGAAAGATTTACAGGCAAAATGAACATCTGTAAAGCTCTATTGTTCTGTAATTCATGCTCACATGAGGCATGTCTGCTGATCTGCTCTCTGCAGGCGACTGTTATCGAGTATGTGAAACCATCTGACCTGAAGAAGGACATGAATGAGACTTTCAGAGAGAAGTTTCCTCACATCAAGCTGACGCTGAGCAAGATAAGAAGGTACAGAAGATAACGCAGTCAGACTTTCCCTTTAGGGCATTTTGAAGGTTAACCCTTGTTTTGTGGCATCACAGTTTCTTGTCCAAACAAGTCACACAATGAAATCTTAGAAAACTGATCAGTGACAGTTCCCCCTCCCTTCCACTAGCCTAAAGAGAGAGATGCGGGTTGTGAGCGAGGAGTGCGGTCTACAGCCAGTCACCATAGCGATGGCATTTGTTTACTTTGAGAAGCTGGTGCTGCAGGGTCGCCTCAACAAGCAGAACAGGAAGCTGGTTGCGGCAGCATGCGTGCTACTCGCTGCAAAGATCAGCAGTGATCTGCGGAAGCCAGAAGTCAAACAGCTCATTGATGTGAGTACTTATTTCCACAAACACACACACAGATTTCAGTGTTCGACTGAGACAAAACCTAAAGAAAAGCAGCACATGTTGATTTGTAACCTGTCAGAGAAGAACAAATAATCAAAAGTGGAAAAACCTGTAAGACATTTCCAGCTCAGTTAAACAGTTTCTATTCTTTGGTGCACATTATTCAGGATTGGAAATGTCTTTTTTTTTTTTTTTTTTTTTTTACAATGACATGCAAGTAAGTAGTGTTTGGATTAAAGCAGAATATGGTTGATGTTGAAATAAGTCTTCCCAACACTGTGGTGCACAGAGAACAGCAACCTCTTTAAATCATGTTGACCTGAAAATTTAATCTTGATAATAAATATGGTCTAATAATTATTGATCATGCAATGTTTAAACCAACTTATAAATTAGGTTAACATTGTGATTAGTATAGTGGCCAAGTACAGAATACAGGTAAGAACAAGAAAGGGTTAAAAACAGAATACGCAGGGCAACAAGAAAAGTTGGAACAATCAGACAAATATAAATATATACATACTCCTATAGTATATTTTCATAGTATGAATGACATGAATAGTACAATATGAATATAAAACCAAATTCTGAGGACCCACTTTTTTTTTAAAGATGAGAAAGCTTTATGACAGTTCACAAGATGAATCCTGACAAAAGCAAAGTTGTGTGTAATGTTACAGTTCTAAATAGTAATGTATACTTTTTATTTAAATAATGCAATTATTAATTATGATAAACTACTAATAATGATTGCATCCATTTCTCTCACCATTGTTCCTATTGAATTTTTGTGATTAACTGATCCAAAACATACTGTATATTATTCACTCACTTTTGTGCTACAGACTAAAATTTAATATTAAGGATTAATTCACTGTTATGACTATAAATGAATGATTGTATAGAAAAAAGTATAGAAATATATAATATAAATAAGAAATATGTGGAGCTCCAATAAATAATACTATTTGCCAATAAAATAATCTTCACATACATCAGAAATCATCGTAACCGCTGACAAAATAAACATTTCAGTTTCACTGGTTTTTAAAGACAAAGAGACACCACATCATAACATGTTTTCCTTCAAACCCCTCCCCGTGTTTCTCCAGAAGCTGGAGGAGCGTTTCCGTATAAACAGACGGGAGTTGATTCCTCTGGAGTTTCCTGTGCTGGTTGCCTTGGAGATGGGACTTTACCTCCCTGAGAGCAAGGTCATGCCGCACTACCGCAGGCTAGTGCAGCAGGGGTAGACTGTGACGCTCCGCTGGGTTCATTATTAACACCAGCATGTGTACGTGCGTGTGATGGATTGACCAGTTTATAAGCTGTCGTGTTTAAAAGAAATAATCCTGGTACTATTTATTTTCCGTCAGTCTGGCTTGACTCACTCACTAGGAAGAATAAACTAGTTTTCACTCGTTGGCACATGTTTACGACTTGATGGCGTCTGTTTGAATGTTGTTTTAAGCGTTTTCTGTTTGACGTATTGATGGTGAATCAGTCCTGATCTCTATGTTAGAGACATTCAATGAGCACGTTTATTGTGCTTTTACTTTTTCTTGTGAGGTGTGATTTTTGGTACGTCATAGTGTTCCTCGCCTGTGTTTGAATGAAACCTACGCTGTGATATTTGTGTGTTTGTGCAAAACTCTGAACCGGTACCTTTGTCTTTACTATACAGCCTGTATGGCATTCGTGACTAATGACATGAAAAGAACTACACTGCTGATTTTCTAAATGCCCTTTAAGCCACTGTGACACATTTTTGAAGCATTTTTAGCCGTTTGACTCATGAAACTGTAGATTAAGGATGTATTTGTTTGTGCTGTATGTCCCACAAAACTGCAGCCACATTTATGTTGTTCTTGAATACAGAAAAATAGTCATGTGGCAGCTCTGTGTAAAGACTTTGTTGTTGGTTCAAAAACTGTACTGGTATTCAGTTTCAGTGGTGTAGTGTGTGTGAGGATATATGATTTTGTAAGCATATTATTTATAATATCGATGGGGGTTTTTATTGTTTGTGTCATCACCCGGGGATTTTTTTTGTTAAATGCACTGAAACCTTATTCTTAAATGTGTTTGTATGCCAACATTTTCAGTTCTCAGGAATTTTCCTTTTTCATATTTTTAAAGCTGTAGTGTGTAATTTAGTGTAGTATGTAGTGCTCCACTCAACTCTGTGTTCTAAATATTGCAGGGTTTCCTTTTCATGTCTGTGGCAACACAGACTGATGTAGTTTGTATCATGACTGATGAAAGAAGGTGTAAGCTTAACAGCTGTGCTAGTTAAGCGAGTTTGCAGCGAACTTTAAGGAATCATCCATGGTTTCGTGAAACATGATTGAAGTAGTCAGATACTGAAATGAATATTTAAAGAGAAAAGTCAGAAAATGGACCTAGAGTCGTTCTTTCAGAAATCTCTGCAGGCTCACATGAGACGTGGAGTAAGTGACACTAGCAGTATTGGAGGGAAAGAAATTACACACTGGAGCTTTAAATCTCACCCAAAGAGTTTAAAACTTGTTCCTGTTGTCATCATCGCTTAAGTCGCTTGCTCTCCATTGGTGTCTGATTTTATAGTACAGAACAAGAATTTGTAACTGCAGTGTAAGTATGAATGTATGAGTTGCTTGTACACATACTAGTTTAACCTGATTGCAGAGTCTGCTGCAAAGCAACTCTTCAGGTTTTTGTGCCATTGTATGGACAAGCAAGGGGAGACGAGCAAAAAGTGCCTGGAACTACAGTGGCAGTGAAATGGTTAATCACCTTATGGTAAGATATCTAGTGTCGGTGTTTCTTTGTCTCTTTGCTGCTGTAGAAATCATAAATGTCGAGGTTGTTCTCATTTGGGAAAGACAAACACTTTCTGAAGGGTGTTAATAGTCGTAACCTTGTTGGGGATTCAGTTTTGTGTCTGCCATGGTGAACAATGAACATAATGAATTTCCAAGTATCCAAATGTGTAGGTGCAAAACATGTATCTGTGTGCTCGATGTCACACTGCAAAATCTTCACTGTTTTCTTCCTGCAAAATGAATGTTTTTCAAATATATTTTCAGAAACAAAAAACACAGGAGTTTGTCTGTTTTGTTCTATAATGTTAATGCAGCCGTTTCCATCGCTTCAAGTCAGTACAAGATCTAATTCTTTATCTTAAATCTGATCTTAGACTTCAGTTCAGTTCACTATAGACTTGGATGTAAAATAAACACAACAGATTGTGTTTCTCTTAACTTTACTGTTCTCTGTTAGGACAGGATGGCAATCAGCTGTTCAATTAAATCGGTATACACTATATATTAAATCAACACAGTCACAGGATGAACAAATCAGCTAAGAGGAAGCCTCACACTTTTTAATATGTTAACCACATTTCTCGCTGTAAAAGTAAAATAAAAGCAGCAGCTAAATAAATAAATAAATAAAATAATGACAACTGTTCTTAGTCCAGACTCATGTCTTCATCGTCATCTTTCTTGTCTTTGGAGTCTCCATCCTGGTCCGACTTTGTCTCCGTCTCCATGGCTTTGGCAAAAGCCTCCACATCTGCAAAGACAAAGGTCCAGTGATCAAGCCGGTTCTTGATGATTTACTCTTTCGATTAATCATTCAAGGATATGACTGATACTTTTCTCCAACAAATCCAAAGAAAGTCAGAACTAAATGATCCGAATATGTGTATTAATGATAGGGAAACATTTGCTTTTGTTGAAAAGCGAAACCTAAATACTTCTTAGATATATGTAATGACTTGTGTCCTCAGTCTGAAGATATTACAAGAAATATAGTTGAAATGCACTTCAATGCACCAACAGACAATTTAAGTACTTTCAATTTTGACTTAAAGCTGTTGTGTGTGTGAAAGACTTTGTTTCAAATTATTGTCAAACGAGTTTCACGATGTTCATTAAGTGTTATCAGCTCTACATTCTGCTCAAAAAAAACCTGGTCGTTGAACAATTTCCCCACCCCACCCCCGTGCTGCTGCTGTATACACACAAACACTCACTCAGACAGGTCTGATAGTATTACTTGGCCATTTTTAGACAAAGAACATGGCATGCAAATGTTAATAATAGTAATCATAATAAATTGCTCTTAAAATAAACGGATGCAGAATAACACGAACTTCAAAAAATGTAAGTACAACACTACATAAAATGTGGTAACATTACCAAATAATAAATATGGATTTAAAAATTAAGTTAAGATCAATTTTTCATGTAATGAAACAGTTACACAGTGTGTCTGTTGATGTGGGTGAAACACTGACCTCCTTTGTTGGCAGCATCCACAGCCTCTGCAGGCAAACCAAACTGGTTCATTAAAGGTCCTAACTGCCCGGACGCCAGAGCGCTGCTGAACATGCTCATGGCCTGTAGACAGAGACAGTAAATACTGAGAGGAAGGGGAATCCACAACTGCACACAGTTTAATACCAACAAAACGGCCTCACAGTGAGCAGAATTCTGCTCAAAGGAGAAAACGGTCTCAGACTTAACACGCTATTTTTGAACTTTTATTAGGCTTTATGTCAAACTCTGTACGCGACTGGACATAAGAGCCACGAGTGGTTTGTAGGTTTATCACATGAACACACTGATGCATCAGCATTAAACACAGTGCTCGATTAATGGAACTGTCAAACAAGTTTGACCTTTAATCTTGCCTTTGAATAACAGCAACACTGACAAACTACGTATTAACTATATATATATAAAAAAAAACTATATTAAAGTGGTGTTTTAAATGGAAAATAAGGAAAAATAACAATGTTCCTCAACTATAGGCCATAGTTTTTCTATGTGTTTATTGATACCGAGTACATGCAGTTTGGAAATGTCACCTGCTGGAACTGAGGTGAGCTGAGTGTGTTGTGAAGCTCCTCTGAGCTCTGAGGCAGCGACTCTCCAGAGGGGAGGTACGGCATCAGTCTCTGCTGCACCTCAGGGTTGGCCAGGATGGGAGCCATGATCTCGGGTGTCAGGACGCTGGCGAGGTCCACTACAGGTAACAAACCAACAAGCACTGGTTAGTAGGACTGCAACTGACAATTATTTTCATGATCGATTAATCTGTCAAATATTTTCTCAATTAATCAAGAACTTCTTTGGTCTGTAGAATGTCAGAAAATGTTGAAAAATGTTGATTGGTGTTTACCAAACCTGGAATTTATGATCTTGAATGTCTTCTTTTGTCCACAAACCAAAATTATTCCGTTTTAATGATTTTGTTTGTCATATATTCACATTGAAGACACTGAAAAATCTTAATTCTTTGAAAAACAGTCCAACCGATTAATTATTAAAATAGTTAAGGTTAATTTACTAACTGATTAATAATCGATTCATCAAATAATCATTGCAGCCCTACTGGTTACATCCATTTTCTAGTCTAGACTTGGTGGCGTGACTCACATCTGAACTCACTATTCAGCGACACAAATATCACACACACACACACACATACTGTATATATGTAGCCATGCAACATCAGTGAAAATGGTTGTGTTAGAATCCATGCAGCTTTTTGCCTGAATGCATGTGCTGAGCATTAATGTCATCGTCCTGCACAGTGACAATGCAATGGAGGAGAGTGTTGTCCTCTAAAGCTCACCCACAAATTAGCTGGGATAGCTTGTTTCTGAATTTCCCCTATGGAGGATCAATAAAGGTACATCTTATCTTACACATTTCCCTCTTCATTACCATGTGGTTTTCCCTTTTTGTTTTTACCAGAACCAGTCACATGATGAGAGAATTAATAATGTCAATACAGCTTTTTTTTTTTTTTTTTTTTTAAATCACACCTATAACTTTCATCTCTGTCAGCGTCTACCCACTAAAGTAATTTTCCCCGTGTCACTCTGTAGGCAGAGCGATGGTGATAAATTGTGTTAATGAAGCAGCAGAGTGGATGCAGAGCGTTGCCTCATGTGGTGACACTGTAAAACTAAATCTAACAGGGACAGATTGCAGTGTTTGCTGGGGGTTTCCCACTTCTGTAATAAACTCAATTTATCAGGTTAATATTATTACACAGTATTACAGAAACAGATGTGTTCACAATTTTAATGATGTGCTGCACTAATTAGTTAAGACTGCACTAATTAGTTTACCCATTATGCTTTTCTCCCTGTAGGGTTAATTTTTGATTTTGTTCCATCTTAGCTCTGAGGAGAAATGACTGTCAGTCTGACTGAAACCAGGCTCACCTCCTTGGTTACTGGCCGGCACATTCATGGTGGCCAGGATGCTCTGCAGGTCTCTCAGCTGGATGGGCTGTGTGGGGTTTGGTGCCCCTGCTGTCAGAGAGGTCACAGCAGGAGTGGACGGGGTGGTGGCTGTGGGCGAGGCTGCTGAGGTGGCGGAGGGAGTGATGGGAGTGGTGGGCACCTGGGCGGAGCCGAGCCGGCTGGCAGCAGAGGTAGAGGTGGGGGTGACGGCTGTGGACGGACTGAGGGAGAAAAAGAAAAATCATTGTGTCTGAGGTCATTGGGCTATGTGAGCACGGAGCAGGAAAATTGGATGTGCTTTTTTAATGTGACTTCATGTAAAGATTTTAAAAAAATAGGCAAATAAGATGCTGCACCGCACTACCCTACATCACAGTGTTTATGCACAAAACCACCCAGAAACATAGCTGTCACTTGTATTTCTACGAACACTGAATCTACATTGCATTTGGTTAATTTTTGCGTGATTAAAATCGCTGATTAAAGTGTCAGTTTTTGTGTAGCAGTGGAGAATTATGACAAAATGACTGACCATAAACAAAATAAACAACCTGAGAAAGCATGAGGTGCAAAGCCAATACAGTATCTGTGTTTATACAACAAAGCGTTGAAGTGAATATTTACAGTAATTTATGTTCAACTGGATTAAACAAAAGAGACCTTGTTGAGGAGTTGCTGGCTGCAGGAATGCTGCTGCTACTGCTGCTGCTGCTGCTGCCCAGGAGGTTGGCCAAGCCTGGACCGGCCAGCGTCCCGAGACCCCCTGATGTCAGAGAGCAGGAAATGTGAGCCAATAACATATTTTTCCCCACTTAAGAGCAAATGCATCACAACGTGTTTTCACACTGTCAGTTCTACGCACCAATGCCACCCAGTCCAGTTGGTCCAATGAGCTGCATGAGCTGGTTGTGGCTCATGTTACCCAGAAGGCTTTGCAGACCACCTTCCCCTTCACATGAACACAACATGTGACAGCAAGGGTAAGAATCTGTTGTATATTTTTCCACAGATAACATTTCTGGGTATGAGCAGTGTTACCTCCCAGAGCAGACAGATCATGTCCTCCACTGCTGCCGCTACCGAGAGCACCAGGCATCGGCGGGTTGTTCAGATACTCGTTCACTTTGCGACAATACTCCTCATCTTTGTCACTCTTTGGCTCCTGAGATCAGAATAAAACTTTAAAATTGGAAAAAAAAAAAACTAATAATGGAAGGAGGCACCTAGGGCTGGTTAGTGACTGGTTTAGCACAGTATCAATATTGATATCTGGACTTTGATACAGATTCATGAACAATGCTTTTCTTCTATAGCAATTTTACACTTTACACAGTAAAATCAGCCCGGCCAGGTCATCGTCTTGTAGTCGAATATGTAGGAGAAACCTACTGTTCTCATATTTATATACCACACCTTCATTCCAGCCTCTGAGATTACAGATACTCACACTCACATACTAGTACAAAGCCCCTTTGGAAAACAAGCTCCTTCTTTTGTTGTAACTTCCTGCACAGGTTCACCAGCTCAACTATTTTCTAATGCAAATATAATGCAAATATCTAGTCAGCTCAGCAGCAATCAGTGTGGTTAGGCTTATGTGTGGGGTCAAGATGACCTGCTGAAGTTGAAACTGAGCATCAGAATGGAGAAGAAAGATCTGAACATGGTCTGAGCCACTTAGAAACTGCTATTCTACTGGTATTTTCACATACAACCACTTCTAGAGTTACCATGGTCTGAATGGTCTGAAAAAGAGAAAATGTCCAGTGAGCAACAGTTCTCTAAAGTGAAAATGTCTTGTTGATGCCAGAGGTCAGCGGAGAATTACCAGACTGGTTTGAAATGATAGAAAAGGAACTGCAGTAACTTAAGTAACCAGCCGGTACAACCAAGGTTTGCAGAGGATCATCTCTGAATGCACATGCCAAACCTTGAAGCAGTTGGTCCACCGGCACTCCTGACACTTAAATGTCATGTGTACCTAATAAAGTGGCCAGTGAATGTACATGTGCCTTTAAAACAAATTTGGATTCTAATCAAGTGCAGATATTCATGAATACAGGTGATGCTGCTTACCTGCATCCAGAAGAAGAGTCTTTTGGAACCAGCTTTGAACTTAAGCACATAAACTCGTCCAGTGGTGCACTGGTTCACCCGCTTAAACTCACAGTCGTCAGGGAAGATGATCAGGTCCTAAATTAAGGAGGGGGGAAAAAAGGTGACTATTAAGATGAATTAAATGCAGATGAGTGAGTGTGCTGTGGAGACGGCGTTACCTACATCATCCACGTTCCCAGTTGTCCGATCCTTCCAGCAGAAGTGGATGAGGGAGTCATCAGTCTGCTGGATGTAGACCTGACCTTTACGTTTGTCGGGGGTGACCGTGCTGCCCTTCATGGTCATCTTACCCGCCCGAAACTCCACCAGGTACTTGCTGGACGAGCCACGAGACCCAGAGACCATGCTGGGGAACAAAGCTCCAGAGGCCATGATTAAGACGAGGGACACACAGCTGCAGGGACAGACAGGAGGAAGATGTCATGTTCATTATAATACTCAACATGACAGCACAAACACATATCTACAATTAAAAAAAGATTGGTTTCATGTGGATAATATCACATTTTAATTGGATTATTTGTGCGAGAGGAGCCAGATAAGGTGGCTTGGGCATCTGGTTAGGATGCCTCCTGGACACCTTCCTGGTGGGGTGTTCCAGGCAAGTTCCACTGGGAGGAGGCCCCGGGGACCATCAGGACCTGCTGGAGACTATGTCTCTCGGCTGACCTGGGAACGCCTTGGAATTCCCCCAGAAGAGCTAGACAAAGTGGCCGAGGAGAGGGAAGTCTGGGCTTCTTTGCTTAAGCTGCTGCCCCTGCGACCCGACCTCCGATAAGCAGTAGAAGATGGATGGATGGATGGATGGGTGAGTAGAAGATGGATGGATGGATGGATGGGTGGGTGGGTGGATGGATGGATGGATGGAGTGAACAGAACATTGAGTAGATGTTGTGGCCTGATTGTATTTATTTTATTATTAGCAACTTAAAACTTAAAAAAAAAAGTCTGTCCTATTCAGTTTGTCAAACTGATTGACACGATGTGCATTGATTTTGAATGTGTGGCTCTAGGTTTATCGTCTCAAGATGTATCGTTTAAGTTGGATGAAAGTGGAAAAGAAAAATCCCAATTATTGATACTATTGAATTGAAACAGAATCAAAATGAATCAGAATCGCCCCACAAAATTAATTGCACCCAGGTGTCATCATACCCAATTTCAGGCTTAATTTGTATGTTAAATTTACATTGTCAGTCTGTGTCCGTCAATCTAGCGATTTAAAAGTTATCAAAAGGCACTCAAGTTGAAGACCTGCTGAGATAGCAGTAGAAAAAAAAGTCACAATTTAATCCCAAAAATCATCTTGTGACTTCTCTAAGGTTGAGGACATTCATGGACAAAATATTGGACAAAGAGCCTATGAGCTCAGACATACTGTATAATTTAAAAAGGAAAAGACATGAACACAAAATGACATTTGTAACCACTTAACTGCTTCACCTCTCTAATGTGACTCAGTGCTGTCCTTTTGTGTGTGGGCCTATGGTTTGTCTGTTCAGTGACCTATCAGTGTTTACACCTACAGTACATGTGTGATGGCCCTCCAAATACGGTCTGTACTTCTTGGTCCAATAATTTCCTGACAGTCTGTAGACTGAGAGGTGAAATGCTGCCCAGGTTCAAGTTGTTTATCTACTCTCTACACTGAGCATTGACATCAAAGCCATGAATGTAATGATGCTGCAACTCATGATCTTTGAACTTTTTATTTCACATTTCTTCTTCTTCTAAGTTAAAACAGGCTGTACACTAGGAGTTACATTATTGACGCCTACAGTTTGTCGTTCCTGGGACCTTTCTGTGTGAAATTTGCATGTTCTCCCTGTGTCTGTATGGGTTTCCTCCAGACTCTTATTTCCTCCCACCATAAAAAACTCCTCCCGCCCTCCATCTGACCTCATAATTTTGTTCTGCAATTTTGGTTATATAATGACAAAAGATCCTTTCTGTATATATAATACATTAGTGTGCAAGAGTCTTAGGGTCTAAGGCCACCACTACCTTTTCTTGTTTTAGCAAGGTTTTACTGAGCATTCATATTTGTTTTTCAGTCTCTTTATTCACATACAGCCAGAAAATACAGGCAATATGTACAATAATTATAATGGATCATTTGAGAACAAAATGGCTTTTAGAGACAAAGGTCAGTACTTAGTGTGAGCCCTCTTGGTACTTGGGACATCTTCAACTTTTGAGGAGACAGTCTTGACGTTTTCTTCAGTCGTCTACTGGTAAATTATATCAGGCTTCTTTCAGCACATCCTAGAGTTCTCCTTCAAATTTAAGCTTTAAAATATTTTATTTCTTCCTCTGTCCAAGTGATTCCATACTGCCTCTATAGAATTCAGGTCTGTTGGTAGCAGTTTTCCTCTCCAGATCTGTTTTCATTGCATGAACAGTGAGCTTACGATCATTGTCCTGTGATCATACAGTAAAAACACTGCCCATCAGGTGGTTTGTAGAAGAAATGGCAGAAATGTCTCTATAAGAGCTTGAATACAACATCACGATTATCCATTTTTGTTTGCTGATGAAAAAATGTGGTTTTCTATCTTTTAAACCCTATGATCTTTGGCATTTTGAGTGGAATAATGTGGGTCTACGTTCATTTAACTGCAAGTTAATGAGTTAAAATCATACAACGTGCGTATGTAACCCTCAACCGTGTCTTTCAAAGCAGCCTGTTTTAAGTTAAAATAGTGGGACAAACACAAGGACATCACATTAGAGTTCCACACCTCTTTACATTTAAAGAGCCACAGTCACTTCAGCCTGTAGAGGCATTTTCTTGATAATGTGCAGTTATTTTAATAAGTATGGTTGTATTATAATAGAGAGTTTGATAAACAGTTACATACTGGTTTTTCATTACAGTATTTTTAGAACAGCAAATCGACTTAGAATAGAAATTAAAGCATTTCTTGTTTTAGATTTATGAATGTAATTCCTGCTGTGTCACAGTCCATTTGTGACCCATCCTTTTATTGATCTGTAACTGTTTGTACACATTTGTTTTAAGTTCGGGCAGATGTTATCTTGTTGATATTATTTTATATTTTCGACACACAGGGATAAGAGAATTCTCTTAAGCTGAATGGAAGATGATTGAAATTGTGTAAATGGTTCTTCCCAGTGGAGGAGACCACAGTCACAGACGCAGATGACTGTGCAGCTCAGTGTTCTCAGCTAACATACACATACAAACAAACTTCTCACGTATGTCTCACACGCATACTAAACACATACACCAAACATGTACACGGTTTATGACCAAACGACCTAGAACATGCGAGAAAATGACATGTTTGTACTTACATTTGCCACTGAATCAGCCTACAGCCGCACTACGGAGGAACTCAATCACGATGATTGCAATTGGCTGCCTGGTGCCGGTGCTTCACTCTGATTGGTCGAACAGAGTGTCAATCGTGTGACCTTTAAATCTGCGCATGTTCGGTAGAGACGACACACCACCTGATTTTTGCACTAATCATGGATGTATATTTTTCTTATAATAGTAATAACAACGATATTAACCGTTGTTGTTATTACTATCATTATATATTCTCGGTTATGAATCTAATAAACGATCCCGAATAATAACAATATTAAATAACAAAATGATTATTCATTTAAAATGTTGTGGTTTTATAAATCTTAGTTATTAAGTAACTGTGGATGAATTATTATGGGCCCTAGTCTTAACCCGTTATTATTATACTATCTGATATTATTTATTTCACTATTTTATGATGTTAAATTAGATTATTTAAGATTATAGGAAACAATGGGCGCATGCAAAAACACTGACTACAAATACACTAAAACTGACACAAAAGCAGTGGTTTATTCTGAATCCATTTGCTAATTTAGTCTCTTTTAACTGTTCTTTTACCCCTGTAGATACACTGTACGAATATCTCTTTAAAATAGTAATGAACCTCTCTGTTCTCATTAAATCACATGTGGTTGTTTTGTATCTGTCGTAGTTTCATGCTGGTTTGAAGTCATTTTTTTGGCCATAGGATTATTTCCTCCTCTGGTCTGTCATGTTTGTCTTGCATCTCGTTGGTATCTTTGAGTCTCTTTAGGCATCCTAATTTTGCATTTATTTTATAGTTATGCATCTTCGTCCAGTTTGTCTCAAGTAGGTTTTTGTATCTTTGCAGTCTTTTTTGTTTCTCCTGTTTTTGTGTCCTCACTAAGTTTGCTATATACAGCATGTAATAATACAAAGTGTTTAAAAGAAATATACAAGTATACAACAAAAAAAAAACCATACTGTATATAATAATGACAGTGTTTAAAAGTGTTTAAAAACACATAAAAAAATAGGCTGAGCAAAATCAGCTACGTAATTTTCACAGGAGGCAGATTTATTCCCATAAGATAATTTTCTTTCTCATCATCCTCCTCTTCCTCACATATACTTCAGACACTGTTATACTGAAATTAGATTAAGATGGAGCAAGAGATGAGGTAACTGTAATTATTATTTAATTTATGACTATCTTCTTTTTCTTAATTTTCTACACACTCAAATTTCCTCAGCTCCACTCCGATCACATACCCTGGTACATACAGTAGAACAGTATTTCTGATTTTCCACCAGAGGAAGCTTGCGTACCATTTGAAAACCAAGGCTTTACAACAGCCTGTAAAGATTTAGTTGGGAAGCATTGATACAAAAACATGCACAGCTAATGCAATTTAACCAAAAAAACGACACAATGGATTATTGCAATAGTCTATAATTTATTTCTTAACTATGAATTGTATGAATATTGCTATGTGAAGATAACTACTTGGAGGAGAAACAGACCAATGAACATACAATGTAAACATTTTCAAAGGGATGATAATGATTTACAAATGAAACAAAGAGCATGAGCTCAAAAGGACCCGCACCTTTTCACATGTGCAGGCATCATTACAAAGTGCTTTGAATTCAGGGGGGAACAATGAGAGCAGCCAGGGGAAGACATGATGTCAGACATTTCACTACACGTCACGCGTGTAGGACTGTGAGTGGTCAAATATGCAGCTTAATGCAATTCAGATTAGTGTTAAGAAACAAATCCGGGCACTAAACAAACGCACTGCTATATGCTATCAGCATGAATGTAGGCGTCATAGTATGAGCACACAACATTCATTCACTGCTGCCTCTGTGATGTCTCACTCACACACTGGCTACAAGCAAAAGAGGAAATGAGTTTTTCACATTTCATGAAGGCAGAACAGATGGATCAGTTTGCATAGGATTGTAGTGCCAACAGTGTCCGGTCTCATTTAATCTCACTGTGTCCAAAAACAGATCTACTGAGAAATGACTGAGGAGCTCAAAATAGATCTATAATGACACAGCTTCTCTGAAAGTGTGTCTGACATGAGGAGACACTGTGATTTTAACTTTCCGATGATATCTTATACTCATGCTGCTTGTAAATGAAGATTTTTCCAACATTACAGTAATTCATTAAGAGGTGTCTGGACATTTGTGGGTAAATTGTCGAAAGAAACTGTTAATATTCATTTAAGCATGACTTTTAATAGTGTCAATCTGTTAAACATGTACAGGCAGACTAAAAAAAAAAAGTGCAGAAGAGGTAGCCCTCAGGTCAGCAACTGTATCTCCTTAGCAACATTCTACATTGTGTTTACAGCTCCCATATGACTGGAGCTGCAATGACCAGGATGTATTGTCATGAACAGACAAACAATAACAGTTACAAAGTCACTCTATATCCCTTCACTTTAATGTTTTATGTAAATGCATTTACAATATTAGTCAGTGCAGATAACATTATTTTATGGCTTTACGTTACGTGTGTATATTCTCATCTTGGTGACCATGCATATGCCACGTATTATACACATTAACTATGTGACAGAGAACAATATAATGTACCAACAATATACGTTTACTGTGACAGTTAACCCAGGTTAAAAGCAGCTTTCAAATGTTGTCTACATTACTTGTCACAGAAGATTATCACACTTGTGCTGTATCAGAGATGTTTAGTGCCAACTAAAATATACCTTCAACATTTAAATAGGCTATATACCCTGTCTGGCCAAAAAGAGTGTCGCCACCTCTAATATTTTGTTGGACCATCTTTAGCTTTGACTACAGCACGCATTCGATGTGGCCTTGTTTCAATAAGCTTCTGCAATGTCACAAGATTTATTTCCATTCAGTGTTGTATTATTTTTTCACCGAGATCTTGTACTGATGATGGGAGAGTCGAACCACTGAGCAAAGCCTTCTCCAGTACATCCCAAAGATTCTCAGTGGGGTTAAGGTCTGGACTCTGTGATGGACAATCCATGTGTGAAATTATGACTCATGAACCTGAACCACTCTTTCACAATTTGAGCCCGATGAATCCTGGCATTGTCATTTTGGAATATGCCCGTGCATCAGGGAAGGAAAAAAATTGGTCATTCAGCATATTCAGGTAACTGACCTCAATCTTTTGGCCCATAATGTTACTGAACCTAGACCTGACCAACCGCAGCAACCCCAGATCACTGCACTGCCCCCACAGGCTTGTACAGTAGACACTAGGCATGATGGGTGCATCCCTTCATCTGCCTCTCTTCTTACCCTGATGTGTCCATCACTCTGGAACAGGGTAAATCTGGACTCATCAGACCACATGACCTTCTTCCATTGCTCCAATCTTGATGCTCCCTAGCAAATTGAAAATAGAATTTTTTCCTATTGGCCTCACTGGTTAGTGGTTTTCTTAAGGCCACACAACTGTTCAGTCCCAGTCCCTTGAGTTCCCTTCACATTGTTCATGTGGAAATGCTCTCACTTTCACTATTAAACACAGCCCTGAGTTCTTTTTCTACGATTTGATTTCACCAAAAGTTTAAGTGATCGCTGATCACGATCATTCAGGATTTATTTCCGACCACGTTTCTCCCTCGAAGACGATGGTTTCCCACTATCCTTCCAGTTTTTAGTAACGCGTTGGACAGTTCTTAACCCAACTTTGGTCGTTTCTGCAATCTCCTTAGATGTTTTCTCTGCTTGATGCATGCCAATGATTTGACCCTTCTCAAACAGACCAACATCTTTTCCATGACCACAGGATGTGTCTTTCCACGTGGTTGTTTAAGACATAAGAAGCTACTCATTGCATCAGTTGGGGTTAAATAACTGTTGCCAGCTGAAAGATAATTGTCCATGCAGTAATTATCTAATAGGAGGCTCTTACCTATTTGCTTAGTTAAATCCAGGTGGCGACTTTTTTTTTGGCCAGGCAGTGTATAAAGGTAGCTGATGTGTTTAGATAACCCCTGATGTCTGAATGCAACTCAACACAAGTGTATGGGAAGTCTACAGATTAAATAGTAGTGTACCGGATCTAAACCTGAAAATATACCGTTTTAAAAAGTCAGCTTGGTGGCAAAGATCACACAGGTGACTCTACAGGTGATTAACATACATGTGGGCTGTCATTGTCAGCCTCGTGATTAGGGAATATAAAGATGAAGACGTTTCATGTCAACATTTACAGTAAGTAAACTCTTAAGATTCTCCTTAATATCACATTGTTCCAGTGGAAAACCTTCGCAGTTAGTTGCAGATAATCATAAAATATCTAATCACATTTCGTTATCAGGTTTTCAAAGAAAGAAGTACCAGTGAGAGTGTGAACGCCACAGATGTGAATCTCAAACGCTCAGGAAAAAAACAAGTAAATCCTATCACAGAGAAGTTCTTCATCACCTGCGTCAATAAATGTTGGGACAGCTAGTGTAATTCCTGTCAAAGTATCCACCTGTGTAGAGCCAATCCTCGGCTCCTGTGAAGGGGTGTGTTCCCAGCTGGAACCACCTACAGGGACATAAAAAACCAAAGAAAACGTGTGTTTAGTGACAAAGTAATGGGAGATGTAATAACAGGGGCAGATGTACAAATGCAGACCTGAGTACATTTTAAACTTTTATGTGCAATATGCCCTTTGCATGTCAGCCATTTTGACGGGTTACAGTAGGAAACTCACAGGGTTAAATAATCATGGCTGAGTTCCATTTAGCTTTTTATGGTGCGCACTGGTTCACTGTCACATTGTCCTGACTCACATTAACTGATCCGAGCATTTGTTAATATGATCAGTAATCTGTTCTTTGTCATTTTTAGATAAGTGAATGCAAAAATGTTACATATTATGTCTTTAAAATACATCACATTTGTGCAAAGAGGTGACATGTACAGTATTATCAGTGACACACACCTGGTTGACCATGTCTCATCCTTGGAGCGTTCCCTGCGTGCTGCCCTTTGTTTCTCTTCTAACCGCTCCTTCTCTGTACTAGCTGTGTCTATGAAACACAAAAACATAAATGAAGAAGCCAACACAGAATCACTTCAGTCAGTTGAGGTTGGTGTTACCTATGTCTCCATTTTCCATGGCTCGGATGTCGGGTCTCAGCCGGCTATCTGTTGGTGCAATCACCCTCTCTGCGCCGGGCTCCAGCTCGTTTAGTGTCATGGCAAAGCTGGTGAAATTATACATCTACGACGAACAAAAAAAACAAAACAAGAATAAACGCAAATGTAAACAAGCTTAACATTACTGCCCATGTTAGAAAATATGGTTAAAAGAAATCAAATTATTATGGACAATTAATACAATTCAAAAATGTATACAGTTCTTGTTATTGTTTTGTTCATGTCAGTGATCCATGATGGAAAGTATTATATTATAAAGTATTATAGTTTTTCATGCTAATTAATCATCTATGATTATATAATCAGCTACATAAAGCTGTAGTCAGTGATGTTTTCTTTTTGACAACCCCTACAAGACTTAAACATGTGTGTGTGGTGTGAGACTGACTTGTGCTGAGTGAGCTGGCCGTGGCGTTGTCCTCCACAGTAAGGCACTTCCTGGTATGACAGTAACAGTGTCAAGAACCTCTGGCATCTCATCTGCCTCCTCAGCTTCACTACTGTTGCCCTACACACACACACACACACACACACACACACACACACACACACACACACACACAGATTAGTAACATTTTCAAACAGACAAGCTTAAACTCAAAGTACAAAGACTACATGTGCAAATGGGTGATTCGCAGAACTACATTTGCCACAAGTTAACACGTCTCTCAGGCAACAATGCATGTAATTGCAAGACATCATGGATCAGGGCTGGCAATGGTCTCGTCATACACTGCACTCTGAACATAAATCAAACTAGACAACAGCAGTAGCACACTACAGATATCAAATACACTTTTACCTTACCTTCTACTAAAGCCACTGCATGTTATCATGAAAGGAAAAGAAACCATTTGAGAAAAACACATTCAGAGTGATGAGCAGAATTCACACATTACTTCACATTGTCAGACACATAAATGATGCCAAAGAAACGAGAAGAGACATACTCAGCAGTCTTCCATCTCAGTGGAAGGTCACACGTAGGTCATTTTGTCAGTTTTCAGTCATATTTGGACAATGCTCACCTGTTTCTGCTTTTTCGGTTCTGCTGCCATCTTGTCTTTCTTGTGCGTTTCATAGATTTTTGGGTCCACACTGTAGATGCACTCTGTCCACTTCCCATAGATCACTCGCCGCTTCTTCTTACTAGTTCCAGAGCAGAGTCATAAAATTTGGCTCAGAGAAAATAATCACATCCACTATCTATTTACAGTGTTGCTGTGGTCGGGCTCTTACTTTTTGTCTTGAATGTGACCTTCTACTTTATGCAGCTCCTTCCCAAACATCCCACATGGTTTAAAGTGTAGTACACATGTTTCTCCTGTGCTGAGAAGTAAAAAAGAAACGCATAAATGTCATCCAATAAGCACTGGAGTATGATGATGATTAAGCACTGGTCTAAAAAGTCTTTCAACACAGTTTGTGTCATGGTACCTGTGGTTGAGTATCTCCACAGTTCCATACTGTTCGATCCAGAGTTTTCCCAAAATGATGTTGTGCACACAGCACACTGGATTTGTCCATGTGTATGTCTCTTTATGTCTGTTAAAAAAACACACACAGCTTCTTAAAATGTTCTATTCAAATCCCTTAATTTTTTTTTTATCTGACAAACAACTTTTATGCAGCTAAACTTGTACCCCTGATTTCCAGTCTTCTTTGGTGTTTCACAGTGGTTCGCATTGATAATGTTGTATTAATGCCTTCTGAATTTAAATCATTCTCTTTCCTTTCTTTGCACAAACCCAAATTCAGTGGCAAATGGCTGAGCTTTGTATTCAACAGGCAGATTCATATTTCCACACAAAAAAATCAGACACTGAGTCCTAACAAATAACTTGAAATGTAGTTAAAAGCACAAGAACAATAGGTGTGAGCTTGAATAAATTCACACAAACATAAAGACACGAATGACTCACTTCAGTAACTCCAGTGTCATGGTGCCTTTGGGCTCAGCCTCCACACTTTTGCCCCACAACTTGAGTTTTGGGTAGATGGAGCCATGAAACTCAAACTCTTGCTTCAGAGACTGAGCATGGAAGGCACTGATGGGAGGGTGGTGGCTCACCTGCTCTGAGATCAATCTGTATCCCTCATCCTCTCTGTATGGGAAAATTGAAATCTCTCATAAGTGAAAGTTATGAAATATTCTATTATCAAGGCAGTTCAACAATCATATATCTAATACCTTATGAGTTCATAAGTTTCCCCCAACAAAGGATTGAAAGGCTTTCCAGTCCTGTCTGATTGAGATGCTACAGCTGAAACTGCAAACGCAGCAACCACCTGTCACAGAGACATGAAGTGGACCATGAAAAATCTTTCGGTTGTCAGATAAATACAGCATTAAAAGATGTCACTGCAGTTTATATGCAACAACTGAGTTAGTTATTCTCACCATTTTGTGACATTTCATTAACATAACATATCAACAAAAACTGATGAGAAGAAAAAAAGTTGCTGCTTTAAATAAGATGAAGATGTGTTTACATGTGCAGGTGAGAACAATGTAATATTTAAACACTATATTCCAAAAGTCATTAAAAAAAAATATCAACATCATGTAATGTTTAATTAATACATTTGGTATGTCTACCTGCATGCGGTCTATAGAGTCAGACAAAGTGCAGGCTTTATGGATAAGATGAGTGTGTTCCATGTACTCGGAGAGTCTCTGGAGAAAACTCAGTGGCTCATTAAATTCAACCGGCATCGCAATTCTGGACAGCTCCTGTTAATAACCCCAAAACAATGAGGAGTGAAGATTAAAAATAGAGCAGAATAAATTAACAGAGATTGGTTTTTACTTTCCCAGGGTGAAGCTTCCTTGTTGTGCAAAATAGTCTAGACATGTGAATTAGCTGTTTTCAGATATAAATTCAACTCTGCTTTTTGGTAGCGGCTTCAAATAATGCATCTCCCAAACCAATTAGAACTAACTCAGCAGAGAAAAGAGCAATTCACTTTCAACTAACAGTCAGATGGAAGCTGATGTAGGACTATTCAATTATTTTCAAAAAAACGCATGTTTGCAACAACCCACAATGTGATTACACCTTATTTGTAACACAGCTGATGTCAGAAAATCAGATTAAACTGAACTTAACAGTTTTCTGTTCTCATACTCACCAAGCCAATGCATTTCCTCAATATACTCCATAGACTGAAGTCGTTTCTGGAGATCATTTCAGCCGGGAGGATTTTCCTGGAGCACATTCGGACCACATAAGATATGAAAGATGTTTTGAAATGAGACAAAATGTTTTAAAAGCAAATCTGTGAACTGCCAGCTCTGAATGGCTGAAAAATGCAAAGCCAGTATGACTAATAACTGCAGAGGAGGTGCTCATAGGCTGTCATCTAAAAAATGTGGTTGCACTGGCCTGTTCTGCCTCCACATGTGAGCACATGTATGATGAAGACTCATGTGCTAACACACATGCAGATATACATGCAATTGTAGGCACAAGTTTGGCAGCCACTGAACAAATTAACATATTGTGTTGATTGCTGGAGGGAAAATCATTTAAAGTGCATGCAAAGCAATAAAATTCTCTCTTCCGACTTTGTCACCCCACAGGAAAATGTTTTACTAACCAATTTGCCAAACTGGATTGATTAAAAAAAGGTAACTTCTTAGTATTTTCAGTCTAACTTCAACATGTTTGCAGCCTTCTCACTCTACAGCAATGCTGCTGTTGCCTCCATCTGACAAACACATACAACAAATCTCTTTAGATCAACTCAAGTTTTCAGGTTTTTCAGCTTCTTAAATGTGAGTATTTTCTGTTTTTTTGCTCTATATAACAAACAAATCAATCAATGTCTGAGAACATTCAAGAACATCATCATTTCCTGGTTTGAAAAACCCTGATCAACATTTTGTAACCCTAGTGTGAACTCACTTAAAATTGTTTTGAATGTTGTCTCCTAAAAAACAGCTAAAGACACTGTTATTCAGACAGGCTTTTAGCTGACTAGTGGCTTGGTTTTCTTGTTTTAACTGCATGAATTTGATTTTTTAATGTGATGTATTTTAACTGTTGTGTTATTTTAATTGCCCTAGTCTTGTCTCTTGCCACTGTACTTTCATCGTTAAAGCACTTTGTGATTTTGTCTGTGAAAAGTTCTATAGAAGGTTTACACACACTCTTACTTATAGACATGTGTTTGTGATTAAAAGTTACACACTAGAGTATCAAGTTAAGGACAGATTTGGATTAAATTTTCCAAGGTAGTAGGTTATGGCCCAAGGAAGAGCTAATTAGCTTATGATGATAATCATGATAAGGATTCATGATTTTTGCTTTTTATAAAAACAAACTCTTAACCTTGTAAGATAGAACTGGCACTGTGGGGAACTGAGCAGCCTGGGTGGAAGTTTGCACTCTTTGAGCGCTTTCTCTTATTATGATGGTGTTTGTATTTTAATTATTAACATTTAAACTTTGTGCAAAGGCATCTGCTGTCAGCATTAGTCCTAACCTGCGCTCCCACAGCCCATTCTCCTGTGTCGTCACGTGGGCATCTTGAAAACTGACCTCACAGGAGTCATCCGACTCCAACCCTGACGGGAGGGAAGAAAAGAAGGTGAACACACAATCATTTCATTATGAGATGCAGGAACTAAGACTTTGTCGTGACACCACTGACTCTCCTCCTCACCGGTCTCTGCGTCGAAAAACTCCTCCTCGCTGTTCATACTGAGCACAGAAGGAAGCTAAACATTACTTGGAGGACATGTTTCCATATCGGCCAAGCATCCCAGACATCCGAACACACCACCTGCAACACGGACAGCTCGTTACAAGGAGCGGGGCCGCTGTTGGTGTCGGAGCTCGTCAACGTCCAACTCTTTGTAGTGCATTTACGCTGAAGAGACGACACTAATAGCTGCTCGTTAGCTCTGCACCCTGGGACATTCCAGTTAGCTACCTGACGAGCTAACTAGCAGTTAGCATCGCTGCTGCTTTTGAGTTAAAACGTGCAGCTGAAATATCGACAGCAGGGGGAAAAAACTTAGAGTTAACACAGCAAATACAAATCAAACGTCAAGTTTTACACGTTTCAGTTAACGGTACCTGTAAATTACTGTCACATTGAGCGGTAGCAACATAAACAAGCGAACAGTGTAGTGTCTCTGAATCTAGGCGGAAGTGGGCGGGAAGGACACTGCGATTGACAGCTCAATTAGCCAATCAGGACGCCGCCAGCAGCAGTCTAGAAAAAGAAAGGAAAAAAGAGCAGACGTTTGAGTCCATCGGTTATTTTCATCACAGAATATAAATGACGTGACAATAAAAAAGGGTTACGTGCTACTTAAAAGCTGAGACTCAGTTTTAATCATTACCACAGAGTGTGTGTGAGCCCAACGAACGTATACTATAAACTCTGGTATGATAAGAATAAGTGTAAACAAAGTAAATCATGTGACATTAATAAGGAATCACATCTTACCTCATTAAAAGAGAGGACGTGACCCAAATGTAATCATTCAAATAATAATAATACACAACTGTTTTAACAAATATCACTTATAAAATGTGATACAAGGATACATAAAATTACATTTTCATAAAAACTTTATGTGTTAACATAAAAAAAAGAAACCTTGGAGTTGATTAATCACCTTGTTTTTCAAAAAAGAAAGATGTGACAATTGTCAAAATTGAGTGTACGCCAAATTACCATATAGATATTATTGCTCTTTGATATGAGGTAGGTGTATATAATTGGCAGAATGGCAGCCTTTCATTACAAACGTACATAATATGAGAAAATGTCCAACACCAGGACTTGTTTCACATAAATAGATGTATGCAGACCAGGCAACTTTATGTGTAATATCAAAGGTCCCCGAGCTTTGAAGTTTCCTTTTAAGTTCAGCAGCATCAGTGATAGTCCTGAGGTATTGTGTATGCACACACTCCACTCTGCTCTTTAATCATTCATGAGTGTGGACATGTCCTCTAAAAGCCATAATAAAATCTTAAGCTCATGCTTTATGAAGACATTAATGTGACACTCATCATCACACCACTGCACAATGTTTCAGTGACCAGGCACTGATTGGTTTTATTATCCTGGAGCCAAATGACAAGAACAGAGTCATCATCATCATCATCATACTCTGTAATGTAGTTTTCTGTTTTCCACCTACTGTGACACTAAAGAATGAATGGTAGGGGGTGAAAGCACACATCCTTAAGGGAAACGGTGGCAAATTTCAAGTAAATGTACTTCCAAGTCCTTTTAGACTTATGATAAAGTGCTGGTTGTCAAGTAGAAACTTGCCAGAGTGAGATGATTGTTGTTGAAATTCTGGAGGCCCTCTATAGTTTTTATACTTGACCAGATTGAGCCCAGATTATTGACAGCAATCGTGTGCTTCATATTTATATTTCTGTTTTGCTCCTTTAATCACATCAATTGTATATGTTCTTGCCTTATTATTCCTAATTTCTACATTGGTGTTTTATAGCACTTAGTGACACACAGCGACTTTGTTTCCACCAGGTGGCAGCTTACTACCTGTGCTCACATAACGATGCATTTCTGCTTCTCTTACTCTGCAGATCATATTCCAACCATTGCCTTACCTGTACAAATACATGGAAAGAGCCAGTGCAATTGATAAAATGGTAAAATTTCACTATGACAGAAAGTGTCTGCAGCTCCAGCATTAGGACTGAAAGATTGATTCCTCTCCAAAATGACTTACTTCCTCACCAAAACTTCTTTTGTGGACGTAATATTTTACATATTATAGTCCACTCATCCCGTCTACAAACAGGTAAAGGGCCAATGCAGCCACCAGAATTCAGTTCCTTGTGATTAAAATGTGCCTTCATTTAATTAATGAGTTTTTAATTTGTCAGCTTATGACACGATGTGTGCTTTTTACCTGATTAGAAAAGCAAAATAAATAAAATAAATTATTATTATTAAATTATTAATTGTAGTCAAAATGTAGTAGTTTTTGTTTTGTTTTTGTTTGTTTGTTTTTTTACCGCGGAGGGATGCTAAGCTTTTATTTTGGAAAAGGTGACCGGAAACGTTTCTCAAACGTCGTTGTACGCTGGTCGCTGTCTGTTGCCTTTCTGTGCGTGCGTAATGGCAAAGTGTCCGTCCGCAGTCAGGATGTGGAGCACCCAGGTCGACCTCTCCAACCATTGAGCTCTGAGGTGCGGACTGAAAGACTATTTTAAACTATTAATGAAAATAAAATGATTTTTTTGAATTAAAAAGCAGCTTGGTCATTGTTTATCTGAAAACAGAAGAGAGAAAAAGAGTCACAGTGGAAAGTCGGGATGAACCGAGACAAAAGCGCAAAAACTGCGCTCCTGAGCCAGAAACAGGCCAGGACGCAGCAGCAGCAGGTTTCTGTTCAGAAGAAGAAAGATGCTCAAAGCGGTGTCTCGTCCTTTAAGCAGACACAGACTGGTCTCCGTGAATCAGAGAAGGGAACGAGAACTGCAGGAGTGCATGGAAAGCGTCCGGGGAAAGTGTCCTCCAGTGGCATCGCAGAGTGCCAGCGGAGTCCCGGTGCGCACAGGAAACTCTCTGACGCCAGCAACGCTTCAGAAGACCTGAGCAAAGACTCCGGCTGCCTTTCTGGAAAACTCTCCTCCTCCGACAGCAGCTCAGAAATATCCGACTGCACTTCGGAGAGCAACAAGCACGACTCTCCAAGCAGCGACAACGAATTAAGCTGGATAGACGGAAGAGCTTACGTGAAGCCGGACGAAGCGCAGACAAAGGCGGCGGAGGATTCCTGCGCTCTGCAGCTTGATGCTGCTGGAGGAGCCCTCGGTTTGTTTCACTCTTCAGGAACGTCCATGGAGCTCATGATGGGGGAGACATACGAGGATCTGATCAGGGAGGTGGAAGATTTAAGATCAGAGAACGAGTATCTTAAAGTAAGTTCAACTTTTTTCTGAATTCTTGTTTAACATTTTCTTTTTTGCTGCGCAATCTATTTACATGACATCCAGTGTCTCACAGCTGAATTTCCACAGATCCCTGAGTTGTAATTTCCTTTTTATGAGGTCCATCAAATAAAGTGAGTCCCACGAGGCCCTGCAAACTCTCATAACCACGAGCCGATTTTCTGTATAAGCTCATGTCACTCATCATTTGTGTGCACAGGACAAACCAGAGCTCATGTAAGAATCAAAGGTCAAGAGTTCTTACTAACTTAAATAATCACTTTTTAAAAAAGATGAAACTGGCTATAAGATAAGAAATCACAAGTGAGATCATTGGGAATTGGGTCAAAACTAATTATTTTTATGCAGCTGGAGCTCAGATATTATACCTTTTAGCCATTAACCTAGGTTGCTTTTGTGTGGAACTCCAAACACATGACATGGCAGCACAATGAAATGTTCCTTTTAAAAATTTCACATAAGCCTTCATTCATAATGACTGCTTTCATAAATGATTGCTCTACAGATTGTTGTAAAATGTCTTCACAATTACCCATAATTCAGAATGACAAGAAAAAGACAAGAAAACATGTCATGGTTGGTATAGTTCTAAAAAGTGACACTTAGTGTATGTCACCCACTATTTTCCAATAGTTAACTGCTCATTAATGTACAACAATATTATCTAATTAATATGTTGTATATATTATTGTTTTTTGCAGTAAGTGAATTCAGAAAGTGAATTCTATTTCTGCCATGAGAATTTTTGAATCAAACTGAAAGGGATAGTTCAGGTTATTTTCGGTGGTTTTACTGTATGAGGCACGACCACTTACAACAACTAGTGACTCGACCATTTCCACTTTTACTGAAAATATGGCTGCCAGCAGGGACGGAAGGAAAAACACATTTTCCAGGCTGATTCACCTAAATGGCTGTGCACTTGGAGAAGCCATGTTGATAATGAGTCAGTAACTAAAAAAAAAAAAAAACTGACCTACCCCTTTGAAGGAGCACTCAGAGAGAAAGTGCTCACTGGGGGAAATGGAGTAAAAAAAAAAGTGTTGTAGCAGAAGCTCAAACATATTAAATTTTAGCCATTATGTTGTTTTAAACTTCGACTCCACTGGTTGTGTGAGGATTAAAACAATGTGTATTGACAATTTAAACAATATTAAACTCTATCCAGTTTTAAATACACTGAATTATGCTTGGCTGATTTTTTTTTTTTTTAGGTGTTTCCTTATTGTTATAAGCTCCAAACCACTACATGTTAGAACTTTAGTCTGTTGTCATAATCACAGCTTGGTTTTTCCTGTAAACATATAGATATATTATTAGAGTGAATCCTGATATGAACACAGTTGTTTAACGATTCAAGGTTGAAACCTGTGCAGGATTTTCGGTTATTTTCGGTTAGTTGTATTTCTGTGATGTCTCTTCCAGGATGAGGTGGAGGAGCTTCGCTGTGAGATGCTGGAAATGCGTGATATTTTCCTGGAGGAGGAGGTGTATCAGCTGCAGGAGCTGCGGCTGCAGCTGGAGCAGGCCAACAAGACGTGCCGTATCCTGCAGTACCGCCTCCGCAAGGCCGAGCGCCGCAGCATCCGAGTGGCTCAGACTGGACAGGTGGATGGGGAGCTGGTCAGGAGCCTGGAGCATGACATCAAGGTCAGGAGTCTGGAAACTCCCCCCGCCCCTTTGTGTGTGTGACCATGCAGTTAAAACTCACTCAACGCCAACAAACAGTAAAAACTGTCCTTGGACTGAATCACCACCATTCTGGTTGCTGACATGAAAGTGAACATTCTCCACTCAACATTAGTCCCACAAAGCTTTTTTTCTCATCCAAGTGTAAAAGTAATGGAGTTGTTCATACACACAGAAGGACTGTATTCAACTGACAGTGCCCTGAGTCATGACTGTAAAGTACTCCCTGATGTTTGCTCACACCACAAAAAAATTCATTAGGTTAAAATGTCTTCATCATGCATCCTGTTGATATTTTTAACATACCACGGTGTAATTATGTGGTAGCTTGTTCTCTGTGAATCATTAAAGCACAGTAATCTTTATCGTGCTCATGGCAGTCAATCACGCCACAGTTAAATGAGACTCAGCAGTGCATGGCAACCAGACTCTGTTTCTTTTAACCAATGAATATGTGGCCTTGAAGGATTCCCAACAGCTTCACTCTCTCATCCACACATGTGGTGAACTCCTGTCACAAGTATTTCCTTGTTAAGTTTCTCAGCTTCAGCTAAACCGACTGCTGCAGAGAACACAGTGCACTCACACACACACACACACACACACACACACACACACACACACACACACACACACACACACACACACACACACACACACACACACACACACCACTGCTCATGGAAATGACCATGCACAAAAGTCTTGAATGAATATATAGGTCCAAGAGGTCTGATGGTCCTCAGTGCCAGAACCTCAGTCTGAAATGGCTGTGAACTCATCTTGTTGGAAAATCAATCAAATGACCTACAAAGAGACGGGTTTTGTGCCTGTTTCCCTCTTTGCGTCTTTCTCTTCTGTGGGTGTGGTGGGAGTCCTTTTACATGTCTGTGCTTTTGAGACCATTTTCTCATGACTGCAGCTACAATAATAGCTGCTGCTGTATTTTTGTGCTTACAGGTTGCAAAAAGTGTGTCCCTGCGGTTGTACAACGAGCTGGAGGCGGTGCAGAAGAAGAATTCCCAGTTGGAATGGGAAAACGAAGCGCTCCGTGAGAAGATGCAAGAACTGGATGTGGCCAAGCAAGTCTTACAGGCTGAGGTGGAGAAAACCAGAGAGGTATGATATTAAAGCAGGGCAATTAATGTTAAGACCAGTCAAAATTTAGTTTTTCCTCTTTTTTTACATGACTACGAGTTTGAGCTTCACTATGCAGAAATAGAAATGATGTTTTGAATCTAGTAGGTTTTTACGTTTGCCTGCCACAAAGGGAAAGTATCTGTTCAACTCAAATCTGTAGGTCTGAGCAGAACATGTTTATAGTCAAAATGCTGGGTCAGTGTGCAACATAATCAAGTGTAGCAGTGCAATCTATATATACATAGTTTTCTCCCTTTCCCAAGTGTGTCACACAACTTCAGTGGCCTTCACATAAAGGATGTATACACAATTCTCTCCACTCTCCCTTCCATTTCTTCCTTCTTCTGTGGTTTATGTGGGAGGAATTGTTCATTTTGGATGTGTAGAAAGATCTAATGCAATTTTGCTAACTATACAGTAGCTCCAGTGCAGCATTGGGCTTTATTTGCAGACAAATCTTGCCACTTTTTTCTGACGTATATAGTGTGTGAAGAGCAGATTCTCTGCATTTGCTTCACATGTGTAAACTTTGACAGAAACTTAACCTTCACAAGTCCTCCATCCCTCTCGTCAGGAATCCTCCTCTCCACCTCCCCACACAGCTGCACCCATCTCAGCCAGTTGTCCTCACTGATGTCAGGTGACACATGACCCTGTTGCAGATCAATGATACGAGTGGAGGGTTCGGCCCGCAGCTGCCTTGTGCCTGGGCGGGGAGACGGAGCCTGGTATGCTGAAGCCCGAGCTCCAGGCACAGCTGATGTCCTCAGCTGAGAGGACAGAGAAAAGCAAGACAGGGTGTGAGAGATTACAGAAATAGACTCTCTCTCTCTCTCTCCTCCCTTTCTCTTGTCAAGTTAAGCTCAGCTAAATCTGGATCAGTGTGTACTATGGCATTCATCAAGCCGGGTGTTGTTGCACCCATACTGACCCACAGACAACACTTCACCTACTTCCATCAAACTGTAGTTTCCACATGGTCACAGTGATTGCATGTTAAGTTTCTCACATTTTATTTTTGCAGCTGCCTCTTCAGTGGCTGCCATAGTAATGATTGTGTACCCTGTCACACGTATTCAGTTTAATCCAGGATTCTCTTCTTTGGCGTGAGCTCAATCTGATCCACTCATCTGAGGCAGCTGCTTGTGCCTTTCATCCCAACAGGGAAATCCACTTAGTTCACCTAATCTAAGAGCACAAAACACAGCCTAGATGGATGTGAATGAAGATCATTTCAGAGACTCCCACTGCTGCTGAACTGTGACGCTGTGTGTTTTTACTTGAATGTAAGGTTATAACGTATCTATAGCTGCACATGGGTGTAAAAGAAATCTGTAAAGACTTTAACTGTAATAAGACAAAAGCTGTGCTTGCATTTTAAAATGCAACAAAAGCATATCTCCAAACTGTGTGTTTTGGGCTCACTCACTGTCATTTGTAATTTCACATTTCAGGTCCCATAACTCCAAAGCCTGCAGGCCCACTGACCTTGCATTGAAAATATTGCAACTCTTCTGTTTACTAATTCTGGTCTGACTCTAAAAATACCTATTATTAACACACTGACATCCTGTCTACTGTCTAAGAGTGAGACAATGGCGCCAGACAGACGCTTAGATTCCTCTTGTGCTCAGACAAACAAACTCACTTATGTAGAGAAAGGAGAGAATCGGACACGAGACAGGGTTTGCTTCCAAACACACAGACTGGACACTGACTTTGGCCCGTTAAAGCATCTCTGAAGTAAAGTAAAGACATTTAAAACCATATGCATTTAATGGAACAGCTGAATATTAGGGACATTTGCTTGATTGCTTTTTTCTCCCATGTGAAAATATACTGTATACCTTTTCTATTCTACAGCGAACAGCTCTTAGCTTAGTTTTGCTTACTGGAAATAACAAAATCCACCTCCCGTTGCTTATCTTTCAGCTATGTCCAAAAATCTATAGCATATATAATATAATATAAGCATATAATAATGAGACATACAGGAAGTCATACAGAACAATGTCTTTTCACATTTAGCACCGAATTGCTTTTATGTTTTGTGTACTGAAATTTACAAAAATGCAAAAATGACTGGATCTGTTTTGGGCCTAACAATACAGGTTTACATTGTTTTATATTTACTGCCCCTCCGATAAAATCATATTTTTATTCCTCAGAACACTCTGAAGAAGAAAGGAGGCATCAGGTCAACAGCCAACAAGGCCGAGAAGAGGTTCTGCCAACAGACTGAGGTTTGACATGTTAATAATTTTGTATTACATGTTAAAGTAGTTTTGATTATGATTCTCATCACTGTTGTTTGTCTCCCACAGGATGACAGCGCTGATCTCAAATGCCAACTCCACTTTGCCAAAGAGGAATTAGCTCTCATGTGCAAGAAGCTCACCAAGCTGGTAAGTGAGAGTGAGGGCATGCGTGAGGAGCTGGCCAAATACCACTCAGCCTATGGAGACATAGATGCCATCCAATTACCTGAGGGCAAACACAACTCTGCCCACACCAGGGAAGCAGAGGTCAAAGTTCACTTGAAGCTAGTGGAAGAGGAGGCCACACTCCTGAGCCGGCGCATCGTCGAACTGGAGGTGGAGAATCGTGGACTGAGAGCAGAAATGAGTGACCTGAGAGAGAAAACTGGAGGAGAAGGGGGAAAGGAGGAAGAGGAGAATCAGGATGTTGTGGAGGAAAACTCGACACAGGTGCAGGACAGAGTGGGAGGGGAGCAAAGTTTAAAAATGGAATGCGCTCTTCACGAGCAGGAAACAGGGAAAGGTAAAAGTGATTTTGAGACATCTCTAATTTGCAACCAGACACAAACTGAAGGGATGATTGCTGCCTGTCATGTCACTCGAGAAGGTCCTGTAGGTGGAGAGTGGAACCCTTCAGACGGTCAGGAGAGTGATAACAATAAATCAGTGGACAGAGCTTTCAAAGGAATGACTGTAAAAGACTATGAAACCCTTCAAGCTCTCAGAGATCATTCCTGCATTTTGACTTCAGCCATACAGCTCCTCACAACACCGCCAAAAAACGGACACTGTTCATCTCTCTTATGTGCATTAACCTCTCCAACAGACATGGACTCGAATGGTAAGAAGATATTCCTGCCAGGACCTTTAAATGAGGCCCTGGAGCTCCTGTGGGACATGCTGTTGGCTTTCACTGGGAGGGTGGAGTCATTTTTAACAGGAGAGGATTTAGACAAAAACTCTGTTCACAAGGACAAACATATGCTGGATTCCTACACTCTGTCCTCTCTGTCTGAAAGCATAACAGATCAGGATGTGGGCAGCAACAATATAAGAGGATCACCAAGTGAGCAGGAACATGCTGAGGACCTCTGTAACACCAAGGGCAAGGAAAAAGCAACAAGACAAACACCACTCTTCCTCCACAGCTGCAGGAACCCAAAAATGCAAATTTCCCTGCAAATTCTGTGGATCCTCCACCAGTGGTGTCAAGTTAAAAGACCCAATATGGAGGGAAATGAGGTAAAATTTAAGATTACATTTAAAAATAATGTACATCTTTGTAACATATCTAGATAATTTTTTTCTACTCAGGGCAAAGACAGGACCATGTCTGTGCTCCGAGGGTTGTTGCAGGACCTCAGTGCAGAGCTTCAGGATGAGCAGACTGATTTGAACAGTAAAGCCAAGTCCACACAGGAAAGGGCAGCTGAGGTAAAGATGGCGTTCACCCCTCAGTCTTGTGTCCCTCTGTTGTGTGTGAGGCTGTGTGATACAACAGGACGTCCTGCTCACTATCAGTCTCCCTGGTCATGCGTCGTCCTCACACTCGGTTCAACAAACATCATGAAAAGACTCATGCCAGATTATTTAGGCTAATCTCCTGGAGGGGTAACAGCCAAACAGGACAGGCATGCTCAAATCTGCTGCAGATTATCTGCAGTGTTCAAACTTTGGGTGGTGCATGTACTCCTCAATCTAAAGTACTGTCTCCACCTTGCTGCTCAAACACAAGCACAAATACTCTTTTAATATACAGCATATAAAAGATATAATGTAACATTTAAGTCGTTGAGCCACTGGACTGGCAGTGGGTCCTTGGTACAACGTGACTATTTTTTTCTCCAATGACTAGACTATTTTCCTGCTCTTCCTCTGAAGAACTGAGATATTATTAAACCAGACTAGGAGTAAATGTTAGGCTGCAGTAACACAAAGTGATGCACGATAGAATCTTTATGAAATGTAATGCTGCAAGATATCTGATGGGACAGATCCACAGGCTTAACCCCTCCGTCACTTACAGATTTTAGGTGGGTTAATGAATAAGCACAAACAAAAGTAAAGAGAAGGAAAAACATCAGCAATCATTCTTCAAAAAAACACCATATCGGAGAATTACAGAGTTTAAATATTTGCACAAAAATTATCCATTTAGCCATGTGACTAATGTGTCTAAAAGTTTTCAGTAGTAACTTGATTTAAAGGTAAATGTGTGCTCATTGTGTATTTTCACTGTTTACTCAGTGTGCAGGCAGTGGTGTCTTCCACGATGAAGGTCCCCATGAAGCTGAAAGGTCAGTGTTCTGTATCCACTTCATCCTGTTCGTGAGGCCACTGAAGTCATATCTCATGGTTCTACTGTTGTTTTCACACAATCTGCAGCTCAAAAAGGAAACGACTGAGGCCACAGTTGAAGAGGAAGAACTGGTGCTATCTGAGCCAAGAGGCTGCCCAGCTGGACCGAGACGAACTCATTAAGACGTGGGACCATCCAATCATGCCGCTTAGCTTCCCTGACCTTGATTTTGAGCAGATGTCCATGGAAAGAAGCCACACTGCCCCAGAGAAGTCAGCTTTCCGCATCTACTACAGCCCGCCATCAGCTCGCAGAGTCCAGCTGGCTCAGCTGAGGCAAAGCCCTGTTTCTGACAGAGAGTCCGTCAACACTTCCTCTCCCTGGTGCACGCCACCGTCGTCCTTCTCTCAGCTCTGTTTGGGCTCATCTGCTAACTTGAGTGACGATGTGAAGGAAATGACGGCCAGCTGGAGGCAGACAGTTCATGGCAGTTCACAGGAGAAGAGTGGGAGATTAGCCGGACAATGGGTGGATGTGACCTGCTCTGGCACTCAGACCTGCATGAAGCCACAGATGGTGAGTATTGGTCTGCAGACAGATGGGATGGTTCCTATGAGGAGCAGCCCCTCTCGAGTCCTGAGCTCCTCCTTGGTCACTGCCCGCTCAAACCACATCTCCACCTCACTGGACGGAGTGATAGGTCGTGTTGAAAGGTCTAGAACCTCTTCACCTAAGCTTTACCGCAGACAGTCAGGGGCATCCTCTCTCTCCTCGTCTCCCAGTTTCGGTTCCTCCTCTTCGTCCTCCACTAGAGAGAGAGCAATGTGGAACCTGAACCATCAAAGCACTGCTGGACTCACTCGACAAACCGGTCACAGACAAGCTGCAGGACAGAACAACAGCACCAAGCCTCCCGCCAAACCTGCAGGCCCCAACCGCTATGGTTTAGTCACAGAGTTTCTGCGCAGAGTGAGCGGCCGGGCTGAGAAACCAGTACCAGAGCCAGGACAGAAGACGAAGCACGGCCTGAAGAACCTGGAGCGTGCTCCAACAAGAACTCCTGCTGCCTCGCTGCACAGGACAGACAGCGTGACCAAGATTGTCAACCAGAGGTTCATGAAGCAGAGAGAGGAGGTGGGCAAAGCCCAGAGAGAGGAGAGAGGCAGCAGCCTGAGCCACAGCACCAGAAACAGTGTGAGCCTCACAGCAGAGGTGAGCGTTTCAAACATGCTTCACTACATCAGGGGCTCAACTGCTCAGTTCACACATGGAACACCTTCTTTTCTACATATGGTTCATCAGAGGAGCAGTGTCAACACAATCCTCTTATAAATCATTTTTTTGTGCATAGGGCTGAGAACAACGTAGTCTATCGTCTATAATAATTTTGGATTTTGTCATATCCAGAAATCTGTGTTGTCTTTTCTTGGGTTTAGAGCTGGTAGCAGTTACTGACATTGAGGCATTTAGTCCAATATTATATTTATGAAATTAAATTTTGATAAAAAAATATATAAATGTTGTGACAAGTATATGAGGAGTATTAAAAAAACTCATCCATTGCATTCACAATTTAAGCTGCTCCCTTCAGGAAGAAATTTTAGAAAGTGCTACTAAATTGTTAAATAGTTAAATTATTGTTGGAAATTATTATTTGGAGCCAAATAAAGTTTAACCTAACCTAAATACATGAAATCAACATAAAACTATAAAACCAAACTTAGCATCTTTTCTTCAATTTTAGGCCCATAGCAAAATCTGATTTTTCGGCAATGTCATTTTTTCTTACACATGAAATATCCTTTGTTAAAGGTAAAAACTATGAGTAATGCAATATATAAAAATGTAAATAGAATTCATACATTTATATACATGATTTATAAGCCATATCACCCAGTTCTATATGGATACAAGTTTATTTATATAAGTGTTTCTGTCTGTTTGTGCATAATTTAATTAGAACTAATATGGTTAGTTTGGTACGCAGGGTGAGTCTAACCAGGAAGGGACATTGTATCAAAGAGCCACCAGGGGGCGATGCTGCTGGTTATAGTTGTTAGTCTCTGTGTTTGACAGCTTGTGTCATCCATTAGGAACCTGGTTGCAGGTGACGTCTGTAAATTGCAAATCTGTTTTGCAACTTAAACACTACGTCTATTTTAATACGCAGTCTATAGGGCTAACACAGTTACAGTAAATCAGAACGTATCACATAACACATTTATTTGGGTCATTTAGTGTTTTTATGTAGAGCTTCTCCACAGCTACTGTAAAGGCCCGAATACACAGGCTGATTTATATACAGCTACTACAGCTCAAAGAGATTCATTTTATCATCATACATTATATGACAAGGAAAAACACTTACTTTCACTCATTTTCTACCGCTTTATCCTCCACTGAGGGTCGTGGGGGGGGCGCTGGTGCCTAACTCCAGCTGACATAGAGCGAGAGGCAGGGTACACCCTGGACAGGTCGCCAGTTCATCACAGGGCCACATAGAGACAGACAACCATTCACTCTCACATTCACACCTATGGGCAATTTAGAGTGTCCAATAGGCCTAATCTCCAAATCTGCTTGTTTTTGGACTGTGGGAGGAAACCGGAATACCTGGTAAAAGCCCACGCACAAGCAGTGGAGAACATGCAAACTCCATGCAGAAGGGCCCTTGTTCTGACCGGGTCACAAACCAGGGCCCTCTTGCTGCAAAGGCAAGAGTGCTAACTCACTCTCTTGAAGATACAATGACCGGGATGACTGAGAACCTTCACAGACTATTGATTTATCCTTTTTTATTGACCTCCTCTCTGTTTTGTCTCCTCATCCTCTCAGGAAGGAAACTACGACTGCAGCTCCAGCAACACCTTGACCTTCTGCTTCGCTCGTCAGTCTCGCTCCACCCAGAGACAAACGTCAAACCAGAGCAAACTCCGGCGGCACAGATACCCGCCACCAGTGAGCACAGCTGCAGGCTTCAACTGTGAGTGAGCGGGTGGAGGACGAACAGCAGCAGCTCCACTGACACTTCTGGACAGCTGAGAGTGGTCAGACTGGAATTTAATATGTGACATTTTGATGGGTTTCACTGCAGCATGTTTGTAGTGGGAGAACTGGTTAGACTGTGTACACGTTTTAAGTCTAATATAAAGTGATGTTTCTTATGGTGGGATTAAAAACACTAGTCTCCTTCCGATTATTCACGTCAATTAAACAAAGCACAATCTTGCAAATGTTGAATATTCATTTATACAATGTAACATTTTTACACTTTTCAGTTCATTCACTGAATTCGTTTTATATTGCCTATATTGTATTTTGTAGAGAATAACCTCATGTTCTACTAAATAAATCTAAGATAAAGGCTGTACAGCTGATGTTTTTTTATCATTTTACACAAAAACATTTTTGTTTACAGCAGAGCTGGCCTAAGGCATAAGGAAACTAAGATAAACTGCTTGGGGGCCCCTGATCACTGGAGCCCCCAAAATCAAATTCAGCTTAGGGCCCCATAAATGCTTGTGCCGGCCCTGGTTGACAGTCACACCTCACTCTGGATTCTGTAGTTTTATTTATGCTGTAGAAACTTGTTTGCTGTGCAGTGAGACATATGCTTAAAAAAGAAAATGTAAGTGCAAAGTAGTTAATGAGATTAGATTTCCTTGCTGGTGAGGAGCATGTTCTCCTTCCTTCATTCTCTTCATCTCCAAGTGTTTCCAACTGCTGACACCACATTAAAGCTCAGTGTTGTAGCTGCAATACCTGGACATTAAATGTAATTTCTCTGTGGGAGATGGAGGATCAGGTTTTTGACTGGCGTCCGTCGGCCTGTTGCTGTGGACAAGGTCACAGCCAGTGGAAGGGTCACACAATCGCACAGTGTCATGTTTCCTCTCATAACATGTGCTCACCACCTCTACTGTCACATGTTACACAGTATACATATACATGCAACAGTGTGGGGGCGACTGCTGCTCTGTCTTCAGTTCACTCTGACCCAGTTTCACATGGTCGATGGAAGGGCGGCAAATTCACACAAAATACAGCAATGGCAAAAGTGACACAACATTTATGTGTTTGTCAAGGTCGAGGAGTAATTAATGCAGTTTATAATCAGTCATGCAATCAAAGGTGCAAACAAGCAACTCAAACTTCCAGGGAATTCACCCCTTTAAATTACAGTATGAAACGATGTTTATTTTCTATTTCTATTGTAAAGATAAAAAATAGGCTATAATCAGCTAAAGAGATAATTAAACATGCTGGGAAATGTGCTTTCATGCTGCAGTAAAGATGACTATAACTCTCGTGTACTATAAACATGTTGCTAAGGAAACTGATTTAAATCTTTAGTTTAATTAAGACTGGAAGCAGGCAGAAACAGGGACAGTGGCTCTAATTCTTAAAGCAGCAAACAGTATATAAAGTATTAAATATTACTCACTAGCTTCTTAAGTTTGATCCAAACATGGTAATAATTCTGTATTATTTCATATGCAGGGTAAAAAATAAAATAAAATAAAAATAAAAAAAAAACCTGGTGTTTGCTGTACAATGAAATTAGTACTTTTGCAAACCTTCCTTCACTAACACAAGCAGGAACAAATAAACTGTTCTAAAATATATATATTTATGAATATTTTAATGTGTATAAATCCATATAAATAAATAAAATAAATCTGAGTATTTTGCACCCGTGACATGGGTAAGGTACATGACCATATCTGACCGCTAGAGGCGCTATAGCTGTGGATCCGCTCCCCCTGTGAGCTCGGCACCTTCCTTTTACAGCTTGTTGATGCTAAATCAAGAGCCGTGTTAGCGGAAGTGCCGCCGCCGCCGCCGCCGCTGCTGCTGCTGCTTTGTGTGGACATTATTATGGAGCTTGTTTACCTGAGGTTTGACTCTTATGACTTCGAGTCTGACCAGAGGTTTCAGGACGGACGGAAGCTTTTACACGAGTCCAACAGCAGCAGTGACGGAAACAGAGTGAAGGACATGAAACTGTTCTATTATAACAGGTGCGTGTGCTCCTGAAATTACTAATGTGTGTGGACCCAATCTGTTTACACAGTCACATTATGGGGACTTGTCTTCCTTATGGAGACAAAAATAAAGTCCCCATAACGTAAATGACTACATTTTAAGGTAAAGACATGTTTTAAAGTTAGGCTATGCACAAAATATTGCAATGCAGAATATTGTGATTTTTCAGTGTGTTGATTTCTTTTTTACCCCCATCCCTAGCTTTGTCTTACAGTATTACACACACACACACACAAAAGCTGAATAAATGAGCTTTGGGTTCATAATTACTTATGTTCCACACTTACATTAGATATTTAATAGTGTACTAAAATAGCAAATTAATTGTTTATTTTTTTTAAACCTTTTTAAACCCGTCATTGACATTCTCTGCTCCTGTGGTCACCAGGTTTGTTGAGCCCATTGACCAAAGTGGCTACAAACAGTGGAGCTCTGCTTCTCCTGCCATGACAAAGACGGACTGCAGAGTGGGGCAGCAGGACCAGGAAGCACCTACAGATTCAGACTGTGAAACCAGAAAAAACCAGGCTGCTGAAACATCTGCAGAGACAGAGGTAACACAGCTTTCTTTTGCCGAGGTGATGCAGCTGATTCAGGAGGGGAAGGAAGTGCCTGGAGCAATAAAACTGGACATAAAACCGAGCAACCAGAGCCCCACTCCTTCCCAGATGGAGCGAAAACTGAAACCCTGGGAAAAAGCATCATCTTCCAAGTGAACTTTTCTTTTTTATGGCACTGAGCACATAAAACTTTCAGGAGGCAATATACAGTAACATTAACTTGGACAAAGTAGCTTTCAGTTCACATACATGTGTAGCATCAGTTTTATTCAAATCTTTAATATATATATATATATATTTTTTTTAATTTTAACAGTACATCTTTATATCCTTGTCTGAAAATGATGAATAATTTCATTATTATAATGGTTTTGTATTCCTAATTTTTCTTTTTTTTTTAACCTTGTTCTTTCACTGAGTTTTGCATATTCTGCATACAGAGGCCAGTTTCAGATATCCAGTGTCAATCAGTTCAAAAGGAAAAATGCCCACACACGAGACACACATGCAGTATAGTTTTTATTGCAACGGCTGATGTTGTAGCACCATTGAGCTCCATTTGGTCTGTAGAGTTCTAATTAACTACATGTTAATACTTATTTTTGGGAAAAAAAAGATTCAAATATGCTTTATTAATCAAATACAAGCCAAACATATTCAGAACCAAACTGGAATTACAGCAAAGCACCCAGCCCCAACTCAAATTAAGTAGAAATCCAACAGGTTACTTCACACAATTTTTTTCCCCTTGATTTTATATCACACAAATAGTATTCCTCAATGTCACCTTCTCATTTCATAAAAAAGAAACACACATTTAAACAGATGACTCTACCACTACACAACAAATACCAACAAGAAATGTTCACGTTTAGCTGGTGCTAATTAGGGATGAGTTTAAAGGGAAAACCCAAATATGTACATGCAAAGTCAGCACCGTTGGCGTTCACCATCAGGAAACAGGAGTCCAAACATTCAATGAGGTAAAGGAAACAACCAACAGTCTGGTTTCATTGTAAACCTGTCCATCATGCAAGGACTACCTTACTCACAGTGAACAATAATAAAAACGTAAACAACAGTAAAACTATAACTAAGTCACTCCTAAGGCAGCACCGCTATCATCACTTTCAGTAAAGTTGAAAAAAAAAATCACACATTTGAACAATAAAAACACTGTCAGTGTATAAAATCCTAAACAGTACTGATGATGTACGAGACTTTGAAAACTGTTGAATAAACAACATTACTCCAAACAAACAAAAAACAAAAGTTTTACATTCATGCCACAATAATGCCAGGTCATGTCTCACTGAGATTTGCCTGTGAACCTACATACAAACACTCAATAAACAGTTCTTTTGAACATACTGTTAAACACAGTACAAGTTCTCCCACTGATCTTATTACAGGGCTGCACATAACTTTTATTTTCCAGTTACTTATAATCTTATAATTAAAGTCATTGACTCAGTTTCACTGTTGGAAATCAAGGTACATATGGTATATTCTTATCATTTTTGTCTGTGGGTTGAATTGATAAAATTTCTGGCATTGTAAACCAAATGATTTTTTTTGATTATTGCAGATATATAATTAGCTTAATTAACAAATTTTTAAATAATAATTACTTGTACTTGCAGCCCTATCATATCACCTATGACACTGCTTGAAAATAAGAAGAAAAAACTAACAGATTCTCTCTTTATGTGTAGCAGATGTTTTAACAAGCCTGTTTTTCTCTCAATATTCACCTGAGGTTTTTTAATGCAACCATATTAATGAAAGAGGGTTTTTAAAAAAAAAAAACAAAAAAAAAAAAACTTTTCAAGTACACATTTTTTCTTCAAAGGGATAAAATGTGCAAAATCGTTATTGTTGTCCTTTCTGAAACATGTAATTCTATATGTTTCATGTATACCACACAAGATGCTCCAGGTTAAATACTGAACAGTCACAGTTTGTTGGCTATGGTCAGCCATAACATATTTTTGGTGTTGTATAAATAACAATCAGACAAATAGATAAAAATGTTGTCCCAAACCCAGTGAGGTCATTTTGAACAATGTCACTGTTGCACCACAACATGATTCATGTGTTTGATTGGTTTGTTTTTAAAAAAAGAGACTGGCCAGTCACTTTTGTTAAGAATTTAAAACAATTACATTATCTGAAGTTAATGATTAACATGATTATATTAGACTTAAAAATCCAAGGCAAGATGTATGATAAAACAATAGAACATTCGCATAGAAAGAAAGCAAGGTTAACATTGTTTCATATAAATTAATAGATAAAGATAAAAAATATAACGGCAGCTTTTTAAATGATAAATCAGTGTTGAGGTAGAGACCTGGGGCCTTTGTTTATGAGGCACGTCAGACAGCAGGGTTACCTGGCTTTGCTGGTCGTAGCTTTAGCCACCATATGAAAAGCATAAATACTTGTAAAAAGCATCTCAACAGGTTTAGCAGCAATGAAAGCAGAGACTGCAGGTGCTGGAAACGATGCAGTGAATGAGATATTAATAAACACTAACAAGTTACATGCTGCAAAAACCAAAACAAAGAGCAAAAAGATGCCAAAATCTCCACCAAACTGAGGGAGGCTTCAGACTCAGGTAAAAAACCAGCTGCAAATTTGACAATAAAAGCACCCACTTTACTCTGAGCCTCTGTTAATGTAAACAATACTGATTATAGCTGCCTTAACGTTCATCTGAATTTACTCTCAGTAGACACATCGGCATGTGGAAAATGCTTGTTTTACGGTATGAGTCTACCCTTTTCTATAACTTTGTCTTCTGCAGCTTTATCAGATGTGATGTCAGTGTCAGAAAAGTTCACATGTTGGCAGGTTTTTAAATTGCTCCAGATCAGGTCAACAATGCCTCTAGTAACAAATTAAAAAATATAAAAACTGGAGTTGAGCTTAGGATAACATGTTAACTGTGAAATTTGGCTTCATGATACAAGCCCATGTTCAGAGCGACACTACTGTTTCACAGCACCATTGGCCAAAGTGTCGGTGCCTGCTGGAGTGGATGGTGGATGAGAGACAACGTTCAGGATTAAAGAACATATTAGCAAAACATTTCTAAAGTCAATACTGTAAATATTATATTAAGTCATTCAGAAAAGACTGGACCATTTGAGTTAAGAAATATAAGGCAGGACAAGGCTTAGTAGGGTTTACCAGTGCTTCTCTGATGTCACCATTCTCTTCAAAGTTGTTCACATTTATAATAATCCTTCAGCGGGGCGAAAAGGTGACGAATAACAGGGACACTCCAGGAGCGGCCCAAGACTTTCTGCCTCTGCATCCGGCCCATGTTGTTCACATCTGTGTAATGTTTGGGGAAGCCGAAGATCCTAAAAGATTCAACAGCAACGAAAGTTCTTCAGTTACAAAACATCTGCCGCGGCAGCGGGACTCTGTTCCCACTGCTCAAGAAACCTGTTAAAATCCTGAGTTTTAACAAGTTTTTCACTGGTGGGCATGTGTTTAATCGGCATTCACTCTCATGTCAAATGACTCTGCAAAGCATGTGGGTTTTTTTTATCGGCTGCAGCTCCAATCAGCATCAGTGGGAACAGACCTGGGTGAACACTCTAATTTCTTTGTCCAGCTGTTTGCATTAATATTTGTGGTGACTCTTACAAGTTAACATTTGGGACATTGCTTAGTATCATTTATTTCATCTGTCGTATAATTTAAACAATTGATTTAAACAGAGACCATAGTAAAATATGCAACATAGTAACCACCAAACATTCGCACTAGAGAGCTTTAATGGTGGTGTTTTTTCATTTGTGGGTGACACACATGAGAATAAAACACCACAGGACAGAACGACCACTGGTAATGGAAAAAGTGTCTATCATTCTTTTGAGTGGCTTCACCCAGGTTTTAAAAATTCCCAAGTATCCCCACTCATATTAGTGTGAAAGCGGCTTCAGCGTTAAAATCTTTGGATTTCTTTTAATGCACACCATCTTCTGTATCATCTACACAAATTGTGGTCACACAGGAGGAGGCAACAGCTCTTAGTAATTACTTCAAACTAACAAAGTAAGCCAATTAATATCAAATTGAATCAATTTGGATTGAATTGGAATCCAAATCCTTATGATTGAGAATGAAATAGATTCAGGGGATCAATGGCACTACCCAGCCTTATGTGGCAAAAGTTTAATGCTGATGAATTACTGCAATAGAGTCTCAACAGTGTAAGATGCAGCTCTCTGAGACTGTTGGTGAGATACAGGCAGTGTTGGATGTGTTGTTCAGAAAAAGACCAAAGTGAAGGAAGAGACTTTGTAAAGTGGAAAAATACAGGTTTCTGTTCTGTTACATAAGAAATATGGTAATTTGAGAAATACTTACTGCTCCATTTCGGTGCACCACAAATAGTCCTCCTTGCCATTCATGGAGACAGGTAGAGGCCCCATTTTCCCCTGCCTTATGGAGTTTGACTTTGTTGTGATGGTGCGGACTTTATCAAACTGCAGGAAGAGGGTTTTTTATTCTTTACTATTTCAAGAATCAGATTTGATAGAATATAGTTATCCAGTCTTTTCTCAGGATTGTTACAGTTTTAATTTAGATTAATATAAGTCTTGAGTCTTTTTATTAACACAGATATTGTGTATCAACCATAGACCATATAATAAAGACTGATGTAGTCTTCTGAGTTCCCCCGAAGCCAAACATACCTGTATGGGGAAAAATATCTGGAATAGCCACCAGAGGGCGACTCCGCTGGTTGTACACATATGATTAGACACCACTGCAATTGACAGCTGGTCAAGTCTAATAGGAGCCTGTTTGCCTCTATGCAACTCTGGAGGCTTCAAAACTGGAGTTTTATTATGTTTTGTTATTATTATTATTATTATTATTTTTATTATATACAGTATTATTTCTTTAACACAAACAGGTAAAGGAAATAAGTTGAGTGAAACTTATAATTATAAAATTTATATTTTATGAATTTATGCTTATTCAGGTTTTTGCTTAAATTGAAACAATGAGCTTCCTGAGGACACTGATTTGCAGTAGTAACAATGTTTCCTTATTGCCTGAATACTCTGACATTACAGCTCATAACATTAGACTAAACACTTACCTTTGCAGTGCGTCCGACTTCCAAACAATCCTGGAGAGCTACTTTGTCATCAAGCGATGTGGCGAGAGGCCTAGAGAGAAATGCAGAGACCTTTACAAACATGTTCTAGTTTTGTTTTTCTGTGTTTGAACCTGAATGGGAAAGGAATATGATTGCATATTAGTATGCACCTGTTCATGCCAGGGAGGTTTCCCCAAAAGTAGCGTGCTCTGTGGGCAGGACTGACTTTGACTGCATCGATGAGAATCGGGTTACACTGTAAAAAACATAAAAAAGGCTCAGATAAGACACGGCCTGATTCCTGCCACTTGGCAAATATTTTAATCAATTGTCAAAGGACATCACCTCAAGGAATCTGCAGATGTCTGATTTGTCATTGGCACTCATGAAAACCACATTCTCAAACAACCAGAAGAACGGACGGTTGTCGTCCTCCTTTGGCTTCAACAAAGTCAGAATGCGGTAGAACTCAAAAAAGAGCCTTCCAGTGCCCTCTACAGGACAAACGGAGGTATTAAAAAAACATATACTTGTAAATACAGTGACTTTATGTTTATAACCTGTGAATTTGTAAGCTACATACCAAATAATCCTTTTCGTAGAGGGTTGACCATTGACAGGTCGTTGCATGGACTGCCTCCAATCAGAAGATCAAATGGACCCCATTCAGCTAGCTGCAACACATACAGAGCTTCAGTTCAGGTCATACTTTTAAACACATTCTGCTCATTTCACATCATACACATTTATTTTAGTGTAAACTGTGGAGCAACAGTATGTAATAACTTTAGGTGGTTTCTGTTGTTGTTGATGTTATGAGCCTGCCTTGGTTTGTTTGTCATGAATAGAAACAATGCAACGTTATTTGTACACTGTGGCCTTAATCTCCAAATTGGCTCTGTCCAGCAAAAGTCAGACCTGACTGAGGAAGTGTTTGTGTGTATACAGTGGCAGGTCAGGGGCAGGTGAGGGCAAGAAGTGTTTATCCAATCAAATAAAAAAAGTTTTCTGATTTCTCAGAAGAAATAATTTAAACATATTTATTTTGATTCACGGTCAAAACAAGACATTTGATGACATCATTGTTTGGAGGTTTGTGAAACCGCGATCAACATCTTTAAAGACTTTCTGATATTTAATGGAGCAAACGACTTACTGATTAATAGAGAAAATAATCAACAGATCTCATCAAACTACTGAAAAATGAGGGTGATTTTAAACTGTATGATTCACGTCTGAAACTTTTTGTAGGCGCAAAGGTTACTGTTGCGTCCGTCTCTCTTGGCATTGTATGAATTTGTCTGACAGCGGTTTGAACGTAACAGACATTTGCTTATACCTGAAAGTTATGGACTAGATTTTTTTAAACCCAAAATGAATGACTACACAGTTTAAGGTGATTTGGTTTTCTGCAATTTATGTGGCAAGAACAGAAAGCTTATACTCACATGTTTCCTGGTGATGGTACGAACATCATTGACATATTCGATCTTTCCCTCATGCTTGATCATTCCCACAGCAATCGAGTCCTCGCAAATCTCAGAGGCAATGTAGCGCTCCATTGTAAAGCCCAGGTCTTTGAGCACCAGGTATCCTGTCATTATGCCATAGACATTAAAAGCCATGTTAAAAGCATTGGCACATTTTAAGCCAGGTAAACTGTTACTGTTTCCATATTAAACATGCACATTTCATTTAACTGGCTCTCTGACTCGAGCTCCATATTGCTCTATATTGTACACATGCACAAAACATCATGACCAGAGTGAATGAGTTTGGCCTTAATTTTGATGACTAAAAGAATAAAAACACAATGAACCAACCTGTTGCAATGCCATCAAAAAGTGAGAGCACCTTGATTGGTCTGCGCTGATCAGCAGGGATGGAGGGATACACTCTGTGAGGCTCCTGTGATAAGAGAATATAAATTGACAGCTTTCAGCAACAATATGCCAAGTTGCTATTTAGACACATTTTATTGAGCACAGAGGAGCATTTAGACTGGTTAAAGGTTTGTTTATGGTGATTTTCAAAGGCAAACCCTATGTAAAACATAGCAGCAGCTCTACAAAATGGATGACATCATTAAAAGGCAACTGAAATGAATGAGAAAGTTAATTACCTTTCCTATAAATACGGATTTCTATGGATTTTTAGTGTTGGAGACATTTTGTCTTTCTCAAGTACACTGTTCAAAACCTGAATCTATATCTATCTAAATGTGTGTATGTTTGTATATATTTATGTGTGTGTGTGTATATTTATATTGCACAGTATATATAGTCTCATCGTTTTTAGTTATTTTAATACAAAAAATTGTTAGATAATTGCACTTATTTTTCTGGATCTTGATATATGCATTTCACAACTAGTATATTGTTTATGATAATTTATTTATCAGATGTCCCTTTAAGTATTTTAGTAAGCAAGCACTGAATCTAAATATAAATATAATTTAGTAGAATTAGTAAGGTAAGCAGGATTTTTGTTGCATTATTAATTAATGATTCCAAACCGTTCCCAACCGTTCACACTCTCACAACTAAATAAGTAGTGTCACAGGTGAAGTTAGAAGAGTGACAGGAGACTTTGACCAAATACAGTGAGGTTCAGAGCCAGAGCTGGCACTTTTAATGGCTGTTCTACTACAACTATTCTGCAGTCCCATCTGATGACCAGCATCTGCAAAAACACCTTTCTATGATGCTCAATAAGACATGTGTCAGTTTAAGTAGAGTTTCTGAAATGGAAAGATTGTGAATCTGTTCCTCTGATAAGAGGAGCTCTGGACAGAAATCTGAGATCTGAGATATTTTAATAACCTGCAAATGAAACTCAACAATAATCTATTTTGATCCTGCCTCCTACCAGTTTTAAGTTTGGGAATTTCTGGTCTAAAAAAGTAATCCTAAATTGTGAACTGTGTATTGAGGTGAGTGTGGTACATACAAACTCCATGGCGCTGTTGTTGACAAAGAAATCTTGAACCTTTACGCTCCAGTCTGGTCTGAGTTTGAGGTTTCCTTCACACTGTGATGGCATGCACATGTAGCAGCTCCAGGGGTCAACATCTTTCAGCTTGTCAAAGGTTCCTGGGCCCACCAGGATGTCCAGACAGTCCTTACAGAAGCACCTAGACAGAAACAGAAAACACAAGTGCATGCAGTGCATGAGAATGAGGAACAACAAAAGTGACACACACAAAATAATAAGCAAGAGATTTGCATGAGCAAGAACGTTAATGTCAATATTCTGATATTTGAGAAACTATTTACCTGCAGCAGCTGGCATTGCCACACAGAATGACCTCTAATCCAGCACAACACACAGTGCAATACGACTGGTAGCCATCTTCATCGTAGCGATACAGTGTTTCTGTGAAGTTCTCCTACAAACAGTGACAATGTCGTTGTGCTGCATTTGGCATGTTAATGGCGTGCGTTTCAAATGGAGGTTATACATTTACAAACTGGGCTGGAATGAAGTTAAGCAGACCACATCGATGTAGACAGGAGATAGATTATTGTTAGTTTACCTTGCATTTTTGACAAAGACCACCTTCAAACAGTGGGTGCTGCACTTCAATCTCAAATGATCCACAAGACAAACACAGATCTGAAATACCAAACCACTGCCTTAGCCTTTATGTGTTTACATCAAAGGGTTTCAAACACCAACTTCTTCCACATTCACAGAGAAAACCTACCTTCAATTTTTTTGCCCCTTTCTTTTACCGCTTCTACCATTGATTCTGTGAATAAAATCATAAAAAAAAACAAAGTGCGATTATAACAAAATAAAACCTCCTGTTAATCCCCTTGGTTGTTTACTTTCATAATGTATGTAAATAGAAATAATACATACCTCTGCTACAGGTAATGGCGGCTGCATTTGCCTTATTTTTAAAAACATATTTCCTTTTTGCTGGCGGCTGGAAGTCGGACAGGGCAGAGTCAGAGGAAGTGGTATGTACAGCCAAATCTTCAAGATGAGACAAAGAAATTTCATGTTTTTAAGATGCATCTTTGGTAACACTTGACATTATAGTACAGTAACAGTATGGTAATGGTATGGGTTGACTTTTGTAATAGGGAAGTGTTATTATGGTAATACCATCTAAAGTCATCACCGAGTAATAGGTAAATAATTGCATGTGGGACATAAGGGAGGATGGATTTGAAACATAATAAACAGATGCGTTCATGTGAAGGTATTAAAAGGATGCCTATAGTAATTCTCCTAACCATGGATAGTACATAGATATTACTTTGAAAACAATATGGCATTTCTGTAAAATTTGGTTTCCTGTGTTTGGTGGCTGATGACAAGGTCCAGTGTGTTTGTGTCACGTATAAAACGTCATGGCAGTTTCACGCAGCTGTGCTATGACGCTCCCACCCGCATTGAGGAGGTACTATGAAGTAATGGAAAGTGACGTGCCTGACACCTAAACCGAGTAAAGTCGAATCAAGTCATGGCCAGTAGTGCTAGAACTATATATGGAAAAGCAAAAATGATTATTTCCAGGCTGGAAATTACATTAATAATAACACTGTTTACTGTAAAAACTAGTCATGAATAAAACTTGATACTGCATCTATTTATAAATCTACTTTCCCAGATGGATTCAAGACAGTTATTAAATAGTTTAGGTTTTAACGTTAATGTAATTTTATGTTTATATGTTACTATGCACATACCAGGTGGCAAGAATCCATCTGGTCCTGTGGGCAGAAATCCTTCAAAAGCCCAGTCCAGCATCATTTTCAGTTCTTTTTCTTTATTTCCTTCTGCCTCGGTAAAAGACTTTCCACATCGCTCAGCTGCCAACTGCAGATTACAGGTGTGAACAAACTCTTGAGTACTAAACATTTTCCTCCATTGATTCAGAGCCGTCTCGGTGACACCACTACACATGAAACATTTCATCCTAGTTAGAGCCATTAAAAACTGTTAAGAGTTTATCAAAGCTGCAGTTGTCGTTGACACAACATAAGACATTAAAAATAGTGACATAAGAACAAATAAACATGTTATATTTGAATAGAATAGAAGATGTGGGTGATATTGAGTATAATTAATATATTGACATTTTGAGATATTTGAACCTTTAAAAATATCTATGTAAGTTTTCTCTGCTTAAAACAATGGTCTTCCTGTTAGGATGATCTTTGCAATGATTGTTCTTTTGACAAGAGCAACTTTTGCATTTATAATATTGAGGTTAAGGTGACTCACTATTAGAAATATGATGAGACTGTGACTGACAGTTAACATGCTAGTAGAATAAAAGATGTAGTAGACGTACAAGTCAAGTAACACGGGTGTTGCTTTCCATCGAGTGAGTAAAGAAATAAAATTTGCTATTAGGCTTGCAATGCCTCTGCTTATTTGGAAAATGAATATGAAAATACTGGTGCTGACCATGTTGTAATGCAAACACATACACAAATCCCATTTTTAGGTTCAAACATCCCAGTACATCATAATAACAAACAACTATAGTATGTTATCCATAATGCCAAACTGCTCCTAATTCAACTGAAAGGTTTTTAAGATGATGTGAGTGAGGAGAGATTGCACGGAAAAATGGTGCGCCTGGTTCAAAAATTAATTCTGGAACAAAATATTTTGTCCACTTACCTCGATAATTTGGTAGATGGCTTCTTTGTAGACGGGCAAGCTGGCAAATGAATTTTTACAGAAGCACTTGGTGAAGGCACTAAATGGCATTAAACCCTCTGTGTAAATCTGCAACACGAAACAATCGCAATGTTAAAATCCTACTCAGGTGCTTCTGCAGCTCAAGCACATACACAACACTGCATCTAACCTCTGAGAACATCCCATCTCCGAACCACTCCACCCTCCTCATGCCGGGGGGAGATGACTTAGTTTTCCAAGGCATCACCATTCCTGGCCACCAGGAAAACCCCTTCACTTTCCCCCACACCAGTTCTCGTGTCAGAAACCCTTTCCCATCCTTTCACACATCAAACAAAAGGAGAAAAGCAATCATTATTCAAAAATTAGATATTTTCATTGAATTCAAGTTTGAGCAAACTTCAGAGGATCAGAGTTTACCTGGTAGACATGTTTCTTTCGTCCTCTTGGTGTGGATTTATTGGATGGAGATGCGTGCTCTGGCTGAAAGAGAAGAGTCAGATAATTAGTCAGTTCAGAGGAATTCAGGTGATAACCTGTAATGATTATACTTTATAGGTGTAGTTTATATCAGAGCCAGGTCAGCTCTGCAGAGGTCACCATTTTGGACCACCATAATTTTACAAAAGCTCACAAAGGACAAACTAAATATCTTTTGAGTTTTGATGCTAACTGAAGGCCATGCCAATCCCCTGACATACTTGGAAGGAAAGAGTGAGGTGAGGGTGTTGCTAAATTTTACACACTGTACTTAAGTAGAATTTCAGAGGGCAAAGAGGTCTGTTATGGGTATTCTGGTAGTATACTTCAGTATACCTACCACCTCATCTTGGGACTCCAGACCCATTTTGCTTTCCTTATCAAGACTTATAGGTTTGGACCAGGAGTTAGCACCAGCCTGAAACACTGTACGGGATTGTGGCTTCTGGCGCAAGCTGCTCTCCCAACCAAAACCTCCCCTACAGGTCCCCTGAGAGACAACACACTCATTACACACTCAAAAATCATGCACATGCAAGTGTACATTAAGTGAAAACACTCACACCCCTTCAAACCACACCGATTCATACCAGCGATTATGTTCACCATATTTAAAAGATAAGGCAGCAGCACAAGAGATGTAAATGAGGCCAAATGTGTTTCTGTGTTGTTCTGGTTTTAATTATGAAGTGAAGCTGAAAAATCCTTATCTAATTATATTTTTGTTATTGTCACTTTTCACTTTGTAACCCCTTATCTATGTAGATGCAGTAGAGAAGGGCAGCAGATCGAAGAGAAGGACAGAGGGGAAAAATCTGTTACCTCTAAGACGCCATTCTTTCCAGGTGAACCATCGTGGTCATTCCTCAGCTCTTTGAAAGGAAACAGTGTGTTGTATGACAGTATGTTATAGACAGGCGATTCAGTGTTCAGGTGTGTAACACAAAAAACTGGCAAATGGCAGAAATTCTGTTTATATCTCAGGTAAAAGAAACCCTTCAATTTACAAACTAAAAGTCAATTATAAGTCAAATTACACTTCAAAATAAATGTAAAACGTTTTTCCTTACGAGTCATCTTTATAAGGCGGACTTCACATTGCATCATCCTACTATGGCCGATCTCATCTAGGAAAAGAAAAGTATTATTAAGTATTGTGACAGTTCTCACTTACCCAGTTTTCGTGTACATCATACAAATCATTGCCATTGTTTCATTAAAGGTGGTTTATTTATCTGATTATTAAATTGGGATCTCTCCTCTTACATTTAATTTGAGCTGAGGCGTCTTTGTTGTTTGTGCTGTCAGATGCAGTGTCGCATACGCTTTCTGTAAAGCCTTCACTCTCAGAGACCAGTGCAGTGTCTCCATTCTGTAGAGCCTGACACATAAAATACAGCAGGTGCATAAAAGTGTATTGAACACTCAAAAACAAAACAAAAAAGATAAAGGATGTTACTTCAGCTTTTTGTCTTACCTGAGCAAAAACATGCTGACTATCAAGTGGTGGACATGGTAGAGACAATAGTGCCAAAACAAGTTTTCTGAACATGTTCAGCTTGGTGTCCCTCAGTACACTGGCCCAGTGTTTCTCCAGGGAAACCTCTGCTAAGTGGTTATTCTCTCCTTCTTCGGCCAGCTGATATTTCAGGAATTCTTTAGTGAGCTGGGCAACATCTTCAGCGGAACTACAGATTCCGAGTCTGCTTCCAAGCTCTCCAACAGATTTCCTTGTCACTTTTTTACTACTTTGAGGGTTCAAGAGCAAAGCCATGCTCCTTAGAAATCCCTCATTTAAAGGCAGCTTCTTTAAAATGCAATCTGTCACTGCGATGTAGAAAGACACTATCTCCTCTTTTAACAGAGGCAGTGCCTCTGCAGCCACAGAATCATTCAGGAAATCTTCCACTGCTTTCCCACCCACATTGAGTTCGGGACTTGTCAAGTGGAATTTCTTGTTCTTAAGAATTTTGACATCATTTTCCTTGAGGGAAACAGCAGCTTGAGGATGAAGGAAGTAGGAGGTGTAGGTGCTCAACAGGTTACTGGCCTTTTCCAGGATGACCAGCAAATTAGCTTGAGAATCTCCCTGTGGTGTTTGCAGATGCATTTGAAAACTGTGCAGTGGCTTTAAGGCCTGCTCCAGGAACATAAATGTTGCTCTCATTTTCGGATCCTGTAGCTGGGAGCAGATTAACTTGGCTTTGTCATTGTCCTTGTCACAAGAGCTAAAGTATGATACAAGATCTGTCCATATTGCCAACATTTTTGAGACTAAAAGGCAGAAGTTGAGGCAGCTGGTGTTGATGCAAAAGGATGGACTGTCCACAGTGATATTTGAACCAAAAAGAGCCTTGAGTTTGTCATCCTTTGTAGAACAGGTGGAGTAGTGGGAGTGAATGCCTGTCAGTAGTTCTTGAACCCGATTGGAGAGCTGCTTAACCCCAACATGACAAGCAGCATCACCGATGCTGTAAAGCCCTCCCACGACTAATGTGTTTGAGTTGACCTCCCTGAGCTGTGAGCAGATCTGCTCTGAGGCAACACCATTACCATTGAGGTAAACAGCTACCATGTTATCTGTGGGTAAACCAAATCTCTTCAAGGTCTGCGACACCACTGCAGCTATTTGATCTCCTGCATCATCCTTTGACTGAAGAGCATCCAGAAACCGGATGCAGGGCCTGCAGGCTTCAACATCAAAAAATCCAACAAGGATCACAGAGACAGTGTCATCCTTTCCATCTATTACCCCTCCATAAATGTAAACACAGTAGGGAGTGTGCTGGCAAATTGAAATAATATCTTTGGGGTACTGTAGCCCCAGCTTGTTGCGTACAAAATGTATAGACCCCTGGCCTCCTTTGGCATAGGCTTTATTAAAATGTCTGTGAATAAATCGGATAGCTGCATCACTGCAGGGCAACAATTCAGAGCACTGGCTTTGTGTGGAGGCACTCTTGCGAATTTCTGTCTCTTTCTGGTGTTTGTTCGTCTTCTCGTGTCGCTTAAGTTCAAGGAGACCGTTACGAAATGTCTTAATGTTTCTGGCACAAGTTCTGCAGTAGGTATACTGCTCTCCAAGATTACTGTGATCAGCCCATTCGCAAATATTCTTCCATTTTACAGTATATGGGAATGCATTTGCTTTTTCTACGCCGTTCTGTTCCATGTCTGATTCCAAATTAGAGCTCCCTGAAAAAGTAAAATAAAGCTGAATTAATGCGCAACCACAGAGGTGATGATCAAAACATTGCCTTATTTTACAATCATTGTGAAAGAAAACATGGCACTATATTTACGTGACTCTGAAGATGCCACAATAGGGCTGATATCATGGCCATTCCGAGCTTTCACAGGGTCGTATTCTTCTCTTTTTACATTTGCTGTGTAGAAAGCTTTGAACCACTTCATGACCTCAAAGTTGCTTTTTAAATCCCCTTTAATGAGCTTCTCAACTGGAATGGTCTACATCGGATAAAGAAGACAGGCACAATTATATATTGAACAACAGGGATGGACTAAAATAATGTAGTTTTAATCAAAGGTGATATCAATATTTGGAATAATACACCTAGACTTTAAAATAGATGTATTTTCATGGCAAAAAGGGCACCTTTTAGTCAGTGATTCTGCATATTTTCCCTGAGATAACTTGGATACACTCCACCACTCCTATTTGTACGCTAAATACAAAGCCACAGGCATGTAAAATTACTTGTTCTTTTACTGTTGACTTTCTCGAGTCATGGGTGTTGCCATTTGGTTCCCACAACACTAAGTGAGACTTCAAATGGTCACTGCAACCAGCTCAAAATGTTTGATGTATTATATGACTGATTGCTATTTCACAATATACTGTAATATATAAAATACTTAAAAATCTTGGTATAGTCCTTGTAAATATGCTTTTAAAAAGTACTGTCAATGTGTGTACAAATGTGTATACCCTTGTGATACCGCTCTTGTTAAAAGCCTCTTGGAGGAGACTGAAGTTGTGCTTAGATTCGTCGTCCCCCTGTGCATCAAACTTCACTTTGGTCATGTCAACAGAGCCAGGAGCAATCCAGTCCATGATTTGGCAGTGACAAGCGCCTGTACAATCACAAACACATCAAAACTATTTAGTATGTGTCCAAATAGAGGCAAGAAGATGCTGTTTCTATTTAAGGCCTGGTATTGCCATCCGTCCTCAGTGATCCGATCAATGTCAGATCACCCGAATTATGACGGTTCACATCTGGCATTAATAAGTGTCATGGATATGTCTCCTGTGACCTTTTATTCAAATGCATACAGATGTTGACTGTTTAAACAATACTTGTATGTTTGATCAGATGAGTTCAGTGTCTGTGTGTGCACGTAACAAGAGGAGCTAAAGTGAATCAAAGCTATCTTCATGCAGAAAAAAAAGTTTTAACCATAGGGAAAAACAATCATATAGTGATCAGAGTTAATATTGTTGTGATGGATGTATAAACACTGATTAGAGGAAAAAAACTGTCAGACTACCACTAGTCCAGTGTCATCAGCTGAGGAAGCAATTTCCATTCTCTCCTAAGGATGAATTGTTTTTGCATGCTCAGAAATAGAGAAAGTAATGTAATCAGATCACTGATTACAGAGGACTGATGTCAATATCAGGTCTGAGTAGTGTCAGTACCATTGGCAACAATTTGGCAATGATCACACACAAAACAGCCCATGATCTCATGATCTTAATGGCTCACTGTGTCTGTTTCTGCTTGTAATAATCTCTCAACAATATTCAGAACTGCTACAACCTTGAAGCATTCATCACCTGAAGCAACTTGGCAAGCTTAGAACATGCTAAGGACAGCAGTTTACTCATTCTAGTAAATCACCTGAACCCATTTCCCGCACATCTTGGAAGTCTGTTTTCAGCAGGCTGTTGATCCACTTCACCAACTGAAAGCGGCTGCTCTTATCATGGGGAGAGTCTGGGCTCAAAATCACCGTAGTTGCCATATTACAGCTCTACAAGATAGAAAACAACAAATTCATAGTCTTAAAAATTCATAACTCCATCATCTTAAACATTTTAACAATAGTGCATCTGTGTTTATGTTTTATGATTTTTTTTCTTTCTAACGTCTACGTCAAACATAATATCACAATATACTGCACATTTGGGCAGGTTGGCTGATGTTTACTCGGGTACATAAAAAGCTAGAGCAACATCAATTTATGTCTCAGGCTTTAGAGTATAGACACAGTGCACTGGTCTCTGGGTTCAGAATGTATATATTGTAATCCTCACAAAAAACTGACTTTTCGATGCCTAGCTCATTCCAAGTCTACGGATCCTTGGCCAATACACCAAAAACCTCAGGTAGCACCAGGTTGTCAGGCTGACACCGTGCAATATACAGTAGCATATGGACATGGGGGTGTATGTGTCTGGTGTGCATACAAATAAGAATCAAATTGCTGTTAAATCACAAGTATCTGATTACCTTAAACCACGTGAAACAATGACTCACTGACTTTTTTTTTTACCATTTTCAAATATTTTATGAACCAAGCAACTGATAAAGATATACAGTATAATTACTCACTATTTTGACCATCAATTATTCAGTATATTTACAGTATATTATTTGTTTCTTTCATACTGTGCCATGGGCCCCTCTCTGCATCCTTAATTAAGTCCTGAAATAGAAGTAAACTAGAGAAAATATGTGACAGATTAATAGAGAGCGGTGTCTGGGCTTCTCTTTTGAAACTACTGCCCCCACTACTTGGATAAGCAAAAGATGATGATGATAATGTTAGTTGCAGCCCTCACATCAAGTAGATTTCTTACACATACAGTACATGTAATCTACATCTCATTACGGTCAGCATTTCTGTCTTTGTGCCCTTCAAATGCTTTCAGCAGTAGCGAGAAATGATTTTCAGGTTATTGCTCAGTCTGTATACCTGCTGTCAGTGCAGCCTGAGCATGTGTGTGTGCTACTGTCCCATGGCTGACTTCTTGAGGTGGGGGTGGTGGGTGAGACAGGGCCAATGGTAGGGCTGCCTGATCTCCCATTGTGTGGGTGGAGCACAAAGGCAGAGGGATTATCGTCTAAAAACAATATTGGCATTTGCATCTTTTGGCTGTGTATTGTCATTTTTAGTTTGTCGTGTGCACATTTAAGACACACTGAGCTGCTGTGTAGTTGGGTGCTTCTGAACACTACAGCCACGCTGCTGTTGCAGCAGGTCTCTCCCCTCCCCTTCCCTCCCCTCCACAATGTATAGGAAGCGTCTATGAAATCTCGCGGTGTCCGATTTGCCGCGAATGTCGCCGTTGCACAACTTTCACTGACTGAGTAACTTGAGCTTTAACACTCGACTTTGTTGGTTTACCAACAGGAAAACAACCACAGTGCATCGCGACTGACTTGGCGACGTGTGACCATCAACCCGAGTGTATTCAGCCTTCGACAAATCACATCACCGGGTCGTCTGTGCGCCAGGCAGCCTCAGCCTAGTTTCATGTATGGGGGAATCTTACTTTATTTTCTGTATTTTCATTAAAACACGCCTCCAAAGGTGGTGCATTCAAGCATACATTCATTTTATTACTCGAATCGCAAAAAGCCGCTGAATGAAGTCGATTGCAAAGTCGAAGCGTCCGCGATTGGTCTTTGTTTTGTGAGGCTGCAGGGAGGCTGGATTATAACTAACGAAGACAAAAAAAAAACATCTAACGCGCCTGTATAGAAGAACGTATAGACGGACCACATAAGTGTCTGGATTTATATCAAAATACATTGATTGTATAAACTAAAAGTGCGACTTACCTCGGCCGTTCCCCCGCGGGTTCAGATAAACCTCTCGGGTCTCGGTTTCATCCGAAAGCACTATTTCCGAGAGGCAGACCGGCTCTTCTGACGTACTCTTTATCGGGAATGATCCATTGGACGAAACGATGCAGGAGGTTGTCCACTAGTGGGATTACTACTCGTTACTAACTGTGAATAACGAGTTCATTTAATTTAATTTGTCTCGAAATTAAAAGAAAAGAAAAACGCTTTTGTCAGATTTTGAACTACTTAACGAATATGAATCCTAGTCATTTTCGGCGCTTGGTTTTATTTAGTAAAAAATCAGTGCCTAGTTTAACCCCCCACAAAATCGCGTCGGCTGGTCCATTAAAAACACTAACTTTATCTCCGAACTAGCACGCCAGTAATTTAGCAAATCTGGTGATTATGCAGTTGTGTAACTAACTCTACCAGAAATCTTCACATATTTTGCGTGGTCGGAAAATAGGACTGTTGAGTTTTCAGATTAAATTCTGCCAATGAATCACGACCTAGACAATAAAGTCGTGATGCCTCCGCCTACTCCAAATCGTTAAACAAATTCGCCAAACTTTTTTGAAAGTGTGTAATTTTTGTCGTAAAAAGTTACGTAACGGATTTACCACTGGCCTAAAACATCTGGTAAATAAATATGCGTGACGTACTGTAAACCCACTAAGTAAAGACAAACTAGCATCTCGAAGTTAGCCCAGCTTGTATGTTGACAGGCTACATCATCGCAGGTAAACACCCCGCACCGCCACCTTCAGTCAGAACACCGGGCCTAAGTACGGCTGACTTTACGGCTGACTTTACCACTTTATCGGTAGCGTATCCTACTCACAACTTCTCTGTCGCGTTTGCGCCTAAATAGTATTTGGTAAAGTATTATATCTCTGAATTAATGTCACACGGCCTGCGTGACAGTGATACTGAGTCGACAAGTAATAATAAAACTGTGCTCGTTGTCACTCACTTAGATTTGGGCCTATTTTCTCTCCCCCATCCTCCCCGCATTGCCTTGTGTTATTACACTGTAATGGCGGCAGACCGACCGTCTCACCGCGTGCAACCTAAAAAAACTCCCCCCTTGTGATGTAAAGTGGTAAAACTGTGTGGCAATGGGAAAGTCGGTGATATCATTAACTCGGGCGATAGCTCGCTTATATTTTCGCCATTTTGTGAACTCTCCAGAACACCACGGAAAAGGCTGTTTACAATGGCGGAAAAGCAAATCACCCACCCCCAACACCCTTCAACAAAAACGTTCGTCCCTCAAATGTCATGTTTTCCATTTATAATTTAAATAAATCTTTGAATCCCAATAAACATTGATATTGTAGTAGATATAATCGTCACTGTCATCTATGGCAAGCCTTTTAACATTTAATCGCCAAATTTGACTATCTGGAATTAGCATTACAGATATCTGCGACTTCATTTTGACTAGTTGTAATTTCATTGTAACTAGTATGAAGTGTAGTTCATTATGACTAATCACCATTCAAGTTTGAAATAACTACAACTTCATTCTGACTGTCTATTTAATATATCTAAAATGTCAATGTAGACATCTTCAATTGAGGGTAGGTGAAGATATCTTGAACTTGACTAATGGTGTTACAGATATCTGAAACTGAAACCCATCTGCAATGACAAACCCCATACACACGAATGGCAAAAGTGATGTCATTCTTACTGGTAACAACTGAATTACTGAATTGCAGACATCTGTAACTTTTTTCATCCTTAAGTTTTGACTGGTAAGAATGATGTTACAGATACTGAAAGTCAATATCCTGTCTTCAAAATGAAATGTTAACAGACAGGTGCAGTGAATTGCCGTAATACCCAAAGTGTGGTCTGCTGAAGTGGGCTACAGAAAATTATCACAATTTACAGTTAATTTGGAATACAGTGTTCTTAAGTTAACAGCCACTCTTCTACTGTCGTGACAATCTCTTGTACCAAAAGTCAATAATTAGAGTCTGGGTAGGCATAACATAGTTAGGCTATACTAACTAATTAGTAAATTTCTCCCTTATACAAATTATAAAAAAGTTTTATAAATTCATACTTTCTCCATTGGTTTTTTCCACCTTCAAAACAATAGACTGTTGATATCATATGTGAGATACAAACAAAAGGGAATGTTACCAAGACCTGATCGTAAAATAAGTTGCAACATTAACAAAGACAATTGTTTAGGTTATAACAATAGCAAAAATGATCTTAGTGGCTTATTATTGAGTATTACATGGCTTTAGGAATGACATTTAAAAACAAGGGATAGATAGAAGATTGATAGTCTTAACTTGAATAAGCATAAGGCCTAAAACGCCAGGTTACCATGTCATTTGGCTATATTGCTGATAAATAACTAAATAATGCATTATAAGTCACTAAGCCATTTTAATTTGATCTTACTTTGCCAGCATGACCCATTCAACATATTGAGAGAGACCTTACCCTTTTGGGAAAAGGGCTCCCAGGTGTTCATTTAGTATAATAATGATTATTGATTTATTATTTACTAGGCGACTAAGATTTGCTGACGGAAAGGCCAGTAACACTTTATTTATAAGTATCAATTTATTTGCCAATAATACATGAATATTGGTTTATAACAGGTTAAAATCCCTTTAGATTTGTTTTCCCCAGGAACTTTGATTGCTCTGCTTTGTAATCCCCACCATTGGATTAGTTTACTGTTTTTACAGTTTCACAATCACCAGTTAATGTGACCCAGTGCTTGTATGTGTTGTTTATCACACATACAAGCATGGCATGTTAGAATTGTGCAAAGACATCTTTCTGTCAATGTTTATATTAAAATTTGTGACAAACCTTGGATTAAAACTTAACACCTACAGTACATAAAATGTTGTTATATGATTATCAAGGCTCCAAGTAAAATTTTGTGCCTTGAAACTAAAATGATTTAAAGCATTTCTATGTCATACATGTGCTGGAAAAATAATGTAACTGACTCAGGAGGAGCAAGGGTTAATGTGTGTGTGTGAATTTATGTTCAATCTCACCGTTGGGGTAAATGTAGAGATGGGACCACAAATGTTGACCACTGATGAGTTTGTGTACTCAGGGGCACTGATGCTCATGGCATATGACACAGTATTTATGGACTTATAGTGGGATTTTCAACCCTTGGTGTGAAAATGCTCTTACAATGTGAAATATTGCTTTAATACCAAAAGTCTCTTTATGATGTCATTTTGAGGATAACTTCAGGCATTTGTGACACCATCTTCAGTGAGATTATAGCCACTCCAGCAACAGCTCACAGCAGGGTCACTGGGGTCAGAGTAGGCTTTGTTTGTCCAAACACTAGCCCATCCTCCCAGTGGATAAGGTCTTTAAAGTGAAGAAAAGAAAGCAAGACACTGGGTGTTCATTTTTCTTTATGTAGCTGATATCTAGTAATGGTTTACTGAGAAAGTGTGAATATTTGTGTTGTACAATAAAATGTTAAATTGTGCAAAAGGATTCTGAAAACTTACAAGTTATCTGGGGGACTGTTGGAGTAACAGGTCAAACAAAGGAACTTGAAATTCTTAATTGTAACAATAGTCACAAAAGAAAAGAAAAATCCATAAATTCCACTGGTTAAAGGCTTCAATTATTGACATAATGAAGTCTAATATATGTAGAAGATACCACTTGTTCAAATTGGGAAAAATGGCAGGTGTGGATACCCATGATAACCTGTTGCATTACATGTTTTTTTTTCTTGGTAAGAAATGTAATTGGTGACATAAAGTTTCAATGTGCTAATTTTATGGCCTTTTGTGGTGGATTTGCATTTTTTAGTTAACTGAATGTCCTTTGCCTTAACCTTCATGGAGACAAATGTATGGTGGTCCATTTTTTACATGAATATCCAAAATGCCCTCTTTAGATCCGTTTGGTTTGTTCATTCTGGATTATTGTTGAAAAACAGTAGTCCCATAGCACAGTGACATTTAATCAAATAATTAAATGGCAGGAGCTTTTCCTTTTTTATTTTACACAAAGAGGTAGTGCCCCTGAAATTTTGTGTTTAGTAATAACATGAATTCCCAGTAGAAGTCAACCTGATGTTATAAATTAATTGTGATCAAAAGTGCTCAGATAGGTCAAACTTCCAACAAGTTCTCTTTGTTTCCCTCTTTGTGTCAAACATAGCCTGTATATGAAAATGGCATTGTCTTCTGGTTTGAAAAGTGGAGCCTAGGAAGTAGGACAAAAGTAGGAATTAGCCACCAGGGGGCAATGCTGCTGGTTGCACAAATAATTGTTTGAGTGGAAGTGTATGAGATAATTAACTTCTACTTCTCATTTGATTTATAACATCAGTAAAAACCTTCTGGAGTAGTTGATGTTAATCACTAATTTATGGTCTTCAAACATGATGTCCTTTTTTAAAATTATGTTCCCATTTAGAAAAGAATAGTTGATAAACATAACACACAAGTTGACACCAGTGTGACCGACAGCTGGTATCATCCAGTAGTAGGCTGGTTGAAGGTGATATCTATGAATTTCTGGTTGCAAAACTGTCATGGCCCTTGTCAAATATCAAAGCTCAAGACTGCAAAATTGAAGTTTATCTGGCAATCGGAAGACTATGTCTCCTTGTACAGTCTACATTTTGACCTATCTTGCAAGATTAACAGTTGTTCCCTAGAAAAAATCCTGGATCCAGATGAAAAATCCTGAATCATGAGTAAAATCTAATCATCATACTATAACCTTTATCTCTAGAAATTTTTGTCAAAATTCATCCTTTACTTGTTGATTTATGCTGCTCACAAATAGACAAATAGAGACAAACGTGGCTGAATAGTCTTGCCGGAGCAAATAATTTAACATTGAAATGGAGTATTAGAGGCAGAAAAGATGTTAACTAGACCACCTGGCATAGTCTCTAGTTCTGGACCACTTAATGGAATGTGGTGTGGGTATAGAAGTTGGTTGCCAGCAAGTGGTCTAAAATCAGCGAAGAAAAGACTAAAAAGGGGACAAGATAACAAAGGTCAGTGGGAATATTTAGAGGACACGTCTTTAGAGGACAGAGACTGACAGATGCACACACCATATCCACCATGGGCCAATCATGAAGGCAGAGTGAGAGCTGCAGAGTGTTTTCAGGAGTGTTTGAGTATCTCTACAGAGTGAGTGGTTGACGAAGGGCATTATAGCTACATGCAAATCAGCCGTTTGTGCACAAACAAATGAGGTATTGAGTCATTTTTGGCTTTTCCTGATGAAAGCAGTTGGCTTGTAGCTGTTTGACTCGACTGGCAGAATTCAAAGCCACTTAACTTGTTCCTGGCTGCCACAGATGCTGTGTCAAAGATAAAGCTTTAGTTACAGTATGTTGAGTGGTTTAGACGCCAGGATCACAAACACAATCTGCCTTTGTGTGGAGGTGACAGGCTTCCTCTGGGCCCCTCAGTGTCCCTCACACCAGCAAGGAGTGTTCAGGAGGGTCGCCCTGTCCAGCATTCAGCTTCTATAAGACTCTTTAATTGTGCAGTAAGGAATTGGTTTTATATCTGTACTGACTGACTTCAGTGTCTTTATCACTTAATTTTAAACACCAGTTTTTTTTTGTCCAGTTGGGGGCAACAGAACATTTACCAGATCCAGATTATTATCAGAGCACGATAATGAGAGATTTTAGATGCACCTTTTTTGGCAGTTATTTTGTCTGTGTGGCTTCTCTGGTATAGGCATCTTTCCCATTGATCTTCCTCAGTTGAAAAATTAATATGTCAGAGCTCCAAAAACTTGCAGTTGGATATGTTAATCCATTTATTGATGTTCATAACAAAAATAGTTCAAACTGGTACCATACAGTCAAAACCATTTGCCTCACTGTGTGACTGCATGCTGGGGTCTGCTGTGGCTCCTTCACACTTGCAATATAATGCCTTCAGCACACCTGATGGATGCAAGTCCAATATCCAGTTTACTTTTATCTCTGGTTTTGGTCTCTACCAACCCCTGAAGGACATATCAGCCCATTCAGCAGCTGCATGCTCCATAGTTTCACTGTCAAGTAACTGATTGCGTGTCTCTGCTGACTCATGCTATGTCTGCAGTGTTCCGTGGCTTTTTGATTTTTCACTGAAAACACTAGTTTCCAGTGGGAACTGCAATTTATGCTGATAATTCTCTCTTAATACATCTCAAATGAACACTTTTACTTTTTAAAGTCTAACCACGTTTTGCTGATAATCTGTCCCTGTCATTCTGAATGTATTTTTAAATTGTTACATTGAGATAAAAAAAAACGGAGCACTTCTTTAACAGGTGGCTGCGTGAAACATTTGCAAATATACACATATCAATGGGCATTCATCAATGGAATTTTTTTTCTGAACAGCAGGTAGTTGCAGTTGTGGCTAAACATGTGCAGAGCCCATGAGGAAGCTTTACCTCCCTGGTTTCAACAGCAGCTTCCTCTTTTTGCAATGCTTAGGCCTGTATGCACCTTCTAGACCACAAAGACCCACAAATGTACAACTCACAATAACCAGAACACATGGAAAAGATGTTAGAAACACATTTTAGATGCTTATGCTTTGCCTAAATGCAAAAGATTAACCAAACTCCCAAACATAATATGCAGCTCTAAATAGACAAACATTTCAATCTTTCACATTAACAGAAGTTGTGATTTACTTATCTTAAATTCTTATGAAAGTGTAAGGACAATAATAATAATAATAATAATGACAATGTACACAATTATAATTATAATAATTATAATCTGGAGATCTCACCGAACCCACCAAAACCCACTGATCCAAAGTGGAAAGCCTTCACTTTGGCCTTTTGGAATCTGTTTATTTGTATGTATTTGTTTAATTTATTTTAACCACTAACCCTCAATGACAATAATATTGGTCACTTGGTGTGACAGGGGTCAGCATTGTTGCCTCGCAGCAAGAAGGTCACCAGTTGGGATCCAGATTTGGCCAAGGGATTTTCTTGTCCAATGTCCAAAACTTGCAGATGAGGTTGATCGGACGCTCTAAATTGACCATAGGTGTGAATGTGAAAGTGAAAGGTATCTGTGTGTTTGCCCTGCGATGGACTGGCAACCTGTCCAGGGTGTACCTCGTCTCACCTGTCAGCTGGGATTGGCTCTAGTGGCCCTGCGTTCCTTATGTGAAGTGAAGATTAAGTGGTAGAGAATGAGTGAATGAATAAAATAACAATCATCTTCAGTGGTAACATGTCCCTCACATGTTGATAACCTTAAATATATTTCACTGATGATAAATAGAGACTTTTACTTTATAGATTAAAAAAAGCTAGTTTGCTATAGTCATGTCTCCATGACCTCAGAAGACATTACATTGTCTTTACTCTAAACTACTATCTGGCTCACCCTTAAAATGACTCTACCTTTAAATATATTGAACTTGTTTGTCTCCATTAGATGGACAAATCCCTATAACTTTACCAAGTAAACAGATTCAAGTCCTCACAAAATGATTAATATTTGGACTCCACACACACACACACACACACACACACACACACACACACACACACACACACACACACAGAGAGAGAGCAAGAGAACAGAGTTTAATGGCTGCTCTCCAGCTTGTTTCCCCTCCTCTGGCAGTGTGTGCTTGTTTACACCCCCTCATGCATTTACAAAGAAAATGATGGTGAATGAAGGGTGAAGGCTGCCTCTCCAGCTCACACTAATCCAGTGTCAGTCAATCCAGTGCACGTGGAGAACGAGGGTGTGGGCACACACTTTGGAGGAGAAGAGTCTTCGATGAGCCTGATCTGTGCAGCCCTTATCTCCCTGTCAGTGTCCCTCTCTGCTCCGCCCTCTCTCACTCTCTGCTCCCCCCTCTCCTCATGATTAACCACACTCATCGCCCTCCACGGTCCGTCGTTTCCTGTTACTTAGTTACCAGTTGCCATGATTTGCCTGGGCCGCCTGTGTTTCCATGGTGACTGTGCCCATTCTGTCATCTCCTGGCTGCCTCATGGCTGTGCTGTCCCAATGGCCTGTAGTCACCCCGGGCCCTGACCCACAGCTCACAGCCTCCCAGCCTCACTCTCCCATAAGGCTGCCAGTGTGTGTTCCCGTCGCACTGCAGCCCCTCACCATGCCAGACTGGTAATGCAACTTCTGGCCGGTCCATGTTGTGGCTGACTGAGCAGACAAAGAGGGAGCTGATATAACTGACTCTAAAAATGCCTGTTCCCCTTGTCCTTTACACAGCTTATCACATATCAAACAAAACACCTGTGTACAGAGAAAACACACCTGCTTTAGATTACAGCAAATGTTTTGAGTGTCAAGGAAATATTCACATTATTGTACAGATAAAGACTGCAAATTTAAAACAGATTTTTTTTACTAAGTGAATGACTTGACATTTTCCATCATGAGGTAATGTGGCCTAACAGGTGCCTCATATAATGTTCACCTATTTTAACCACCGCTGTGAATAATAGATCATGTGTCAATATGAACTGTTATTTACATTATGTACAGCACAGAGTCAGATTTATTATCTCTTTATTTACAAGGGCGCAATCACATATCCTGAATCAAGGACTATCTGAATGCTGTACTTATTTCTCATAGTTAAATATCTACAGTTATCATTTAGACCTCAGTAACAGTAATTCATAGTTCTGTAATTTCATGTGAAATTGTACAAAGTTGGGGACATAACATTAACCATGCAGTATTTATGTTGCATTCTTTAACAGATATGGCTCTATATGTAGTCAGTTAAAGAAAATGAACTTTTTATATTTAGGTTTTGTAACTAATTTGACCAACAAATACTGTTGTACTTTATTTAATTTATCATTTATTTAAATCACCCATATGAGCATAGAAATTACTTTTTTGATGATTAAATGATGAATGGTCTGAACATTTCTTCACACACTAATTGAGTAAAACAGATTAACCTTAAAGACTTGGTTAAAGGTTTACAACAATTGCTTTCTCAGTGAAAGGCTGTTGAGATCAGAGTATATACTGTATATATCCCAGGCAACAGTGTATGATTACACTGTTCTGGTGAATCATTTTTATTATCAGATAAAGCACACACAAAAATGAACCCAGACAATATAAACATTTTATCAAAACCTCATTGAATGATGTTTCAAAATCTCAGCAGGCGTCTAATATGATATTTCATGGCAAGTGGGAAAATACAGCATCTAGATTTGAGTGAAATTACCCTTTAATCTAGTGCACGTTATGTGTCAAAATATTTCATGTCTAAAACACACACACGTGCACACACATAGATAATGGCACACTATTGACTCATGTGGAGGATAAAGCGGTACAAGATGAGTGAGTGAGAACTGACTCTGCTCTTGCATGTGGGACCGGTCCGGTTCAGGATGAGTGACACAAAGAAGATGCAGTTTCCAGCTCCACCATCAGGAGGCAGTAGTCAACAAATTGTCCCTGAGACTTTGACACTCCGAGATAAACACCAGTAGAGCAGAGCAATGAAAAACCTGTCATCCCAAGACTGATTCACCATCACTCCCCCTCAATTGGTCTGACTCTCACACTTTTATTCAGTCTCTTACTCACTGTCTGTCTCTCTGGCTGTGTTTATACTGAGGCCTCTCTGTCCTCCCTTCACCTTGTTTTAGGTTGTAACACCATGCTCAGGTGTATGTTTGTTAACACCACATCTATACAAGAAATTGGTCAAGGTTAGGGGTAACACTTTGTTTAGGTTGTGTAGCTGCATAAATGTCTCTCTCTGTGTGTTATCATAAACATTTAACCAGCATCAAAATAATACTTTACACTGTATGCACTGTATGTTGTAAGAGCATTATTGTGATGTTTAAGCATAATTTGATGACATTGTTTAATAGTGCAGACTTCATGTGGATGTACCAAGATAGTTTCAAGACAAATATTAGTTTTAAAGTATTGTATAACTATTTTGTACAACTATTTTGACAGTTCATTGACAGTTTTTAGTAATTATTTTACCTCTACCTTTTCCTATGGTTAATCACAAAGAGTTCACATGGTAAAACACATGGATAAAAGTTTTTGTTAGCGCAATCTACGCAGATGAGCCTCATTTGCAGCCCAAAATAACAAAAGATTTGTGTCTGAGACTGAAACTTTCAAAAATAAAAGTGTGGACATGTTTCCTCCCCCGGGGGGATGGATGAGGATGAGGAGCTTGGAGCTCATCCTGCACACATGCAGGCCAGTCCTGAGACAGGAGACCAAATGATGAAATGACATGAAACCAAACAAATCTCAAAGGCCCTGAACATTCACCACACATACACACGTACACAGAGAGAAACACATGTGCCATGGAGTGTTTTGCTGTTTGTCATTCAGTTGAGGTGGAGGTGTGGTGGTGATGGTGGTAATGGGGTTTCTGTCCAGCATACCATTGTCTGAGTCAGGATGGAGAGATGAGGATGGGGCATCCCACTCACCCTCTGCACGGCCGGAGACACTGCTGAGCGGCTGTCATGGCAACAGCAGCCACCGCCAGCATGGGCCTATAATGCACAGGCCAGGAGGAGTCTCTCTCTCTCTCTCTCTCTCTCTCTCGCTCACACACACACACACAGGTTTTTGCAATTATTCTTCTTAGGACACCACATTTACTTCCATTCATTCGGACAGCCTAAATAAAGTGTTATCCCTAAACTTAACCACAACCAGTTAATGTCTAACCCTAACCTTAACCTAAGCATGATTCAAATTTTAGCCCTAAGCTTAATCACTTCCTCAGAAATTAAGACTCTGCCTCATTACGACCAAGTGTTGGTCCTGACAAGTTCAGTGTTTATGTCACAAAACGTCAAAAGGAGGTAAAAAAATACAAGAACACCACACACACGCATACTGAAAACACAACAGGCACAAAACTACACATTGGGGGTTAAGTGCGTGCAGTTTGCTTCTCCTACCTTAAACATCTGTTCACATCTCTACAATACAGACAAATATTTGGATTATTCAAGCCCAATTTTCTGGCTTAACAGATTTCACTCTTGTCCATGCACAGAAAAGTGATGGAGCAGAAACAGTCATGTTGTTCTTTGCAAAAATAAATAATTTAAAAAAAAAATAATAAAATAAATTAAAATGCAGTTTTTGTTTAATTTATATTGCCTATTAGAATTAAGAAGTGAAACTTTTCAATTTAGAAACTTTTCAATTTGAGTAAAATTGTCTTTTATCGACATTTACACTGAGATAATTGGGGTGCACATCCTAAAACAGTGACAGGATATAGGCACAACAGTCCAAGTGAGTTATATCTGAATATAACCACATTCATAATGAACGGACGTGGTTTTTATAGACTTGTGGGGATTTTGTGCGTGGGTGAAACAACTACATTGTGTTATCAGCGTTGTCAGCACACAAAAAAATCCAGCCTCACTCGTTGTTTCTCTTTCACCTGCAGCCACAGACTCTGCTGCAGATTAAATCAGTTCGTGAAATGCAGGAACGTGCGTATTTTTCTATGGGATAGAAAGAACACACTGCAATGTGCAAATCTCATTCAAACAGGTGTGAGGAGCAGGAATGTTGATCGGATATGTGGCCACACAGGAGGGCATTGTGCGCATCTTTGCGCTTTTTTTTTATAAGTGGTTGAGCAACATGCATCCGAAAATAGTGTTGTCTGTTAGAAAAGTAGGGCGATAAAACCGAGAGCGACGTGTTTCCACGCTTTTGTCTGTGTTCTTTGTTGTTAAGCGAGGACTGTGTGGTTTTTTCATCATGTGCCTCAGTGGAGAGGGTTTTACGCACAGGTGGGAGATGCCCGCTCAGCATAGGACAGCCCCCCTCTCTGCTCCTCAGCGGATGATGTGAGGAAGTGACATTTTTCTCACCGCTGCGGTTCGGGACAGCACTGTCTCTCTCTCTCTGCAAACAGGTGTGCTGCTGCTGTCCGGGTCACTTCTGCTGAGAATCCACGGGGAGCACAGCGTCCCAGAACCAAGCTCCTGGACGCGGGACAGCGGGGACCAGAGGAAGAACATCGACCCGTTCAAGTGCGTTCTTTATTAGCCAGGGCTGTTTGAACGGGTTCAGACAGAGAGAGAGAGAGAGGGAGAGAGAGAGAGTGAGGGAAAGAGCGAGAGAGAGAGAGATGGCAACGAAAAAGGTGTGCGTTGATGTCTCCAAAAGGAGCCGGAGTCCGGTCGTGTTGGAGGCGGAGATGTTCAGTGAATTTCAGGACTGGTGTCTCCGGACCTATGGAGACTCCGGTAAAACAAAGACGGTCACCCGGCGAAAATATAATAAAATCATGCAGACACTGTTGCAGAACGACGAGTCGGACGGCGTGTATGTCGACAACAGCCACATCAACGCCAAATTCAAATTTTGGGTGAAGTCCAAAGGATTTCAGGTCGGGACCAACGTTTTGGGAGAGCACAACAAGAAAGGGGCTCCAGGGAAACCCGTCCTATATGTACCGGTCAAGTCAACGGTAAATTGTGTTTATGTATGTTTGTCTATGTGTGTGTGCGTGTACACGCGCACGAGATGTCCCGTTGCCGCCTATATCGCCTCTAAGTTGTCCCTGTATCAGGCTGCACACACATGCACCTGCCACATGAATTAAATGACAACTTGCAGTGTTTCATGGTCCCGACTCGCCCTCCTCATCCTCTTCCTCCTCACGCATGTTAAAGATTCACTTTGTCCACATCCCAACCAGAGCAGCCCCTATACGTCTCATCCTTTGCTGCCATAGCAACGCCGGTGCCTCCTGGCAATCGCAGTGGTTGAGGGTATCATGCATAGCCATCTCAGCACTGAGGTTGAACTCCTGTCAGCGGCAGAGCACAAAGCAGATGGAGAGCTAATTTTACTAGTGACAACATTTTGTTTTTGTGTGTGAACTGTGCCGTTTTAAGGTCTCGTGTAACCGGGTGTAGTGATGTTGTGTATGTGTGTGTGCGCGCGCGCACGGATGCAATGGCATGTTGTTGGTGGTGGGTCGGGAATGTCCGGTGCGGTTCCGGAGGGAAAAGCCCGGCCCGCAACGTGAGCTAAAATGACACGTAATGGCAGATGACACATTCCTGCTGAGAAGCTCAGAAAGCTTTGATTGGCAGCGATTCGTCAAGAAGGACACGCGCCGTCACTGTCCCACGTAAAGAGCAGAAGGGACCGTGTCCGCGTGCGACGGCAACATTTCATTTCTCTTCCCATGCGAGAGCAAATGTTGGCCTCCAAAATACTCAATTAGAATTATGTTCCTGGGGGGTAAAGCCCATTGTGTGCAGTCAGCCTGAGTGTTTTCACTCCACTTTTCATTGTCCTGGGCAGGATGCGGATCTCAGGCACTCGTTGCTCTGGCAACACCTGTATAGTCCAGGATGGTCTGACTGTCTGTCTCTGCTGCTGCATTTTAGCCTATTGTGTGCGTACCGACACCGAGCATTCTCTATACAAAAGACAGTGCAAAAGACTTTAAATTTAAAATATTTAAATCATTAAATCAAAAATCTACATTTGAAAGAGGACAGCTGTGCGTAATTTGGGACCACGTGAGGGGCTGTGGCGGAAACAAAAGGGTCTGCACGGGACTGATAGAGACACACGCCCAGAGCCAGCGCTCTGACTTCACCTGCACACGTTTTCTGCCATGACCGAGATCAAAGAGGTTAAAACCCACACATTATTCTTTTGCAACAGGAAGATAAACATACGATTAACTGCACGCGCACTTGTGTGCCTGTGCGCGTTCATGTCTCTGTATGGCATTATTGGGCCTGCTGCTGCTGTGCCGGCAAGAAGACAACCACCATTTTAAATAAGCGTTGTCAGAGGAGGATGCCCCCTCCCCACTAACACCTGACCTGCTGCTGGGACAAATCGAGTCTCTCTTGACCACAAAGAGCAGGGACACGTTTTCTACAGGAGATATGGCACAGATTAGAGGCCGAATCCTTTGAGTTCACTTGAATAGTGCTGGGCCTTCCACAGGTGTTACACCTGTGTGGAAGCACAATTTAGATTTTAAGGCCAAATGCCTCTCAAAAAGTCCACTAATCTCCACTCAATATTAAGTTTCAGGTGCAGGTGTGATCTTTCTCTTCAGGTGCAGATGGTTCCTGCAATCCTGAAATGTTAGTGATATACAGATAATTTTCAGCTTAAAACCAAAATTCAATAATTTCTTTCATGGGCCATAACACACACCCAGAAATGTCTTCAAAATCCATTGTTTACTTTTGGAGTCATGATTCTCACAGGCAGACAAATTGGTCAAAAACAGAAACATCACAGTGTCATGCACATGTTCTGCCTTGATACGTGACTACTGCAATATCTAGTTCTTTCATACATTTTATTAATTGTAGCAATTATAGGCACTTTTATATCAGGTAATTCTGTTGTTCAGTTAGTTTTCCATGTGCGGAGAGCTCTGTAATTTGGTGGTTTTGCGCTAAAACTCTTAACTCTAGTTTGATAAATAATAAATGGGACGGACAAAATAAAATAAAATGAGCTACTGTATACTGTATGATCTACTGACATGATAACCAATATGAAGGTAAAATTTATTTCAGGACTGCTAGACTGCACTAGTTTGAGCTGTGCCTAATAAAGTGACAAGTGTGTTTGTTTGAGTATCCATCCCGTTATCTTCAGGACACTGTGATGTTTTTAAGTGCTGAGCTGATATCTTTATAGGAGGCCAGTTAAGACAACAGAGATGAGGCAGAGAAAAGCAACGTCTCTGCTGATTTAAGTGTACAGCTCACAGGAGCACAAGCTTTGTGGCTATATCGTGAGGCATTGGGGAAACCTCCCCTTGACTCAGATCCACTTGGGAAATTTAAACTACAATCAAAACATCAGCCACCACAAGCTGCTTCTTATGATGAGTCAGATGCCAAAAATTGACCAGTTTATATGCACGTGACTGTAGTATCATGACTTTGGATTCAGCTTGACTTTGTTAGTTTTATAAATAGTCTGTCCTGGGCCGCTGGAAAAGTGACACACACAAATACACACACACATGGTCAGTGCCTCCTCCTATGGCTGCAGGGTCGGGGGCGTGTCTCTGGAGCTTGAGCATTGGAAGCCCCCGCTGCAGCTGCTCCCGGGGTGTGCCAAGTTTCTGTACAGGGGGCAGGCTGGGTGGGGGTAGGGTTGGATGGTGGTGGCTGATGTGCAGACAGAGAAGGTCTCTTCTGTGTGTCAGTGAAGCAGACAAGGAGACTTCAGTGTGTGGCAGTGCAGAAAGAGTGGGCACAGTAGTATAGGCTCAGTGTCGATGCCTCTTTTCAAGCCGGACACAGAATGATTTCCTTTCTGCGCTTTCTGTCCGTCTTTGTCCTCCTGCCCATGTCGTCTCACCCTCTTTCTGCACAACTCAGAGTCTTTGCGGTGTTCAGAGCATCCAGCAGCCCTCAGTGTGGAGATGCAACCTCGTTTAGCTCTCATTATGTCCTGATTAGAGGACGCCACAGAGGAGGAGGGGAATAGGACCAGAAACAGACACAGAGATGCACCACAGAATTGCACACCACATGAGAACAAGCACTGCCTAAGATGAGCAGAGTCAGAGTGCAGCCAGTCTGAAAAGAGATGCTGAAACAGAAAATGTTTTAATAGTGCAAACTGTCGCTTTCAGTTGCCATGCCAACTGAAATCTGTAAATATCTTTGTACATCTCTCACAACCAGGTTTTGAGAGGGCATGCTTTCACATAGAGTTCATATACAGTGGCTGCCCTACATCATGATTTTGTGATGTGCTGTCACAAATCATGAATCTGATGACCACCTTTAACCTGACTTACATGAATAGTCCAAAACCACTGTCAAACAAGTGTCCTAAAGCTATAACAATAAGCTGATCAACAAATCTCAGAAGGCAAAGCAGACAGATAACATGAACTATGTATTACAACCAGAATTATTGACAATTAATAATTATTTTTTAAAATGTCAAAAACTTTTATTAAAATCGTTGCAGTCTATTTTCCATTCAACAAATCATTCAATTATCTGACTAATATAAACTCTATTTTGATTTATTCCTTTTGCCTAAGCATTAACATTAACATTTTCTGTTTTCCCTTCTTATGTATGATGTAGAGATTTGGACTGTTGTCACTGAAAACGTCTTAGTATCTAGGAAGTTAGTTTCTTTAGTGCATTTCTTGGAATTTAATTGACAAAGCAATTCATTGATTAATAAGGATAATAAAATGCAGATTAATCAATGAAGCATTGCAGTGACAGGACTACTGCTTCAGACTGTGGTTTTTTCAAAACAAAGGTCTTTCTCGGGACGTCCTCTTCTTGTGCAGAGAAACCATAAACCACCTCTAATCTATGGAAAATTGGCCTGGGATGATTTTTGCCTTACCATCAACTGGAAAGAGGAACATCATCATTATTATCTGATTAATTAGTCCACATTTCCCCAGAGAGCTCCTCTTTTGTGGAAGGGCCACAGAGTCAAAAGAATACTGGCCCTATTATCCAACAGCATTTGCATTAATGCTATTTCTGTGTACTGAATTTCCAGTGCTTTTGTCTGATGCTTTTTGTTTCTCCCCCTCTCTCCTTATAAGGGGCAACAAATGAGTTTACGCTCATGGGTTCAAACTGCAAATGATCACCACCCCACACAGGAATCATCCAACTGTTCTCGACTCATTCGACATCAGAGCAACTGAGAGATTACCTGAACATGTCATGTGTAATGCCGTAGGACTTGCTTTCTCCCTTTAAGAGAGCCTAAAGGTGGAGACATGTTGGTCTGAGGCTACAGAACACATCTTTGTTATAAAAACTGAGATTCACAGGCAAATTAGTTCATGTCAATATTTATCATTTCAAGATGTTAATGTGCTACTCCGACTTACTGTAAAAAGGGGTTGCAAAGCCCACATTGTACATATGTTGTACTTTGGACATGGATGTGTGCACGTACAAAGAGGGGGTTGCTGATCGCTTGCTCTGTGTTTCCTCCCTTCAGCACCCTCTCTGTTGCCATGGAGAGACCGTTCTTTGCTTTCCCATAGGAGGAGAAATTAACACCATTTTTAACTGGCCCGGGGGCCTCCCCCCTGTGTGGGAGATAGTCTGAGTTCTGCTCCACACACATCACACACATACACACACAGAAAGAGAGAGAGTGAGTGCGTCTTTAAGATGGCAATAATCTTCCTACCACACCACTACTGTCCTTTTAATACTTTTGCAAGGCCAACATTTAACCAACTGGGACAGTATGATAATGAAATGGACTCTGGGATGTGATGATGTATGTGCAAGTCATTTACATGCCATTCTGAGTCAGTGACTGGAACGTCAACAGTGTCAGTTTGCCGGACCAGTGGGACTGTCTGTGTCTCTGGCTCAGTGGGATATTGGGGATGTCACACACTCTATCAAATAATGTTCATCATGGAAACAGCCAAAAGAGAAAGACACACACACACACACACACACACATGAGTGGACATCAGACGGAAGGGCAGAGCTTGGAGAACCTATTGTAGATTTAATGACAGGGGTTCATGAATGAAGGCAGTGATTAAAAAAGATGATGGTGAAAAGAGAAGAAAGAGAGGGCGACTCATTTCTCATGACAAAAATGGCACAATGAGAAAGTCTCTCAGCCCATTTCGTTTTTGGTAGTGATCATCCTCCCCAGTGTGTCTGTCAGAGAGAGAGAGAGAGAGAGAGAGAGAGAGAGAGAGAGAGAGAAGAAACAAGGGTTGTCCCATTTATGTTCCATTAACCAGTTGATAGATTTACAGAGGGAAGATGGGGCTTTAAGAGATGACCTGTTGTCACATCTGCAGTGAGATAATCGGAGTCATGAGTACTGTTGACACAGCCATCTTGCTGTGTGCATGCACACACACACATGCACACACACTTGCACACACACAGAGAGGGTCTCAGCACCCATCAGTGCCGTCACAACTTAAGCTACTTACTGTGCACCCATCGAGTTTAAAAGTTTAATACAATGCCTAGCCATACACATTTCAGATTGTTTTTTTTATGTTTATCTCTTCAGCTGTGGTGCTAATTTCTTGTGTGATGCATCTGTTTCTGTCTTTGCCAGTTTTTCTTTGTGACCCAGCTGCTTCCAGTGAACCCCACCCCTCCTCTTCCTCTTCCTCCTCCTCCTCCTCCTGACCTGCCTGAGTGCAGGACTGCTCCTCTCTCTCCCCTCACTGACTCCCTGCTACAGTGTATTTGTGTGACTGCCAGCGGGGGTGGGGGCAGTCGACTCAACCCCTCCAGTCTCCTAGCAACAGAGCGGTTTGGTGCGGGACAGGGAGAGCGCGCAGAGGGGATGGGGGCTGGTTGTACAGTGGCTGGGGAGAGCAAAGTCCTACAGGATTAGAAAGATGGAGAGAGGAAAGAAAAGGGAAGAAAAAGGGTGAGAGTTTTGCAGCGTTGGTGGTGATTATGGATGCTCCTTTGCTCTTTAAAATGGCATGCTGCTGATGTGAGACCAAACATCAACAGCGCCATTCAACAGCTGTTCTCCTCTGAGATCCCTCAGCTACAAACTCCACCTGGTAGACATGTTGTGTACTTAAAACAAATGCACATGATCTTGTGGTTAGATGTGAATGTTTACCTCCAATTTTGCTTGTGTTTGGAAAATAAAGCTTATATTTACTGAGAAGCCCAAGGAGGCCTTCAGGTAAAGGTCTGATGGTTACAGGCTCCTAAAGGCCCAATGCATATGATTTTAGAGGAATCTATACACAGAAATAAAACATATAATATCCAGGAAAAGGTTTTCATTAGTTTGTAATCACCATAGACTGTATATAGAAAGTGGACATAGTTGGTTTGCCAGTTGAAGCTGAATGGGAAGTAAGAATAAACTGTGCATTCATAGTTTTGGCTCTTCTTTAATAGAACGTGGTGTCCGCTGCAATGCGGACCAAACTCTGACACCGGGCGTACAGGGACTGAATGGCCCTTATCAAGGGGTCCGGTGTCTCATACTCCCGGAGCACTCCCCGTAGGACACAGTCGAACGGCACCGACCCACAGTGTCCTGAGATTAGGTCAGCAGCACCGCATCTCCACTGTACACAGTGCTGTCAAAGCACTGCTTCCCCCTCCTGAGCCGCCGGATTGTTGACCAGAATCTCCTTGAAGCCATCCAGAAATCATTCTCCATGGCCACACCGAACTCCTCCCACATCTGAGTTTTTGCCTCAGCGACCGCCGAAACTGCATTCCGCTTGGCCTGCTGGTACTTATCAGCTGCTTCCTAAGTCCCACAGGCCAAAAAGGCCCGAGAGGGCCTGAAACATGGTCCATTTGGACTCAAAGTCTCTCACCTCCCTTGGGATGTGGTCGAAGCTCTGCTGGAGGTGGGAGTGGGAGGCGGGAGCTCTCTCTGACAGGGGACTCCAGACGCCAGACGTTCCCAGCAGACCATCACAATACGTTTAGATCTGCCAGGCCTGACCGGCATCGTCCTCCACCAACGGAGCCAACCCACCACCAGGTGGTGATCAGTTGACAGCTCCGCCCCTCTCTTCACCTGGTGCCAAGCGCACATATGAACACCCTTATGCTTGAACACTGTGTTTGTTATGGATATGACGAGCGCAGAAGTCCTACAACAAAGTACCACTCGGGTTCAAAATGGGGGGCCGTTCCTCCCAGTCCCACCAGTTCTCCAGGTCTCACTCTCATTGCCCACGTGAGCATTGAAGTCCCCCAACAGAATGAGGGAATCCTCAGTAGGAGCACTTTCTAGCACTCCCTCCAGGACCAATTCCCTGACCCAAAGGCAGAGGGAGGCTACCCTCTTGTCCACAGGGGTGAACCCCCGTGTACAGGCGCTCAGCCGGGGGCCAACTGGGACATGCAAACCTCACCACCACGATAAGGTAGCGGCTCCAGGACGGGAGAACGTTGTTTTTTATGTTCTTATTTAAAGGAAACTACGAAATAAATAGTTGCACGTATTATGTGAGTGGACACCAGTGTGATTGACAGCTGGTGTTGTCCAAAGGAGCATTCAGCTCATGTTTGTGAATTTCCATTTTCAAAACCTCAGTATGGCAACAGTCAAATCGCAGATCTTCAGGCTTCAAAATGGTAGTTCAGATTCTCAGGGTGACGTCACGACTGGTTGCCACTTAAAAACTAACTAACTAACACTTGAGACTAACAGTTGCGCTTTGTTCCCTTAGAATTAGCTCTTCATATTCATAATGAGAAGAGGCCCAGCATGTCACATGTTTCCACACCAGCCCTGTGTAACCAAAACAAACACTGAGACATTTAGCATTTTATTGCTACTTAAAGGCCAATATATGCTTGTAAATTGAAATTGATTATGCAACTTCGCCACCACATCCAATACACCATCGCCTTAACATGAGAATTACCAGTTTTAGATTTACAATTTGCAATGAACCGGATTGTCACTGATTAAACACTTTGTGTGTATAACATCAAAAAATTGAAAAATGTCCCAAAATAATGTGTTCTTATTATTTGTTTAATTTCTTTCTTTAATTTCTTTGTATTAGGTTTTAGCCCTTGAGATGTGCCATGGACAACACTGATATAATTGAAACACACATCATGCAGAACAAGTATAACTGAGCACAAGAGGCTTTAAAACACAAACAGGACACATAGAGAAAAATTGGGAGGTTTAGGTCCCCATACATCATGATAAAGGATCTTCAGTCATAAATATTAAAGATTCATATATTTAACAATTCCAGTATAATAAACACATAGCAATTAGTGATTTGCACATTTACAGTTAAAGCCAACAACAGGGTTTCCACAACAGGGTATTGTTGTGGAAAGATAAAATGGATCACATAGTTGCAGGTAGACTATTACAATCTGAGGGAGCTCTAAACATTACATCTGGTTTTCTGTAGAGACTGGAAGAGTTTGAGCAGTATATTTGACCAGCAGCCCAGCATCTAAAAATACTCCGTTTTCAATCTGATATAACAATGAAAAGCATAAAATTGTCACTTTGGAGTCAAAATGTGTGGAATTTTCTCTTTAAATATAACACACATAATTAATCACTTGTCAATTAAGAAATCAATAGTCTAATCATTATAACACGGTAAAGCTGCAACAATTAGTCTGATTTTGATGACTGTTTAAACCTATGAGTCACCCTTAAAGCTAATATGACAAAAAGTCCCTACTTCCAGCTTCTCAAATGTGATTATTCACTGTTTAAAATCACGAGTCACAAAAGTAAAGTGGCTGGACAGGTTTTAAAGACACGTGAGGCATATTGAGATATTGGGCTGCATAAATAAATTTGACTTCATCTTTTTTGACATTCTATTGAACAAATGATCAATCACCTAATCAAGGGAGTAAAGTGGAATGAAATTTGTAGTTACAGCCCTACACAAAAACATAGCAAATTTTGGCTTCAGCAGAATTAGCCAAGCTTGGTTGCAATGGCTATTTTGTGTTGGAATCCCCAGTGTTTATGTTGGATATTTTGTTGGGGTAGAATTCAGCGGCGAATGCAGCAGCCGTGTGGGTGCTCTGCACACCCCACAGTTGTATGAGATTATCTAAATCCAGTGTGAATGGACCTGACACCATTGTCCCAAACAGCAGCAGCAGCAGCAGTGGTGGTGGTGGAGATGTCACCTGGAGAATGATGATGATACTGCGATAGATTACAGCTGTGATGAAGAGGTGGGGGATCACTATTATTTCATTTATTATCATTACATTTAGCCCATGTTGACAAGGGAGAGTGGCTAGAAAGAGAGATAGGGAGAGAGAGAGAGAGGGAGAAAGGGGCCGGATTAAAACAAACCCGCTCTGTGAGCTGGCTTTAGTTGCCATGGCAACGATCATTACCTCGCACTTGGGAGAGCAGGAGCAAGGAGAAAGACGAGGAGGGAGGAGAGAAAGAAAGACAGAAAGAAAGAAGGGACAGAGAAGGGGAATAGAGAGAGATGGAGGCAGGAGAGAGTACACAGTTGGGGAAAATGAAAAAATGAAATGTCAGCTCTCAGGAACTGTGCAGAAATGTCAGGGAGAGGAGGGGGAAAGTGTAATACCTCAATGCCAGGGGGACAACTTTTTGAACTCGGGATCCTCCACTCACACAGACAGGAAAGGATCACTCCCCACCTCGAACCCAATCGCCATAAAATGTCAGATCATGTCCCATATTTGAGTGGAGGAAGTGGACTCTGAAACTGGAAGAAAAAACTAATTAAAAACTCAAATCCATTAGTTCCATTTTATGGTTACTGAGACAAAATAACAGCAGGTACTGGAATGTAATGATAAGATCTTGTGGTGGAGGCAAAGTGTTGAATGCTTCGTGATGAGGGAATGAAAGAGTTGCTTGTGGATAAAACATGGAGGTAGAAAAAAAAAAAAGAGGACAGCCCCATGTGGTGCTGTGGATGGAGGCTGTTGTCCTGGCGATTCCACTTCTATGTTGTGTCACGTGACCCTTTGCCCAGCACACCTGCCCGGGAGAAATCAGCGGTAGTTTCTATGGCGACAGGGTCAGCAGTACGGGAGGCAGAATGGCTGCCAGAGGTGGTGGTAGGAGGGACTGTTGTTCTTGTACAGTGTTGGCAATGTTATTTTTAAGCATGACAGAGATATGGGGTGATGGCTGCCGACCCGACCAGAGGCCAAGGCTCCTCCATGCGAAGGAGAGATTTAAAAAGTGAATGACTGCAGGAGGAGGGCTGGACCAAATACCTTGTGTTGTGTCTGTAACCACCTGACCCATGGTTGAAGGAATCTGTATTTGCAGACATAATATTCAATGCTTCAGACACAAACATGTCACTTCTGTGAGCCTGAGTGGGGACAGCCCTTTAGTTTGGGGACAAACTAAAGTCTCCGGTCTCTCTCTCTGTCTTTCAGTGTTCGGATGGAAATTCGGCCCAAGACAACTCCTCCCTGAAGCGTGTAGCTGTTGTTGAAGACTTCTTTGACATCATCTATGCCATGCATGTGGAGATGGGTGCCGACCCCGGCAGAGCACCCAAACATGCAGGCCAAAAGAAGACCTACAAAGCGGTGAGTAGACATTGAGAATCTTTACAGTAAATGTATTTCATTCCCTCTTATAATGAGTCTCTGCAGTGTTGTGTATCAGTTGCCATCAAACATCACCACAACTATCTAGTGCAGAGTTCTCAAACAAAAAGCGGCCCACCAATTAATATTATTATAATAAGTTATTTCTCTATATTTTTTTGACATTTCACATCACAAATAATTTTTAATTGTGGATTATATATCATTCTAAACACTTAAAACGCTATACAATGTCCTCACAGATGTTGTTATTGTGACATATTGACAAAATATTGTGATTGAATTTTAATCTTATATTGCACGCCGCTGCTGATTAATTGCTTTTTTCCTCAAAAAGTTGGACTTTATTCACTTGACTGGCCCCCTACTGACCAGACTAGACACTCAGTGGCCCTCAGGTCATTTGAGGCCCCTTATCTAGTATGTTAGCATGCTTTAATTATTTAGTTTCAACTCCTACGACAGGAACAAATAGAATTTTGACCTGAAAATGGCTCCAAAGAAATCCATGAGGAGTCATCCTCTGAGAACCATGAGTGGCTGTGTAGTTTAACAAAAGTCAATGGCATGTTTTGTTGTGGACCAATTGGGTTTGTCCGTATATAAACAGGAGCAAAGCCACTAATCTGGCTTTAAAACAAGAACTCCACCTGCAGTTTGCAAATGGCAAATAAAAGCTGCATAGAATGGGATAAAACATTTATATGTTTTATATGTTTTATATGTTCTCTATACATTTATATGTTCTGTTGGTGAAACTTAACTTATATCACCAACTGATAACTTCAGCAGGTAAATCTTGCATAGTCATCGTGAACATGTTAGTCTGTGTATTTCATGTTTTAGCGCAAAGCACAGCTGAGTAAGTACGGTGTAGAGTTTCTTGCATCACAATTATACTTTATCTTGAAGGTTTTACAGTACAAATGTTTAAATGTACTACATTTATCCATATACGCTGTCCCAAGATGTTGTAACTGTGGCCCAGTTCGGTCTCTATGCAACACAGAATGTTGTTCTACTGGATGTTTATCTGAAAAAGACCTTGCATCCGTATAAACATTGTTTTCTGAGCATGCAGGTTCAAATTTAAAAGACATAAGCTATACAGTATATAAACATTCTTGCAGCTATCAGGAAATAACCAGGGGAACCACCAACCAGTTTTATCATAAAGACAAATTAGTTGCTCCCAAACTACAGGGTCTACTTTGTGTCACATTATTGATGTTTCAAATACAGCCTCTTAGCTGCGGATGCAAACCAACGTGTGGTCACGGGTGTGGTTGTGGTGTCTTGACAAAATGGGAGGCTTTGTGTTCATCTGTGTTGGGAGTCAGGGTCCGAAACCAGTTTAGGAGAATCTGCAAAAGTTTTGTTTTGTTTAGGCGATTTAGCCGCATGAAACACGTTTTGGCAGCCATAAAATAGTATATATTGGAAAAGAGGTCCCAGGGTGAAAAAATATCTCAAAACACCACCCTTGTGATTTCATGCATACAACCAATCAGTGTTGAGGATGTTTAGCAGGACTTTGGTACTTCTGCTCTCCTCCCTCCCCCGCAGAATTGAAAAAATAGTCATAGAGCCAAATTCCTCCTGCCCTGTAGAGAGGTCCTGTCATATCTCATAGAATGTACCCTTTTGAGGAGGCAGCATCACTGGGGCAGGGCATAATATGGAACTGTCACTGTGGCCTTCTGGGAGGTGTATGCTCCTCTGGGTGGCCTTTCCCCCTCAGCTGCCTCAAGGGTCCATGATGGGCGGGGGCAGAGGGAATAGGAGTCTGTGGCATTGGTAATAGTGGTAGTGGGCCGGTGGGGGTGGGCACCCCTGCTGCCTCTCTATGGTCACATGAAGGTCGCACTTTACAGGGAAACGCCAGAGGGGGAGAGTTGGGGAGGATGGCATAGCAGCAGAGACAAACAGAGAAGGAAAGCTGAACATGAGAAAGAGAGGGAGGGAGGTGTAGCTACAGGTTGACTGCACCTAAGAAAGCAGGAATAGAAAGAAAATTGGAAAAGATGGACACCGCTGGCCCTTTAAAGCTCTAAAGCAGAAATATGCAGAGGCCTGGAGCTGGAATTAGGCCATCCAAAAGCAGGAGCAATCGCCCACAGGGAGGATTCCTTCCCATGCCACGTCAAGATAACACATTATCACTGACTCCTAACTTTCACACATGCATGTGGGACAAATCATAACATATAAACACCTGCACACAGTTTGAACTCAGCCACATCCTGAGTCTCGGTCTCCTCTGCTCCCTCCACTGGCACAGATAGCTGAGACTTATGCCTTCCTGCCCAGAGAGGCGGTGACGCGGTTCCTAATGAGCTGTGGAGAGTGTCAGAAGAGGATGCACATCAACCCCAGCACGGCAGAGTTCAAAGGTAATGGCACACATCTGACCCATGTACAGCTCACTCAATCTGCAGACATCATTAACCGATATGCTATTTTTGAAATCAACCTTTAAGAGCATGTAGTGCTCCGTTCCATTTGACATACTGACACAGAGAAGGGTTAATTACTGCGTTGAGTTGCATGTTGGGATTTTATTAACCGGTCAGTCATCAAATTAATAATTTAGGAAGATTTATTAACAATCTTTGTTAAAATCTTAAAGATTTACATGATAAATTCTGAGTTGTCCTGTTGATGATCGTAGGTGCTTTTTGCCGTTTCAAGAGTTTTTGATCAAACCATCATTAATAAAACACATTGTATGTATATCCATCACGAACACAATGTAACAAAGACTCAAGAGGACGGCATCTCTGGGAGTCACTAATATGATCACATAATCCCTCTAGTGGCCTGTGTGGAGACTACATTCAGCTCTCATTGTTTCAATCCAAGTGCTGTTCAGCCTTTTGCAGGATCTTGCTGCAGTTTTGCACAGCTTGCATGGTTTGTTCTTGTGATTAGATAAGAGTGATTCAGCGAAGACAGAAAGCCATTATATTAGTTATGTTGGCACTGCATTTAATGGTGCTCTGTCCCATTTTAATCCTGATCTAAGTTCTACAGCATGGAGCAAAAAGAATTTTTCAAACTGAAACATCTTCTCTGATTTTTAAGCTTCTAAAATGTGAATATTTTCGTGTTTCTTTGCTCCATATAACAAAGAAATATTTTAAACTCAATAATTTAGTTTTTCGGATAAAACAAGACATTCAAGAACATAATTTCCAGGTTTGTTAAACACAGACTTCAGACATGACTGAAATTTATTTTTTCACTTTCCTATCTCTGCAATCTCTGCTGTTCACTGGGAATAAACACCCATGAATCTGTTTAAAAATCATGGATAAGAAAAAAGACATATTACTGAAGAAGCTCTAACTAAAAAATGCTTTTAATAACTTGATTGAGAATCTGTTATGTGTATAGTCATGTGTACAGGAAATGATAATAGGTAATTTGGCGTCTTTTGAGTGTTGATAATTAATAGTGGCACATTGCGTTTAGAAGAAAAAACATTAATGCTTGTACATTTTAATATTGCACAAATGACAATTTATGTATTAAAGTTCAGCTTTTGTTTATATTGTTGTGGAAGTTGTGGTTTGTAGTGTCATGTGCACAACTCCAAGAATATAACAATAAATAAGTCTAAATAATAGCTATAAGATTCCACATATAAATATAGTAATTGCTGTTAAAATCCATTTTTAACATTGCATTGAGTTTATATTTCACATTTAATATTTCTCTTTATTACTTTTTGTCATAAAAAGTTGATGTATAATTAGAAGTATTCTAATTATACATTTTAAAAATCAAAATGTATGATTATACTTTTACTATTATTTTACTTAAGAAATTAAAGTAGAAGTTTGTGATGTAAATTTGTAAACATAGCTGCCAGATACATTTTGTGCAGTGAAAAGTGAGATTATTTCCCCCTGAAATGTAGTTTAGCAGTGTAAGTGCCTCAAACACCTCACACCTCAGTTTAAGTGTTCCCAAGATCCTAATCTAAGTTTCTCGTGTTTCATAATTGTTGTTTTCCTTTTTCTGCTTTTTAGAAAATGACAGACCAACTTCATTGGCCCCAGACCTCATTGATTACAATATGCCACTTACTGCCACCTACCTGAAACAAATGAAACTGCAGTGCATGACCACCACAGAAAGGGTAAGTGGCTCCTCCTGTAAGTGGACAATAAATGTCTGTGAAGTTTGGGCATAGGTACAAGAAATCCTGCTCTTTTTCTTTCCTTACCTCATTGTTGGGATGTAGGGAGCAAAGTGTACCATCTCCTTAACTTTTTTAAAACTAGTCCTCTGCTGGCCTTGGAGGAGGAGTTGAGTGTGAGAGGATTAGTAAAGCTTCTGTACAGCGTGATGTCATGTGTGAGACCACTCCCCCCCCGTGTAGCTGTGACAGTAGCACTCAAAGCCCCTGTCACTAAAGTGCAGGGACTGCTCTTGATGATGATAACACAGAGCTCACTCACGCATAATTAGGATTATCCGGAACAATGACCCAGGTTGTGATTTGTGGGTGAGTACAAATGAACAAATGTGTGTTGGTCACATCTGTGTGTGTGTGTGTGAGTGTGAAGGCTGCAGAGAACGAAATGATCCATAATTTAATAATTAACCATGAGCCAGGGTGATTTCAGCGCTCTAGTCATTTGTTCCGTCTTTTTGCTGCAGTGTTTTAGTGTTCAGAGCAGCGGCTGCTTTAACTGAGCTGCAGTTTGTTCTGTTGACAAATGTAGATCCGGGGTAAACATATGAGTCTTTGTCTGGGTGTTGGCAGTACTCACAACTCATCTTTGGGTATTGCTTTACCGAGCTGAAGTGGCAGCAAAACCCACCTTGACTTTCTCTTTGAAACAAACTGCCGACATGTTAGTTTGATGAAGTCATGTTTTTTAAACAAACTCTTACACACTTTATTGTGGTATTTCGTTTAGATAGAGGCCTACATCACAAAATAGTGAAAAATGAAACGAAAGTCACAAGGTGACACCTTGATGTCTTTCCTGTCTGTGTGCACACGCAAAACATTTCATGCTCAAATCTATTTTCACATTTTTTATTTTAATCTAAATGAAGATCATCTAACTTTTTGAAGTTGATCCATTTTTTTTTGTTACACACAGACATTAATGATGCTACATTTCTAACTACTTAGAAAATGTAATTAGAGAGACTCTCCCTCTCCCTCTCTATTTCTGTCGCTCCCTCTCTTTAATGCTCCATGGCTGACTTGGTGCCTAATAGAGCTGTCACTGAGCATTTTGGTCTCCCTCAAACCTCTTACAGAGGGACGGCTGCATATTCCCAGGAGTTAAGGCCTGTTTGTGTGCTCGGGTGTGGAGGAATGAGATGTAATTCTGCCCAGTCTCCATCACATAATCATAGCCTTACCTCCTGTGACTAAGATGCCAGCTGACACATGACGGTGCGTTGCACGGATGCCAAGTGAAGTCACCTTCCATGTTACCTTAATGTGTTCTGGACTCTGAGAAGCTTAGCGTGGCTTTTGGACAGTTTGTGAGATTATTTCCTCTGTCCTTTTAATCTAATCCTCACCTCTTGTGGTTTACTTATATTTTTAGTGTGCTATGACAGGCATCTTTAGGGTCTCTGTGTAACACAGTTAAAAGAGCGGTGCTCCAAGAATTATATTGCTTTACAGGGAAATGTTTCTGTGTTTTCCAGTACATTCTATTAACTGTCAGGATCCACAGAAGTTTCAATATGACACAGTAATATTGTGTCATACAATATCATATGGAATTATTATACACACCTGCCTGAGGAAATACAGCTATTTCATCTGTTGGCTTATTTTAATGTGTATGATGTGATATGATATAATTTTACCTGCAATGGTTTTACTTAATTTGCAGCCAATTTGACCTCTGATTTAATTAATTTATTTTATTGCTTCTCTGTTTTGTTGAATATTGCCTTTTTGTTGTATTTTTTTTTTATCTGCTTCCATAGCCTACTCTGGAGGGAATTTAAATGTTGCACTTTGTACATTGTTCTAATAACTACTCTGTAAATGAAGATATTATTATTACAGTGTTATCATATAGGATTCCATTTTTCAGCCATCACAGCAGCAACAATTCCAGTAACAATATCACTTTGTTATCAACAGAGGAAAAAAAAAGGACAAGACATTTTTTTCCCTCTGTGTATCTAACAGGACAGTTTTGAAGTTTAAAAAGGTGTGTTGATAATCCACCTGATACTCAGTCATCCACTCTCTGTTTCCTCATACACTCCCCCCCCCTTTTGCCTTTGTCGCTCTTCAGGATGACAGTTCAGAGAGCAGCGAGGAAATGAACAGCACTGAACCCACATGGGTCGCAGCCGAGCAGCCCCCAGTGCCTGAGCCCAGTCCACCGAATGGAGAGCGAGTCAGCAACACAACAGCTGCCATTAAAGAAGAGGATGGTGAGACGTCATTACCTGCTGCTGCTGCTGCTGCTGCATCATTATCTTTAATGGCACCTGATTGTTTTGTTTTTGATCTTTTGAGTTTTCCTTACATCCCGAATTTGACTGAATCCTCCTGAAACAGGTGGGGGACAAAATGGTTGTACAGGAAACAGCTTGCCTTGTTCTTAGTGGTCTAATCCAAATAAATCCACTCTTACAGGGGGTGGGACACCATCGCAGCCCCAACCCATTGTGCACCCCTCTCTCTCTCAGGGTAGAGGGCTTAAAGAAGTAGGACAAAGGCTGATGTCAACCTTCACAGATTAGACACCACTATAGAAAGGACTGAATATGGGGCAAATCACCAAAAGGCAGAATTACTGGGTTTCAGTAAAAACAAGTGTTCGCACATGTAGAATTTATCATGTGAAATTAGTACATGACCACAAACTGGGATAAAAAGCTATAATTTTCAGACATGGAATGAAAACTACCTTCCCTATCATTTCCCGCTCATTTCTTTCCCCTGTTCATTGTAAAAACGCTTGAAATCTGAGATTCTCCTATTTTTCCCTCTAACTTTATTTATGTTGATAGTTGACCCCAATACTCAGACTCAGTTTGTGAAAGCACAACATGCATCATGAGGCAGGATGCTCCCTCCTCCTGTGGTAACACACCCACTCTGCTGTCAGCCAAGACAGAAATAGTGTCTATCGCAGTCAACAAACCCACATTCAAGCTTAATGGTGCTGATGACAAATGTCCACACAGCTCAGCTCATCAGTGTATCTGCTTATCTAACCCTGTCCTCCTGTTCCCTCCCCTCCGCCAGATGACGACTCCTCCGAAAGCGGCAGTGCCAACGGGTTGCCGGCCCTGACCTCCCCGGAGGTACTGGCTGTCAGTGGGAACCCCCCAGATGGTGGGCCCCCTTATGGGGAGGTGACAGAGAATGGCTTGAGCGCTCCCCTGGACTTCAGCGCCACCTCGTCCTCGTCGTCCTCAGAGGATCAGCAGCCGGTCAATCTGAGTGACAGACTGCTGCCTGTGGGAAGCTCGCTGTCCAACACCTACTCTGCAGACGCCAACAGGAAGTACCCCATCAAAACAGAGTACGCCAACAAGGTGAGTGCAGGAGCTTGATTTGATTATCTCAACTTTGTCTTTTCTTGTGTAGAACCAACTTTGTGTTCAGGTAAAATTCCATATTTGTGTATGAGCTATATAGTGTTATTTTGTTTTTTTCTGGGTCTATGTAGTCGCCTCCTTACAGCTCAGGAAGCTATGACTCTGTGAAAACTGATCTGAGCATGAGTGTGGAGGACCTGACCTCTGCTCGGGCACAGATAATCGATGACGATGATGATGATCATGACGACCATGATGACAGTGACAAGATTAACGACGCTGAGGGTATGGACCCGGAGAGACTTAAAGCCTTCAATGTAAGTGACCATTTATATATAGTATAATTTAATTCATAAACACTGAATACAACAGACTGCGTTTTCTCATTTGTGGCTCTGTTGAATGTCTCCCAACGCTGCTGTTGAAAAATATTCATTTTTATTATGTGCAGATTTTATATGTTAAAGAATGAGAAAAAAAACATCATATCCAAACTCAGTATCGTCAAATATTCAGCATTCTCTTTTATTTTGTGAAAATGTTATTTTTGCAGTACTGAATAAACAAAAGCCTGAAATATTATCCCGACTGAATTTTAAGCATTCCTTTTTCATCTCCTCCTCCCCTTTACCCTCTCTACCTCTAATGCTCTTCCATCCCCAATCCTTTCCTCTCTTTTGTTTTCAACTCTCACCCCTTCCCTCCACCCTACACCCCCGCTCCATTTTTCTGCTCTACATCCTCTCTTGCCCCTTCCCCCTCACTCTATCTCTGTCAGATGTTTGTGCGCCTGTTTGTGGATGAGAATCTAGACCGCATGGTGCCCATCTCCAAACAGCCCAAGGAGAAGATCCAGGCCATTATCGAATCCTGTAGCCGTCAGTTCCCAGAGTTCCAGGAGCGCTCCCGCAAGCGCATCCGCACCTACCTCAAATCCTGTCGTCGCATGAAAAAAGGAGGTTTTGAGGTACAGAAGTCCTCCCAGCTACAATACTGTCTGTATAAATACAACATGCAATCATGAATCTGAGTAAATTCAGTGTTTCACATTCCTGATTTGTGAAAACCTTGCCGACTCCTGCTGCCAGATACGACCCACACCTCCTCACCTCACCTCTGCCATGGCTGAGAACATCCTTGCCGCTGCCTGCGAGAGTGAAACCAGAAATGCTGCCAAGAGGATGCGGCTCGATGTCTACCAGGCGACGGTAAATGTCTTGGCAGTTGCTGTTTGTGAATCTGCCCAGCAGGGATTTTGGAATGTGAAATGGCCACGCATCAGTGGAGCAGAGCTTCACCCTCAGCTCTGAGCATAGCACCACCCAATCCATCCTTTTGAAAAATATCTATCTATCTATCTATCTATCTATCTATCTATCTATCTATCTATCTATCTATCTATCTATCTATCTATCTATCTATCTATCTATCTATCTATTGCGATACCAATACAGTTTATATTTGCCATGTCTGTAGGGAAATACCCATAGTTCAAGCTAAACTGCAACAAGGTAAAACACCCTGACAGTGGCATTTTGCCCCAAAAGATCATATTCATTATTTGAAAATAACCTCTTATCTCACATATAAAAGAGATGTTTCTGAACATTCTCCAGAGTTTGATGTTCCCAGATTAAATATTAGTGATATAAGTGGCGTCTGTCTTGTGCATGGACACTTGCCCTTTCAGAGATTATACGTGAGAATGTTCGGAGTGACTTCTGCCGGCATTTGTGTTCACCCATACAGCCCCTCTGGAAACCCTTTGTAATTTAGTGCGAGTCTATAAGGGCTTATAATGGTTTATGGCTTGAATTGTTAAGGCGATTCAGCCATATGTTCCCTAAACATTTTAAATGATGTATTTATTGTATAATTTGGTGATGTTTAAATGTCAAACTACACATTAAACTCAATATTCTGCCCAATTCTGAAATAGTTTCATTTCTCATAGGACGAGCCGGCATCTGTTGATAAGCCCAATTCGAAGGACTCCGTGGTCCCCGTGGCCCAGACAGCGTTTTGTATTTCCAGTGCAGCTTTTGCCCAGGACCAGCTCTACACCAACGGAGGCCTCAACTACAACCTGCGAGGATATGGGACGGTCAACAGCAGCCAACAGAACTCTGCAGCTGCACAAACCAATGGTAAGGGGCATTTTTGTCCCATTCAGCTTGAATAGATATACAGACCAGCCATTTTATAAACGTACACAGAACAACTAATAACAAATGGTTATTTGATTTACTGCTGCTTTTCTGTTTTCTCAAACAGAATTTTCATTCTTCTTTGACCTCTATCATCCACAAAGGCATTTTTTTTACCCCACTGGATTTTTCTTTTTTTGATTCATTCTCTGTAAACCTTAAAAATGGTTGGGCTAAAATTCTCAGTAGATCACCAGTTTCTGAAATATTCAGGCCAGCCTGTCTTCCACCAATAATTATGCTACATTCAAAATCACTCAAATGAACTTTCTTCCTCAGACTGATGCTTGGTTTGAACTTTGAAGCAGGTCGACTTGATCATGTCTATATGCCTGATATTACGTAATTGACTGATTAGATATTTACATGAAAAAGCAGTTGAACATGTGTACCTAATAAAGTGGCAGGATGTATTTTGCCATTTACATGGGTTTCTTTCATACTACTTTTTTTTATTTGTGAAGAAGTGTTTATCTTTTGCAAACCTGTTAACACTTGAAATCTATGTAGGAATCTCAATTTATCTTAAGGTTAATGAATTCTTTAACACACCTGCCTCTCTGAATTAGTAGTTTCTTAATTAAAATTTTACTTTTACCCAAACCGGCTGAGATGGTTGCACATCTTTGAGTCTGGTTCTGACAGAGATTTCTAGTACTTGCTCTTTGTATGAGCTGTTGGGTTTTCTCTTCTCTCTCTATAATATTGTAAGGTTTCTGCCTTACTATGTAAAGTACCTTGGGTTAAAGGGTTAGTACAAGAATTTTGATCATAATGACTTTTATGATTGCATGTTGAATTTAGTTTTCATATCCTGTTTTGTTTTGTTTGTCTTTCTATTAATGTGTTCCTGTTATATATATTATGCACTCAGGAGGTGTTTATATAGAAATAATAGAAATATTGAAAGAGTAAGGATGCCTCCTGACCCGATATTGCGGGCTTTAATTCCTTAAATCCATCCCGCTCATCTCTACAGGTCCCACAGATCTGAGTATGAAGTCCGTCTGCCCAAACTCCACCTCCAGCGCCAACAGTCACGGTCAGGGAGGTGGTGGTGGAGGAGCTTCGGCTCAGCTCAGCCCTCCAGAGGTCACAGCGGTGAGACAGCTCATCGCCGGGTACCGGGAGTCCGCGGCCTTCCTCCTCCGCTCGGCAGACGAGCTGGAAAACCTGATTCTGCAGCAGAACTGAGTCTGAACCAAACCGTGCCAACACCCTCTCCTATAGCCTGTCCATCCCTGTCACCCTCAGTCACACATACCTGGGCAGACTTTCACATACAAAGACACAAATATACACAAGTGATATTGCAGCACAGAGTGGGTCCTGTAGGTATGGCACCTTTACTTTTCTCCCTCATGTTTATTATGTATTTGGACAGGCCAGAACATATCACAGGCTAAAAAATGTTTATTTATGCATTTGGTTCACTTTGACCTTAGTGCCCTCTTATCTGTAGCCATTCATTCCATTCAGTTCCTTTTACCACCTCAACCTCCATTTGTCTCAGGAAGTGAAGATCTATGTGAAAAAAGATTTCAAATCAGCATTGGTATACAAGGAAGTAGCAAAGGTGTTTGATTAGCTGTGTCCATAGCACCACGTTGGCTCATTTGTGTAGATTTCTGGACAAATTAATGGTGAAAAGGCAGTGATTTAGTGTCAGTATCTCGTCTCTGTTTTTGAAACAAATGTAAAATATGCTGTGCAGTGGCATGATTTGAATCAAGTCTTTTCTAACACCAATAACTCAAATTCATCTCGTATTATGGGAAATTTTAAACGTTGCTTAGTTGCGGTCGCTGCTAAATCCACTGTCTTGTGAGCCTCAGCGGATTCTTGTGTCTGTAACTCAGTCGTGTGGATTGCTTTCCAGATTTGTAGGCTGAGAGTCAATGCCTCATTTCCCAATAAATTAAAAAGATATTACAGTCTATTTGACATTGATAAAAATGTGGGAGGCTTTTAAGACAACACCTTGGTATGCAAAACGAGTCACACACTAGGGGATGAATTTTAAAAGTGGATGAAAAAAAAAAAGTGGAAAAATGGTGCAATATTGAAGATAATCACTAATGTTTGTCTGCTTACTGAAATAATGAGGCATTTTTCAGGCGTTTTAACACAACCCCTGCCTGCTGTAATTGTCAAGTTGTAAAAAAAGAAATAATATCTCATGCAACATTGTAGCCTCTTTCAGTGTTGTTGTTTGTTGTGGACACCGATCTTTATTGCTAACCTCATAACTGAGGCACTTTCATGCACTGGGATCAGTCGCCTGTGTAGTTATTAAAAGGAAATGGGACCCGGCAGAAAAATGAGACTTAATGTTGCACGTTTTATTTTATTTATTTATTTTTTACTTTAACGTGATTTTTGTGAAGGTGTTCTTTAAGTGTTATTGAGGTAAAAGAGCATATAGAGGCTCACATGCATCCATGACTGACAGTTACGTTGTGAGCGCATAACATCCATGTGGCTTTTCTGGATGCACGTGTGAGTAGGTGTGGGCTGCTCAGATAAAAGAAACTCTACAGTCTGTCTGTCCATTGGTCCATCAGTCCACCTTTATCGTCCCTTCTGACGTCATCTGTGACGTCAACTGTGTCTCTCCCATCTCCACTTTTCTCATCGATCCTGTTTCTGAAATCACACAGTTTTAAAAAAAAGAAGCAAGAGACAATCTTTGAAAAAGATGTAATCGCATCACAGTTTACTCGCCCAGCTTTCTGCTTTTGTGATTGGGTGTGTGTGTGCGTGCGTGTGTGTGTGTGTGTGTGTGTGTGTGTGTGTGTGTGGACTGAGGGCACACAGAGAGTACTCAAAGTAAATCTAGAGCACAGTCTCTCAACAGACATTTTTAAGGGTGAGTCACTCGGCACAAAAAAAACACTTGTGTTAAGTGTGTGTGTGTTTGTGTATGTCTGTGTGTGGTGGTATTATTTTTTGTCGATGTAAGCCTCGGTATTGTCAGTATGTCGATTATCTCTGTGTGTAAGTGGAGTGACACCGTTTTTACAACATCAGTCTGTGATGATTTGATTCAGTCGGCTGAAACATTCCAAACAAGGACAATGACTCCTCGAGCAGCCACCAGCAGCTCGCACCTTATTGATTTGTCAGAGTTTAGAGAGATATATTTCTGTATTTATTTTCACAAATCTATCATATTTATCATAAATCAGTTTTATTTCAGCATCTCCCACCATCATAAGACCAGGCTGCTCTCACATCAGAGTTAGATTCACAATCATACATCCTTAAAATAACCATTTTACATTTTATGACCCTGTCACAATTGGGCTGCATCACATTTACATTTTAATTCTCTTATCTATTGCAAGTTTGGAAGCACTTTATAGCTCAGGACTGAGGTAACATAGCATAGTGATGTGAGTTTGTCTTTACCTCATTTTGGAACATCAGCTTCAAAGAGAACAGAGATTATTACAATTTTAGCACGACTCATGGTTAGAAGCAGTTTTCATTCTGCTTTATTGATGCTCTGTCACAAATAGCAGGTGCTCCGTTTGAGCTCATTGGTTTGCATGGTCCATGGGAGGGATGTTTCATGAAGGAGTCCCAGAAAACCAGGTTTTATTGCGAAAAGCCCAACAAACTTTTACTCAGGATTTTACCAGGATGACGCTGATCTGGAGCAAACCTCGAGTTTTTTAATAATGTTGAGCTCCTACATTGAGTGTGGGGAGAAAACGGTGTACAAGAAGTGCAGCAGCAAAATTAAAGTAAAAAATTGGACGCATGTTTTAGATCAGCATTGAAGACTCACTCCAAGTGTCTTCTCCTCTCATAGTTAAGTCTAAGCTATGAAAAACACACCACAAGGTCATGTAGTTTATTTTTATTGCTGGACAACATTTAGGATTTTTTTGAGTGTGACAGTGTGAAAAACGATTTGTGGAAGTGTGGACTTTATATTAATACCTAAAGGTCCAATATGTAAGAATTACATCCTGTGGTGAGACTGCAGATTGTAGCAAATGATTCCTCCACTCACTCCTTCATTTTCCAAACACATCAGGGAACTCCAGTGAGCTCTGCAGACCAGAGGGGACTCTGATCTTCTGAGCTTGTGTGTTTGTTCCTGGCAGGTTTGTCCATTTGGGCTTTTGAAAAAAGGCACCAGATTGCAAACTCTGTAAAGAAAGGCCCTTGCCTACAGTACATGTAAAAGGAAACTAAAACCAAATTAATTTTATTTTAAAATTATCACATGCTCATACCTGCATGCCTTCTTACAGGAATCATATACAAATAACCCTCCTAAATGTTACATACTGGACCTCCAAGTCAGACTTAAGCTGCTTAGTCCAAAGCCTTAGAATTTTTCTTTACTCTGCCTCAAAGAAAAAGTTCAAAACTACCTGCTCATTGGCTAAAGAGCCACGTATTTCCCTCAGGAGTTGGTTGAGACCAAAAACAGAGCAAAAAGAGAGTTAAAGATGGACATAAGCAGTTTACCATCAACTTCAAAAGTAACACTACCAGTTTTGCGCTCTCTGTCGGCATCAAGCGGCCACAAAATTGCTCATCAAAATGTCATGTTTGATTTAGTTTAGTTGAGAGAAGGAATTTCTAAGAAACTGCAGCCAAAGTCATTCAGCCGCTGTGTCTCAAAAGCATTTTGTTTAAAAAGCACAAGTATTTTGAGAGTAATTCTGCAGGAAGTTTCTGAATGAGCTCAGATTTGAATTTTGAGAGAGTATGATGTCAAAACAGTATAATGTCAAAACAGCTTTACTCACACTTTTTCCCAGTGTGACAACATGAGCGACAAAGTGAGTGTGACACAGAAACTGACCAGTGCTGGTTTACAGACTGATTTAGAGCCACTTTATGAAGCAGATCTTTCCTGACTCTCTGTCCCTAACCCTGGTTTATCTGGTGAATTCTACATCATGGAATATCCCTCTGGACTCAGACATGATCATAGATGTTGGTGGGAGCTGACTCCTCATACATGTCTTCCTCGTCTCCTCCAGCCTGCTCGTTTGTTACTGTAGCCATAGCAGATCCTCGACACTTCATGTGGAACTCAGTGACGTCGTGCTGAGTCTCGTCCTATCATTAGAAAAAAAAAAAGAAGAAGCCACAAACGCTTGCAGATTTGTATCCCGTCTGAAGTGTACACGCTGAGCAACATTTTAGCTGTTTGGTGGAGTTACTGTGATCAACAACAACCACTTGTTGTCATGTTGTTGTTGTTGTTGTTTTTGTTTTATTTTGTTTCTTCTTCTTCTTCTTAAAGCCCAATGGATTTTCTCTTTGTATTGACTGGACAATGTAATCTATTGGTGTTGATTAAAAATGCCCTGGTAGCTTGTGGATTGCTAAAGTGGTCAGATAAATGTACTGTATAGCTGTACAAAGAGTGATAAAAGATGTTTGAAACCTTTCGTTAGTTCTGTGGGTACAGCACTGTTTAAAAAAAAATATCAAAGTGGTTTTAGCCCTTGCCTGTTTTAACTTATAATTTGTTAGTGGTCTGTATTACTTTTCTTGTTATTTATATGATTTCAGTTGTTGCCTCTCCTGCACTGATGACAGACTGTAGCTCTGTGCAGGAGCTTGTACTGTAAACCTGTGTGAAGCTTTGTATTTTCCCCTCTGGTTTTGGACTCAGTGAAAGTGTGATGTTTACATGTACAGTTTTTCAGAATACTTTTCTTTTTTCCTTTTTTTTTGCGTTTTATTGAGACTCTTATTTACCCCCCTGATATGTGTACATTTGCCCAGATATGTTCTTTTTTTTGTTGTTACATTGCGTCAAGTGCAGACGTGACCTCTTTGACTCTGCGGTCACGTGGTCATGGAGTGTGCCATGACAACTGGTTGTGGTCGGCTCTTTGTTGTGATTGCTTCCAGCGTTTTAATCTTATGAGAAAAAAAAAAAAATGGAGCATCACAGCTTCTCAAAGTGGACCAGAAATGATTTATTAAGGCTCAAGACGACTTTAATCAGCTGTTTTAAAATACTATTGTGGCCTAAATGGAGAATGGTGGGGTGTGGGTACATTTATTATACTACATTAAGTGCTCATGATCTTTTAATATCCTGGCCTTGTTGTCGGGGGAAACTCCTTGTCCTTACGTGACAGGTGTCCTGAAAGGTACACTTTGACCTGTTGTAATATCTCCTTGGTAACATAAAAGCCATTCCCCTCTCCTGGCCTTTTAAGGGGAACCATAAACCTCAGGAAATACTGAATCTCCAAGTTTAGTTTTTATCCAGTGATTTCTTCTGAAATGAGATTTACGTCTCTAAGGAAAAACCATTAACATTTATATGAGATGTCTATTGTTTTGTACATTGATCATTGTGATTTTAAAGTGGAGCTTTTTCCAGTACCTGTGACTTAATATTTTGTTGTTTTTTTTTCCCCTTTGGGAGTGTTTATAGGTATGGATATTTATTATTATTATATGTGAAACTACAAAAAGACAAAAGAAAAAGGTTGAACCTGTTTTCATTTGTATGTTTCATGCAAAACAGTTGAGGTGAGCTTGTCTCTGCCTCGTACATATCACTGATGAGGGACTTGTGTTTGTTTGGAAATAGCGCTTTTTTCAGTGTCGCATCAACGCTATGACAAAAAAAAAAGAAAAGAAAAAAAAAAACACCAGTGATTTACCAACGGCAGAGTAACAAAGCTCTCCTCTTCTCCTGAGATGTCAGTAAATGAATAAAACAGTGCGATGAGCTATCAAACTCCGACCTGCTTTCTTTTCTTTTCTTTTCTTTTCTTTTCTTTCCTTTTCTTTTCTCCTGTAACATCAGTCTCAGCTTTAGAACATGCAGGTGTTTTCATACATGTTTTCTGTCTCACCACAAGAGGGCAGCAGAGATACAGAAAACGGAGAGACAAATGTCCTCTCAAGGTGAGGTGCAGGGGTCACAAACTGTAGCCACAGGTTTAATACACAAATACACAGACAGTCTGGTTTCCATGATTTCGGAGGACAATACATTGGCTTACATTCATTCCCTGAAAACCTTAACCATAATTATTAGTGCCTGAAAACCTCAGCCTAACTTTAAAACATGTCTTCACCTTAAAATGTAGTAATTTAAATTATGAAGTCTTGATTTTTGTCCCCATAAGGAAGACGAGTCCCCATAATGTGACTGTTTAAACAGATTTAGGTCCCGACAACATAAGGAATACCAAATACACACAGGTTTGCACAGATATTCCTCTTAAGACACTGCATTGACTTTTATTTATTTGGACAGCCTTAACAAAGTGTTATCCCTAAACCTAACCATACCCTAACTTAAACCTAACCACAATTCAAATTTCTCTCCCTAAACATAACCAGTTCTTCAGAAATGAGGTTCTGCCTCCCCACTACTGGTCCTGACAAGTTTAGTGTTTATGCCAGAAAAGGTCCTTATAAATAGTAACAAATAGTAGTACTGGCTGAAAATTGGTTATTTGCAAGGAAGAAAATGACAGCATCCATTTATTTTACTTTATGCCATTTGTACTTCATATGGGAATTTTCATATTCTGCAAAAAAAAAGGGCTGTAAATATGTTATTGTTACAGAACAACAATTTAAAATACTACAGAACTACAGAAACTACAGAACTGTGATCATTTCAGTCATTAACCTTGTGTGAACCAGACCTGTCACTGGGATGAACTGTGAGGTGAAACTTGTTTTCATAAAAACACATTAATTGGAGGATAGGCTACCAACACAACAACATAATAAACACAGCACTAAATATGTTTTGTTTTTATAAATGAGAGCTGTATGCGACTTTCTTTTCCCTATTTGAGAACAACAGCATGGTCCTACTGCCAAATATTTAGTAGTTCTCAATAGTTTCCAACATATTCTATTTTTTAACTCTGTTGTTCAAAGGGCAAATTGTTTTCTTCACAAAATAAGTTTGAAAATGGCCTTACGCAAGTTCATAAAGATGGAGCATACTAATTAACCCTGACACTCTACCATCTGCTCTGCCTGTTTAGGAACAGGCGTTACAAAGAAGCTTGTGACTTAATCTGACTGACTGCATCTTCGTTTTGGCCTTGTGGAGACACATTAATTAAATTAAATTATTAATTGAATTAATTGTGTTATAAACCCACCTCATTTTCAGATCCGGTTGATTGAAACCTGTTTCCCAGGCTTTTCTTTTTTTCCTTAGAAATCTGATGAAATGCCAGCAAACACCTGTGGATTGTTTAGGATTGGTTGCACTGAGACTTTGACAGAGAAAACTCTCCGTTACACGTGGACACACACTGGTTTAGTGGCTCACGCTCTCTGCTCGTGCTACTGATCAAATATAGACCTAAAAGCGGATGACATTTGACCCCTTGAAAACAGCATGAAACATTTTATCTGTTAATCTATAAAGTTGCACAATGATGTCCTGCACCCTCTCCATGTGACCGAGGTGTGTTTCTAATTCAGCTTCATTGAAAAGGTTGTTTGTTTGTTTGTTTGTCCCTTTTGCCTGGTTCTTCTGGGGAATCGGCCCTTATCACTTTATACAATATTTGCTCAGATACACCCTGAACGACCTCTGCAGTAATCAAAAAAAAAAAAGGTGATGGGTGATGGGACGCTTCCATGTCGGGGGGGGGGATGATTTGTACTTGGCCAGGATCTCAGGACATTTTTAGACCCGAGTGCCTCCATGATACCATGCCAGGAATAGGGCTTTGGAGAACAAGTAGGACAGGTGGTTCTTTGAGGCTGCAGGTCTGAAAAGTTGAATCATGAATTTGGCCTTTTAAATACGTTTGACCTCGATAAATGTTTTACAGAGTGTTTGACTCTGCTGACTTCTACATCAAGACTGAACTGTAACCAGAATTAAGTCAGTTTATTCTTAGATGTGTGTGCACATTGCAAAATGTTGCCTACATGCGATTTCATGGAAATTTTGATTTAAGAGGACCACAAACTTTTTTTCAACAGTTAGCTAGAGTGCATGGCACCACAGTACTCTGAATATGTTTGGGGTAAAACATGATAATGCATTCTGGAGTACATCAACTTAATTTAACTCACGTAACATTCATTTATTTTGTTGTTTATGTTCTGTATGGAAGTTGGGACATTCTACATTTTGGAGTTAATGCATTCATACAGTTTAATTAATTTGAGGGTTGCACTACAGAAGCATTACAGGCTTTGTTTTGCAAACAGACTGTCACAACAATCTCATGTAACATTTTAAAAATACAATAAAAACATTTATGGCAGCAATTTTTCCTGCTTTATTTATACATGGTTCAGTTGTCATGGCATCAGCTGTGAGCTTCAATAGACCTGTAGGTTTTAAAGGCATGTTGGGGTCCAATCATTTTGGTTAATATTATCATTAAATCTATGTCTTTATAAAAGCATAAAAAATAGGGTTGCAACATGTGTTACAGTGTTGCTACATTCAGTGCTGACTTCACCTTTTTAATTCATGTGACAATCTATTTTTCAGAGACCGATGAGCCACATCCAGGATAAGGTGAGGTGTTATGTAGCTGTATTAACAAATGAATGAATCATTGCTCATCATCTCAAAGCTAAACAGATTAAGTGAGATTTTTCTAAGCAGGGTGCATGAGTTCCATTATATAATGAAACAGCGGCTCTTTACCGAAACATAAACCAGATATTATCATAACCAACCTGATATAAATTGTAACAAGACTGCACACTTTGATAACTGCTGTATTAAAAAGATGAAACACAAATCCAAATACAGGCTGGAAGCATTTTATTTTGTCAATATATAAGAGGAAACATGAGAAGAAATAGTTTTTTTGGTCATAATGATACATAAACATACTATTCACAGGCAAAAAAGCAGCAACAGCAAACTCTTAAAAAAAAAAAAGTAGCACCATCTTCATCACCATCATCATCTCCATCTCCAGCTCCAGTGCTGGACTGTTTGATGGCAAGCTGAGGGTGAAAGAGACGGGACAACAAAATGGACTCTAGGAGGACGTCGGTGGAGGAGACAACTGTCCTGCGTTTCCATTTTCACTGGTTTCACTGACTTCACTGGCTTGTCTCTTCAAAACCATTTCCCTGGCAATGCAGGTCACCTGACCATTGGCCACTGTGTAGGTTCTGTTTCTGCCACACAGAGAAGGGTTAAAAATATTAACACTATAAATGAAATGAAAGAAGACACTGGTCCACTTCAGTATGATTGCGTTGAATCACAATACTCACTTCTGATTATCAGATCCGTTCTGCATGCCGGGCTGGTTGTGTTTCCCAAAGAAAAATGAAGTCCACCAGTGACCGGAGTCTTGCCTTGGAAGACCTGGAGAAAACAAAACCACATTTCAAAAAGGTTTGGTTTGTGTGCAAAGTGGTTTAACTTTTTCCCCCCACTTGTACTTTAAAATGAAACATTGTCCTGTGAACATACTTGGGTGATGTGGAATGACCTCTCCTGTGTACTCAGCACTGCCACATGAGCTATTGCTGGAGTTGGATCCAAGCCGCCCTGGAACAAACATAGAGTGAATTTAAAAATAAATAACCAATTCATAGACATACATGACCAATAACCAAACATGACATTGTGTATTTTTTGTTTTGTTTTGCAGTTCTCCAGTTCGTGTCTGACTCACTTCTATAATAATCATGGGTGGCAATGAGGGAGCCACTTGATGGAATTGCTGCCATTTTCTCTGACCTTAGACCGCTCAAAGACAGAAATGGTAACCTGAACAAAGAGAGGAAAACAAATGGTATGTGTTTTAGTCTGGGTTTAAAACTGAAAAAAATATATATATATACAATTTTGTTTTCATTACTTTTTTTTGTTTCTTTCCATTTTCTTGTGCCATCATATATTTGAAAAAAATGCATAAGCGTGCAAGCCCTGTGCTTCAGTATAAAGAGTCTGTCTGTTTTTTAAGGCACGTGGTGAGAAGCATTTGCAGAACAGCATGTCTGACATTTCAGGGAAACTCTGCGTTCATCCATTCACGTCCTCTGTGGAGTATAAAACTGAAGCAGCTGCTTTGGAGAGTCTCGTTTCCCATGACTCATATAACACGAAGTGTGTGTGAGAGCGTGTCCATGCACAGCCACAGGCCAGCGCATGAGGCAGCTGCGTGACTGCAGCAGCAGCCAATGGCTGAAGAGCAGTGAGTCAGTGTTCTTGCACATGGATGTTTTGCTGATGCACACACCAACTGCAAGAGCTTTCCAGTTGGAGATTATACTGTATATGAGTCAACGCAGAATACTTAAGCCCAGATTCAAAAACAACACTGAAACTAAACATTATGTCACTCTGGGTTAATCTAGGATATGTGCACTTGTGGTGCAGTACTTGGTGTGCAGTACTTTATATTCCGTGTGTGTCACTGTTTTCAGAGCCTGAGAACCAGCTTGGAGGCTGCGAGGCTTAACACAATAAGAGCGGATGACTTGAAGGATTTAAAAAGCGCAGCCTAAATAAACAAATGTGTTGACACACAACTTATAGGGTGTCAAGAGGGAATGAAGCCCTTATCAAGTGTATTATAACAAAAGAACTCCCATTAATGCTGCACTGCAGGTGTGCATTCTACAGTGTGTACTTGCATTTTTAGAATGTGTACATGCGTTGTTTGCTTTTGACTTAGTTTGTTACTTACATACTGTTTGGCGCACGAAAATAAATTCATGCGCACTCGCACTGGAATTGTGCACGTGACAAAGGCAAATTAAAATGTTAGCGGACACTCGTACCTAGTGTTGTGGTGGTGTTTTTTTCCCCCTACTTTTGGATCATCAAATGTTTAAATGCTGACAAGAACGTTAAACAGCTGTGTTACAGAGTCAAGTCGTGCATAATTGAGTTGACACAAATGTTAAGGAGAAGACACCACATTTAGCCCAAACCTGCCTGGCTGGATCACTGTTGTTATTTTTCAGTTGGTTTTCAGACAGAGTGACTTTTGTCCGACTTACCTCTCAGATCAGGGTGTTGTTGTAAGGCGCGGGTGGATTCAAGTTAAAAACAAGTGTTGGATGTTCAGTGGTCCATCAGTGGGTGAAGTCTCCCGGTGGACTTCTGCCTGTCACTAGACTACTCTGTTACTGTTTACTGCCACTGCTGCTGCTGGTGGTTCTATCATTGGCTCTGACGAGTGCGTGCAGCGGCTTTTATACTGTTGGGTGTCCTGCGCGTGCTCCGGTGGCACGTGGGCGGGGACTGTGGCCGCTCGAGGACATGGAACGTGTTGTCCTCCTGGTAAGTGAGCGTGAGCAGACGGGAAGGGAACATTATGTTGACACCAGACGACAGATAGCGTTCAGTAACTGACCTACATTGACAGTCAGACACTGTTTACACTCATTCACACGTGTTTTCACACTGTTTTTTTTTTGAGGTGTCGATTTATTTTTTGGTGGCCGACATTTACAGAACCAAACAGCCACGTTCACCACGTTCACCTTTCACCCACATTCCCTCTCCACATATGACGTGTCGTGCCGCAGGCTTCCGAAAAGGAAGAGGAGCCGGGAATCGAACCGACAGATTTCTTATTAGTGAATAAGTCATATACTTTCTCATTGTTTAGATCAGAGCTCAGTGGGAAAACGTGCGTTTTTGTTGTAATACTTTGTTGCTGTCATTAAGGTCACAGTGTTACAACAATGAAGTGGTGAAGGTCTGTGAAGTGACGTCACTCAGGCGAAACTAATGCGAATTTACCGAGCTGAAGCAGTCGTTTAAAGTCAGTTTTGTTGGTAAAAGTATGTTTTCAGAAGGAAAACATACTCTTTCATAAGAAGTTGAGGAGATCCTTAGCGTGTCAGTCCCTGGTGGTCTAGTGGTTAGGATTCGGCGCTCTCACCGCCGCGGCCCGGGTTCGATTCCCGGTCAGGGAACTCTCTTTTTCTTCTGGTTAGTTCCTACCGACCGATATTTTAATTGTTGTTTAACATAACTGTTGCATATATAACATTGACAGAGGGAAGAAATAAAAAATAAATAAATAAAATTTATTTACATGGCTAAAATTAACAACAAACACTCCATTTAATTAACTTTAACTAAAACTCATAAAATCATAAAAGTACAAAAATAGATGCATCTACATCATAATATGTGGTTAATATCCATTAAATGACACAACATATATATCAGTGAATATTGCAAATAATTCAGAATATGCATTGACTGCACTCATCTCAAAATAGATAAACTGCCCTTATGAAACATGCTGGAAATAACATTTTGGAGTTAAAATAAGTTCACATTCCAAAGAACAGTTTCTATTCATATTCATAGGAAATACCAGTGGACATGAAATAACATTGTTAACTTTACAAGGTATGAGAAAATAATTAGTTGTTGTGAAGCATCTCATGTGCTGTGGTGTGAGGATCCTCTTTCAAACCCAGACGTGTCTCCGTTGTTTGTCAGGCCGCCTGTCACCTTATCCTGCGTGATTCAGACATCAAACAAGTCGTCAGTGCCTCACAGGAAGAACATGGTGTCTCCTTTTGTGCACGTTGCTAAGATAAACTCACCTTCACGTTGCTAACCACCTCCTCCAAGGACTTGAAAGTAGAAGAGTGTCTGCAGAGAAATATAAAGATGAATTGACCGGATGCATTTTTGTTCTTGTGTCTTTAGTGGAAACACGTTTTGTTTAAGCACACAAATACAGCCGCAAACACACTGATTTACCTCATGGTCGGCACACTTATGGTGTGGCTCAGTGTGCTGGGTTAAGGAGAGGAGTGAACAGTAAAGAATGTCAGTAAAGGTTGACACACAATACAGAGCAACACACAAATAACAACAACCCTTTCATTTAATCGACATTTTATAGTTGATACTGAAATGGTTATACGAGTCCCTACGTCACAACTGGTGCAAGTGCTTTGGGGTGATTATTCCTCCGTCTGGAAAGTTTTCCATGGTAGTTTAAATATGAGTAATTTGTTTTGTTTGTTACATGTAGTAATATATTCATTTTGTATGGTGAATTATTTGTAACTGTTGTTTAAATTTGTAAAGCTACAAGTAGGATTTTTTTTTCATTATCATTTAATTTATCAATCAATAAATTAAGTCATTAATGTGTCTACGAGTGCAACTAATGATTATTTTCATAACTGATTAATCTGACAATTATTTGTTTGTACTTGTTTGGTCAGTACAATGTCAGAAAATGTCGATCAGTGTTTACCAAACCTGGAAATAATGAAGTCCTCAAATGTGACGTTTGTCCAGAAACTATAATGATTCAGTTTTAATAATTGATTTGTTATATGGATCAAAGAAAACAGAAAATGTTCACATTTAAGAAGCTGAAAAATCAAAAAGTCTGTTTTCAATTATAAAAAAATATATATATATACTCAAACCGATTATCAAAACAGTTGACGATTAATTTAGTAATGGATTATTCATCCTTGAAGCTCTAAATGTGTATCACAAGATGTTGTTCTCAGAAAACTTGAAACAGCTGGTTAATTTTTTTTGTTTTTGGTAAAGATTTTTGATTAAAACATAATTCAGCATTTATCAAATCTATCAAAAATTGACAATACATACATTTAAACAAAGACCTACTCACACCATAGACAGATAGATAGATAGATAGATAGATAGATAGATAGATAGATAGATAGATAGATAGATAGATAGATAGATAGATAGATAGATAGATAGTGACGTGATAGATAATCTTACCGTGTTGGGCTGGGCAGAGGCAGAGCTCTGAAGCGATCACAGCATGTAGACAAAATCGGACACACAGATAATAACGTCACAATAACTTCTGTTTCCACGTGGATGAGACAACAGCAGATTTAACAGCTGATGTGCAGATGTACTGGCATGATTGGATTAAGGTTTCTTGTGAGGGCAAGAGGCCTTTGAACTTAAAGTGATGCTCCATAAAAACTTTGTTTCCAAGGGCATATTTTCACATCACATTACATAAAGCAATGGTGTCAACAAGCTGCCATTATTAATGTCATTAGCTGTGAAGAAGGAAGTCAAGTCAATCATCAACTAATGGTTTATCAGTATGCTAAAGCTGTGGTTACCAAAGACTGAATCAGGACCCAACAAAGCTGTAAAAATGATAAAAATGATTTGTTTATAATTCAAAATCATGTAAGGTGTTACAGATGTGGCTGTAAATTAGTTGCTGCGTTGTGCACAATTTTGCTCTCGTCACAGAAAATACTGTGATTTGGATCGTGATAGTTTGCCATTTTTAAAAAAGTGAGTCTCCCAAAGTGAGTGTTGCGATTGTCTGTGTCTCTGTGAACACAATAACTCAACGATGACACTCACTTACAGTATATCCACCACAGGCTGTACACATGTATCAGATAATCTGATTATATTTTTGTCGCGCGCATTTGCATTTTAACGAGAGAGCACTGATTTCCCCGAAAAAGCTTCAGCTCATTTACACTTCAAGCTAATAAATTCAAATTGATATCTGATATGAAGTGGATACGAGGACTGCGTTGATCAGATTAATGTAGAGAAAACTAATATTCTTGTGCACATATTAATTTAACAGACTATGCAAAGCAGAAATGTGATGCTTCTTATGAAGGAGATGATCAGATTACGCGCCTTCCTGCATAGATATTACTAATTACTGAGGTTAACTGTTTTCCGTGGATCTTAACAGTTTCCCACTATAAAGGCAACATTAAATAGGTGCAAAACAAGTGCATGTGAATGAGGAGGGAGGATTATATGTAGATCTGAGGTTACCTCATCTCTGCTAATCTCCTGGTGATGGCCACACCCATATTGGACAGTGCAGAAGATGTCGCCTGGCCTGCATGTGAGAGACTGTCCCGTGTTCTCACATACCTATGTAAAAAGAACATGTTAAAGTCAGGACCTCAGCAGACAAAAGTCACAATACTGCCGACTCACATGAAGGTGCTTTGCAAACAGGAGAGTGTAAATATAGAAGACATGGTATGAAACAATTCACAACAAGCTCATACACGTCAGTGGCTTCAGGTTAGTCCTGTTAATTCTACTGCTCCTTGTACTAAGTCAGGCTGTAAAGCTATTAACGGGGCACCGATCCCATTTGACCTAGAAAATCCCATCACTTGTTTCTTAGAATAGATCCACATGAGCTCAACACAAAAGCATGGGCAATCCCGACACTACAAAATAACTTTAGTAGGGCTGCAGCTAACAATTATTTTATTAAAAAAAATTAATCTGATGATTCTTTTGTTGAAAAATTGATAGGTTGTTTGTTCCATAAAATGACAGAAAATGTTGTTGATTGTTTCCCATACCTAAAAATGATCATGCTCTCAAATGTCTTGTTTTGTCATTCTGTTTTAATCAGCTATTTGTTATGTCCAGCAAAAAAACAAGCAAATAAAAAGCACTGAAAATAGTCACATTAAGAAGCTGAAAAATCAGAAAGGTAGTTATAATTATTAAAGAAAAACATAATTCAGCGATTATCAAATGTTCTCAATAATCGACACTCACACATTGGAGTGACGCACATCCTCCAAAGTCGCTGAAGCTGTGAGATATCTGAAACAAGAAACAAGAAAGAAAAGTGGGCACAACATTACCCCGACTTCAGAGAGGGAACAAACACTGTCATTATCAGTCATTAGCGTGCTTTTCTTGTTCATGTCACCATGTCACAGTCAAATGTCTTACTTCAGGTAAGATCAAGTAGGTGTTTGAATTTAAGCATCAGGCAAACGTTACTGCTGTATTTATATGTGTTTACGTGGATACAAATGCACTCACGGGGCTGAGGTCTGCACTTCATGCCAGCCTTTGGACAGGTTCTGTTTGATGTTGCTGAGAGGACTCATACCCAGCTGCCTCCTGATGTCTGTTGCATATTTTTCTTTGGCGACAAGCGCCTGCCGCAAAGTCTGAATTTCATCCTCTGCCTGTGTGAGGGGAGAAACGTGAGGCTTTTATCAGAGGAGGGACAATAATGTCAAGATGCTATAAACACTGTTTTACTTTCACTTAACAGTATGATTAAAAAAATCCCAAAAGTAGCTACATCACCTTTGCAAGTTCAAAACGCAGACTGTCTTTGTCATAATCAGATAGTTCAGAGGGCGAATAACCATTGATGGATGTTTCTGTAATCCTTGCTGAAAAGTTCATGGATGGTGCAGCTGCACCAAAGTCTTGGAAACATGAGAGAAATTAAAAAATAGATTTAAAGCACATTTAACCAGTATGATAACCTGATGAATTACTGTATATACTATACCAGACAAATAGTCTACTTGTAAGCAAGTGTTTAATTCCTCTGCATCCTCCAGTATATGTACAGTCACTGGCCACTTTATTAGGCACACCTGTTACTCTTTTAAATCTGATATCTAATCGGCTAATCACATGGCAATAACTCAACACATGTAGCAATGCTGAAGTTTAAACCAAGCATCAGAAAAGCAATTTAAGTGACCATGAACATGGCATGGTTGTTGGTGCAAGACTGTGGATCTACAGGAATTTTCAAGCACATACATATAGGGTTTACAGAGAACGGTCCAAAAAAAGAGCAAATATCCAGTGAGCAGCAGTTCTCTGGAAAAAATGCCTTGTTGATAGCAGAAGATTATGCTGGAATGAACAAAACCTCAAATCAACAAAAGACACTTTGACAGGTGCCCTGTGTACCTAATAAAGTGACTGATGAGTCACCACACAAGTGGTGGCAGGTGCGTAAACACAATATGAACAACAATATGATGAACAACACGTATGTGGTATTATATAATAATGTAATTTTCAGGACAGAATTTAAATTATTGACAAAATATGATACATTACTTTTAGATGACTGTTAAAATGCTTCCAAAATTATATGTTATATGTTATAAAAATGCAATAAATAATATATTAAATATTTGTAACACAGGGGAACTCCACGGAAGAGGATTGGGGCCACATGTGAAATTCGTTTTTGAAACAAAATTTTAATACATTGGAAGAAAAAAAAGTCTGAAATCTGAGGAATTCTGGAAATTCTGACTTGAATCCCATAACTGTGTTATCTTCTGAACTCAAAGTAAAATACAAATAAATATAGTTTTAAATTCTTTAAACTTTAGACTTTAGATCGATGGAGCTGTCCGCGGTGCTGAACGCCACTTTCTCCGCTAGGTTAGCTGAGGCTAGCCGACTTGACGCTAACTTGTTGCACACGTACTTAGCGTTAGCTACGGGGCTTTGTGTAAACACGCCAGGTTTAAGGAAAGGAAATGAAAGGGATGGAAAGTAAAGGATCTTTATTTTCATTTTACAAACGAAATTGCGAGGTCAGAAGCTACAAACTCAACTTTACGTTTCCGCACAGATAACATGAGGTGACGGTGTTACCTTGTCGGTTCATTGCTGCCACTCCGGAGTGTTTTACTCGCTAGTCGCTGTCTGTCTCCATCCAGTCAGCTCTACTCGGAGAGTAAGAGGAGGCAGGTACACGCAGGATCACAGCGGCTATTATTGGGACTCATGTTGACACGTACACCCACGCGGCTAGCTTTTCATGTTGGGACACTCCACTCTATTGTGGACTGTCTGAGTAAAAACTCATGACTAAACTAAACCTTTACATCAAACTGAGCTGAAGCAGGCTAATGGCACTGGGCCGACTTCTCACCATTTTCTGACATTTTATGGATCATTTTATGGATCAGTCAACAGATATAACAATATGTATTATGACATAATACAGTGGTTTTGAAACTTTTTATTCCAATGTACCACCTTAGGAAACACTATTATAACCAATGTTAAAACACAGTGGTGTAAATAGGCCGAGCAAAGTCAGCTACGGACTTTTCACAGGAGGCAGATTTATTCCCAGTAAGATCACTTGCTCTCTCATCATCCTCCTCTTCCTCACATATACTTCAGACACTAGTATAGCAAAATTAAATTAAAATGTAGCAAAAGATTAGGCGACTAATTATAATTATTTAATTTATTATTATTGTTTTGTTATTTGCTTCATTTTCTACACACTCAGGTCAAAATTGCTCAGCTCCACTCCAATCACATACCCTGGTTTAGAACAGTATTTCTGATTTTCCTCTAAGTACCACCAGATACAGTTTTGCATACCACTACTGGTACACCTACCACAGTTTGAGAACCATGGATATAATAGACCCTTTTGACATCTGATTCATGATTAATTGCATCTTTTTTTTTTTATCCAGTTCTAATTCTTAGACAGTTGCAAATTAAATAGAAGCTTAAATATGTTCAAATACAACACATTATGTTGTGGCAGTTCAGATGCCCACATGTGCCCAGTTTTTCTGAGGTTTATCAAGATGCAAGCAGGTTTAATGTTCATTTAATGTGCTATTTCAGTGAGGATGGTCATCTCTGCAGCTCCCATGTTTTGGTTGCTTAGTAACCACAGACACAACAAGAGTGAGACTCTCGGATTAAAAACCCCTCTGACTTCTTTCATGTATTTTCATGCACGTTTAGACACTGTATGTTAACAAATTTGTCCTTTTAACTTAACACTACTGAACAGTTGCTGCCCTACACTTAGTTGGTAATAATTTGTCTCCATCTACTGACAACACAAGAAACTACATCTGAATGTTATGACATGTCTGTGTATGTGAAGCATTTCCTGTAACACTAAAACATTAAAGCAAAACAAGCAAAAAACATTATTAATCAAAACAAGCAAAAAACATTATTAATCTAAACCATAACTGTAATATGGGCAATAGTGTATAACTCATGCAGCACAATATTGTTTAATGGCTACTTTAACTAAGGTATAAATACAGTATTTTTAGATTTATATTTTTATATTATTTTAGTCACTAGTTACTGTGCAGTGCAGAATATTGCAAACTAAGTTTGACCTCAATTATTATTTATTATTGTTAGATACTCAGCAGTATAGTAAAATAACCATAGCACCTTTACCATTTTGCAATATTAAAGTGATTTCCATATGATTACACACTAATTAACACTGTCAGTATTTATACAATGATAGTTATAGTTTGAACTAATGTACAAGTTGTCTTTCTGTATAAAGATTGTGGTACTTTAAATATATTTGATGCTAATGTCACAAAAAAGTAACAGTTATCTCACTAGTGAGTGAGATTTGAACCTTAAAGTGTTAGTGAGCGCATGTGGTGTAACATCCCAACAAGGCACGAGTCAAAATGTTCATGAACATTTATTCAACAACAGCAAATCAGATCAATGATCCACTTGTTTTCGTCCAGACACACAGTTACCATGCTACAACATAAATGTTAAGGTTTATACTTTATCTGGGCCGAATGGATGTACAAGCAACCTTAACCATTAAACCATTCCTTTGCAAAATGTAATGGTTAATTTACAACACCATACCAGTAAAATTAAAGCCAATCATTATTTGAAATGTATGAAATAAATGAAATTCAAATCAATGCATTATATGACAATTTCACTATAATTACACTATATACTATTTTGTCTTTTTATGGAGTCATTTCCTGATCACTGATCCATTATAGTATATTTTTTAAACACACAGTGCATTCAACTTAGAACATTTACAGTAGCATTTTTCAGTATTTCAATGAAAAAGCCATGACAGGAACATCTATGTATCATCAAGGGTTACACCAAACATCATACAAGGGCCACAGAGGTCAACATCCATACTGTTAATAGCAGGGGGCGGGCAACAGGAGCTCACCAATTGTAAACTATTGAAACACATTATTAGCAGTGATGGAACTGACAAAGATGCTCATGGCAATTTACGGAAAGATGCAAATGTACTGTTATATAGTATGAAAAAGTCATTTTACTCAGAGCTGCCTGTAGCACTGGCTCACAGATGATATGCCATACAACAAGATTCTTACTCAACATGTGTTAAAACAAAATAGTAAAAACCTATACACATCACAGCATTTGGACAAAACGTCAGTCATCAGACTTTAGTTCAGAACACAAGGACTAAAAACATGAATATTTCTCCCTAACTAAAACAGCCCGATATGAATATTCTATAGTCAGCTTTATTTCTCAAAATATCTCTGCATAATGTTTTGCTTTTCGTCACACATCACATTAAATACTTAATATTTTCAAGACAGCTCAGAGTAAAACCACATCACCCTCTAATCCAGAGCTGCTGCTGACACAGAACTGTTATTTATGACGTTTAACGGCTCTGATCAATCAGCTGGATTACTTTGGGCTCCTTCAGATAAAACAAAATCTGTAAGTAAATACAATAATTGCAAATTATTAGATGAAATGAATGTGACTCAGTCTCAGTGAATTGTAATGTCTCAAAAACCAGTGTTGCCATTATTTTTTTTTTTTTAAAAAAAAAAAGGGCAGCACCAGCTCAGCATGATTCCAATAACTAAGATTATTTACCAAAAAATTTAAAAAAAAATCAACCCCCCAATCAAAAACTAAATGATTAAAATGTCCATTGTCAATATTTTGTATGAGATACATTTAAAAGCTTATGCTTATAAATTATGAATCCAATGGCAACATTTTCAAATCTGACAATATAACAATTAATATGAAACGACAATAAATTAATTATGAATCAATATAAAAGTTTAATGATATAAATATCCTGCAAGGATGGGCTGAGTTAAAGCTGTGGCCTGTGACAGAAACACCAATACTGATCAAATATAAAGTATAAGTGCTCTGTCAGGAAAAATAATGACAACATGTCTGCAAATAAAGCTCTGTCCCTTAAAAACCCCCATGATTCACATGACAAGTGAGAAGCAAACAAAGGAAAAACAAAGACAAACTGGGGTTCTGACGATGGCAGGAAACTTTGTTTTTTTTTTTTACCAATGATGAAGATGTGTAATATTATATGACAACTCTGTTCCTGAAGGTTGAATGATGGCACCACTTCACCCAACAAACACATCACTCCAAGCAGCACCTCCCTGAACCATGGCTCTCCTTTCCCTTACCATAAAACATGACGTAAACTTAACTGCCTGCTCCAAGTGAACTGTACACATATGAACATATTGCACATATGTATGAACCTACATTATGAGCTTTGCAAAGCAAAACGGTTGCAAAAGATGAATGAACATTTGGAGACCATGTTTTACAAACAACGCATGCTACACCGTGATGAAGGTATGGGAGAGAGAAAGTGGAGTGGGTGACCTGTGTGGTTCAAGGCCAAGAAATACAAAAGAAGAAATTTTTTAAGAAACAATTTGGTTGTTTCTTTATTCTTATCATAGTGGGGTTAAATAAGTAAGGGGACCAATCAGGGAGGAGTGTTAGGGATGTGACTTCATTAGTTCCTTTCTTGGGCCATGCTTATTAGTCCCTCTCCTCTACATGGCTCCTTTTCTGAAGTGGAAAGATGGATTGCCCCTTTCTTTTGTCTCACTGTGGTGGAGCAGGGAAAGCAGGCAGGACCACAGGCCAGGATTGATGAGGACAGACGGTTAGTTGAAGCCGGTGTCAGTGTGGTAGGAGTAGTGCCCATCTGATGTTAACTGGGTCGTCTCTGTTGCTGATGGCTGCAGCACTATGGGGTCACCACCAGCCTCTGTTTGACAAAGCAAATCAACATTTGAAGTCCCAGTCCCATTCTGAATTTTTACCGCCACCTCTTGCCACTTGCAACTGGGTTACAAGGGATAGTGATTAAACTCTACCCCTTCAAGACATGTCATCAAGTAAGCAGATGCAAAATAAAATCGTAAAATAAATAAGTACATTATTACAAATTACTTTACTATTGTGGTCTATAGGAATTATTATGCACTTGTCTGAAGCAAAGCAGAGAAATGTCATGAAAACGTCCTTGACATCTGGGACCAGTTTATGGTGTGTTCAAAAACTCTGAACAAGTTTTGTTGTGGTTAGCATAGCTGCACATCATGCCAAACACAATTAGTTTTATAAGAGTAACAGGAGTTTCCTAGGAAACAGTTAATCTGGGAAAAAGCTTATTGCCCTCCATTTGAAGTGTGCCCCCCTAACAAATTTAAAGGTTTGGCTAGAGAAAATCCGCGTCATAAAGACCACAGTGAAGTTAGTTTGAAAATGCACACACTGCTGCATCTGAAAGATCTTACATCAGAGTAAAGTACTACATTGTATTTTCATTGTTTTTAAATTAACTGTTGCGTGGGGGAAAGATAATCCATTTCAATTTGACAGGTTTATGATTAATAACAAAACAAGTAAAGGAATAATCGCTAAGCTTCTAAAGACTGTGATCATAGTGTGAGTAAAAATCGAAAGGTCTAGTCCATTTAAATAACTTTAAATTCACATGAATGTCAATCAACGTATTGTAACAGGTATGTTTATGCATGACAGTGGCTCTAATAGGCCATCACTCATTTTGGTTTCCACATTTATGTTTAAAATAAGAAGGTAAATTTGAATTGCTTGTGTGCATGATTATCATGCAATTGAAGTTGGTCCTTGCTCCATTTCCCCATTATAGTTTGGGGGAAGACCCCTGCCTTCTAGGAAATTTGACATGTTGTTCTATGAATTAAAATGACAAATTCAGAAATGGGAAGTGGTGGCATAGGTTGTTCGGTCTCACCTCTCTCATCGGACTGCAGCTGAGCCTCCAGGTCCTCAGGGGACACGTAAAAGTCCTGGTCCTGTCCCTCCCGAGGCCGTGGTTTACACTTTCCACAGCAGCAGTTACAGCAGCAGCACAGGCAGCAACAGAAGTAGCAGCCAGTAGCCAAGCCACAGAATACAAACAGAGCCTGCAGGAAAGCAAATACACAAGCGGAAGCGCAGACAAAGAGACACAGATGAAAAGACGTGTGAGTAAATAAATATGTATAAAAGAAAACTGCACACAGTGATTGGTCCAGATGTTTTCGTTGCTCTTACCTTTGCCCACCAGCTTGAGAGCACAAAGTAAGTGTTCACATTCTCTTCTCCAAACTGCTCGGCAACATACAGCCCCAGAGAACCATATTTATCATAAATGTTGCGCTTTGTGGGGTCATTCAGAATGGCGTGGGCATTGTTTATCTCCTTGAACTTATCCGCTGCTTCTGGATTGTCAGGATTCTTGTCAGGGTGGAACTTCAGCGCCAGCTTCCTGTGTGGAAGAAGGCAGAAACAATGACAAATCGGAAGAGAAGAGAAAGAGAAATGAGATCATTCACCTACTCACCAACATCTTGTTGGGATAGGTTTCATGACAGAGTGACGCCTCACCTGTAAGATCTTTTGATGTCATCCGTTGTGGCCATCTTCTCAACTCCCAGCACGTGGTAAAGAGACTCACCAGCGGTGGACAGACTGCGCTGCCTCTGGTGCTCAGCCATGGTGCCTTATCTTCCCCCATAGAGACAGAAACAGCCACATGTCACATAACACAATGTAACCAAAATGATCACACTATAATCTGTTCAAAATATATCAGGCCTTCTTCCACAGCAGAGCCTGTGTGATTGAATCCTTCTGACTGCAGGCAACAGCTGGTCCACTGCTGTTTCTGTTACACACAGCTGTCCAGCGTCTGTACACGGAAACACCCAGCTCTGGGTGAAATTTAAAGATAAGTCAATGACATAAGGCGGGTAAATGCAAGATTTACTTTTCTGCATTAATCTATTTTTTTTTTCAGTGTAACAGCACAAATGATTTAAATTGTCCTGCATAATTCTACAGTAAGTGTGACATGTTGGCAGGGAACAGGCTGCCTCTGATGCTGTGAGTTAATCACTTACTGACATCTATACAGTCAAGACAGCGAGGTTTATTGCATTGATGCCTGATTGATTCTTTTTTCTTTTATTTAAAGAACAAATGAAGCCATATTCCTGAGAATCCAAATGGGTGTCATCATCCTGCCACTGCTCTGTTTCAAGCCAAGTAAAGCGTATTAGAGCGCAAACCGCCCGCTCCTAATATGGGGTGTTACAAACCGCATTCCCTTATAAATTGACTACATGGAAGATTAGACTCGATGTGTGCGGCGCTAGATGCATAATCTCTGTGCAAACATCATCATCATCATCAGCAGCAGCAGCAGCAGGAGCTGGAGCTCGGCTCTATAGCGCACAGCATCCATGTTGGTTTGCTTCCTGGCCTTTTCTTGATGCAACGCACAGATGGATCGTCAGCACTTGGTCTTCAAGGGCAGGGTCAGAGTGTCGAGGAGGAGGAAACAGTGGACATGAATGCTCACCTTTCAGTCGCTTCTTTCTGCTGCTGTAATAAAACTAAGGATTCCAGGCGGGTTGTAATATTTGCAGAGTGTAGCGTGACTATGAGCGCATCTCGCACGTACCCGTATCCTCTCTGCCTCTTCCACTACACAACCATGGACAGCTGCAGCAGTGCACTGACTCCGCCCCCCCAAACCAACCCCCACGGCGACCCAACGTGCGCGTGCACAAACGGACTGAAATGATGAGGATGATGATGATGATGAGGAGGAGGAGGATGGGAGAGGTATAGCACTTTTAAACCCATGATGAATTCAGCATTTAAAGCACATAAAATAACATCCAGTATGTTTGTATGTAAAAGTCCTGTGTTTCATTTGCTATCACCCTAAATCTAAAGGCCCAGTGCAGATTGTAATGGTGTTTTCCATTATACAGTTCTAGAACTACTCGGCTCCAGTTCAGTTCTCATTGGTGTCCTGAATCATTTCAATCGTTCACTTAGAAAGATTTGTTCACTGAATCCTTCAGTACTTCCTGCATGACCAGAGCACAGACTCAGTTTGACACAGTCACCGAACTGAAATACGGCTGAACGGGTTGTGAATCGGCTCACGGTCACCAGCTTTCAGCAGTGCTGCCACTAAATACACCAGAGTCCTCGGTTAAATTTTGAAATTTTAGAAATCTCTTGTTCCAGGATTGTTAATTGATCTACAGTTCAGCATTTTTTTGGATACGACACTCTCAGTGGCAGACTGTTGACGTCACATTTTAATATCGGCTCAGCTCGCTTGAAACCTCAACAGAGCAGGTATAAAAAGAGCACCAGATAGCAGGTACTATTCCGGAAAGTAACAGAAAAGCAAAAAACACGAGTAAAGTCGAGTCAGGCCGAGTAAGGCTAGAACTGTCTGACAGAAAAGCACCTTGAGAAATGACGGACTCTTCTGCTCAATCCTCCCCTTTCCCAAGTATGTCAGGGAACTACGGTGGCCTTTGCAGTCCAAAAAAACTTCTGATTCCAATTGCACGCTCTGACCGGGTTGTCCATTCTGGCTACTGTAGAAACATGGCTGTGCAAGATGGAGGCCTCCATAAAACAAAGCCCCTGCCTAAAGAAGGTAAAGGTATAAGCAGATAACTGCATCCAGAGAGCGGGTCTTCTTTCGTGATCAGATTTAAAGAGGCCCTGGTTGCGTTCTTTGCAGCTAAATACTGCCACCTATGACAAGTCAAACGTTTTCTGTGAAAAGGGCCAACATGAATGTGGTACTATCAGTCCAGACTACAGGGCCACAATGATTAATCATTGAATTCATTACTAAATTAACCTCCAACAATTTTAATAATCAGTTATTGGTTTGCATGTTTTTTTTATAATCAAAACAATATCTTTGACTTTTCAGCTTCTTGCACATAAATATGTTCTGGTTTCTTTGATCCATTCAATATATAACATAGATAATAAAATCATTAAACCTGTTTGTGGACAAAAATACACCCTTGACAACATCATCCTTTTGAGGTTTGGTAAGCAACATTTTCTGACATTTTATGGCATTTCATATAGACCATGACCATGTATGTAGAAAATAAAGGGGCAGATTTATTTATTTTAGAGAAAAACAAGGACTTTGATCTGCATTAGGGAGCTTTGAACTGCAATGAGGAACTGTGGATTGAGAACTTCAAACTGTGGAGGGCAGCAACACCCAGCAAAGACATTACAAGCAGTAGGGGACAACAATACACATGTGTTTGCAAGATGTATGTCAATATATATATATATATAAATTAATAAATAATGTATTTGTAAGGTAAAACATGATTTAACTGGTGACATCTAACTACAAGTTTGAAATGCTTATATATTTAACATATTTTTGTGCAGTATAAGTGAGAAGTAGTCCAAAATATATATGTAACAGCAAACGTGAGCATGTACTGTATGTATATTGTATTAATACTGGACTTTATTGTATTAATACTGGACTACTGTGACAACTTAATTTCCCTTCTGGGATAAATAAAGCTATCTATCTATCTATCTATCTATCTATCTATCTATCTATCTATCTATCTATCTATCTATCTATCTATCTATCTATCTATCGATTTAAACACCAAATAGATTTAAATGTTTGAGTTTTTCATTTAATGTGCTTATACAGTGGATGAGTTCTTATTACACATCCATGACTGACTGATATAACAACAAATTTGAATGGTTCACTTTTTCAAGTAACTTCTTTATTCGTTCAACATCATTAACACAAATAACAAATCAAAAAAAAAATATATGCAAACATAGATACATACATACATATACACACACATATATAAATATTATTAAAATGACAAAAATACATTAAATGTGGAGCACATATCTAACATTTTCACAGCTTTTCACAGCACTTTTTCACAGCTTGCATGAGGTAGATACTGTTTTAATGTAGGACTCAACCTCCATTTTACAATAAGAGGGTTTAATTTTAATACCTCACATTTATAAATATAAAACTTGGCCATCAATATGATGAGATTGGAAAGGAAAAATTCTCCAATAGTCTGTAAAACCAAATAATACAAAGTACAAAAGCATCATAAATATGGTCCAATATAAACATATAATACACATGTTACAAAAATGTAAAATGACTTGACAAGGTAAAAGCGATGAATGATCTTAAAAAGAAACTTCTTCAACTTTGAAAGGACCATATTGTTCCCCATCCACTCGGCTGACAACTGTTCCTCGGCAACCGTGACGTCACTCTGTTCACCAATCGGAGAGCTCGCGGGACAGACGGACGTATCGCGAGGATATCACGTTAGCTTACTTATATAGCTAGCCGCGAGAATCTTGACCGTGTCGGCGCCGCGTACGCTGTTTTTTTTTTTATTTACTTTTCTCCAAAGCGCAGAGAGAGGACCGCGCAGGTGTGTTTGATTACCTTCTTCTCACGTTGGCCAGAAAGGACAATCAGCGGAGCCTGTGTTTGAACGGTGAGTTGTGTCAACGCACTCCGTCTGCTAACGAGGCAGGAGGAGACTGGTTTGTTTTGGACGCGGCGGAGCGTCTCTGCATCCGTTTTGTGACACTAACGGGCTTTCAAACGGTGTTTAGCGGCAGACACGCCGTGCCTGTCGCTGTGTTGTTAATTGTTGTCCGAGGCACAGGATTGTGTCCCACGTTTAGGTCCACAGTGTTTGTCACCGGTCTGTGTGCGACTGCAGCGTCTCTCTTCACGCATGTACACGCTGTGGCCGAGCTGTGGCAGCCTTGCTCATGTTTTGCGCCAGTACTAATGGACTCGTTGCCTTTCAGCATTCCAATGATGAGTTATGCTGAAAAGCCAGAGGACATCACTAAAGAAGAGTGGATGGACAAACTGAACAACGTTCACATTCAGAGGGCGGACATGAATCGGCTCATTATGAACTACCTGGTGACAGGTGAGGCTGCTGGCATCAGGGTACTGCCAGCTGATTTATCAGTTTATTTATTTATTTATTTTTTTATTTTTTTAGCCTTTTATTTAACAAGGTAGATCCCATTGAGATTAGAATCCTATTTTCCAATGGAGACTTCACATTAAAACACAAATAATTTACACAGTTAAAACTCAGAATGAAAAGAATAATTAATTAATAAACAAGTTATGATACATGCGATGGAAGCAAGATTTGTAATTTATAATAAAGCTGGATCAATAGTTTCAATAATCAGGCTGATGTTCTCATTTTATTAATTAGCATTTATTTATTATGCAATTATTACTTTTTGTAATAACTTGATTGGGGCTGCAATCAAGTTGATTACTAAATGAATTGCCAAATATTTTTATAAGAGCTATAAATAAATAAAGTGCTCAGATTTCTCAGCTTTTTCCAAATGTAAGTATTTTCAGGCCTCTTTGCTCAATAACAAGTAAGAATAATATTTTTTGAGAACTAAAATTAAACATTTGAAACATTGTTCAATTTTTGTTTTATATTTTCTAAAATTTGATGGACCAAACAATTGATTTCTTAATTGAGAGAATAATCAACAGATTAATTGGTTATGATAACAAGTAGTAGTCCTAAATTTCAAAAATGCTGCCAAGTGTACTCAAACGTAATTATTTCATCCAAAAGTTTATATGAAAGTTATGTATTTGATGTATTTATACAAGTATAATAATTTTGTATACCAAATGAGGAAAACTGGCCAAACAAATTGATAAATGAGCCTTTTTTTGAATTACTATTTTTATTGTTTCACACTGCAATTTTGAATTGGGAAAAAATTGGGGGAAAAAAAACATGGCTGTAAATGTATCTCAGATTAGATTTTGTTGGCCACTATTAGCAATACCATTTGATAACACTCTACAAGGTATTTTGCACACGCAAATAGTAGAGTAACATGGTCATGGACTCCTCAGAAACCTGAGTTCAGTCACTGAGTTAATCTAGAATTAATAAATCAGTAAATGCAGCTATATTTTCATTTACCTTTCCTTCCTTTGCTCCATGTCTCTGTCTGCATCTCCAGAAGGTTTTAAAGAGGCAGCGGAGAAGTTTCGGATGGAGTCTGGCATCGAGCCGAGTGTGGACCTGGACTCTCTTGATGAAAGGATAAAGATCAGAGAGATGATCCTGAAGGGACAGATACAGGAAGCTATTGCACTTATCAACAGTCTTCACCCAGAGCTACTTGACACCAATCGATATTTGTATTTTCATCTGCAGGTAAATGACTAGTTGTGATTATTATGTGCCTCTGTGAAGTGGAGACTGTTTGGTGTCTTAATTAAATACCTTCTCTCTTCTCTGTTGTAGTGGGCACAACAAAAACATTTATTACTGTTGCTGTCCGTCATACGACAGATACTTAAACATGAAATTTGTGTCCTAAATTTTTATTGCAGCAACAGCATTTGATTGAGTTAATCAGGCTCAGGGAAACCGAGTCCGCACTGGAGTTTGCCCAGACACAACTGGCTGAGCAAGGGGAGGAGAGTCGAGAGTGTCTGACAGAGATGGAGAGGACACTAGCTCTTCTGGCCTTTGACAACCCAGAGGAGTCACCCTTTGGAGATCTTCTCAACATGATGCAGCGGCAAAAGGTCAGAATGACTCGTTATTTTTAACCCACTTCAATATTTCACCTCAAGTATTGTGATCACTGAACAAATTTCCACTAATCTAGTTTGGTTAATGTGTTCAAGTTACAGAATGGATCAAATTCAGGAGACTGACATCAGGGCGTTGAGCTCTTCATGTTTAAAGAAATATGCGTCATTTATGTATTAATAATGAGTAACTGACTATTATTTCAGAGCCTCTCTTACTACATAAAACCTAGATACAATTTTGCAATAATATAAGGAAGAAATAAATTATTTTTCAAACTGAAAAATTGTTGGCATTTTTGCATAAACACAGCAAACTATTGATCAACTGTCAATAGTGGACCAGAATTTTCTGTGATTGGATTTTTTTGCTTACTCTCCAAACAAACAGTCCATTTGAAAGTGGACCATGGTCCAATCGGAAAGTCTGCATTTATGACAGACTTTAAATTACCTCAGTGACTTTGGCACAGTTCAGACAAACTCTCATACACATGAGAAAATGCCATCGTGACACCTGGAACCAGCCTAATGATTTATTGCAGAGGTGCATGAGTGTGTATATGAAGTACAGTGATTTGACAAAAATTTTTACATTTTTATGACTGTAACAGAAATCTGTATGCACAGGTGTGGAGTGAGGTGAATCAAGCTGTGCTGGACTATGAAAACAGGGAGTCAACACCCAAATTGGCAAAGCTTTTGAAGTTACTGCTGTGGGCACAGAATGAGCTGGACCAGAAGAAGGTGAAATATCCCAAAATGACTGACCTCAGCGCAGGCACCATTGACGACCCCAAGTGAACATAACGGAGAACAACAACCACCTTCCACGTCTCTTTAATTTAGGATCAGTCTGTGACTGTGTGACAGCCAGGTAACATATGTACAAACCAAGTCTACATTGTTTTCTGTTCCATGTTTCATTCATGTTAACTCATTGTGTAAAACTGTAAGATGCTGAATTTGCAAAGTGACAGAAACGATGTAGATCAAATACAGACCTTGGCTTTTTAGATCGATCTTGGCGACAACGTAATTCAAATTGCTGTTTTATATTTTGTCTTTCTAAAGCTGAAAGTCAGTAGTATTTATTGCAACCTCTAATTCCCACCAAATATTTTTGTCAGAAAGAGAACTGATGGTATAAATGAACGTTGTTGATACTGTGATAGTGCAAACTTTCAGACAATGGATACACCACTACCTTGTTTAATGAAGGTATGTTGAGATGACACATTAATCTTGACACAAAATGTGAATATTTTTCAATTAAATAGCATAATATTCTTATTAGCCTCTCGCCCTATGTCAGCTGGAGTTAGGCACCAGCGCCCCCCGCGACCCTCAGTGGATAAAGCGGTAGAAAATGAGTGAGTGAGTGAATATTCTTATTAATGTTTAATTTATATGATAGTTAACTATTTAATTTCATGTGATGTTTGGCAATGTGCCATATCATCTTGGAGTTTGATTGTACATTTACAATATGTTTTTGACCTTATACAAATACAATTTTAAATGTTTGTTCAGAAGAAGTGACAGATTATGACTGACAGGTTGAAATAAGAGAGAGCTTTCTTGCTGAATTAAGTGCCCTGGACCTTTTTGAAGCTAGAGTATGCGCTGCCCTAGCATGCACTGCCCCAGCATGCTCCAAGTGATTGAGTCTGTTGAGACATACGAACAGAGATAGAGTTTAAAATGAGGACGTCTCAGTGAAGGAGGTAGGATTTACAGGCTGTCTGTTCTAATCCAGAAATGCTGAGGATTGAGGGCCATTTATGACTGTTGGTATGTCTTTAAAATGCAGGTAGACAGGAAATTATTTTGTTCCCTGACTTTTTTTTTTAAATAATGATGATTGATCAAAAGTTTGGGATTCTGAACAGTCATGAAACCTACTATTCATTTTACCCCTTTTAAAACAGTTTTCACTTTAAGTGCATGTACATGTACCTTTTTTTTTTTTTATGAGAAAAGGCACTTGCGCTTGTTTATTTTGTTTGGTTTACTTTTATAAAAACAACAAAAAAAGCAAAAAAAAAAAAAAAAAAAAAATGCTGCTAGCTGTCCATCCTTATCTTCTATTTCAGGTTGAATTGTCTTTATAGATATTGAACTTGACAAACGTTGAGACCAGAGAAATCACACCCCTTTTATTATTCAACATTTTTAAGATCAGATTTGCTATTATTTGAATAAACAAAATTTTTGTGAACCATTAATGGGCTGTTTTTTTTTTTATACAGTAATGAGTGCAATCAATTTTTATCAGCTTTATTGATGTTATGTATAAAAAGTTTCTCCAGAAACAATCTTAGTGTAAAAACTTGGTTTAAAACATAAAGTCTAATTTATAATGGCCAGTGTACTTACATGGGTCTGTGAATTCCTGGATGAGTGACAGTGGCAGTAAACAAAGTACTTATGTCTCCTTGAGAGATCTTATGTAAACAAAGTAACGTGAGTGACGTGTAGGATACCAACTACTACTCCATTATAAATATCACATAGTAAACCACGTCTTCTCACTCTGTGAAGGTTCACGTGACCACCAGTGTGACTGGCGGGCAAACGGGAACTCACTAAACTATCGTTACATTCATAACTTCCGTTCTATTAAAGCAAGTATTAAAACAAGTAATAGAATATAGCACATTTCACAGATATGGAATCACAAAGTGATTCTGAAGGCCAGAGAAGTAAAATACTGCAGCGACCTGGCTGCTTGGTAACAGAGGGCTAATCGTCTCTCAGCCAATCAGGTGAGCGCATGTTGCGTGGTGATCTATGCTGATTGGCGGGGAGCTCGGAGAAGGCAGGAAGTGTGCGTATTCAAAGATTGTCGAAAAAAGTTCAGTTTGGGAATTGATATTCGGCTGTTTGAGGGCAACTTATAACGGCCAGAGAAAGCACCAGTACACTACAATACATAAAATACCAACAGGATAACAATAAAACTAAAAAAGAAAACTTTGTCTACCTAAAAGCCCGTTTAAAAAAGTAAAATCTTTTAACTGCTTTTTAAAAACATCAACAAGAGAGAAAAGCGTTCCACAGCCTCGGTGCTACTGCTTCAAAGCTTCCGGATGCATCAAGCTCTTCTCTTTCCCCAGCTGACAAACATGCCCAGTGCCTCGATATGAGCAATGAAGCAGTCGTCCAGATAGAGATCTGCTGCTAGCCTTCCATGTGTACAGGTATAGAACTGCAGCTGGCCGCAGAGTGTGATCGACACCATCAGATTAATGTGCAATGAATCTATCTAACTGTGGAAAAACACGCACACAATCTCTCATACTGATGTGCTTTGGGTTTACTCGCACATTTTCAGCACAAATTTCAATTCAACATGGCCAACAATAAAATTAAAAAAAAACACACACAATGCAATAAATAAATACACTCCATGTGGGCTCATAAAATATAACCAAGAGATCAAAGACATAAAGACGCCTCGCATACACGTAACTCTCCAGTATTCCACATTAATTACACGTTTATTTTTAACATTTTTTCACCCCTGACTTTGCTTACTTTAGATCTCTGCCTGCACGGACCGCGAGGAGACGTATCCGCTTTGAGGGAATCAAACAGAACCAATCACAGCTCTGCTGTCAGACTCGCAAACCACATCCAGGTACTACAACCAGGTTTGTTCCAACAAGTTTTACTTGCTGATCCTGTCTCTCAGTGCAGCACAGTTAAACCGAGACGAGAGAAGAGACTGCTGCTCTGAATGGCTGTCAAGCTCATACCAGAAAACGGGTGGGAAAACGTCAATGGTTCTCTGCTGAAACACAAGATCTACACGGACACACGATGCTCAGAAGAGGCCAGAACCCGACAGCTGTGGCCAAGGTGAGAGGGAACACAGAACGTTTTGGACAGACTTAAAATACCATGGTATTCTTTGATTCCCGCTTTTTAAAAGTGAACATTGCAGATTTGTAAACTGAATATATCAGTGAGAAGTTTTGTTGAGTATTTCATAGTGTAGGTCAGCGGTTCTTAAATGTTTTATCAGATTAAGAAAGATTTTTTTATTGCCAAGTAAGTGATACACATACAAGGAATTGGCTTTGGTGCATGAGATGACACACACACACATATATATATATCCGCCAGAAAATAGTGAACTCTCAAAGTAGCACCATTATTAGTGGAGTAAATAGGCCGAGCAAAGGCAGCTATGGACTTTTTCACAGAAGGCAGATTTATTCCCAATAAGATAATTTGCTCTCTCACCATCCTCCTCTTCCTCACATACACTTCAGACACCAGTGTAGCCATATCATATTAAGATGGAGCAAAGATAGGGTGACTCTAATTATTATTTAATTAATTTTTTGTTATTTGTTTCATTTTCTTCCACTCTGGTCAAAATTCTTCAGCTCCACTTGGATCATATATATATATATATATAGTGCATGCAGTATATAATGGTATATACAGTAGAACATTATTTCTGATTTTCCTCCAAGTACCACAGTTTGAGAACCATGGGAACCATGGGTGTAGGTCAAATGATTAAATGACTGAAAACTTTATTGACAGATGAATCATTACAGTAATCACAGTAACTGATACCATTTTTGGATATGCTCAGTCGATGTTGCTGCATTTTCATGGTTCTGTAAATCCAGGAGTAATTTTACTGTCATGCTTAAACATGGAGAGATGCTTCTTAACAAATCAAGATAGTTAAGAGATACTGTAATGTCAAATATAATTTTTTTCTCCTTCCTGCTTGCAGATCTTTGTCTCAAAAATGGACCTTAATGCTGTTCGTTGGCACCTGCCTCCTCTACTGTGCCAGGATGGCCATGCCAATCTGTGCCGTCACAATGGCAGCCACTTTTGACTGGAATAAAATTGATTCCGGACTAGTCCTGGGCGCATTCTTCTGGGGCTACTGTTTCACGCAGATCCTGGGGGGACATGCCAGTGACAAGTAAGTAACAAAGCTTGGAGAACACAAATCACAACCTCACACATAAACAATACGGGAAGGACTTTCGTAGCGGTTTGCACTTGAGTTTGGTTTCATGAGTGATTGTTGTGACATCAGATTGGGAGGAGAATGGGTCCTGTCCATCTCCACAGCCTTGTGGGCTCTGACCACATGTGCGACGCCTCTTCTTGCTGAGCTTGGCACTCACACCTTCACCCTCATGATTATGGCCAGATTTCTTATGGGAGTACTGCAAGGTGAGTACTGCTCCACTCACCACAGTGTGCCCCATGCACTGACTAATAATTAGTCAAATCCAGTTTTATTCAGACAAAGACAGTAATTTGCTTTTCTTAAGTTCATGTTAACCGTTAGTCCAACTAAAATTGAGTTAGTGTAAGACAGAATAACATTCCTGGATAATGCAGTTCATAGTCAGATTACTCCTGCACGTATACGCTTAGCTGGACTGGAGTCTGACGGTGTTCTGCCCATGCAACAAAATTTCTTCCCCGGTCTTTTACCAGGAAGTAGAAAGAGACGACGAACTGCAGCACTGGAAATCATACAGTGATGTTTTTTTTCCCAGACAACAGAGCAATCACAAGAGCCATGCTTGATCTAATTTGTAGAGGTTAGTGGGAAAAATAATATCTGTCTGTTGGACGCATGTAAGACTACAGCTACAGCAGATTATTCAGTTATGAAAATAATTCTTACTTGCAGCCTGTGACATGAGTATACAAGAATATTCTGCTTATTTTGACCATAAAAAAGTAATAAATGGCACTGGAGAATTTGGATATGAAAGTTAGAAAAAAAATGTACAAATAGTTGGCAGATTATAAGATTATAAATTAAAAGTAATAGTCAACGGTCTTTTGACAGTGTTTTAAATTTGCTTGTGGATGCTGCTTGAACTTTTCACGTTCATATACAGTATAAGGTCAGTGTCTCATAATGTCTTACAGGTGTATTCTTTCCATCTTTGGCTAGCATTTGTTCGCAGCGAGTAGTGGAAGGGGAGCGAGGCTTTTTAATGAGCATCATGCACAGCGGTTGTTACCTTGGGTATATCTCACACACACACACACACACACACACACTGGTTTCCATAACTTCAGAGGACATTGAATTTACTTTCATTCATTTCCTGGAGAATTACTCTAACCTTAACCATAATGCCATTACAACTAAATGCCTAATTGCAAACCAAACCCTAACCCTCAAATCTGAAGTCTTAACCCTCCAAAAGTCATCTGAAGTTGTTTTGACGACCCAAAATTCCAATTTTTTTAATCCAAATTATCTCATTACAACCTTAGATAGTGATATGAATTGTCATAGGTCACTTTTTAGTCAAGTCAAGTCAAGAGATAGGCCTTCACCTTAGCAATGAGCCTCAGCTGAAAATGCTGGACTTAATCACCGCCGAGCACTGTCAAAATGGATGCCAAGGCTTCAAACAGACGAGTGGATTTTTGGAGCCAGAGGGCCCGACACACCAACGTCAACTCAATCTGGGTGACCAAACACTGTGACCTTTGTTTTGCTCTTGTTCAGGTTCAGGAAATTTAGAGTCATGCATGTTCTAATGTCATTAATACAGTCAAGTATTGGCTGAAGAGAGTCCCTGTTCCCCCATTTACGTGGCAAATGGAAGAAAACGTATTTTTAAATAATTTTGAGGCAGCATGTACAAAGAAAACAGCCCTGAAGTGACCACAAGTAAGGAGGGCTTTTCAATGAATAATCCCCCCATGTGGACACAGAAGCTCCGGTCTGCCAGGTAGGACTGGAACCACTTAAGTGCAACACCATTAATGCTGACACATTTTTCCAAGTGGGACAGTATGGTCAATGGTATCAAAGGCAGCAGTTAGGTCCAGGAGGACCAGTATGTTGGAGCCACCAGAATCAACAGTTAAAATCAAGTCATTAAACATTCTTAAAAGAGCAGTTTCAATGCTATGCCAAGGTTTAAACCTGGACTGAAACTTTTTTTTCCATGATTTTGGACAGAAAGGGCAGTTTAGAAATTGGCCTGTAATTACCAAGGACTGTGGGGTCCAGGCTTTTATTTTTTTAACAAAGGCTTCACAACAGTGTGTTTGAAAGCAGCTGGAACACAAACCTGTTACAAGGCAGGTGTTTATTAGGACACACTGACTTGCATTATTTATTTCACAAGAAATTTCCCCTGAATCTTCCCTTAATGACTGATCCAAAAAATTGTTTTTTTTCTGTAATTTGACAAAAGTCCAAAAAATTGCTCAAAAAAATTAGAATCACACATACTTTATGTTAATCTCTGGTGGTGACACTTATGTTTGTGCTCTTTTGTTGCTTTCTCAGGACACTGGTGGCTGGAGGGATGGGATCCATTATGCTGGACTTGTACAGCTGGAAAAGCATGTTCTACTGCATTGGGTTCCTGTCCACGCTGTGGGCACTTCTCGTTTGGCAGTGTTTTCTAAGAGGTACACTGACTACACAGTTTCATGTATCCCTGAATAACAGAGTGACTACAGGTCACTGTTACCACTTTGTTCCACACTGAATTGTTTTGAAATATCTGACAACTACTGGTTGGCTTTTCACTTAGAATTTATATTTGTGAAAGCAAATTTACTTTACAGCATTTTTTTCTGCACCTGTACTGTATGTGTGACTGATTTTCTGATTAAAAATTAGTTAAATAATGACAAATGATACACAAAATTAACTTACCTTACATAAACTTCTACTGAATGGCTTTTATAGTCTGTCCCTCCAAATTGCAAATTAGAGTACAAAGTAAATATTGAATACACAAACTTTGGGGGAAAAGGTTACATGTTTGTAACATTTTCATTAACACTGATCAAGTCAAGAACAAACATCAGCCAGTTACATAAATGGTGCAGAATGACTATTAAAAAAGGGCAAAAATCAGCTTGATTAATGGGACTGCCTTTATTAGGTGCACATATTCATGGAAATAATGTAAACCTTTAGTCTGGTTTGTGTTACTGTTTGTTGCTAATTGATATGAACAGTGACACACAGTCTCCTATACTTTACAACAACAGTGCAGTCTGTGCAATGCAGTCATTCATGTGCAATCTGTGGTTCAGGTGATGTCGCCCCCGCACAGCTGGAGACAAGAATTCATTCAGAGTGGACCTGGTCACGTTTGCTGAGTCTGTTTAAGAAGCCGCCTGTCTGGTACAGCTCTTAATATTTAATCCTTTACTATTTACCAACACTTGACAATGTGAGTGCATCATCTGTACCTTCTTTGTCTCTGATGTCTTTCTCATCTTTTCTCTAAGGGCCATGGTTTTTGCTCACATGTGCATATCCTGCACCTCCAACACATTATTATCGTGGTTGCCGACATACTTCAGAGAATCATTTCCACATGCCACGGTATGTGTTTGGTTTTTTTCACCTTTAAATGTGAGTTAAGATAGACTCAGACAGCATGAAGCCAACTACATCATTTTAATTTCTCTTGAAATCCAATCTGGTTTCTTTAATTCCCCCAACTTGTCCACACTTGCAGGGTTGGGCGTACAATGTGATTCCATGGCTTGCTGCAATTCCATCAGCACTTGGTGGAGGATATGTTTCAAAGTTTCTTGTCAAACAAGGTAATAAATAACTCTTCATTTTTCCATTTTTTATGTTACAATTACGCAACATTTTAAAGAAAAAGTTTACACCTTGTATTTATTTCCGCAGGATATAGTACATCCGCTATGAGAAAGATAATGCAGGTAAGTACAGAGAAGAAGTGAGTGTACATTTTTTCACCTTTGTTTTCTGAAAATCTGTTCTGACTAAACAGGAGCTTAGTGGAAAGGTTTGTCCTGATGAGTGACCTGAGAGAATGCTGTGTGGTGGTATTTTTGGCTTAGTCTTTCAAACATGTGACTACAAGCCTTAAAACCTCCTAGTGTTGGGAGATGTGCATGCACTATGAACCTTTTTAAACTTTTAGAGATATGTGAGGAAATGCCTGTGGGAAATCTCCAAAGCAGCGCTGCACAGCTGGTTATTATAATTCTGACCATACAAAGCAGAGACACGGAAACTTTTAGTCTCTTCTGAGTCTGAACTGAGGTGTTTGGTGAAATAGTGAAATAACAGGTTGTTTCTGACCTTTGTTGCGAAGCACAGTCACGTGACTACACTGTTTTTGATATTGCTGACTTTGCATGTAATTACCTCATCTGCATCTCTCTCTCTCTTCAGAGTTTTGCCATGGGTGTATCAAGTTTGTTTATTATGCTCCTGTGTGGAGGGACCTTTACCTCATTCACTTCTGCACTGGCTTTTCTTTCTGTCGCAGTGGGTTTAACGACCTTCACCAGCTGGTAGGTTTGTTTAAGAAAAGATTTTGCCCATGTGTGAAAACTGTCATCAATCAGACTTTATCACATTCTTCATACAAAGTACTGGTACGTCACTCAGTCATCATGCAGATACAACCAAAGAAAAATAGATAGAACTGAGGAAACACCATTGAATACCTCACTAGTCAGTAATAAGAAAACACTGGGGAATAAAAAAATACTAAAGCTTGAACAGAACGGGAAAGAAATAAATACTAGTAATACAGTTAATACACACTAATAGGAGGATAGCCCAGTGAAGTTAAAAGGCTGAAATAAAAAAGCAAAAGACAAATAAATGACAAACTTGTTAAAAAATATCTATCACCAGATCTAAACATCATGAAACATGACAACATAAACCAAAAATTTCAATAAAAATCTCTAAAAAGCTAAAAAATAAACAACAAGGACCAGGGCCATTTCAAGATCATTTTTAGTTTATGTAGCAAGAAATTAATATTGGCTGTTGTATCACATGTCAACATTTACTCATGAAAAGATGAAAAGACGCTGTCTGACTTTCCAACAATTTCACTTTGACTTTATATAGAGGGACAGAGAGAGATAAGAGATTAGTATTTGAAAAATATCAAACTTTTGTGCAGCGTCATTTGTAATGTCACACAATACAGAGGAGATAACAAAGACAGACACAATCAATCACACAGAACCTTGTTTTAAACTTTACATGCAGCGTGTTTTGTTCAAACAGCTCAGTGAGAAAAATAAAAAAAACAGCAATAACTATTAATAACTAATTATTTATACACATTGGGGGTGGAAAAGGAACTGCTGACATAACAATAAAATGAGAAACAATACTTTTTGACTGTGGGAAATAAGGTAGAGATAACCCTGTTCATTCCAATGCAGTTTTTATCCAGTTTCCTGTTTATGTGACGAGGTTTAATGTTTGTTTCAGTGGTGTGTCTGTGAATGTACAGGACCTCGCACCATCATGTGCTGGCGCCCTCTATGGTGAGTTTCATGAACCTACGTGTACAATATCAGCTTTATATTAGTGTTTTTATGATTTATTGAATTCATCTTCCTTTTTCTACAGGTTTTATGAACATGTTGGGGGCTTTGATGGGTACGTGTAAAAGTTCTAATTATAGAAAATGTCTATACTTGTTTATCATCAGACACCAGTGTTGATGTCAGATGCCTGTTTTCTGTTTGTGTTACGCAGGACTGGTGGTGGTGGCTTTGTCAGGATACCTGATCGAGGTTACACAGTCGTGGGCCTCAGTGTTCTCTCTCATCATTTTAATAAATATCATGGGTCTTGGGATCTTCCTCATATTCGGAGATGCTCATCGCGTTGATCTGGATGGTCAACATCCGGTGATCTGACCCAGAGCTTTTTCCTGCAAACGTTCATCTGTTAATGATTCATGACACTGTGCATTTAGTACATTTAGAAGTATTCACTGTTTATTTTTTCTATTAAGGATTTTCTTTGTCATCACTTGTACAAACACCATTTTTGCTGCTGCACAAAACGGTAAGGAAATTGGTTTCCGCTCCTCAAAGTGAAGGAACTTGAATTGAACTCTACTGTAAGTCAGTCTGGAAAACAGTCTGACCTGATTTCTACAAATGACTGTATGAATATTTAATATAGAGTATGCAGTTTCCTTAATAAAATGTTTACATGTGAAATGTGAGTTGCTGGTCACTGTTTCACATGGAGCATACAGTACTAATTTGAGTTTCTGACTTGTTAGATTTACTTTTCCAGCAGTCTGTGTATATACTTTACTTAACCAAAGAATTAGTCACAATCATTAAACAAATGTTAACAATCTAAAAGTCTGAACTGCTGAAACAGCAATGTTACTATCAAGGTAAGAGGACACGTTTAAAAATGATGATAATTTAAGAAAACATTTTATCACAACAAAAGAAGTAAATATATACTTCTATATAAATATAGAAGTAAATATAGGAAAAAATGGTAGAAGTGAAATTATGTAGCACATTAAATTAGTATAAACAGATCTTTAAATCCAAAATTTTTGATGTAGAAAAGATGAATGGATGGATTGGAGTAACATGCGTGACTTTTTAAACTTGTGGGTTTTTTCTGACTATTTGTTTTGCACTTGTTTCCTTTTTTCACTTGTGTTGTTTTGCATCTCTGAAGATTTAATTTGACTGTTGAAGTTTGAAAGAGAAAAAGGAGGGGAAACAGTTATTTCTGTTTTGTTATTTTGCTTTCAATATATTTTATCATGTTCAATTATTGAAAAAAACACTGTAGACTGAGAGTATTTACTGTATTGTGTAGCTGAGGTACTTTGTTGTAAACAGACTGGAGTTGTGATTGATAAGGATTTCTGTTATTTATTTTTCCTTTATTTAGCCATATATTTTTCTTTAGCGTTTATAATGTTAATCATGCCACCAGCATACCATATTTTTCTGAGTGTTTAGGAATTTATTTAGTATATACAGCCAACACACTGGCACAATGTCCCCTCTTTGTTGTGGGTGTGTGGAAGGGTTGTCTGACTTGATTGTTGTGTTTTGTATAATTTGATGCACATTAAAAAGATTAAAAATGTGAATCTTAAAAAGGTAAAGCATAACAATGGTATACAATGTGATCTCTATCTCAAAGTCTGAGACTTATTCCTGTAACAGTTTACTTCAGTTTACTGCCTGTGCCCACATGATTCTTATTTCATCCCATCAACGTCATCTGTTGAGTGTGATTGAGTTATGGACTAAGTACTTCTTGTACTTCATGCGCAAGTAGTTTAAAATATTTTTACTCTTTACTTTTGGAGAAATCCATTGTCAAAGTTCACTTTTGTGTACAAAAGTTTGAATTTTCTTCTAAATTTAAACTGGTATTAAATCTACAATTTCTATTACTTGTTTATGATTTCAATGTTCCCAGACTCAGTACTTCTTGTACTTTATTCCCCAGTAGTATGAATTGCTTTTCCTGTGTAATTTTGGAGAAATCCACTGTCAAATTCACGTTTGCAAACAAAAATTTGAATATTCATCTAAATTTGAAGTGTTAGTAGTTTTTGATTTCAATTTTATTGGACTTAGTACTTCTTGTACTTCATGAAAAAGGAGTATGAATTACTTTAACTGTGTACTTTTGGAGAAATCCAGGGTCAAAGTCCACAAGTTTGAATTTTCATCTAAATTTGAAGTGGTATACAATCCACAATTTCTATTAGTAGTTTTTGATTTTACTTTTATTGGACTACGTACTTCTTGTACTTCATGCACAAGTAGTATTAAATATTTTTACTCTTTACTTTTGGAGAAATCCATTGTCAAAATTACATTTTGCAAACAAAAATTTGAATATTTGTCTAAATTTGAAGTGGTATACAATCCACAATTTCTATTAGTAGTTTTTGATTTTAATTTTATTGGACTAAGTACTTCTTGTACTTCATGCACAAGTAGTATTAAATATTTTTAATCTTTACTTTTGGAGAAATCCATTGTCAAAGTCCACTTTAACGTACAAAAGTTTGAATATTCATCTAAATTTGAAGTGGTATACAATCCACAATTTCTATTAGTAGTTTATGATTTTAATTTTCTTCACAAGTAATATGATTTTTTTGTCTAATTTTGAACCAGTATAAAGAAAGTAGAAAGGGTCAAAGTTTTAATTTTTTTTTTAGTTAGTTTTAAGCTAAACTAAAAACTTTTAGGTTTTTATAACTTTTGTGAACAAAAATTTGAATATTCATCCAACTTAAAAAAAAATACCAAAATTAAAAATAAAGTCACAAACTACTATTAAAATTTTATATCACTTCAAAGTTTGACTAATCTAATTTTTGTTCAGTGAAGTGAACTTTGACCCTGGATTGCTCTAAACGTATAATCAAAACCATAAACTACTAATGGAAATTGTGTATTTTATACCACTTCGATGTTATATTGATATACTAATTTTTGTTTGTTAAAGTGACCCTGGAGTATTTCATATACTACTTGCGCATAAAGTACTTATTGTAGCGTTCCCGGCCGAATGATGGTCATAGGCTTTGACTGACGGTTCATAGTGTTTATTTCCGTGAACCTTATTCACTCATGAACTCAAAAGGTAAGAGCTACAAATGAAAACAAACAAAAACATAACCTTTTAGACCAATGATCTTATTAAATCGTAGCCTTTTGATAATTTATGCAATCCAAATCATGTATTCTTTAGCTATTGTAATCATGAAAATCATCATTTTTTAAACCCATTTTAAATCACTGACAATCTCTGATAGAGAACTGTATGCAATTGTTTTTAACTTAAATTATGATTTTTTTTAAAACATGTAATTTTTATATCAGGTAAACACCTGATATAAACAAGCTTACATACATATTATCGAAGATAACATAAGGCACACAAGTACATTATTTTAGATTAATAAACACACTCATTAATTAGCCACCGGATCAACCTGGTGGCTCAGCTAACGTTGATTAGCATTTACGCTAGCAAAACACGTCGTAATAATGATACCTTGAAAATCTATATAAGGCACCACATCCTGAATTAAATCTGTTAAACCTTATAATAAAGAACCACAAACCTTGCGCCAAATCCGCCAGGAGCTCATTAAACATAAAACTTGTTTTCCTCTTACTTGATGGACACGCTTAACACACAGGCAAACTTTCTTTACTTGCCGACACACTCCGGATGTTTTTAAGGAGCGAGGCGACTTCAAAATAAAAGTACTCATTTCCGTGTCTAATATAAATAGTGAAATAATAACCTGGCCACAAATAATATCAGTAAACTAAATAAAAACAATATCTACCTAAAAACAATTACCACATTAAAGGTCATTTACACTTATGATACTTAATTAGTCGGACACAATAATCCTTTTGATTGCTTATTTAACATTTTTCTTTTTCAGGTATTTAGACTTTGTTTAGACTTTATTTTAAAAATGGGAAATGGCACTTTTTGGTTTGGACAGTGTCAGTCGATCTACCTTAAAGGAGAGAATATTGGCGCACTTCACATTTAGGAGCGGCTGACTGACCACGGAAAAACAAATGACGGCTGGTTTGAAAAACTGTTAAAGTAAAAAACTGCTGAAGTAAATCCGCTGCTGTGATGCACCTGCTGGCTGCTTTGGCGCGTCCTGTTGGCGATACAAAGAAAATATCTTTCAATTATGGGGAAATCATTATCATAAAAGGCACACTCAAGTCAAAATTATGACTTAATATCTCAGTTATGACTTAGGAATGCATTCTCTTTTTTCTCAAGTTGGATTATTATGACCCTGAAATGGGGACGGCGTGGGTGGACACGCGTCATGACGTTGTCTCTTGAAGCCTATGAGGAGTCGGACTACAACAGAGACGCACGCAAAATCAGGACGACTCGATTTGATGTGAAGAAATGTCTAATAACCGGAAACCTCCTGGGGACAGATTTATTTTAGATATTTAAATAGGGGGGAAGGGGGGGGGGGGGGGCGGGGGGGGGGGGGGGGGGGGGGGCGAAGTGGACACATCATCATCATCATCACCATCATCATCATGATGATGCGTGGGCCTGCAGCACCAACACTGCTGTGGACGGCTTGCTGTGTTTGGCCTCCACGGATCCGTCGGTGGAGTGAGGCACGGATGTGCTGTGGACGTGGGGGATGAAGCCACGCAGCTGGAGCTGGAGACAGCGGGATGTTGTTCACATCAGATGCAATAAGGACAAGGGGAGGCTCGTCACTGTCCTGGTGCATTCGCTCAGAGTCTTATTAATAATGATTAATGACAATGAGATTGTAATGGCGCCCACGGAGGCGCGCGAAATCATGTGTCGCTTTTTGTGATTGTGTGTGTGTGTGTGTGCGTCAGATTAAAAGATCGGGATTACCGCTCCTCGTGTTCACAGCGGACCTTGATTTATTAGCCATACAATTAAGGCACGCGGTGAATGCCAAGAGAGGGATCACACCGTCTGCTCTTCATCCTGCATCATGAAGAAGAAGAGGAAGAGGATGATGATGATGATGGAGAGGTTCCCTGTCAAACATGCAGCAGCTCAGGCCTGCAGCCGCTCGCACCTAGACAGACTGCACCTGCACAAAAAGGGACCTCAATGGAATTATTTTTTAATCCATAATTTTATTTCAGTACTTTGTTGTGAGGTTGTGTACTTTATTTCCATGATTAATCTCATCTGTTGACCCTAATCCAATGTTAATCCAAAGGCAGCATCACTGAAGTGACTGGCCATTGGTCAGGGCCGGCCCCAGCCTGTATAGGGCCCTGAGGTGAATTTAATTTGGGGGCCCTCCTCTTATCACCACAGAGTAGCTGGTGCTTTACTATTATTGATACAAATGTAACACTATAAATTGAATTAAATGTAGTTGTTTTATTTACACCAAACCAGTCTCTCAGAAAAAAATCACAAAATCACGCAAGAAAATCACAAAAGTGGCTTAGTATACACTTAAACTTTCATATTTAAAGTGAAGCACAAAGTGAAATGTGGTAATACTAAATTTTTAAAATTTAGAACAGATGTGGAAGCCTGCACTAAATGAGCAACCGTCAACTACTACTAATTAAAACCAAATAAATTAAGATTGACACTGTTGTATCAGATTTCTTGGTTAAAATTGTTAGTTTTTTCTCCACACAAGCAGCTGCTTAATTTGTTTATGTCATGAACCAGCTCTGTCTTTGGTTGATCAAATGAAATTGACTGTAAATGTTTAAGTCAGTTTCTTTTTTTCTTTTCTTTTTGAAGCTTAATTTCCAAAGTTTACTCTGACAATAACTATGTTGGTCATGTAAACCTTAATTTCAGGGAATAAGGACGGGTGTTTTTCCCACTATATTGACTTGCAATGGACAATAATTCATATAACTAATGAAAAAAAGACGTCAGATTTATTTGTAATTAAAGAAATAATGCTTCTAAGATGAAATAATTCTTCCCAGCCTGTGGGCTCAGGTCTCTCTCTCTGTCCTCATCCTGCAGATGATCCCTGGGCTACAGGATCCAGATCAGCTGCAAGGCTATTATTACCATTAACTCTACTAGTATTGTCATTATTATTATGCTACAATTAAAACTGATATCAGCATATTTTCCCCCAACAATCTATGGTACTCTTTGTATAAATGACACTGAAGCTTGGTAGACATGTAATAACTGATTCACATCTTTATGTCCTCCATTTTTCCTGTTTCCCCAACCAGTCGAGGCAGATGCCGCACATCCTGGAGTCTGGTTCTGTCAGAGATTTGTTCCTGCTTAAAAGAATTTTTTTTCCCCCGTCTAGTACTCGCCCGTTGTGTGAACTGTTCCATTTCTCTTTCCTCTATAATATTGTAAAGGATTCTGCCTTATTATGTAAAGCGTCCTGAGATAATGTATATTGTGATTTGGTGCTATACAAATAAAATATTCGCCTCAAATATGAAGCCAGTAGTGCAAATACACTTGAAACAATGTGCAGATGCCACAGCATTGATAAAAAACGCAAAAAATGGTTATCAGGTTATTTTTCAAAGTAAAAATAAAGCGTAGGATACATTATATCAAGGTTTTTCTGGTAGATTTGTGGTTTGAAACATAAATAAAATTGAACTGATTGTTTGCTCAACATTCAAGTGACAATAATGATGAAAAATACAATCAACAGGTAATAATATCTTTAATAATGAACATGATCAAATCTAAGAATGTGACAGTGACCTCTGACACAATGGATATTTAATTCAGGGGTGACTTAAAACTTTTTTTTTTTTTGAATAAATTTTCTATACTCCAATACGGTAATATAACTCTGATTGCTCCACAGTCGTACTCCCTCTTGTTTCTTTCACTCCAGCATACATACACATACACACAATACAGCAAGCAGTAAAAAAAAAAAAGAAAAAAAAAAGAAGAAAAAAAAAAGGTCACAAACGTATACCATATAGGCTAGTCTCTGGGTGTTCATACACTTGACAATAAATCGGTTAAATATAATGCTACAGTTAAACATTTTGAGGCGATCTTTATTAGAAATGCCGGTACATTAAAGCTTACATTTTGTGGGGATGACGTGGAAAGGTTATAGCAATGAAAATAATGAAAATGTTGAGATCAATATGATGTTAAGAAATAACAAAAGCAAAGAACCAAAATGAGAGGCCTGGCTTTGACTTTTAAAAGCAGTACATGCTACATTTCCTTCAGAATCTCACTAACAGATGCTCTGTCGGAACATTAACAAAACAAAAATTGGAAACAGAGGGAACTCAAAGTCACTGTATAAGGGGAAACAGAAAAACTGTAAGCGATACAGACGATCTGTATTTCATTCTTTTAGCTGAAATAAAAAGAGAGGGACTGCCTTTGAGAGCTTTTGTTAACTGGACATCTTTTCCCTGAATGTCTAGCTGACAAGTTTAAAGTACAGTGTTAAGGAGAAAGTAATTTATACTACTGCTTCAAAGAAATGATAAGGCTCCAATCTGAGAAAAACAAACAAAAAAAAAAAATCTACATTTTCCGCACCTTAATGTTACACTGATATCAATTATAAGCAAGTTGGTCATTTTTTCAAAATACTTTGCTAACATTTATGCTTTTTACTGTCACAACCTTGCGCATTTAGGCCTATGCATACAGAAACTTTCAGTGTCACATTCCTCTACCAAGGTAAAACAGCCCAGACATGAAAACATTAGAGGGCCATCATAGAAGTCTCTTTCCTTCTAATAATATAAAATACAACTGGCCACATACAGATAGCAGACATTTGTCAATTAAGTGTTGTTCACTCATTAAGATTTACCAATACAAGCACTTAACATTTCTCCAACACACACACACACCACAAACTGAACAGTCACTGAATATCAGCAGCATGTTGTCAAGAGATTTTCAAAACAGACGTGCAGATATTAATATTAAGTTTAAGAATGCAAGTTCTGGGAGAGCGATAGAGATTTAAAAGGCTAAAAAATAGAGGAAAAAAAAAAAACCCAAACAGGAAAAATATATGTTATTGAAGCGATTCACGTGGTGGAACTAGCTTCATCCCTGCACTCATCTTAAAAGTTTGGGAACCAGAAGCAATGTGGCTCAAACCTCTGACATGGGCCAAAGTCAAAATAATTAAATAGAAAAACATATTAGTTTTCAATTTCTATATGTCCGTGTGTTAACTTTTTAAATCTTAATTTTAGTATGTCCATCCAAGCACAACCACTGATCGAAGCTTTCAGAAGTCGTCTTCTTACGTTTACTTCTGACGATCCTGAGTGGAGGAGAAAACAAACAACAGGGTTTTATATTGTACAACTATCACTAAAATATTCAGTTTAATATTCTCGTCATAGAAGTGACTTTACCTGATCGATTCTGGTTCGGTTCTGTATTTGGGTAGGCTCATAGCCCTGTTAAAAAAATAATAAATAAATAAATAAATAAAACAAATCTCATGAGTTTTAATGTAGTTCTTAAAGAGGGTTCAGCTTGAAGTAGTGCCACATGCACCTCGGCACACCACCAGCGCCAGGCACCAGCCAATGGGAACAAATTAAAATCCCTCTTTTGGGTTAACCAAGTGACACCACCTTACTGAACAAGGCAGCAGTAGACCAGCAGTTCATGTCCTTGAGAGCTAAAAAGGCTGATTTTCTCTTAGGACTTTGGTGTAAGACAGTAAGTGGTTTACAGAGTTTAGTTGCAGAACGGATGTCAAATGTTGAGAGAAGTTGGTTAACAAATTCGCAAGATACTGTGAAATTTAGGAGGCATGGATTTTAGTAAGTGAACCTCTTCTTAAGTGGCTAAAAGTGGCCGTGTGCAATGCTGACAATGCATGAGTTCCTCAAAACCACAGTTGAACTATCATTTTACTATCAAAACCAGAACTATCACTCAAACCAGGAGAATCAAAACATACGGCCCACGGGCCAGAACCAGCGCACCTCAGGGTGCAATCTGGCCCGCAGGATGAATTTGTAAGAATTTTTCTTTATGATTACATTCTAATCAATATGTGAAATACTATATTTTTCAGTTCCAGATACCTGTGACTAAATGTTTTGTGTCTTTGTAGATCCACTAGGATCCTAGTGTAGATCAACTAGGATTCCTTTTCTCTAGGAATGTCAGGTTGTTCATAATATGTTTGTAAAAAGATACTACATTAACAGAGGAAAAAAATGGAATTTGTGTTTAGAGGTTATTATGCTATTATTTTACCGGTTCAGCTCACTAGAAATAAAATTGCACTGTACGTGGCCCCTGAACTAAAATGAGTTTCACGTCCCTGTTTTAAACATCATTAGTTATCATTTTAACTATCACTTTAAATACTTGAACAGCCAACATCCATCTGAGTTCTAAGTCAATAATAAAGACATAAAGAAAATAAAATAGGAGAGAAACCCGTTTACAAATAAGCAACTGAATGAATATTATCAATATTTTATTACTATCTTATCCTTCTGATAAATAACTTTAAACCACACATTGCTATGAAGATTACATATCAGTCATTATTATAGCACGTATATAAATTATTAAATTAATTGCACTAGTTCAATTCCATTATATTATTAGTCAACCTCCTCTTGACATTTAATCAGTCTGGAGGAGGTTTCTGGGAAAGTATTAAACCTGTAAATTATACTGAAATTTTACCAGGTGAAAATTAGAGATTCTTGCCAACAAATTAATTTTTAATACATATTTTACTTTCTCTAACTCATATGTGCCAACTCATAAGTGTAAAATCTCAAAGGAATGTCTACCTTTTTCACCACCTCCTCCTCTTCCTGCTTCTTCTCATAGTGGGAGAAGTCATCAAAAATGGAGGTGGTGTGTTTGTACTGGGCAATAATCTTGAGCACCTGCTTCGCCTTCTCCAAAGGAACCTCTTGAGTGTCACGAGAGTTGGTCACTGGCTTGTTGTCATTGTTTTCCAAGCGAATGTGTCGCAGCTGGCTATTAGGCACGTCCTTAACAAACAACCAGTTCACATCAAACTTGCCCTTCCACTTGTCCTGCGCCCAAACGCCAGCACTGGTGCCATAGTCCACAGGTGAGCGCATCTCCGCCACACCGCAGAAATGGCCGCTGCCATTGACACTGAACAACAAATAGACAGGACCTTTTGAGTTCATTGCTCTGAAGGCTGAGTCCAAACGCTTGTTTCCATGCTCTGTGCTGCACCAGATTGAATACTTGATGGAGCGATGGATGTCGTCCTCGGAGTAGCTCTTGATGATGAAAACACGGCCGTTTTTCAGGTTCCAGTCAAACTCCTTGGGGTTGTAGCTATGGGCTGCTCTTAACTTCTCCAGCACAGGGTGAGACTCCAATCCTGGTTCTGAAAGCAAACCCCCTCCACCTCCATTACCGATACCACCACCATTAGAGGAGCCACTGCTATCCAAGCTTCCACCACCATAGCAAAGGTTGCGGTTGCGTGGGGCAACCCATCGGGTCTGAGGCGTTGGAGCAGAGTTGTGGTTATGATAAGACTGTGGAGGGGGTGGAGGACCCTGCATGGTCATCTGCTGCACCAAGGACTGGGCAGACTGAAGGGATTGTTGAAGGGGAGGAAGAAGACTGGGAGCATGGGAGTGAAGCTGTGGCTGGTGCTGCTGGTGGTGGTGATGGTGATGTGGCAAAGAAGGCGTTATCTTGGTAGCAGTCCCTTTATTATCCCATGAATCAATGTCCATGTTGTGTTTAATGGTGGGTGGGGGCAGATTTCCTCCAGATATAGGTGTGCCAGGTTTGTTCTTGGTCTTTTGTTGCTGCAGCTTCGCTGGTTTACTCGCAATAGCAGCCCACGATGTAGGTTTCTGAGGGGGCATTCCAATTGGTGTTCCACCATTGCCAGCAGCAACCGCTGCAGCTACGCTGCCACCTCCACCAATCACAGAGCCTGCACTTTTCACACCCGAGCCACTTCCCGTCACATCCCCACCTATCTTGAGGCCCAGCATGCCCTGCTCTAGGCTGTTCATACCTGGAGCCTTGCTCAGGGTGTCACTATGGAAACCTGTCTGGCCATCAGGGACTAAGGTGCCTCCTAGAGAGCTAGGAGGGTAACTGTAACTCCCACCATAGGCTGAGCTCTGAGTCTGTTGTCCCTGAGAACCACTGGTGCCCCAGGCAGAGAAGGCTGGATTCTCTGGGAAAAAATTAAACCTGTGAGGATAGATGCTGCTGCTGAGCCCTCCTGGCTGCCCAAACACTGTGTCGTGCATGAAGTGATGGTCTCCATTGCTGAGGGGGGCATAGGGTGTCAGGTAGGGAATTGGTGGATCACCTCCTGTTGACCAAGGAGCTTCACTGAGAGGGTAAGGAAAACCAATGGAGGGGGCATAGTAGCTGGACAGGTAAGGGTCCGTCATGGACTGATAACTGTTATTCTACAAACAGACACAGAATAAAGATAAGTTGTTAGGGCAACAGAATGCAGAAAAGGAGCAAATAGACAAATTAAAATTCAAAGGTGTTTCCCACCTGGTTGGACTGGCCGGTGAGATAGGGCTCAAAGTCATTGTCATGGACTGTATCCTTCTGGTGGAGGGAGCCATTCTGCACTGACACTGGAAAGGCTGCAATGATATCAAATCAATGACAAAGCTACGTGTCAGAAATTAAAATATTTCTAAACAAACGTATGGTGCAAAAATCTATAATGAAGTCTAAAATTTAATCAGTGCACCGTGCACAGTGGAAAACCCTGTTTATGATGCTTCAACTGTGCCGTGTGTACCACCAGCACATACTGCAAACAGGTTAAATAAAGAAGTAACCGATGAATTAAAAATACAGACATCAACCAGTAAACATGAATGGTGTACAGTAAAATCTACGACAGTTATAGACTTTCTGTGTTGAGACAATACATAAGACAGTATTGCACAAAAGTTATAGTTTAAATTCCTATATATCTTTAAAGCATCTGACCAATACTAGATTCTTTCTGCAGAGAGAAAATAAGCCAACACATTCTGTATGCACACCCACAGTTATATAAAAAAAACCCTGTGTGGAAAAGGAACAAGGATTCCTACAACCAATAGTGAGGCCCTCACAGAGCCCTGATCACAACATTATAAAGTCAAGTGGTTTATACAAACAGCATAAATGGAGTTGTTTGGAACAAGCCCACAATGTACTTGGCAAATTTTGTTTGTGTCGTTAAAGGCAAGCACCCTTGTTTCATTTTTAGTGCGGTAAGATTTCATGAGATTTTAGTTAATAGTGGAGATGTATTTTGCAATATTGCAAGAGCAAAAGAGTTTCAATTCTGTTGTGGACCTGTGATGGGATCAAATGATAGGTCTTCCAGGCAAAAACTATAATTTTGTTTCAGCTGCAGTGGAACAGAGCACATGGAAGTAGGAAATACAGATACCACTGTCCCATGATTGCCCATTATAATATGGGCTCTGCTTAGTTCATATATAGATCTAGATCAGATCTAGAAGAAAAATGATGAGAGAGACTAAGATTATGAATTTTGGTTGCTCCATTAAGCTTTAAATCTATTGTATGGAAGCATTTTGCTTTCACATGGTTGAAAATGAGAAAAGGTGACAGAGAAACATCAATATGCAGACATTGCCAGACTGGGGAGACCAAAACATCGAGGAATGCGAGTAATATGAGAGCTCACTTGGCAAACCATCATCCCCGAAAAGATTAGAAAAGATGTGCCAATAACAGCACAAAAACTCACAATATGAACCACTTACTGAAGAGCTCTCTGCAAAGAGACAAAAGCTGAAGTTTCACAGACCCTCAAGCAGTCAGATTTCATCTCACTAACCACACAAGGGCGCACATCACGTGCAACTCAGAGTTTTATGTCTATCTATGATGGTCTACCATGATAATACTCCGTGGGCAATTTCTGTGGTATTATCATATGACAGGATTTTTATATTATTACATCACTAGCTGCTAGGTATGTAGATTGTTTTACATGGTGCTTTGTTTTACATAATGGTTTATGCCCCATATCATTACACAGAGACACAAAAAGGTACACAAACAATGTTTTCTTACCTTTACTTGCATCTTGTCCCTTCGATGTCTTGGTTGTCGTAATATTCGATGGAGGAATTGCATGTGAAAGGAGGCAGACAAGAAGATAGCGTTGCATGGGTTATCCACAGAATTACCTTAAGATGTGTTCATTAAATTATTAAGAAAACCACACAAACAAGCCAGCAACATCGTTGCAGTGTTATGGTAGACAGCCAGAAGAAACTGTGGTGCAGGCCTTCGTTATTGACCAGTTTTCCAGCTAACCTCTGGTGGCTAACTAGTCTTCCAAGAGTGGCACGCGCACACATCGCACAGCTCGTTTCCCTACGGAAAATAAAAACCAGCCTTTAAGAGCGTGCCCTCCCTGCTTACCTGAGGGTCGATACTAGCCGCAGACATCATTCATCCACCTGGTGTTGTGGTTAATAGCCTGACAAGACGCTCAGTGTCCGCCGTGTGTGGGGCTAACAGCCGGAGAAGCTGCTCCGCGCTACTTTGCTAATAGTTTAAGCACAGTTAGCAACCACCGTTAGCCGGTGTCTCTGCTCGGACAGCGGACAGTTTGTTATAGTCGTAGCGCTGCTGCGATTCCACGCGGTCCCGTCCACATTAAACCACTCGATCCGCTTCGACCCCCTTCACCGTTACATTAAAATCCGACCAGCCTCCGTGGGCCTGTTCACTTGCCCCAATGGCAGCTTCATCCGGGTTCTTAGAGGCGGAAGTGACGTAGGTGATGTAGAAGACGCGTCCGCTGCTACCTAGCAGCAGCATTGCTGTGGCGATATAGAACTTTATTTACATTTCATTTAAACACGTTTCTGTTGTACTCATGTGACGACATGTACATTTTCTGCCAAATAAAAATCTAAATAGTCAAGATAACATAATTTAATATGTAAGATGTATTAATTTGAGCTGCAGTGATCAGGCAAAGAGGATTAGGGCCACGTGACATTTATTTTGTAAACAAAATAATAATAATAAAATAATAAAAAAAATAGAATTCTGAGAAAAAGTCAGACTTCTTGAGATTAAAGTCAGAATTCTAACTTCAGAATTCAGACTTTGAAAATCAGAATTCAGACTTTTTTCTCAGAATTCAGATTGCCAGAAAATGAATTAGCATAGATCAATACAACTTTATAATGACAATCTATACAAATGTCTATACTTTTTAAACACCCTGCAATCAGAGTATATTTAGGTTTTAGACAAAAAATGAGACAGTTTAAGATGTCTCCTTGGATTCTGGAAAACTGGGGTGAATGTATTTCAGCAGTCAGCATTAACGGATTAATCAAGAATAGAACTTTTTAAACATATATAAATTAGCACTGTAGTACTTAAAGGATCAGCTTTGAATCATTACTAAGTTAATTGCCAGCTATTTTGGGAGCCAAGCAATTTAGATTATCTCTCTCTCTACATATATATATATATACACATAACTAAAGTTAAAGTTGAATTTGGTTCATGGCACATTTTTGTTTTCTGGACAAAACATTTGAATACATTGTCTGAACTCTGGAGATCACCAGTCAACATTTGACACCCTTTTCTAATATTTTATAGATGACACATCCAATAAATGATATAAGGTTACCGCACCATAGTTTGACACACATATGTCATGAATATGCTTAATACAGATATTTCTATTCAAACATGACTTTTACCACATAATTTTGTTGGAACAGGCCAGTGACTTATTGTCAGTAAGTCTTGTCAAAACCATGCTGAAAATCAACATTTAAAATTGTTTTAATATTAATTTAATATTTTCCTAAAACAGTACTGAGACAACAGTGACATTTTTATTGTTAATTCACAGACTATGTCTCTTCACAGAGCCAGGACAGTGTGTGTGTTTATTGTATTAAAAGGGACATGCAGTGACAATGAAGGTGAGATTACAAAGACAATGTCCATTAGTCAAATCGGTTGTTTTGAGTCTTGTCACGACATTTGTTACAGTGCCAGAAAGGTGTGTGTCACACCTTTCACATTTTGCAGCACTCCAGTACACACAGTATTGCAGGTGTTCACTCACTCCCACTCATCTTCTACATCTTTATCCTCCACAGAGGTTTTATTTCACACAATTATATTACAGACTACAGAACTTTTGGATACTTCTTTTAACTGAAATGGCACAAATAATTTACACCTGTTTATAAAACATGAGATGAAACAGCTTGTTATTTACACATTTCAAATCACACTGTAGCTATACATGAGCTTTAAATATCCAGCAATTTCACACGCACACACGTCACTTAATGCTCGAGGTAAACACGTTATTTGACTCTGGACAGTGTGTACAGCACAGTGAGGTTTAGTGAAAATGTTTTATTGTCAACCAGACCAAAGCTGATTCATGACGTCAAACTCTCTTTGGTGTCTTCATCCTCTGCCTGCTTCCTTCTCAGCTTTTCCCAAACTCTCTCTCTTTTGTGGTTATTTATAATCTGAACAAAATTACAGAAACATGTAAGATGTTGGACAAAAAAAGACAGCGATACTCTTATAGATAAAAATGAATGAATGACAGTGATACATACCCATCAAGTCTTTGGACTAGAAGAACAAGTGAGGAGGTTTGGGTGGATGATGAAAATCACCAATGAAATTAACTACAATAAATCATGAAAGAAGGACCAACAGTAAAGTATACAAAATCACAAATGTGTATAGAAGAATGGAAGAAGGCAGAAATACAATACATAGATCTCTACGATACTTGTGATAATGTGTATCGTGAATAGGATTCATCAGAAGCTACTTACAGCTGTCGTCCTCATCTGAGGAAGTGCTGACAACATAACAAGCATAAACAAATCCCAGGAGCTGTGGACAATAACACAAAAAACATAAAAGGTCAACAGTTATCATTATGAGCCTTGGTAGACTTTCTTGACATTTCGACTTGACACACACAACTGTGTCCTGAGAGAAAAGTCGTATCTTGAAAGTATATTGATTAAAATAAAAACATAAAACTTTCAGTACTTCATTAAGCAACAGTCTAACAGTCTAAAACAAAAGTTGAATTTAAGGTAATTTCATGGGAGATGAGTGCTTCATTGTGCAATAAATGCTGTGTTTTTCCATCTGATCTGAGCGACAGACCATGAACCAGAAAACAATCGTGGACAAAACCCCTCAAATGTTAACAGAAATAATTGAACCTAGTTCTGAAAATAATAAACAACAAAGGACTAAAGGCGAGAAACAGTGACGTGGCGTTTACAAAACTGACCAACTAACTGTTCATTCAAAGGTTCAAAAAAGATTTTTGAACAACACTTGCGGGACAATAAAACAAGCTGAAGCCACTTTTCTTCAACTTTTCAAAAAATGCAACTGTTGCACAATGTATAGCTACAACCTAGAACTTCACTTACAGTTGGAATTATTTGTATCTGAAACAGAAATAGCCTCTCAGAAAAGTCATATATCAAACAAAATTAAACTTTTGGTCAAACACACAACAATAAATACTATAAGGTACCTTGATCATCAGTGACAGTTCACATTAGCCTTTATGTCAACAAATGGAACTTATCCATGCAGCTTTGCACATATATATCGCAATTAATCCAGAAAATCTGATGCCATCCTTAAATGGACTTTTACCATTTACATTTGCTGTTGCTGAGCAAAAGTTTCTCTCTATGCATCTTGATAGATACACTATTTAGTGATTTTACAATATAAATAATTTATTCACATAAAAGTAATTATTATTATGTTGATATTTTCATTTGTTTAGTATTTAATGATTGCAAATCTGTGTGGAGTGACATCACACAAAATCACTGTGATGATGATGAGACTCACTGATAAGAGGAGTTGGATGATGCAGTGCAGGATTTCTATATATTGGTATTCCAGCCAGCAGCTCAGAACTGTGGTCAGCTCAGGGTTTTGCTGGTTGTGCCATGCTGGAGAGGGCAGACTCTCACCCTCACACCCTGGACTGTTGTCCTTCCACCACGAGCGATGTGACGACACTCCGAGGGTGAGAATATCGCTGTCCTATAGGTCGAAGAGACAGGGACCTTTTAAGATCTCACAAGTCTCTAATTCATTAAAAGTCTACTTACCCAAACTGACCATCACTGAGACATATACATACACTCAAAGAAAACAAGAAAATTAAATACAAATGACAAAGGAAACAAGTAGAATGTTTGTAGATTTTAGTAATTTTTAATTAACAAATAACAAAAAAAGTCAAAGAGAATACTTAATATTATTATTCTTATACAATTAATAAGAATGACATTCAACAATAATGAAACAATCCTACACACAATTCCGACAGTAAAAAAACTACGGGAAAAGGGAAGTTGTCAGAACTGAAATTAAAAAATCAAACTCAAGTAACATAAAAGAGGCTGGGGTGCTTATCATGGCGCAACATTGGCCCCTGGCTGCTCATAGAGGGACAATATAAGAATGGTGTCACTTTTATATCACATTACACTGTGTAGACAGTTTTAACATCATAAAGAGAAGTGAAGCATTTACTCTTCCCAGATGTTTGTCTCCATCTTACTGACAATTAAATCAACAGTTGTTTGTTTTTTAAAATCAATCTTGAAGTTCTGTCACTGTGCAGGCATCTTATATATACGTGTTAGTGTGTGTGTGAAACTCACAAAGAGCTGAACTCTGTATTTAGAACCTGTAGCAGTGTGGGCCTTTAATTATTGGACAGTGACATGACCATTAGACTTACCTTTGAAAGCCCTCCCAAATCCAAGTAAAGGCAGCTCACAAAGACATTCCAGCCGACCCACAACAACATCCACAGCAGATACTGAGCAAACAAAAACACAGAGGGGAGCAAAACAAATAAATAAATACATCTAATTGTGAATAGTCTCCTGGTGAAGTAGACTATTAACCCATTCAGTCGTATTTCAGTTCAGTGACTGTGTCAGACAGAGTCTGTGCTCGGGTCATGCAAGAAGTACTGAACTAATCTTTTTAATTAACTGATGCCAGTGATTCAGTGCTTTGCCCATCACTAGTTTGTGTCGTGTATAAAATGACATCACTGCAGTTTCCTGCAGCTGCGCTATGACGACCCCGTCCGCGCTGAGGAGGTACTATAGCAACCGAAAACATTGTGCCTGATACCAACCCGAGTAGAGCCAAGTAGTGCTAGAACTGTATAATGGAAAAGCGCCAAAAGGATTTGTATAATATTATACTGGTTTCTTAACTCCAGTAAAGTACTTCATACACCACTGGCTGTTTCCCTTACACAGTTTCCTTACCATGATCACGTAGCGTGATCTGTACTGGATGACACCAAACAGGCCCAGGATGACCATGATGATGTGAACGAAGTTGATCATGATGGGAGTCCACTGGTAACCGAGGAAGTCAAACGCCTGCCTCTCCAGTGCAGTTATCTGGACAGTCAACAAGCAGAGACACAGTTGGTGAGTTATAGACTGTGGAGACTGTGTCGCCTTGATGTAATGGACAATGATCTTTCACTTGTACATTTCTCAAGGTTGTCGTTCTCTCCTGCCTGATAAAATGTCAAGGCAACTGCAGCCATGGTGACAAAGTATGTGGGCCATGTTGTATATGGTTCTATCCTCTGAGCTTCAGTCATTGTGAGTGAGTGAGTGAGTGAGTGAGTGAGTGAGTGAGTGAGTGAGTGAGTGAGTGAGTGAGGTGGGGGCAGGGTGGGAAGAAGACAGAGGTGCAGCCTTCCATTGTGGAGGCTGATGGGGAGTCACTGCTTTTCATCTGCACATTCAAAAGAGCAACACTGAGTTATCCAAAAAATAACTTCTTCATTTTAATAAGGCTTCAAGAGACAGTTACTTCCATTACTGATTAACCCTGAACACATAAAAATGACAGAAAGTAATGAAAAATACTTTCAATTTTTTTTCCCCATTATAACAGACTTGTCTTTCTTTAAAATTGTCAGTTTAGTAAATCAAGGAAAACCACCAACAAAGGAAGTTTCTCATTAGATATCAGGTTTACATCAGGTGATTTTCAGCAGTGCAGACAGGCCTCATGTGTTAAAGCATCGTGTGTGAGAGGAACAACATCTCACCAACTGCAGACAGCACAGGAGGACCAGCACGCACCGCGCCGAGCAGCTGCCCATCTTCTTGATGATGATGGTGACGATGAAGGTGTGAACGACTGGACCGACCGGATTCCAAATGTGGCTCAAACGCAAGGACCAAACCTGCGGGGATTTGGGTCCATTGCCAGACGTGTGGTGGAAATGAGCGGCGCACTTCACCTCACGAGATAAACATGTAGGCTGTGCCTGCGTGGAAACTACACGGGGAAGGGGGAGGGTGGAGATATGAGGGGCGATTAGTGCCACAAAGCAGAAGAGGAGGGGAACCCTGAAGGACAAAGTCAGCCTGAGAATGCTGAGAGGACATGTTAGGACATTTGTACTAACCACAGGAACATATGAGTTTCATGAGACAAAAAGGGAGAAAATAAATAAACGTAATAGAAATCATATCTTTTTTTTTTTTTACCTCTGCCTAACAGTTCTCCATGCAACATAACCAGAGAATTAAGACTGGGCCAAAAAAATTCTAAATCACTCAGTGTGTTTACATGCATGTTAATAGTCAGATTTTAAGACAATAATTTTGTTTTCTTAATGTCATTTAAACACATTAGTCAGACTAAAATCAAGCTAGTCTTAGTTGGACTACCTGGATAATGCGACTCTTAGTCCACTTACTCCAGAATGTATATGTTTAGCCGGACTGGCGTTGGACTGGCGTTGGACTGGCGTTGCACATGCACCAAAATTTCCTCCCCGGTCTTTGACCCTGAAGTAGGAGCCGATATATAAATTGCAGTACTGCTGCAGGAAATAATGCAGTGGTGGCGTCTTTCTTCGGACAACGCAGCAACCACAAGAGCCATGCTTCATCTGGTACGAAACATAGAGAACCACAGCGCGATCCATCTCACCGTCCATCTCGCTGTTTGGTGTTTGTTGACATAAAGTTCAACAGGATACTGATTCAATACATACAAGCTTATAGACAGATACAGCGCCACCTACAGAGGCAGACTCAGATGTACATTAATTCAATTTTCAAGTTGTCCAACTGTCTGTCTTAGTCAGACTACGGCCTCAGCCCGATTAAACTGCACGTGAACACAACATCAACAAAAACAATCCTATCCTAATTCCTTCACACGTGGAGTCAACATCTATCCTGAGCATCTTTCTATCTGATCCCTTAGACCACACTGGCAGTTGGTCCAGAACTTGTGTGGCCGCATTCTTTATATGTCTAAATGTAAATCAGTGCCCATGTCAAAGGCAATGACAGTCATCTTCTCACTTGACACCATCTGACCCCCTTAGTTTCATAACAAACCAATAAGAGGTGCAGTGAAATTCAACCAAAACTGGTTTCTGACGAAAACATCTGCATCCAGACGAGTGTTTCAGCTCCATATCAGAGAGACTGTTTGATCATTCAGGTGCAGTAAACAATGTTGACAGCATTTCAATAACCAAGTGGCAACTAGTAGTAACTTCACCCATAAAAAATATGAAGCCTCTAAATTGGCAATGGAACCTGTGCCATGTTGAGGTTTTGCAATCAGAAATGTACAGATGTTACCTGCAATCACACTTATTTTGGAAAATATGAGCTGCTTTATTGTCTGTTAACATTGTAACTGACATTATTAAAAAAAAGGCTCTTTTTTTCTGTAGATCTCCATTCACACAGTTCTTTTAACAACTGTCGCCGCCTGGTGTCTATTCAGTATATTTTACATACGGGTTGGCCTCATCCCGCAAAGTGGAAAACTGTGCACTTTTTTATGAATGTTCTTTTGTCACAGCTGATAGTTGAGTTGAGCCATTTAAGAAACAGTCAGGAAGCCAACACAGTTAACTGTGTCATCATTTTCAAAGATCTCAGTTTCTGCCCATCCAGACATTAAAGCTGCATTGGAGTTCTCAAACAAAAACGGATGACACTACAAAATTCTTTGTTTTCTAGCTCTAAAACATCTTGGTAGTGTGGACAGCTGGCGTATGTATCTGGATGAGAACTACTTCTTAATGGTGGAAGTGGCCTTAGCATTTGCAATGGGATCTCTCAACATGGATGCTGCCAGTCTGAACGGGGCCTTCAAGAATAATCGTGTTTTGTCTTATGTCTTGTTTGACATTTAAACGCTAAAATTCCTGTTTTTGAGACGTCTGCCCCAAACTTCTATCCACATTATTTCTTTTCCTTCAGACAGAGAAGATGTGTGTTGCGATATGACGGGAGGACAGTTACAACCCATTTAAAGACCAAACATTTTTCACACACTGTAACAGTCTTCTGTTCCACCCCTGGCATGGATTGACCCTCATACAGCAACACCGTCGTCTGCTCCCTGATAGGTAGACGTCCTCACTCTATGCCCCAAAGACACCAGTAGGTGGTAGTAGTAGTGGAGGTGCATGAGAGTTATGAGGTTTGAATGAAACACTACACTCAATTACACAACATTGTGTAATGTTTTCAACCTGTAAAGTTTTTAAAGCCACCAATAAACAAAATATTATTATTATTATTAGTAGTAGTAGTTGTTGTATTAGTAAGAAGACAGTGGCTTAACTAACATACTGACATCAAATAAAGGTCTACAAAGGTTTCATCTGTGTGGAGGATGCAGTGCAGCTATGGTCTCTATGGAGTGTATATAAATTATAAATGGCAGTAATAATATTAAACATGTAATGAGGGGTCATACTGGGTTAAATGTGGCAAATGCTGCTATATATGGAATATAACAAATCTTGATCATTAATGCACCATCTTCATATCATGCATGATTTTGAACACACTTTTTGTTGCATTGACTAACTAAAAGTAAAAATGAAAAGGAGAAAATTAAATAATAAAATAATAATAGAATTAAATAGTATAACTATGTATAATTTACTTTTCTATGTGTTTTAAGGTGCAATATTATTTTTTCTATTCTGTCTTTTAGATTATGTGAATCCTATGTCTTTTCTTGGCTATTGTTCTGCATCTGTTTTACTTTAGCTGAGAAAAAGTTCTCTGTGGAGACCAAAACATGTATTTGTGTTCATCTTTCGCAGCATCATTGGACTCTTGAGTGTTATTCGGACTCTAAATGTCCCTTTTTATTGCCTCTGAAATGAACCAGGGCGCACATGCACCTTCAGCAGGGAAGTGAAGAATCCTCGGAACAGAATCAGCCCATTCATTCATTATTAGGCGACAGACCCGCACTTCCTCTTCCTTCCGAGGGATGACGCTAGAATCAAAAGACAAACTGATAATTGTGGGGTCTCCAGCTCTGCCCGTGTCACATGGAAGCACAGTAGCTGAGCCGAGGGGACGCGCGTGGAGATGGAGGGGGCTTGATTGACTGTGGAGGAGAAACCTGGCACTTGGATCTAACACTGGAGCTTCAGCTGAACACAGGCGGGTTTTGGACTCTGATCACAGCTCAGTCTGACTCACTGACTGACTGAGTGTGTGTGTGTGTGTGCAGGGGGGAGCGGAGGTCGCGCAGTGAAAGAGGGTCAGAGGATGCCACATGCAATATGCTGCATTCCTGTTTGGTGAAGCCCGAGAAAAAAGCCATAAAGTTAACGCCTGTTGTTGATTATGCGCGCGGGGAGCGAGTCTTGGTCCGAGTGGGAACAGAAGCTGAAGGAAGCTGATGATGATGATGGTGATGATGCTGCGCCTCCCCAAATCTCTGAGCTGAGTGAGTACATAGGATGCTATAGCGCAAAGCGGTGTGCCTGTGGCTGTGTGACAGGATGGAGGAGGGAGGAGGAAGGGGGGGGGGGGGGGCATTCATATATGTGTCTATAGAACGGGGGGGGGGGGGGGGGGGGGGGGGGGGGGGGGGGGGGGGGGGGGGGGGGGGGGGGGGGGGGGGGGGGTCATTCATATATGTGTCTATAGAACCATCTCGATAAGCTGCACACGCACTTAATACCCTTTATTCATGCAGAGGCTGGAGGCTTTGTGCTCTTCATGTCCACTGGTCATGTATTTAACACACAGACAGACACGTGTTTGTCCACTGTCCACCTCAGTGTTACTGCATTGCCCCCTTTTTTTCCACGGATTTAAGCCCCGAAAACGATTCACCATCAGAGAACTTCACGGTGATTTGATGAGGATGAGAGCGCAGGAAGAATCCAGCCGTGCGTTTTCCCCCTCTCTGCGTAATAGCCTTTCGCCGGCTGCCAGGCATAAAGATAATTAACGTTAGACCTTCCGTTAACATTTGCAGCCCTCCCTCCTTCTCTCCCTCCCTCATTCCTTCCTTCCTTCCCTCATAAATTGGGTGGGTGAGGTGAGGAGGACGGCTTTGTCGTGTGAGTTACCAGGTGACCTGCAGGGAGACAACATCCTTTACCATCTGTACTTTGATCCGCGAATGAATCGGAAACACTTAAATAATAAGAGGAGGCAAAAAATGAGGAGGAGAAAAAAACTGTATCACAGGGACTGAACAGTGATACAGTTTCAGCTCCCTCTCTCTGCGCCAGAGCCTGATCCTTCATTCCTCTGTGGCCGCTTTTACCCTCCGCACCTGCACGCGTTACCCGCCTCCAAAAAAGAAAATCCCCGATCACACCCTGTGCACTGTGATTTTCGGTGTCAGCCTGAGCCGTGCTGTGTGTGTGTGTGTGTGTGTTAACCTGTTGTCACCATCATCATCATCATCATCATCATCATCATCATCATCACTGCAGCCTGAGATGTTTGTTCAGAGAACCCTGAGGTGCAGTGTGTGTGACTGACGCCTGCTGAGTGGGTGCCATCATGAGACACACAGACCCACGACCTCCCCCGCGTCCCTCGTGCACGATTTCTTCATAAATATGTGCATCATCTAAAAACAAAACAAACAAAACAGATGTGATGCTGCTGCTGGTGGTGGTGGTGGTGGTGGTGATGATGATGAAGGTGATGGAGGCTCCATCACAGCTATTATAGGCCGGGATGTGAATCAAAAAAAAAAAAAAAAAAAAGAATTATGATTTAATTTGCTTTAGATGAGTAATGTCAGACTGTGTTTGTTTGTGAGGCAGCGTCACACAGAGAGAGACAGAAGCCTCTTACACACACACAGATTCATGCAGCTGTCATTCAGACACCCCAACCAAAGCATTATCCCTAACCTTTACCACAACTAGTTAATGTGTAACCCTTTCCTTAACCTAACCACAATTCAAATATCTGCCCTAAACTTAACCACTCCCTTAAAAATGAGGTTCTGCCTCAGTAGGACCAGGTTTTGGTCTCCATGAGGTCTACTGGTCAGGGCAAGATGAGTGGAAATACAAGAAAAGGTCCTTAAGAGGATACAAATACACACAGACACACAGACACACACACCGAAGCTTCAGCTTCTCCCTCACAGGGGCATGGTTAATCGTTGTTGCAAGCAAACATTTGACCTAATTCACATTCTCACACAATAGCAGCCTCCCCCCTCCTCCCTGACACACACGCACATACACAAACACATGTATACACACACACACACACACACACAGCTGTTATTTGTGTCACACAGCGAGAGTGAGTTTTTTTGCTCCACATGAGCTCCCAGGTGGTTTATTCAAACCTGAGTAGATTGGCAGAGAGGAAGGACAGTCGTGGCTGCATGGGTTTGTCTGAGAGCAGCTCCACTATTATTAATAATGAACACGCATGTAAATGTAGTGCATGTTACAAGAAAATAAAAAATAGCCCATCCGAGACATTGATTTCTGACTGTTTAAAATGATTCCCTGCTTGTCTCATCAGGTGCAATCAGCAAGAACCACACACATTTTATTTCAGTCGTTGATTGTTTTGTGGCAAGTGTAGCTTATAAACATGAGCTGATGAGGACTTTATTGACATTGCCTGTATGTATATGTGTCAATTTTTATTTTGATCTGATACGTCCATTATTGATACAACAATACATTTGATTATAATGTCTGGTGCTTTAGGAAAACTGTGATGGACATTACTGGTTTGTGGTGCTTTTTACAGACACAGTTAATTGATAAATTAAGGAAATAACTGGCAGCTTAACAAATACTGAAAACAATGGTTCGAGGAGAACTCTATTTTTAGGCTCAGTGGCCTTTGAAGCTTTTTAGTCACACATATTGGAACAACAACACATATATGTGTTGTTGTTATTCTTAGTTTTAACTGTTCACAAAGCTCAAGAATGAACTGTAATGCAGTATTTAAATTTTCAAAAGAGGCAGATCATGATTGATGATGCTGCAGTGTGAGCAGCCTTGTGGTTTGTGATACACAATCAGGGCAACACCTGATAAATCTGGTGTTGGAGGAAGCACTTGTAGTTAAAGTAAGGAGAGCCACAGGCCGGGTGGGGGGACAGGGTGGTGGTTGTCTGGGGCGGGGGGCGGCACACTGTCTAACAAGAAAGCAGCTGGTGAAGGGCCATTTATTGCTCTTGCTCTGAGCACTACATCCAGTGGGTTGGCTCAGATGAGGAAGCTGTAGGTCCAGCGATTACACTGCAGTGCTGAGGCGTCACTCCGCAGGCGGAGGCAGTGGGATGGAGGAGAGAAGAATGAGTGGGGAGGTATGGACACACGGGGGAAGAGAGGCCCGGGGAGCCTCATTGGGAAATGTGACAGCCTTTGCCTTCAGTGTCTTCAAACACCTGCGTCTGGACTCCCACACACATCTTCCTCCCCTCCTCTCTCCTTTCTTCTGCTGCACACCTACACCTTTCCCCTTCTCTCTCTCATTAGCCTCTCCAGCTCCACATTCCACATTTTGTTGCCAGATTACCACAGGTATAATTACACTGAAACTGGTGTAACTGTGAACTAAATTGTCATTGCATCATAGGTGCATATGATAATTTAAATCCTACTTGTGTCATAAAGCACTGCTGGATAGAGAAGTGGCATTAAGGGACCAGTGTGCAGTTAATTTGATATACTACCTGTAAGTACTGTTTGTTTGTAGAAGTGTATCATCACCTAAAATCATACACTGTTTGGTTTTTGTAGCCCTAGAATTAACCTTCTGTATTAGGGATGGGTCTAAATATCATTTTGGTGATATATCGTCGTGCAATACGATAATCGATAGACCAGGGCAAAAGTCGATATTTTAATTAACAAATTAAGCCACTCTACATTAAACAGTCCCTGCTTGCTACTTGATGTCTCCTCACGCTGGCACTGCTCAAATGAGTAAGGGAAACTTGTGTGGAAGTTACCTGGCTTTTGTGAGATGCAGTTTGATCTATAATGGAGCTACAATAACACTAACTAAACTAAACTAAACTAAACTAAAAACTAAACTAAACTAAACTAAACTAAACTAAACTAAACTAAACTAAACTAAACTAAACTAAACTAAACTAAACTTCAACTTCTCCATAGATTTCAAACATACATACATACATATATATATATATGGACATATTTCTTTCGTAAAGCCAACCAGGAAGCAAAGTAAATTGAATAGACAGCAGGGGGTGAATCCTCAGGTGACAAAGGTCAACATGATGCTGGGCCAAATCACAGATCTAAAAGCTTCAAAATGGGATTTCAGATTCTTATGGGTGACATTATGTCTGGTTGCCTCTGTTTCAACCAGGCTTTTATTGTGAAGCAGTTAACTGTTCACAGTAAAAGTCGCTCAGTTAGTCGGTAAGTCCACAGAAATAGCTGGACAACTGTAGGAGTCGCTGTTGGTCATCAAGTTTTACGCAGACATTCCTGGTCCCCAGATGATAACTCAACCAGGTCAGAGATTAATGTCAACATTTACCAAATAAATCTGCCTCATATAAATGTAAAAATTATACTGAAAAAGAATTGGCTAATTCTTTTATGATGTGATGACAGTTTCAGTGATATTTAGCCTTTAAATCAGCTTGATTTGGTTCAACAGTTATGGTCAAGATTAAAAAGTTGTGAAATTCTTATTTTAATTTCTTAGGAAACTCAAATTACACAAAACTGATGCAACATGATGGTCTTGTCTGAAACATTAACAAACTTACAACCAGGTGAGGATTAGTACGATCTACAGTTTGACAAGAGATGCAGCTTGGTAATGTGCTACTGTCCACATAATTACATTCTATTTTAAACACAAACACACAAACTCTTGAGTTTTGACGATTATTTTAGTAAAGATGCAGAGGGATAAGTGAAAAAGAGCATCCCAGACTCGTGCTTTTGTTGTTTGAATCCTTATTTAGCCCCACTCAACATTACAGATCACTACAATACAAAGATAAATCATTTGAGCTCCGTCAGACTGACATGCTGCCTTCAGATATATCGCTCACCAGACTACAAATTGTTGAAGTGATCTGGACGCTGAAAATGAAATTCTGTAGATGTGGAATCTAATAATAAAGTGCAAGGCAGATTTGATCATGAGCAAGGGTGACGTTCATACGTGCACGAAACCCACTGAAACATCCATAATGAAGTGTGCAAATGGAACAAATGTAGACCAGGAGAGACATTTTACACAAACACATAAAGACAGTGAAGCATCTCAGCACACATTCTGACAGTATGTGTTTCCTGCAGTCCGACATTCAGTCTTCAGATGGACACATAAACACACGTGGTCACAGTGGACAGATGGCATGATTTGACAGAGATTAGAACAGGCGTGTGTCTCTTTTTTTTTCTCTCTTTTTTTTTATATGTCTGTATTTTTTTTCCTATTGTTTATTTTAAACATATTACACTGCCAATGTGGCACTGTCTGGCAGGAGTGGACAAGAAAACACGAAAAGATGTTCTTGTCTGCTCACTCTGCTTTCACACGTGTCGTCTTCTGAGTTGCGGGCCAGCGTGCCTGCTGCCATGTTGTTGCTGACTCATTGTGCCTTGTTCATGCATTTGTTTGTTTTGGTTGAAATGGTTATAAAACAAACAGGAAATTGGAACTTTCTGCCTTAGTTGTCTGGATCATATGTTACAATTAGGGCTGCAATGATTATTCGCTTAATCTATTATTAATCGATTTAACTATTTTGATAGTTATTACTATTTTGAACTATTTTGATAATGGATTATGCAGTTTTAGAGGTTTTTTTTCAAATAATTAAAACAAGTATTCTCATTTTTCAGCTTCGCAAATGTGAATATTTTCTGGTTTCATTGCTCTATTTGCAAATAAATAATTAAAACTGAAAGATTTTGGTTTGTGGACCGACAAACAAAAACAAGACATTTGAGAACATCATCATTTGACTGTGCATTTTTTCAAATCACAGATTCTACTATAGTGAATGATAGTGTTTTAACCAAATCAGGGTGATGATAACACTCTGTGGTTATGAATGTGCTTAGGTTGAGGCATTAAAGGCCTAAGGTTAGGGACAGGAAAAAGATACAATGAAGATGTTTTTTCTTCATTGTGTATCAACATATTTCCCATGAAAACCAAAGTGCACGTGCCAGGGTGAAAACATGAAATGAGTGTTCAACATCATCAAATTCATAACATCGCACGTCGTCAGTGTTAAAACACACTTCACATGAGAACTGACACTTTATGTGTCATGACACGTAGTTTGTGCAACACAATATTGAAATGAGTTTTTCTGTACCAAACATTTCCCATGGTTTGCAGAAAAGTAAAATGGCAACTTTTTGGCGGGAGAGCAGGCTGTTCTTGATGAAAGGAAAAAAACTACACACACCACCGTTTAACTCTGAAGGTTCAAGGCCGGCAAAACACAAAGTGCAAAAGAAGGTAGAGCTTGCACACTTACTCCATACCACAAAAACTTGAGTTTCAATCCGGCAAAATGATTTTACAGACATGTCGGGTAAGAACCATATATAGATGCAGAATTGCCACCAGATGTGGTTAATCATCCTGGCAGAAAATACCTCAAAACCTTTTAAAATCATCAGCACAGATTCACAAACAAACAGTTTGTCTTCGGGTTATTTCAGTTAGAAGTATGTTGGATTGTTCAAGCTCATGTTTGTGCTATAAATGTAAAATGTAGCCGGAAAATTTGTGTTGGCAAAAATGTACTTTGTGGACATCTATACATGAGTATGACACACTAAAGCTCATTGAGCTCCTGAAGGAGGTTAAACAGAAGCCCATGTCTGAGGCGTAATGTCTCTTCACTTCACCGCTTCAGCTCTGAATGAGAATTCTCACTCCTCCCTTTTTAAAAAAATGTTAATATTTTCCTTACAGTTCCACAGCTTTTGTTAACTCTCTTAATGTTTAACATAGGAGCGATGATTTTGCAACTAAGCACCACTCTGTGCCTTCTTCCTGCAGATCCCAGTGAGAACGTGGCACTTCCCTGTGTGCATGCGTGTAAGGGTGTGAGTGTGAGTGTGTGAGAGCAAGTGAGCGCCAGCGCTCCCACATGGCCTCCATGCAGGACGGGCTGAACTTCACGGCTCCTCCCTACGGCAAGGTCCTGCTGCTGGGTGCTATCGCTGCTGCCTCAGCCTTTGTTGTTACGATCCTTATTGTGGTGCTCTGTGTGGGCTGCCAGAGGTGAGAGTACACACTCACATACACATATGCAGACCCAGGATGCTCATTTCTGACCCCAAAATTTAATTTACTGACCATAATTGTGTTTGTAAAAGTGTATAATTGCTTTTGAATAAATTATGTAGTTTTTTTAGCCTTAAAATAAGCCTTTTATATGGAATTTTGGCAAATCATCTTGCACCCCACCATGTTTCTGCAGCAGCCTGAACAGACAAACCAGACAGAACACACTTCTGTGAAGCATAAGCTCACAAAACCAGTCAAGAACAACATCCCATCTGATATGGGAAGGGCCACTGTAGTTCACTGATGCATTTGGCATCAAGGGACTAGTAGTGTGAGTCTGTTTGTTACAATCTGGAGTCTCACCTTTAGGTATCAGTAATTATTACACACTGCACCTGTACATAAAAATAAAAGATCCAATATATAGTCAATTCATACTTTCATTAACAGTACTTTAATAAAAGTACAAAAGGATCATCAGCAAAGTTGAAGTTGCAACAGTGATAAGATTCAGCCTGTTTGGTCCCAAATTGATACAGATTTTTATATATGCTATATATATTAAAACTGGGGTAGGAAACATATTTTTGGCGTCACTGAGCTACAAATCTGTCTTCTGACGAATGAAGGGAAACTGATAAATTGCAGGGATGTCCAAAAAAAGAGGGCGTTCTTGTTGGCCGTTGCACTTTGTAACTCCACAGCAACTGCCTACACTGCAAGGACCTAAGGGACTGCACACATGAGAACAGGTTCAGGAGAATCTGCAAAATCTTTTAAACTCATCGGCTTTTTATCCACACAGACCTGACATTTTGAGAGCCATGAATGCTATTTTTGGAAAACGGATCCCTGAATGAAAAAAAAAATAATCTCAAAACGTCATCCTGTCATGTATATGGCATGCATTATTTATTCACGCGCTCATATTCTTCTTCATTTTTGGTGTACTCCTGCAGCGTCATCACAGCACCACACACAGGCCAGGCATAAAAACTACAGTGTTCAGAGTCATGTTGGCGGGTTTTTTATGCATGAAGACATTCCTTCAAATGGTGCTGTGTTTATGGAAATCTTTTTAAGAACTGTAAAAGATCTTATAGGCAAATTTCTGTTTCTGTGTGGATAAGACCAAAGAAGAGGGAAAAAGTATTAGTGGAGGTGGAGAGATTATATGAATACAAAGCACATGAACTCAGGACAGAATGTCTCCACCCAAAAACGTTAAGGAGATGAGACTCCAGAGTCAGCTAATTTTCTAGTGACCCTGCCTACCCCAGTTTTAAGGCTCATGAGCCAGGGTGAGTAGCCGATCTGGCTTAGTCCTTGAGAACATGTTGTAGTTAATAAGCTATATAAATTGTATAAAACGTAGTGTCAAATAAATGAAGTGGAGTGAAAGGTAAAACATTTCCCTCTGCAATGTAGTGAAGTAGAATGGCATAAAATGGAAACACTTAGGTAAAGTACAAGTACCTCAAAATTGTACCTCTGTCACATACATATGCAGCTGTACTTTTCATTTCTCTCTCACGTGTGCACAGTCATAAGATGACTCAGCTGCACATGGACAATGATTCAGCTCTCTCTCTCTCTCTCTCTCTCTCTCTCTCACACACACACACACACATACACACACTGTAGTTAATGTCAATCTTATAACAGATCGGTTGTGTTTTACAACAGGAAGGGAAAGACACACAATGTCCCCAGTGAAGGTGGAAAACATCGTCTCATGGACATGGTAGGTATCCGGTAACACACTCGTCTGGGTTTTTGTTTTCTACTGCAGCAAAACAACCCAATTCACCAGCGAACAAAATCATTCAGGACACCTCTTCAGTCTTAATTGGTCTTTAAATGGCATCGTGTGTGCATGTGTGTGTGTGTGTTGTCAGGGTATACTCAGGCAGTCGAAGCTGCGGTCCATCAGTAAATCAGACACAGAGATGAACAAGATGAACTGCAATGGCAAAAGTGAGTACATGCTCCGCATACAAATCCTGACCTGTTCTCTGCATACAGTGTCTGACTGTTTCCAGGTGTGAACCTCGGTTTTGTCTCAACATCCCCCTTTTTGCAATTAAACGTGTTTGCAATTTAACATGCATCTTGTTTTAGCTGCATGCCAATATTGTTTGGCTTCACAGAAAATGATTTTTGGAAAAGGATTGGACACAAGGATTGATTTTTGTCTCCCGTAACTACTTGAGGTGAATGTAATTTTTCAGATTCTTAGTAAGCATGCAAATAGCAACAATATTATCTATTAAATGGCAAATAATGGAAATGGAAAATCAGTTTGGTTTTAGTTGTTTTACACTAAGAAGCATAAATCAGACAATTAAGCTCAGAAAAATGTACCAGCCCAGCACCTGATCAAATTACTGTAAGCACCACTACACACGTTCTGTACCATTACAGTCCGTGACCCGATCTTAAATCCACACAAAAACCTCTCTCCAATAAAGTTCAAGGGCATAGCAGAGGAGAAATTGACCCTAAAACAGGATTCACTTTACATTTACAACTCACACTCTTTCCACTGGACTGGACTGTGAAAAATCATGATTTCTGAGCACAAATCTCTCTCTTTAAGACAGAAATCACTGAGCCAAGACAAATCCCGGAGCCTCATCAATGGCAGTCAACTGGGAACTGCATTTGTGTGGGCATAGTCACAAAAGGCTGAGAGGGTTTGAAGAAATATAAGCATATGTCCTGCTTCCACTTCAAAGGAATGAAGCCAATTTGACACAGCTTTTCAACTCTCTGTGTCAGTTCCCAGTTCACTGTCAGCTCCTAGTTTTCTCTTTGCAGTTAGAGATTTGTTTTTGTTTGCAAATGGTCGACGAACTGTCCAGTCCTGGAGGAGTAAACGTATGTGAATTCTGCTTTCTGATGGGCATTTGCTGATGGGACTGTAATAGCAGCCTGTATGTGGCTTGCAGAGGCGTCTAAAAAGAAACGTCCAGCCAGCATGGACCCTCTGCTGCTGCCCAGCCGCCGGTCTAACTCTGACCTTCGTTCTCAAGGCAGGCAGCTTCCCCAGATCCCTTCTGGGACTGGAGAGGACGGAGAGCACACTTACTCTGAAGTGGGCAGACGCTCTTCAACCACACGTACTGACGATGCCCTGTACGCCATGGTAGGCAGGGCTGGGCAGACGGACACTCCCGCCCCTCCGGCTGTCCCCGCGAACACGCCGGCGCCCCCAGACCCAGACGGAGACGTGGAAGGAGGGCTTCCTGAACCCGAGGCTCAGGTCATGACTCCCCCTCATCCTCCAGAGACGGCCGAGTACGCCTGTGTCAGGAAGTTGAGGAAGGTCGACAAGGCACCCCAAAAGCGGGACAGCGGGACCGATATGGCGGATCCACCTGCACCTCCTCCACGGCACGCCCCACCGTCACATCCTGCCCCTCCTCCGCCACACCCTCATAGCACAAAGTTGCCGCGAAGAAACATGGAGGCCTTTAATGTCCCATCATTCCCAAAGGTTGGTAGTGTTTAATGTTTTGCATAAATGGGAAATTTTACTTTTTAACAGATGATGACTCAACTTACACCTGATATGAAACATGTTACATTTTCAGATTGTATCTTGATATGATTTTAACCAATTTACATCCACATTGAGTTCTAATCATTCTTGGTTGTCGGTCTGATAAAACTGACTTAATGTGAAACAAATAATAAACAAATTAACAGTAACAGTAGTGTATTTACTACTGACGCAGTGGCAGCCATCTTGGAATCCTATGTTGGGGTTTGTGAGGTTGGTCGAACTTCCTGAGTTAGAAATCGTTGTAACGTCTGACTTGCAACTCGATTAGCCCATGGCAAAGAACAAAGATTGACTGTGTCGCTGCCACAGTGAGCACATGTCGGGAAACAAAAGTTGCACTGGCACACACCTCATCAACTGCGGGCACAGTATATTCTGTGCACGTGTCAGAGGAAATCTCTCTCGTTACCAGTGAGTTGCTTGTAAACTGCAACATTTGTTTATGTTGTCACTCAGTCAACACACAGATGCTCACTCTAGATGACGATGTGGTAGGTGTATTCACGTCCAGTTGTCCAAAGTAAAAAAGGAAGGTATGGAAGAAGATAAACGCAGCATATGAGCCTTTGTTTTGTTTAAAGTTCTTTCCTTGCTTGGTCATTTCCGTGTCTCTTCTCATCTTCTGATTGGAAGGAGTCAAACAGCCAATTCAATGCTGACAGTACCTCACACATCCCTGATGTGGGCTTTCAATGGTTGTATGCTGCCCGATGGCTGACCATAGGGTCAGGCTGTTTAGCTTATCTAAAGTTTAAAAAAAGGAAATCATGTGTCCCACCCAGCAGGGCTTAACATGCTAGCAACTATGATCCAGAAATAAGTGAAAAAACAGGAACCTTCCTGACATCATGTTGTTGTCCTTGATGCCACATAAAAAGGTAACAGCTTCACATTTCCTTTGTAATAAGCCTTGACGGCAACGCCTCGGTGGTCAGTTTTATCTGCAGTGATTGAGAGATTATGGCTGGAGGGGGAGAGGAATTCAACAGCTTGTTGTTCTCTGGAGGTCTGACATGAGCAGTAGATGAGATGATAGAAAGCACAAGGCTGTGTGGATGTTTGTGCACTTGTGCGGCATCTTTTGTAGTGTTAGAGTTCGGTGATCTGTCCGACTGTTGTGGTTTAAGGACATGTAAAAAGAGTTTTGAGAGCTTAAAGTCCAAATACAGTGGGTGTTTCCATCATTCTTCTTGTTGATACTGCAGACGATCATGCATGGTGTTGTGATGTGTTAGCACTTCTGCATAGATAGAAGTCCGGGCAGCGAGTGGTGTTAATTTGTGGAAGAGCTGCTGCTGGTGATCGGGGCAGATCTGCTCTCAGCAGTGTCACCTCCTCCATATGCTCACAGCAGCAGGTGTGTGGACAGACCGTCTGAGTTTACTGTGAATATGAGGCTCTGTGCCTCCCTCCAGGTGACAGTGGGAGACTATTTGCCGCCCTGTGTGAGGTCATCAAGGTTGTACTAGCTGCTGTGACCTGGGTTCAGTAACATGATCAGTTCACGGGCTTACATGTGTACACAGTCTGCTCGCACGGCTGTTCACCACTGATTTTCTTGTGGATGATGCAAAACATTGAAACTGAGTCATCCAGAAAAACAAACACATGGTTCCACATGCTGGAAGCTCCAGTCCAAACTGACAATCTATTGAAAACTGTATGAAGTCAGTATACTAGGCATATACCAGCTCTGTGTTACAACCCCTCACGTGTAAAGCCATTCATTTGTTTCCTGTGAACCTGGGTTTAAAGTGCAGCTTTAATATACAGAAGCTATCGTTTGTCAGTCGGCTGTCGTACATGAACACGTGAGCAGCTCTGCCTCAGTTATTATTTGTTGTTCTGTTGACAGGAAGTGATGTTTATGGGCAACGGAGAGCAGTACATCTGGAAGCCTCCAGAGGATGATGACATGCTCATGCTGCAAAATAAAGCCCTGGGCCCACTGGGTGCTCACACAGTGGAGAATATACAACCGTCTGCTGCTGCGGTGAGCAAGGACTGCTCAGCCTGTTCATCAATCTGCCTGTGCTTTTTTTTCTTTTGCATTATTTTGTGGAAGCTCTGTGTTTCTGTGTTAATGTCCCCCATTAAATTCATTGTCAGTTAGTTTATAGTAATATCCTAGTATAGTCCTGCACCTCTGTGCTTGAAAGTATATTAGGGCTAAGCATCACATTTTGTGATGAATAATTGTGCAGCCGTCCTCAAGGCCGTTTGAGAATCCTCAAGGATACTTCCGATTGACTGGGTTAAAAATAGTATATCAGCTGCACAATAAAATGCTTTCCAAGTTGCAACTCTATTTCCTAACTCAAACAAAAATGGTATCTGACAACGGCAGATCCTCGGTCACTGAGTACAACATGAGGGTTTATGATGAGTTTATTGTGTGAATGTTACTGCTGCTTTATTTTAGAATAACAATGTTGGCTAGATTATGTCAAATACAGACTGAAGTGTTCTGTATAAGAGCTGATATAAGGTAATTCTTTATTAGTGGTTCATCAATTTAAACAGGTTTCAAATAAGTTCAACTATATGTAGAGAGAGTTTTAAAATCCTGTGTAAACCACTGAACCTCAGGAATCTCATTAATGTGTTTTTTGACTGTAGGTGGCTGAAATGTACTCAAAGGTGTGTAAACCTGCGAAGAAGAAACGAGCTGTGCCTGGGTCTCCTCCTGGCAATCTTGGCTTCCGGACCTTGGGTCGTGGTGACCGGGACGGGGGGTTTAGTGTAGTGGTCAAACCCCAGACGTGGGCTCCTCAGGAGGGGAAAGCAGTTGCAGGGCCCCTTGACGACCACTGCTACGAGTCCATTGGGACAGAGGAATGTGATCCAGCCTATGAGAACGTGGAAAGTGGAGGCGGCTGGAAGCGGGAGAGACCCCCCAACACGTGTGCCACACTGCGGCCGAGGAGGAAGAAAGCCCAGCAGCCCTTGCAGCAGCAGCAACCTCCTCCACCACCGCCAACGCAGCAGACCCCCAAGTTACAGCATCTGCCTGCCAAAGCCCTGCTGCTGCCCGGGGAGAACCTGTATGAGAGCATCGGTGACCTGAAGCACGGCTCCACCACATCCAGCACCACCACCATTTTCACTTTCAATGACGGCATGGAGATGTATGTAACAGGGCTCTGAGGCAGCAGCTGCACTGTGACACCCACTGTCCTTCCAAACACAAGGAGCTGAGCGAACACCACGAGGAGTGACGGCTGAGCCCCTGTCATGCTCACCTACACATACTGTTTACATTCAAGTCATAACATCTCGCCTTTCACAGGCTCCAGAGGCCTCAGGGCAGTAATGTTGACCTGTTATGACCTGGGCTAAAGACAAAGTCCAATCGATAAACCTTATAAGGAATCCAAAGGTAGTGAATAATAAATGAGCACAAGACCATTGCAGAGCAATCTGATGGTAACAGTAGCACTTCTGTTTTACGTAACATATGTGCAAAGCACAATAAAGTAAAAGGCCTAAATTCTTCCTCAATTCTAGCGGGAAAAATAGTCATTTATGTGGTCCTAGAACAGGACTCTTATTTGGGGAAAAGGCACATTATTGTGAGCAATCATTTGGTAGCACTTATCATGAGCAGGGCTTCCCTGCAGTTGGTCAAGATGTTATCCAGAACCAAATTGAAATGATATAATGGAATGAATTACTAATCAAAAATACTTGAAAGCTCAGGGACCAAGAGAAACAATTATGAGAGTATTATAATTACAATTGCACACATTTTGCATTCCTCCTAAAGGCTTTGACTAATTTTGACCATTTTCATGTATGAAAAAAAAACAACAACAACCAGATTCTTCCCTCATGTTTTGTCTCATACGACACAGACTGAACACTGTCTCCACTGCCGTCTGTAAATGAAGTGTTTTACTTTGTCGATCCTGTTTCTGCACTTTGCCTGCTACAAATTGCATGCTAAAAAAAAAAAAAAATAAAAAAAAGGACAAAAAAAAAAAAAGCAAACACATGTCATGTAGTACCTCTGTATGAATGTTATTTATTTTCTATTGCTGTTTGCTGTTGTTTTTTTTTTTTTCCTTCAGTGTGTTGCTTTATTTCTCTGTAGAGCACAAAGCCAGTTGTATGAAGGATGTCCTGGGTTTGGTGGGACTCTGTGCAGCAGAGAGGAGTGTTCATTTTGTCTCCTCTTGTGTCTGCAACACACACACGCGCGCGGTGCAGACAAAACAAGACTAAAGAGAACTGCTCGAGTCTTAATTGTGGAGACAGTCCATTCAACACAACTCCCCCTCCCCTCCCCTCCCCTCCCCTCCGCTCAGTCCTCACTCATATCCGTGGACCGTTCATCTTCCTAGTTTCTGCCTTGTGGTCATTCGAGTCTGCTTGGGTTTTTAACCATAATGCAGCTTGGAAAGCTACAGTAGAACTGATGTGTATTAGCAAATGTCAACGTCTGGTCATCAGTCCATCATTGAACACCCTCTCCTCTCTCTGTTATCAGTGTTTAAAAAAAAAATGTAAAGAAAAACATTTAGAAAACATAAAAGCATCACCATGAGGGTCATAAACACGCACACACAAAGAATTACATCCCAGTCCTGGATAAGTCAATGATGAGTTCTTTCGAACAAATATCCCCAGCAAACAATGTGATTATACTGTATGTTGATGCAACGTGTATGTACATTTTAAAAGAGAAAGAATAATAAATATATCATCAGTGTCAAGAAATCTATCTTTTTCTATTATGTTTAATTGTGTTTTGGAATGACCTATCTTGTGACACAAACTGCAAATCAGCTGCAATGTAAATTTCAGTGTATTCCGTTGTTTTTGAAGCCATGAAGCTATACAGTGTTTTTTATTTATTATTTTCTTTTTTTTTTTTTTTTTTTTTCTGGAAAAACCCAGCTAAGTTAAATGTGGCAGCTAACGTTGTGTGTTTGCTATTCAGACTACAGGGTCTTGTACTCAAAAAGCGTGTAATTAAGTGCTAAGTGCAAAAGATTGTAATGTTTTATATCAAGATTACTATTCATGAAATGTCAGTCAAGTTTATACTTTTGTAATAAAGTGGCACTTTAAAAAAAATACGTTTTATCTCAT